>CM053784.1:365637517-366332517 GCA_028749045.1 Cupressus sempervirens
AAATTCAACTGTGTAGTATTTGAGACAAATTCATTGACCCATGTTTCATGAGTAGTGGTTTACACGAACTAATCTCTCATGATAATGAATAGAACACTTAACACTCAGTGAATCTAATTGATGCTTAGAGAGGTGAAGTACCAATACTTCTTGGGAGGTCACCCATCCTAGTACTACTCCAACTCAAGTGCACTTAACTAAAAAGTTTCCCCCATGGTTAAACCACTCTTCTTGCAACTCCATTTGTAAAATATTCATCAAGTGTTGTGCCTTATGAACCATTCATTAGTAATCCCCTTAAGCTTGTTAATTGATAAGTAACATATATATTCCACAATATGTCAAATTGTGATATTTCTATCAAGATCCAACTATGTTGTTTATGAGTAAAATTCATTAACCCATGTTGCATGAGTAGTAGTTTGCATGAACCCGTCTCTTATGAGAATGAATAGAACACTTAGGACTCATTGGATTCATACTTATCAATTAACACTTGTCAATCCAAACAATACACTACACCATCCCGTCAGCTCCTAGAAGCAGTAATCTGTATGCCACACACTAGCAATTGTCACAACACAAACCAAATGAATTGAAAATCCCAAATCATGCACTATTCCAAGTCTTCTACCATGCTTTATGCTCTAAGATATGCCTTGTCAAAGATCGCAACTCTGTAGCATTTAGTGACCCTTAGGAATGTTCCAGTTTGGCCTGCCTCAGAACATTCGAGCACTAAACAAGATGGGAGGAGGTTGGGGATAGGGTTTACCTGGCCACCCAGAGCTAATAGAGTAGACAATTCAATCCCAAAACGAAAAGTGGGAGAGATTTGGCAGTTGGCAACTTTTTACTAACCAACACTACAAGTTTTAGCATCACCTGAGATGGCATCACAAAATAAAAACGGAGTATGATCTCTAAAAAGTGAGAGATGTTATTGTAGGTCTCCGTAACACGGTCTTATAAGAACTAGAATCACATCCATACCTCACACGAGCTTAGAGATATGCCCCATCAAAGATCACAGCTCTATGGCATATAGTGACCCTTAGGGACATTTCAGTTCGGCATGCCCGAGAACATTCAAGCACTCAATGGGATAGGACAAGGTTGGGGATAGGGTTTACCCAGCCACTCAGAGCTAACAAAGTAGATAGTTTGATCCCACAACGAAAGATGAGAGAGATTTGGTAGTTGGCAACTTTGTACTGGCTAACACTACAAGTTCCAGCATCACCCAAGATGGCGTCACAAAATCAAAATGAAGTATGATCTCTAAAAAGTGACAGAGGTTATTGTAGGTCTCCACAACATGGTCCTATAGGAACTAGAATTACATCTATACCTCACACGAGCTCTGAGATATGCCTTGTCAAAGATCACAGCTCTATGGCATTTAGTGACCCTTAGGGAAATTTTGGTTCAGTGTGCTCCAGAATGCTTGAGCACTCAACGGGATAGGACAAGGTTGGGGATAGGCTTTACTTGGGCATCCGGAGCTAATGGAGTAGACAGTTCGATCCCACGATGAAAGGTGAGAGAGATTTGGCAGCTAGCAACTTTGTACTGGCTAAAAAGAAAGAGAGGTTATTGTAGGTCTCTGTAACATGGTCCTATAGGAACTAGAATTGCATCCATACCTCGCACGAGCTCTGAGATATGCCTCGTCAAAGATCGCAGCCCTATGGCATTTAGTAACCCTTAGGGACATTTTGGTTCGATGTGCCTGAGGACATTCAAGTGTTGAATAGGATAGGACAAGGTTGGGGATAGGGTTTTCCCAACCACCCAGAGCTAACAGAGCAGATAGTTTGATCCCATGATGAAAGGTGAGAGAGATTTGGCAGTTGGCAACTTTGTACTGGCCAACACTACAAGTTTCAACATCACCTGAGATGGCATCACCAAATCAAAATAGAGTATGATCTCCAAAAAGTAAGAGAGTTTATTTTAGGTCTCCACAACATGGTCCTATAGGAACTAGAATCGCATCCATACCTTGCACGAGCTTTGAGATATGCCCCATCAAAGATCGCAGCCCTATGGCATTTATTAACCCTTAGGGACATTCCAGTTCGGCATGCCCAAGAATGTTTGAGCACTTAACAAGATGGGATGAGATTGGGGATAGGGTTTACATGGCCACCCAGAGCTAATGGAATAGACAATTCGATCCCACGACCCTTTTTCCACTAAGTTGCAAATTTGAGCAACTTTTACAACTTTCAACAATGCAACTTTGCACAAAAAGTGCAATTTTTACATTTTTCACTTGATTCTAATTCTAAAAGTTGGAAAAGGTTTGGAAATAGTAAAATAACTTATTTCAAAATGCTCAACCCTTCACCAATTCCTAAACTCTTGCAAAGTTGTCAGCATTTTTGCAATTTTGCTTTGACAACTTTTGCAATTTTTTGCAATTTTTGACATCTTAACTCTTAGATGTCTAAAACTTAACTTAATGACCCTAAGGACCTTTATAACCTTCTAATAAACCTAACCACTCCTAGGAATCCCCAATCACAAGGAAAACCTATCACAAAGACAACTAATCACTTGTAGTGCCTGCCCCTAGTTCACATTTTGTTATCATTGCTAAACTCTTTTAGGGCTAGTTTTATGTTGATGGTTAGCAGCATTGTTTTGGGATTATCAGATATTATGCTATGGATTCAGTTTATTATGTAATGAGATTACTTAAACTCTACATTTCATGTATGTATGATGATTATTTTTAGTGTTCACAATTATTGATGGTGATTATTACATTGCTTTCAGTTATTAATGATGATTAGTTAGATGGTTTATTATCATATGTGTTTTATTATGGATACTTACCCCATACTTGCATGTGTATGGTGTGCATGTTTTCTTTGCGTGTTTGCTTTTGTATTGCGTGTTTGCTTTTGTATGGCGTGTCTAATGTGGTTAAGGAAGGGAGTTGTAGTCACCTGCTAGTCGGGATCTACACGATGCACCACTTCCTGCCATTGCCTGTTTAGTTTAGTATATATTGTGCTTGTACATGCGTGGTTTTTATGCAGGTTACAGGTACCGGGTATCGACTTCCCTGAATTGCCAGGATGAGCATACCCTATCACACTATCTCAATGATAAGAGAGGGGAGATAAATTCTCAAGTCCAAATCCCAACCCTTTAAGCCATTTGTTCTAATTGGAAAAATTAGGACAAGTATCCGAGTTGAGTACCCTTCGAATACGTTGGATAACGTAATTTGTGATTTAAACCTTTAGTTTGATTTTGTATGTATTTTGGGCTATGATGGATTTCATATTTTTTTACCTTGTGAGTCCTTGATGTATTTTCTATTAATTAAGCCTAATTAAAAGATTTAATTAATGGTTTAATTTAATGGAAAATTAATATGGTATTTTAATATTTATTTTATTTAATTAATTGGGAAATTAATTAAATAAAATAATTAAATTTGAAGATAAAAAGTTTAAAGTTTAAATTTGGAATGTGACAATATTTATTTTAATAATAATATATTTAGAGTTCATTTTTAAATAAATGACTAAATAATATTATTATTAAAGCTAATAAATATTTTAGCAATTAAGTTTTGGAAAATGAAATTTAAAAGTGGAAAATATATTTTAAATTATTAAAAGATTCTAAATCTCATGTGATTAAAATATAAATATATTAAGATTGAAAAGTGGAATTATTAAAGTTTGTGCATGAGATTTAATAAATAAATAAATTAAATTGGGAAGAGTAAATTAATTATTATATTAATTAATGTGCATTATTTTTAATATTTGCTCACATAGGAGTTTGCAAATTCTCGAGAGTTGTCATGTAGACAACACTGGAGTTTGCACAAGTTGTCTACACTTAGAAGTTAGCATTTTTATTTGAGCACATGGTGTCTACAACCTTAAGACTCATCTAGAAGGTTGGAGAAGACCCATGCTTGGTTGTCATGCTTATCTTCTAGTTGTTTCTAGAGACACTCTAGATGCATCTTAGAGGCCTTTAAATAGAGGCTCTCCTAGTGTGTTTGGACAAGCTTTATGGAAGCTGAATGGAAGCCTTATGGAAGCTTAATGGAAGCTAAAGTAGAAGCTGAATGGAAGCTACAAGTTACAAGCTCATATTCTTCTTCATATGCTCATATATTTTCTACATACTTCTATGTTTTTATAAGCACCTCTAGTCACTTGAAGGATTCGATTGGCTGGATCTTGGAGGGATTGTGAATGATAGAGAAGGAAGGGATTATCTATGGACTTCTAAGGCATGGTGGATTAGCATCAGTGTCCAGGTGCACTCGTGATAATCTCACACTCTATTTGCACTATTTCTCTTCTTGTCTTCATCATGTCTATGTGTCAGAATACTCATTATGAATGAATCTACAATTGAATTGGAATCTAGATATTATGTTGGTTGATTAGAAAACATTAACCCTAGATCCAATTCAGGAAAGAAATTAGATCTAAACAGGTTTGGGTTCGAATTAGAATCAAATTGAGAAAAGATGATTTCAAATCTATAGTTAATTCTATTAGAAGAATTAATGGATAATTTGGAGAACAGTTACCATTTAGGTGAGATCCTTAATTCATCGAAATGAAAGGCCCATTTTGAGTAGAGTAAATATAAGTCCTCTTTTTATGAAATTTGCAAATATATATATATATATATATATATATATATATATATATATATATATATATTTATAACTGCAATAATGCTTGATAAACTGCGTGTATATAGATACATAAATATATACATACATATATATGTACATACATATACATATATATGTATATACATATATACATATATACATATATGTATTTGTTTTAAGTCGCAGTAAGAAACCCTATTAATAAATCCAGATCGCATGGTGTAAAATCGTTTTATAAAACCTGCTTTGAAAAAAATGTTTTATTAAAAAAATTATATAAAAATATAAATAATATAACTTTGGGGTGGCGGGGTTATACCCACCGCACCCCGTGACCACTATGAGAGCTGGCAAACCTGCTGACGCAGGGGGGGGCTGCACGGCCTATATAAATAAGCCTACGGCACCCTGTCAGGAGGCCGCACGGCTTAAAGGGGGACGGTAGCTTTTCAAAGCGCCCCCCCTCCTTTTTAGTATAAGATGCTTTCTATGTAATTCGCTTCTTAGTGAATTTGATTTGGTTTTAAGTTAAAATTGAATCATATTTATTAAGGTGTTTTGTAAAAATTATTATTATGTTATGAATATTATATTTATTTAATGTATTATTGTTAAGTATAAATTATTAATTTAATAATAGTTTGTTAACTATTATTGAATTGAAAGAAATATAAATTTTATTAATTTTAATGAGGATTTAGTATTGTAGACTTATAAGATTTTATATATATATATATATATATATATATATATATATATATATATATATATATATATATATATATATATATATATATATATATATATATATATATATATATATATATATATATATATATATATATATATATATAAAACTTGTTATTATTTATTTACAAGTTATTATTAAGTTATTAATTGGAATATTAATGGATTAAAATATCGTTGATTAATTTAGTCAAAAGTTAGTTGGCTAGACCAATGGTGAATCTGGTGATATTATCACAATGTTATCTGTAATAAAACTTGGACCTAAATAATTGAGAGATTATTAATCCTAATGTTAATGAGATGAAAGGTTAAAGTGAATATTAGATAATGATTTTGAGAGATAGTTAACCTTATATCATTGGGAAAATAAATGCGTCAAAATATAGGTTATGGAACTATGTTAATTATTTATTGAGAGATATTCTTTGAGTTGTCATATAATTAATTGTAAAGTAATTAATAAATTAAGTTATTTGCAAAGGAAGAATTGGGTATCCTATTTGAACCTTTAGATAAGTGTAATTGAAGTTGAATATGGAGATATTAGTCACCTTTAATATAATTCGTTATCCGTGACTAACAAGTTACTATTAATTTGAACGTCAATAGTTGTGATGAGTTTATTATTTATTAATGTTTGTTGGGTCTACAAACTATTAATAAATAATAATATAAATGACTAATTCAATTAGAATTAATCTAGAAGAGATTATTTAATGATTGAAGTCTTGTAAAGACATTAGTTTTTGGATCTGGATTATAATTGATTAATGAGTTTTCAATATAATTAAATGGGATAGAGATTTAACTAGGAAATGATTATCATTAATACGAAATCGTTAAGAAAGATGAATGTAGTTATTATGGATAAGATTTTCAAAATAACTTGTTAATATTAAAATATTAATATTTGTGTATTGGATTGAAGTTGACTTGACGTACAAACTATTGTTAATCAACTAATACTCATTGGGTTGATAGTTTGGTTGTGCAATTATTAATTAGATCAATTTAACTAGAGTTAATTGGATTTAATTAATAATTATGTTTTAGAGATTTAATTGATATAATTCTTTTAATGAGATTGTAGAAATATTGATATCAAAATTGATAAGTTTTATGACTTGAATTATGACCTTAGATATTGAATGGTTGTCAACGATGATAACGATTAAATTAAAAGACTCAAACTTTAGTAATACTTAATTAAGTTTCTAATTAAGAACTATTAGAATTTTGAAAGGTCATGGATTGTGCACTTATGAGAATTGATTGATTTAATTGATCATTTTAATAAAGTTATAATCTTCTAGTAATTGACTTTCTTACAATTTGATGAATAATGGTCCTTGATTCATGTTGAAAGTTGAAGTAACATTAAAAGAAGAGTTAATCAATTAAGTAATATGGATCTTAGCAAATAAAGCAATTGATTTAATGAGTAAATAATTATCCTTAAGTTATTCTTAGGATAATGCTTTCGGGGAATAATTGGGTTGACTTGTAATTCAAATGATGAAACTTAGACACTTGAGTATACTTGCAAACAGAAAACTGAAACCCCTACACTTGAATAATGGAAAATGAAACTCTACATATTATTCAACTATGAGATTTTAGTAAACCAAAACATGTGTTTGCATCGTGTATTCTATATGCTTCTTGTTTTGGGTTTTTGGGTTGACTAGTGTTGACCAGTCTTAGGTTGTTACCAGAGGCTCGGGGGTTATGAGATGTGTTGGCATGTTGATCTTTTTGGTCTCGATCTTTATAAGCCCAACCATGGTAATGTGATCATATGCTCTATGAAATGTTTGTATTTGTTCATCAGTCTTCATGTGTGAAGCTGAGATGTATGTGTATGAGATACCTGAGCTAATCATTTTTGAGTCATCGATCAGTTATCCTTGGATTATTTTTCTAGTCGCCATGATGGGACTAAAGTGTTGATTTATTTCTTGATGATGTCATGATGTGACATGTTTTGACTCAACCATTTTGGAGTCTTCGATCAGTATGATTTTGAGATATTTGATCAGTATGATTTTGAGATATTCTTGGTTGCTTGTTGAAGAACCAATGGATATGGTGATTTATTTTGAGATATATTTTGGTTATTGAGAACCAATGGATACTTATAATTATCAGTGATGCCTTCAGTTGCCAATAGAGAACTATTGTGGTCATGATTTTCTATGGATGTGGCTCATGGAGATTTGATGCTTTTATGCATATTTGATGATTTTATCATGGATATTTGATGATTCTTATTATGGATATTTGATGATTATTTTGCAGATATTTGATGATTCTTTTTATGGATTATCTTTTGGATTTTCTTTACAGTTGCTTGTACAGGACTGTGGTGATTTATGATTCCATGAGCATTAGGGTAGGTAATCTACTTGTAGTGTCGGGAAGTGGCTTGCAATGGGGGTCAAGGCCCTAAGTGGCTATCAAGGTAACTCATTGTAAGTTTGGTTAATAAGTGATAACATTTACACACTAAATGGGGATTAAACGAACCTAAAAAGATAATTGTTTTGGTTCTCGCCCATGCCTTGAGTGCTTGTACAGGCTAGGATGGGAGTAGTGAGACGCATGGTTGTGACCTTGCATTCCATAGTATGCCTCGTCAGTATGAGAGGATACTAGTGGCCGCATGAGATCTGTATGGACCCGTGGAGTTTAGCTAACTGCCAGGGTAACTTGTACGAGATAAATGCGATGACACTTTCCCGCTTGCAGAGTAGGTTTCCTACATGTCATTGTGTGCCTCTGGGATTTAGATGTCAATTTTGTGTGATGGAACCTTTGAGTTAGTATACTTTTTAGGATTCTTGGACTATAGAGATTTATGCTTTGTGATTTGGATAGCCTGTTTGGGACTTGAGACTATCTCCTCAGCACGGTGGGAGTGGACCATTTAGGTTCCATGCGGTCGGGTGGTAGTGTATTTTCCACTCTTATCATTTGAGATCCATTGAGACACTGTCGCTGGAGTATTCTTGGTTGGTAATTATCTTCATTATGCTCTTGGATCATTATGATAGATGATATACCTTATGATGGATGTATTTATTGGTATGGTTCTTATATTGATGATTTGCATGTGTTAGATGATGGTATCCTATGCTTTACTTTGCATGTTAGTAGGATGTTTTAGGAGTGACATTCCTACTATGTTAATACCGATGATCTCTTTGGTGCTTTGGAATGTTACACACGGAGGGATGGCTAGGATCCATGATGGTCTAATGATGCTATTAATGGTTGGGAGGAACCGTGCACTTAGTTATTTATGTTTGTGATGTATGGTTATCTTACATGATGGATGTTTATATCTTTTGTGATGTTGTATCATGTATGAAATGTGGTTTCATTTATGTTATTGCATCATGGAGTAATATTGGATGATGATGTACTTTATTTATATGGATGTTTATTCTTTTAAGCTTTTCATACCTTCTTGTAACATGTACAGTGGATGATTGAGCAATCTGAAATGTAATTTGAAAAAAACTCTTGTATATTGTTTAAGAACATTGGATGTATCCTTGTTATTTCATTGTTAAGGATGTAATGTTAGATGAATAAATTATGTTTAGAAGTAATTCAACGTTAAGGGATCTTTAAAGAATGTAACTATTATGTTATGTTATGTTATCTTTAGTTGGATGTTACTATTGCTTCCGCAAATGTGTATGAATGGTTTTAATTTCATGTTTTAAAAAAAAAAATTGTTTGGTAAACTTAGTGAAATTCTTTGGATCCCTTGGCGGGGCATTACATCACTAGTTGCTCTTAAGGGCATCACAGGCCTTATTTGACACAAAACCCAACAAATACAAATAATGACCAAGGGTGAATTCCAAGAATGGAAAGGGTCTATTTAGGTCCAAACTAACATGAATTCAATATTAGATTCAAACTATGCAACTTTCATTGGCTAGTTGCTTCATAAACTCAAGACTAGGCTTGTAGCATTGAACATGGAAAATCAAAAACATCTCCTCACAACCCAAAGAAAATAATCACTGATTTGGATACCCTTTTTGGTTTTATACAACATATTAAAGCCTTGGGATCTCAAGAGAAGTATGCAGCAACTGAGTTTTTTAAGGCTCACTTAGGAATGTAGGCAATCAGGCATCCATTACAAAGGAAGTACCCTACCCCTTGAGAAAAACTTCAATCCAAAAATTGGAAGATGAGGAGGATCATGTAAGATAATCACATACCAATTTCAAGCCTTGAAACCTTCTTTGTAGCGAGTTATGGAAGATGTTGCTACGAATTTCTAGCATGCACATGGATCTTGCATGCCTAGGGCATCAAGTTTTTATCTCTAGCCTCATTCTTTTGACCTAAAACAAAAAGTAACATAAAAAAACATTTTCCTAACTCAAATTCCATTAAGGGTCATTAATTTCCCATGGTGGAATCTCAAGATATGAGGGAAAATAGATGAAACCTTAGGTAATGGCACAAAATGGGGACAACAATTAGTAAAATGGGAATATCTTGAGTTGTAGAGTGAATTAGAACTTCATTCCAAGTGCAAAAGAAATAATATTCACAAATCTATCCAACCATAGTAGATATTTGTACTTATATGAAATCAACTTGACCAATGAGCTAGTGTTTTTCATGAGTTTGAGTATAATAATCTATCTTTTGTTATGATTGAGTTCAATATTTTAGTGTTCTTGTTGATTAGTGTTGAAAATGATTAGTTTTAGTGTTGATAACTGTTTGTTTCCATTGGAGGACATCTATTTAAGGTTTTCACAAGAGGAGAAACCCATTGTACAGACACGTGAATAACAAACATTGAATAAAACTCAGAATTTCTACCTTTTTTTTTTTGTTTCAATATTGTATAGCATGTACAGATTAGTAGGAGTGAAAGTTTGATATGGTTGGATAGAGGATTGAGTTAGTGTTCCATTGCATTTGGTTTGAAGTCTCTATCTTATGTACAACAAAAGTTACATCAATTTTTGTAGAGGTTGGTCAGATTTACCCTAAATCTGAGGGTTTCTTCAAGATGGCCTCCTAACTTGCAATTCCACCATGGGATTTCAATGCCACTTTGGGGAATTCAAGTTAGGAGAGGGTACTTAAAGATGGTAGAGATTCAGAACTGTAGGTGTAGGTTACCTATTTTTACCAGCAAGCCCTAGATTAAACATTGCTATATGTCTAGTCTAGATTTGAAGAAGAAAGAAGGTTCAGGCTTCCAAACTGATTTATTTGACCCAAGTGAAGGGTGTAGGAGGATTAGTTGGATGTGAAGAAGAGTTCCAATGGGTGGGTCAGGTCTATGAATCCATTTACTCATACTTCCTTTGTAACCCAGCCTAATTTGGCCAATTAGGTCTGTGACTCAAAGTGGGTGTTAGTTGTTGCTAGAACAGAGTCAGATTTTGATCTTTTAGAATCTCTAAGAGGTGGTTAAAGGGTGTCTAAAGAGGTGAAAATATAGTGTGTCCCTTTGAAAAGTTTGGGATTTTTACTGAGAAAGCTAGGATTAGCCCTATTAGAAATGTCGGTAACATTTATGCAAATCAGTTGTTGGGGGTTTGAGAACTTTAAAGTTGTGTTTTTTTGAGAGATTAGGTCCATAGAAATCTTTTCTATCAGGAAAGTTGAGTTCTAAACCCATCTAGGGAGAGTTTTCCTTTTTAGGCCTATTGGAGAAGAGGAGTCCCTAAGAAGTTGTGATTGATCTAAGTCTGTTGAGAACCCTCGTAATGCAGGGCACCTAAGGCTCCTAGGCATGAGTTCAAGGTGTTTAGTAGGTTAGAATAATTAGGAAAGAAGCTTGATCCATACTTGTAATAAAAGACTCAATTGTAAGGTATAATGGCACATTGGTGTGGTTATAAGCCAAGTGACCATTTGTAACCAAGGAGTCATAATAGGTGTGATTTTGAGTATTTTTATGTTTTTAGGATGGTTTAGGTGGATTTGAGTCATTAAGACACCTTTGGATTAAAGGTTTGTAAAAAAGTGCAAAAGTGCAAGAAAGTTGCAAAATGCAAAAAGTTGCTATAGAGCAATTTTTGCAATTTTTGTTGTCAAACTAAAAAAAGGAAGTTGTACAATCTTCCAACCATCCAAATGGAAGTTTTAAGCATTAGAAGGCACTTATTTAAGGTCTCCACACGTGGGGAAGGTCATTGTATGGATAGGTGGACATCATTTGGTGAATAAAACTTAGAATTTCTAACTTTTTTACTATTTTTCAATTCTGTATAGCTTGTATGAATTGAGAGTGGCACAAGTTGCATATGGTTGGATATAGGGTTGAGTTAAGATTCCATTGCATTTTATTTTAAGTTTTTATCTTATATAGAACAAAAGTTACAGTAGATTTTGTGAAGGTTACCTAGATTTACCCTAACTAAGGGTTTTAGCAAGATGGGCCTCCTAACTTGCAAACCCACTGTGGGATTTGAATTCTACTTTGTGGAATGCAAGTTAAGAGAGGGGTATTTAATATGGAAAATTTTCAAGGTTGTAGGAGTAGGGTGCCTATTTTTACCAACATGCCCTAGACTGAATATAGTCTTATGTCTAGTCTAGTTTTGAAGGAAAAAGAAGGATCAAACTCCCAAGTTGATTGATTTGACCCAAGTGAATGGTGTAGAAAGAAAAATTAAAGGTTTAGAAGAGATCCAAGGGGTTTAACCAAGTCTATGAACCCATTTGTTTATGTTTTCCTTGTAACCTAGCCTAAACTGGTCATTTAGGACTGTGACACAACGTGTGCATAACTTGATGCTAGAGCAGAGTTTGTGATTGATCTTTTGGAATTTCTTAGGAGTGGTTGAAGGGTGTTTAGTGATGTAAAAAAAAGTTATGGTCCTTTGTCTGGTTTGGGAGTTTTACCATTGAAACTAGGAATTGTCCTAATAAGAAGTGCTAGTAACAGTTTTTGCAATTTGATTGTTGAGTGTGAGAAACTTCAAAGTTGGGGCTTTCTTATTGGTTTGAGTCTATAAAAAACCATTTCCATCAGAAAAATTGAGTGTTGTAACCATTTAAGAAGTATTTTTCATTTTAAGCCTATTGGTGATAGGGAGTCCCTAAGTGTTGTGGTTGGTCCAAGTTGTTTGAGCACCCTAGGTTTGAGGGTTGGGCTTGTGAAGAGAAGTCCACTTACAGGTAGAATCTACCTATGTTAGAGGTCCAGTGGATCAATCATTAAACTTGGAAGAATGCCTAGTTTTTGTTTGGAGGTTGAAAGAAAGTTAAGGTGCTAATTGGAGTTTGGAAGGGCAGTTTGGTGCTTTTGTTGCATACTCTGCATCACCTAGGTTTGAGGATTGGGCATGTAGAGTGGAGTCCACTTGCAGGGTAGAATATGGTGGATCAAAGGTCCAAATACAAACTCAATTAAATGCACAATTGAATCTAGTGACCAAAATTTCCTTCAATAAGTGAAATGGTAAATTATCCACCAACAAGTCTTATGATGTGATAGGTATGTTAAGCAATCTAAGAAGTTTCCAATACCTATGCATGTTCTTCATATATTTTTGAAGTGAAGCTCGACTCCCAAAGTCTACTAATTAGTGCGTGCACATGATCTCCATGCATTCTTTATTTTCAGGATGAATAATTCAAATGCATACTCAAGTTTTGTTTAAAACCAAAAATAGTATTTTGGAGCTTACATACCAAAGGTTCATCATTTGAACTCCTTGCACATGTATCTGATGATATCCCTATTTGGTCTTGATCTGTTATAGTTTTTACTTCCTTAGCTCCCTTAGATTTTCTTCCACTTCCATTTGTAGGTGTGTTCATAGATGCAACTTGCTTACTCTTTTTGCTTTGTCCTCCTTAAGTTACAAACCAATATTACAATCACATTAAATGCTGGAACAAAATCAAGAAATACAATAAAAATTGTTAACATAGGAACCATTTTATGGAAGAGTAAATTGATTGTCTATATACTATATATGATTAACACACAATGGTACTTGAACAAAAAGCATTAATAAACATTCAGGATGTGAATTGATAATACTTTTTCATAGATGATTTTGGCATCTCACCCTTTATCATTGGTGCTTCAACTTTATTAGCCTTCTTCTTTGGTGACCTGCAAATGAAGAATTAGCATAGTTTATGTAGAGAGTGAATGATATAGTTTGTTTAATTATAAGTAGATTTGGCACCTTAAGTGATGCAGAGGTCAGTGGTCAACCAATGATTTGATGTAGAAACAACTAACTATCCCTTTGCTTTGAAAAGTGTAACTAAAACAATGACCCAACCCACTCAATATTTTATCAGAGGATAATCATTCAAAAGGCTTAACCCATTGAACTCCACACCTTTGGATCCACAAGACTAACTCCACTTCCAAACTTCTTCAAGCAAGCAAGTTATCCAAGTTGCCAAAAACACCTACAAACTCCATATGACTCAAAATAGCTTCAAATACGAAAAGGCCTTAACCAAGGGTTAAATAAGACTTTTATGAGTTATATAATGTGTATTCAATTGGATTTAACCATCCAATTGGCTAGACCCAACTCCCAATGCCTAATTCTTCCAAGGTATCTTAAGAGACCTAATTGACAAATTAGTAGCCCTCCAGTAGCACAAAAGTCATCATGGGGCATCATGGGGCATTCCACAAGGATCTTGCACTACACCAACTTCCTAAAGGATTCATGAGCAAGACAATAAGGTTTTAGGATGTTAGGAATAATTTCATGATGTTATAAGTTGATGCAGAGGTTAGGGTATGTTAAGCACAATGTTGGTTTCAACCCAAAAGGATAGAATACACCCAAAACTTCTACACTATGACACAAAGAAAATACTAATGGATCAGAATTAATCCATATAACTTGACACTTAGCAACTTGACTCAACACCCAAGAGTGGTGGATTGTCACCAATAAGGTTAATTAGCATGTTTAAGGGGTTCACCATGACACTAATACTAAGGAACCATGACCAAACAGCAACGAAAACTCATATTTCTTAACTCTGTCTATATAATGTAGCATTTTAGGCTACTAGCCCTTCCAAAGACAAAATGTGCAACAAATACAATATCTTACAAAGGACCTCAAGAACATTCTATTTTTTTAATTTTACATTGAACATTCTCAATAGACCTCATCAATGTTTTAGGCCTATTACAATTTAGTTTGGTCCAATACCAACCACATTGTTGTTGGAAAATTTGATCCAAGAATCATGGTAAAACATCTATCATTTTCTCTTAACACTGAAATTCATATACTATGAAAATAGTTTAGCCCTTTTAGAGCCTAATGTAGATGAAATGTAGTAATTTACTATAGCAATTCTAAGAAGCTTAATTTGATTGTTGAATGGATTTCTCATAAATCATGATAGCAAGTAAAGACACCAAATGCTGAAAAAATAATAATGAACCTTTTGAACACCATTGCACTCTTTCACTAGTTCTTACCTCCACTTATACCCAAGCAAGAGGGATTGTTGCTATTATAGATTCTAAAACAAAACCCACTAAAATCATCCATTTTTCAAACTTTGATGTTGGTCATAGGGTAAAAGGGAATGCATAATCTTTGTTTCACTGAGAGATGTGCAAAATAATGACTTTGTTAAAGTTTTAAAACATTCAAAAGGAATTGGAAATTATTGCTAGGTTAAAAGTTAACAAATGCTCTAGTTAAAACAACAAGTGATCATGGGAAATTAAAAGTAACATTAAGTACATAATAATAATAATAGCAAGGAATTATTTAATTAATGCAAGGGCGTTAAAAGAGCACACGTTTGGAGTGTGACAGAAGTCAAAGAATAGAACATGATCACATGGGAGGTGAAGAGGTACTTAAAAGAGGGTACTCACGAGGTGGCAATATCTATATTTATAAGGTTGTGGCGAAGTATATAAAGGTCCCACCTAGCTAACTTCCCTTGATTGTTTCAATTGTTTTTATTTTACTTCCTGTTGGATTACTTTTATTTTTCCATCTCTTTCTTAGAAGTAATAATAATAGTTGGCATGAGTAGATCTGTACTATGCATTATCTTTAGTGCTGAGATTCAGATCATTGTTAGAGGAATGAAGATAACTCGGAGAAAAAGAGGTGTCATTTCTAGTTTCTCTTGTTTTAGAATATACTAACTATATTTCATATTGATCAACTCTAGAAAGAAACTAATTTGAAAAGAATTATTTTCTGTGACATTGCATCAATAATTTAAGAAAGAACACATGGGAGTATCTTGTTTTCAAATTTGAACCCAAAACACATAAGGCAATAAAAATTGTAAGAAGGAATAGAACCAAATAAATGTAATATCCTTGCTTTTTCTTTTTAGGGCATCTAAAGGACTGATATCCTACTTGGTTACAAGTAAAGCACTTACTAGTGAACACACTAGGCCCTCCTCCACTAGACCTTCCTCTGCCATTGGATCTTCTACCCCTAAATATCTCTCTATTAGCAGACTCACTTTCAACATTTGAACCACTAGATTCCTCCTAATTTTTATTAAAAGATAAAATCATGTTAGTCATAATATCATTATTGGTGACAATGTTCCATGCAAAGAATTATTTGTTTGAGCTTCTAGTAATGATCAAGCAACTTACTGAACATGGGAGTTTTGGAAACTTCTCCCATTGTATCCTTGCTTTTGCCAGTTTGAAGTTTCTAGTTACATGCACACAATCATGACTTTACATCACAAAGCATTCACATTCTAAAAAATTTCATGTTCTTTCATTACATTTTGATCTAAACAACAAATTTTAAAATTTCACTTATTCAAATGACTAATCTGAAAATGGGTCCTATTAAAGAATCTAATATAAATTCAAATAATTTATCTAGATTCTAAACAAATCAAAACATAAAATCTATGATTTAAACTTATCTCATCACTTACACATCATAACAATATGGTCCACCTTGTCATTTGGATAGTCTTGCGAGAGAGGTTGCAACATCTCTCTCTCTCTCTCTCTCTCTCTCTCTCTCTCTCTCTCTCTCTCTCTCTCTCTCTCTCTCTCTCTCTCTCTAATGAGGCAACTGGATCTGCTCTACATTTTAATGTCTCAAGTATTACCTCGTGGTCTAATTCGTGAACTTTCCAAAGAATCTTATTATGTCATTTTCCACCATATTTTATCAAGTGGACATTTGATGTGACAACAAGGTTTGAAAAATGAAGAATCTTCCTCTCTATTTGCCAATCCTTGAATAACCACAAGTTAGGGTTCTTCATAGAATATCATCTAAGCCATGTGCCGGTTACAACCACCGCACTAACATGGTACTCTAAACCTTCACCATCTATAACTGAGTGATCCAATTTTTGTTTGGCTTGGACACAATGACACAAATAATAATCTATCCCTTCTTCATTTTCTTCAGGTGCAATAACAACAAAAACATGGCCTACAGTGACAAATGTACAAAATGTGGTCATTAATTCATAAAATACTTAGGTAAAAGTTATAAAATTACATATTAAAATTAAAAAGATGTATAAATATATATATTACCAAGTTGCACTAGATCAAACAAGGGGTCAAAGTCAATAGACGAATCCATCAGTACCATTTCCAGTGCTTGTGGGAGATGATAGGTGTCAATTGGGTCCAAAACCTATATATCTCATCTATCTACCCATTCAGTTGACTCACAGTCATCCCAATTTTCCTCTGCACATGATGGACAATAGAATGTCATTTTTCATGTGTGGATACTCCATGAACCTACATCAAAGCTTCTAAAAAAGTGCAACTCAATGGATCTTGTTAGTGTGCAACAATCCTGATATGGTGCAATGTTACTACTATCTATCAACCAAAAAAATCTATGAACCATAGACTCACCTTCCTTACGTGGACCTATTGTAACATTACACCATTGGATGATGGATTTTGGCATCTATCAATATTGCTCCATCTTTGTACTTTAGTTCTTCATGAGCTAAGGCTCTTTTGATGCATGCACTTGCACCATCGTGCTCTCCCTTTCCATGACCAGCCTCTATGAAATTCCACATATATTGAATTCTACACAACATATGCATCCTGTTCAACTAATAGAACATCCATGCATTCTTGAATTGAGATGCGCAATTGTCTAACCAAATAATGTGCTGATGATATGTGATGCCCCTGTTAGCCAAATCTCCATAAAATAGTTGAAAACAATCCTATACAAACTTCATAGAATGTGATCGATCATCGTTGATGTAAAAATGGTACTCCCTCAAAATCTTCATGTCATCCTCTATACTTGTAAGTGAATGCATGAATGTTATGTGAACAAATATGGAAACATGTTGAGAAGTATAATACTTTTCTTGCACCTCATTTTGTGAATGTAGTATGTAGTTCTCTATTAATTCTACAACCGAAACAATGGTATCTAGTGGAAACATATCCTTGCACAACTTGAATTACAAATCTAGCCATCGAGCTCTATGTATATGCCTTGCATACTTGTAAATAATATTTTCATGAAAAATCTTCATGAACTCACACACTGGAATCTTTTCAATGACTAAATCACATTTTTTCCCCTATTTCCCATCTTTTAGATCATATATCACTGTCTTAAATTTTTCATAATCTACTATTTCATTTCCAATTGCATGTGTATTATCCATATGTTGACAAGTTGATAAAAGTTGCAAAGAACCACAAAATAAGCATGTACCATCCAAGCATGATGTCTTGTAAAATTGTTGGTCGTCCCCTATTTCACATAAAATGTTGGATATGAATTCCCTTGAAGATCTTGGTGGCTCATTCATGTCACAATCCTACAAAACAAACTCAGAATGCGAAAACACACATATATGCCTAAAACATCAAAATGGTTAGAAAATTCAATATGTATCCTACAACAAGAAGTTGTGCATGTGTGATTTATCTTGACATAAAAAGGTTTACCCATCTCAAAAAATCTTTGACTTGTTTGAATTTGAGGATACATAGCAAAAAAATTTGCAAAAAATTGTGTATGAGTTGAGTCCAAAAAATGTTTCGCATGTGGGGTTGCGATTTTGGCTACCAATCCTCCTTCTTACAACATTTCTTTGATTTGGGGAAACATATGTGTTATTTTTCCAAAAATCTTCGATCAATGATTTCAAAGCTTCACTAATTTCTTTATCCTTTCGTGGTAGTTTACCACTAAATGTCCATAACTCATTTTTTGTTGGATCTTCCAATCTCTCATGCCTTAGCATGGCTCTCCTTAGAGTACCTCTACCAATTTTTTATATTTTTCTTGTCTTTCTCATGAGTCAAGCTTTCTTCATTTGGCTACTTACTATTTTCGATGTAAGTACTTGTCTTGTGATATTACTATCCCTGGTGCATGATTTAGAACCCACTTTGTCATAAGCACTCATTAGATTCTTTTCAATGCTTTTTTCATTTGAATCGTCCATCATTCTTAGCCCAAGAATCTTCATGATAGGCCTAAATTTAAAATTCCTCATCATTTCAACAAATAATTGGCATTGACTTGGGATATTTTATTTTTGAAAAAATAATCTCCACATACGATTAACTTTTCTTTGACAAGTACGCTTGCTAATCTTGTTAGGCATTGATTTCAAAATGTTAGTATCAATATCAATCAAATATTTTGATCTTCTAAAATGAATTCTAGAAGGTGTTATAATCTCTTCCATTCAATCAACATTTTGAACATCAACATAAGGTTGAGTGTATTGCGTACCTTGAAACGAAGATGATGTACCTTGGCAATAACATGCAAAAGATGGAATATCACCTACTTGATGTGTTGATGCTGTGTCTTCAACATGACATGATGGAGTGTGTACATCGTCAGATCTACAAATTAGTGTCTCTTCAACATGAGAGGATGATATGACTCCAACATTGGAAGATGGTGTAGCTTCACAATTCAATTGTCTTCTTGAGCATAATAGTCTCATTCGTTCTCTTTGTCTTTCCAATTCTTCCTCTTTGTTTCTTTGTATTAGTGGTTCTTGATCCTCTTCGAAAGTCAATTCTTCATTATTGCTTTGCAATTTTCTTTGTTCATGTAGTAGTTTCATTTTATCTCTTTTAATTGCCAAATCTCTCTTCCTATCTTCATTTGTTTGAGTTTTTGGTTTCTTCCTTGGCATGATGATGATTTCTACATGTCAAATTATTCAAACATCTGAATTACTTACAATGTGTAAATTATAAATTATTCAAATACATATAAAAATTACAATTATTTGAATGAATACACAATATATATCAAACAATTCGTCAAATTTCTAACCATTTCGAAATAACATTTCATTCAAACATACAAATTTCAATGAGTTCACTATATATTAAACATGCCAAATTATAATCAAATTTGTATCTTTATATCAACAAACAATATTTAAAAAGGATTGCACTAACCTTTTCTATACAAGGAATATTCAAAAAGTCTTCAAATCGCATATCCAATGATTGAATTTGGTGTTTGTTATCTTCAAAAAGTCTTCAAATAGTGTTTTCTATGTTTAAACCTATGATTTCTATCAGAATAACAAAATGCACAACAAACCAAAAGTAGAGAATGGATGAAATGGGCCCCAAAGTTGCTTTTTGACCTTTTTTGGGTGATTACACATAGTGCATATGCACTATACAGTGCATATGCACTATGTCAAAACACATCCCTCTCTATTCCACCAACTCTCTCTCTATCACACCAACTCTCTCTCCCTACTCTCCCATCCCCTACTCTCTCTTAGTCTCTCTCTCCTCTCCCATCCCCTACTCTCTCTCTCTCTCTCACTCTCCCTCTCCTACTCCCTCTCCCATCACCTACTCTCTCTCATCCCTTACTCTCTCTCTCCCCTCTCCCATCCCCTAATCTCTCTCTCCCCTCTCCCATCCCCTACTCTCTCTCTCCCCCCTCTCCCATCCCCTACTCTCTCTCGCTCTCCCTCTCCCACCTCCTACTCTCTCTCTCACCCTCTCTCCTCTCCCATCCCATACTCTCTAGATCTCTCACACACACTCCCATCCTCCCTCTCCCACTACCTACTATCTCTCTTTCTCCCCCATCCCCCTACTCTCTCACACTCTCTCCCATCCCCTACTATCACTCTCTCTCCCCCATCCCATTCTCTCTCTACCACCTCCTACTCTCTCTCCCATCCCCTACTCTCTCTTACACACACTCTCATCCCCCCTCTCTCCCTCTCCCACTCCCTCTCCCACCACCTAGTCTCTCTCTCCCATCCCCCCCTCTCTCTCTCCTCTCCCATCCCCCACTCTCTAGATCTCACACACACACTCCCATCCCCCCTCTCTCTCCTCCTCTCCCACTCCCTCTCCCATTGCCTACTATCTCACTCTCTCTCAAGTTCTCTCTCTCCTTCTCCACTCTCTCTCTCCCATCCCCTACTCTTATTCTCTCTCTCCCATCCCCAACTCTCTCTCACACTCTCTCCCATCCCCTACACTCTCTTCCATTCTTTCACTCTATCTCTCCCATCCCATACTCTCTCGCTACCACCCCCTACTCTCTCACAGTCTCACACTCTCTCCCATCCACTACTCTCTCTCTTTCATAGACACACACACACTCTCATCCCCCCTCTCTCTTCTCTCCCATCCCCTACTCTCTAGATCTATCACACACTCTCCCATCCCCCTCTCTATCTCCCTCTCCCTACTCTCTCTCATACTCTCTCCCATCCCCTACACTCTCTCACCTTCTCTCCCATCCCCTAATCTAACTCTCTCTCTCCCATCCCATTATCTCTCTTTGCCACCTCCTACTCTCTCTCACACTCTCTCCCATCCCATTCTCTCTCTGCCACCTCCTACTCTCTCTCACACTCTCTCACATCCCCTAATCTCTCTTACACACACTCTCATCTCCCCTCTCTCTCCCTCTCCCACTCCCTCTCCCACCACCTAGTCTCTCTCTCCCATCCGCTACTCTCTCTCTCTCTCTCTACTCTCTCTCTCCCCTCTCCCATCCTCTAAACTCTCTCTTTTATAGATACACACTTCCATCCCCCTCTCTCTCTCTTCTCTCCCATTCCCTACTCTCTAGATCTCTCACACACACTCCCATCCCCCCCCTCTCTCCTCCTCTCCCACTCCCTCTCCCACTGCCTACTATCTCTCTCTCTCTCTCTCTCTCTCTCTCTCTCTCTCTCTCTCTCTCTCTCTCAATTTCTCTCTCTCCCTCTCTAGTCTCTCTCCCATCCCCTACTCTTTCTCTCTCTCTCCCATCCCCAACTCTCTCTCATACTCTATCACACTCTCTTGCATCCTTTCACTCTATCTCTCCCATCCTGTACTCTCTCTCTACCACCCCTTACTCTCTCTCTCTCACTCTCTCCCATCCTTTCACTCTGTCTCTCCCATCTCATACTCTCTTTGCCACCCCCTACTCTCTCTCACACTCTCACACTCTCTCCCATCCCCTACTCTCTCTCTCTTTCATAGACACACACACTCTCCCATCCCCCCTCTCTCTCTTCTCTCTCATCCCCTACTCTCTAGATCTGTCACACACACTCCCATCCCCCTCTCTCTATCTCCCTCTCCCTACTCTCTCACACACTCTCTCCCATCCCCTACTCTCTCTCTCACTCTCTCCCATCCTTTACTCTGACTCTCTCTCTCTCTCTCACTACCTACTCTCTATCCTCCATCCCCTACTCTCTCTCTCCCCTCTCCCATCCCCTACTCTCTCTCTTTCATAGACACACACACTCTTATCCCTCCACTCTCTTCTCTCCCATCCCCTACTCTCTAGATCTGTCACACACACTCCCATCCCCCCATCTCTCTCCCTCTCCCTCTCCCACTCCCTCTCCTACCACCTACTATACTATCTCTCTCTCTTTCAAGTTCTCTCTCTCCCTCTCTACTCTCTCTCTCCCATCCCTTACTCTCACTCTCTCTCTTCCATCCCCTACTCTCTCTCTCTCTCTCTCTCTCTCTCTCTCT
Organism: Cupressus sempervirens; assembly: GCA_028749045.1. NCBI lineage: Eukaryota > Viridiplantae > Streptophyta > Pinopsida > Cupressales > Cupressaceae > Cupressus > Cupressus sempervirens. The sequence goes on from CM053784.1 coordinate 365,659,918, forward strand.
CTCTCTCTCTCCCATCCCCTACTCTCACTCTATCTCTCCCATCCCATATGAGCTCTCTCTGCCACCACGTACTCTCTCTCACACTCTCACACTCTCTTCCATCCCCTACTCTCTCTCTCTCTCTCTCTTACACACATTCCCATTCCCTCTCTCTCTCTCTCTCCCTCTCCCACTTCCTCTCCCACCACCTACTCTCTCTCCCCCATCCCCTACTCTCTCTCTTTCACAGACACACACACTCCCATCCCCCCTCTCTCTCCCTCTCCTACTCCCTCTTGCACCACCTACTATCTCTCTCTCAAGTACTCTCTCTCCCTCTCTAATTTCTTTCTCCCATCCCCTACTCTCACTCTCTCTCTTCCATCTCCTACTCTCTCTCACACTCTCTCCCATCCCCTTCTCTCTCTCTCTCTCTCTCTCTCTCTCTCTCTCTCTCTCTCTCTCTCTCTCTCTCTCTCTCTCTCTCTCTCTCTCTCTCCCATCCTGTACGAGCTCTCTTTGCCACCCCCTACTCTCTCACACTCTCACACTCTCTCCCATCCCCTACTCTGTCTCTCTTACACACATTCCCATTCCCCCTCCTTCACACACTCCCTCTCCCACCACCTACTCTCTCCCATCCCCTACTTTGTCTCTCTTACACACACTCCCATTCCCCCCTTGTCTCCCTCCCACTCCCTCTCCCACTGCCTACTATCTCTCTCTCACTCACTCTCTCCCTCTCTACTCTCTCTCTCTCGCATCCCCTACTTTAACACTCTCTCTACCACCCCTACTCTCTCTCACACTCTCACACTCTCTCCCATCCCCTACTCTCTCTCTTACACACACTCCCATCCCCCTTCTCTCTCCCTCTCCCACTCCCTCTCCCATTGCCTACTCTCTTTCTCTCTCATCCCCTCTTCCATTCCCTACTCTCTCTCTTTCACACACACCCATCTCCCCTCTCTCCTCTCTCATCCCCTAATTTGTCTCTTACTCACTCTCCCTCTCCCACTTCCTCTCCCACTGCCTACTCTCTCTCTCTCTCACTCTCACTCTCACTCTCTCTCACTCTCTCCTTCTCTACTCTCTCTCTACTACCCCTTACTCTCTCACACATTTTCACACACTCTCTCTCTCTCTCTCTCTCTCTCTCTCTCTCTCTCTCTCTCTCTCTCTCTCTCTCTCTCTCTCACACACACACACACACACACACATTTCCATCCCCCCCTCTCTCCCTCTCCCACTCCCTCTCCCATCGCCTACTCTCTCTCCCATCCCCTACTCTCTCTTGATCTACTCTCTCCCCCCTCTCCCATTCCCTACTCTCTCTCTTTCACACACATGCACTCCCATCCTCCTTTCTCTCACTCTCCCTCTCCCACTCTGTCTCCCACTGCCTACTCTCTCTCTCCCCCATCCCCTACTCTCAATCTCTCTCTCCCCATCCCCTACTCTCAATATCTCTCTTCCACCCTTTACTCTCTCTCTGCCACCCTTTCTCTCACACTTGCTCTCTCTCCCATCCCCTACTTTCAATCTCTCTCCCCCATCCTCTACTCTCTCTTTTCCACCCCTACTCTCTCTCACATTTCCTCTCTCTCTCATCCTGTACTCTCTTTGCCACCCCTACTCTTGCTCACTTCCTCTCTCTCCCATCTCGTACTCTCTCTACCACCCCTACTCTTTCTCACTTTCTCTCTCTCCCATCCCCTACTCTCTCCCCTCTCCCATTCCCTACTCTCTCTCTCTCTCTCTCTCTCTCTCTCTCTCTCTCTCTCTCTCTCTCTCTCTCTCACACACACACACACACACACACACACACACATACACAAACACACATAGCCATCCCCCCTACTCTCTCTTACTCTTTCTTTGCATCTCTTCTTCCTTCTCTATGCACTATTTAGGTCTCAATAGTGCATGCACACTATAGCATGCATGCACTATTGAGACCAAAACTCAAATGCTTTAAATAGTGCATGCATGCTATAACACGTGCACGCTATAGGGCGTACGCACTATTCAAAGCTTTGCATTAAAATCAAGCCTAAGGCTTGGTTTTGCCTTGGAGATCCAACCCAAAGGTTTGGAGTTTATAAACAAGTCTAAGACATGTTTTGCTACAAACATACAAAAAATGATTGATTTTTCTTGTGTGCTCTCCTTCAAGACTCCTCATGGTTGGGTATCGATAAGATTAGGTTACATGACATTGTAGGTCTCTGTGTTAGCTATATAACCATATAATTTATTTTTAATTTGAACTATTTCAAGCCTTTCATCTATAATTTCTTTTGAAAGTATGTTCATTTTTTGTGAAAAACCACCATGTACTAATTGGGTTGTAGATTTTAGCTTGTTCATCGAATTTTGCAACAACTTAGTTTTTTAGAAACTAGACTCCATTCTACACACTTTAAAAAAAAAAGGTTTTGATTTTAGATTAGTTTTTAATTATTTCTAGGAGGATCACATAGATATTTCATGTTTTTGGGATGTGTCTAGTTAAAAAATTCATAATTAAAAAAATACACATTATAAAATTACTCAAAAAATCTAGGATAAACTACATAATGTTAAGTAACTTTTGACTAAAGTGATTAAAGAATTTCAAAAAAAAAGTTAAAATTTTAGGGGGGCCACACTTTGTACTGTGTTATGTTTTTTTGGAATAAATAGTACCACTTTCTGTGGCCCCCTTTTTTGAGGACCTAAAACTAAACCATTTTGGAAAAAAAATTAGTAGTTTAGAAACTAGATTCAAAGGACTATGACTTTTTTTTTTGTCATATCTTAAAATTTTGATCGTAACTATCTTCAAATTCTTGTTGAAGTTCAAAAATTGCTGATTTTAGGAAAAAGGTGTCCACTTATACCCCCCTTTTGGCACCACAACTTGGTGCACTTACCCCTATGTGGACCTATTGATGTTCAAAGCTATTGTGGAGATCATTATTTCGTTCTATTTGTTGATGACTATTCTAGGATGATGACTGTAATGTTTCTTAATGCCAAATTTGATGATTTTCAATTATTTAAGTGGTATTTGACTAGAGTTGAAAAAGAAATAGGGATGAGTATTAAGTGTTTGAGATCTGATAGAGGTAGTGAATTCATTTCCAATGAGTTCAATACATTCTGCAATGATAGAGGAATTAAAAGACAGATGTCAATACCAAGGACCCCTCCTCAGAATGGGATATCTGAAAGGAGAAATAGATCAATAATGGTTCGTGCAAGAGCATTGATGATGGAGAAGAATGCATCAAAGAAGTATTTGAGAGAATTTTTTAGCACTGATGTCTATACCTTAAACAAAGTACAAGTTAAGAAAGGTACAAATGCTACACCTTTTGAACTATAGTATGGATATGCTCCTAATATGAAATATTTTCTTTGGAAGAAAATATTATATATTCAAAGGTAATAGGAATCTCAAACTTGATGCAAAGAGTGATGAAGGTATATTCTTAGGATATTCTACTAAGAGTAAAGATTAATTATAAGTGTTTAAATTCTAACACTAAGAAAGTTCTGGAAAGTAAAAATGTAAAAGTTGATGAATTTGTAGAAAGAAATGATCTTGCATGTAAGGAAGAAACTGAAGATTATAGCCCATTCATCTATGTGGATGATGATGCTCCAAGAACTCCCACTAAACAAGAAAATAAAGCTCTAGACCCTCAACAGACAAGGAATGTTGAGGTACACCAACAAATTATCAAACAATAGATAATAGGTGTTGAGCAAAAGATAGATTATGTTGATTCACAAAAAAGCAATGTCAAACATTAGATAGTCTATCCTGAGCATGTTGAACTAGACTAGAACCTAAACAAGAAAGAGTTAATAAGCTTGAGATTATCTTTCAAGATGAACCTATTGAAGAACAGAGAAGAAAACCACCTGTGCTAGCCAAGTTTGTAACAAGATATTACAAACCTAAAAAAAAATTGGTGATGTTGAATCAAGTGTTATGACAAGAAAAAGATTCAAAGGTGATACGTGCTTACTATGTGAATTTGAGCCTAAATTAGTAAAATATGCTCTAGAAAATGAGGATTGGATCCAAGCAATGAATGAAGAAATTGAATAGATTGAGAAGAACAATACTTGGACCCTAGTACCAAGACCAAAGGATAAAAATATTATTGGAAAAAAGTAGCTTTTCAGGAATAAACTGAATGGAAATGGTGAAGTAACAAGGAACAAGGAAAGATTAGTATGTAAAGGATATGCTCAAGAACGAGTTAACTATAGAGAAACTTTTGTTCCTGTTGCAAGACTAGAAGGAGTCAGAACTCTGCTTGCATATTCAACCTACAGAAATTTTAAGGTATGTCAGAAGGATGTCAAATCTGCATTTTTAAATGGTATACTTGAGGAAGAAGTGTAAATAGAACAACCTAAAAGATTTGTAGATACAAACAAGAAGAATATGGTATGCAAACTGAACAAAGCCCTTTATGGATTGAAACAAGCCCTAGGAGCATGGTATGAAAGACATCATAATTACTTAGTAAAGATTGGTTTTGAAAGGATAAATGATAATAGTAATCTATACTTGAAGACTAGTAAGAACAATGAAGTACTGCTATCTTTTTTTAATTTTTATGGCATTATATTTGGAGGAAAGGAAGCAAGAATTTGAAGAGAAGTTTCTAGAAAAGAAGAATATGGATAGATATGTTGAATGTGATGAATCAAATCATAAACCCTAAGATCTATGGTGATTATGAAAAATGACCAAGCTAGAATTACCTATTTGAGGAGGCATAGAGTCAATGAGAATGGGTGAGTGTGAGAATGAAGCAAGAGAAAGAAATGCTTGTGTAGATGTTATTGAAAGTTGATAAGTGAATCAGAGAAAAAGGCTTAAGTTTGATGTGGAGAAGATTGAATTCTTAAAGGGTTTCCAACCAGATTAAGAGACAGAGTTGACAAGGGGGACTTATCAAGGAATCAACACATGAACCGAATAGTGATTTAAAACTACAAAGTGAGTTATAATCAAACAGATCAAAACCTAATGTTTTCTTTCTAATAATGATGAATAGTTTGTATTGAATCCCTTTTAATTAAAGGTCAACCTAACAATCATTGAAGGACTTAATAGTCTATGTAAATCATTTAGCAATGTGACATTCTAAATGGAATGATCAAAGTCCTCTAACAAGGCCACTTCTAACAGGGTGATTCAATCCTCTAACAAAGTCACATTTAATAATGTGTATTATAACCTTTAACAAGGTTGGCTCCTAATAGAGCTCACTTTGAAAGAGTGAAAAAGAAGTGACATGTTACTGGTGATTTTTTCCCAAATTGGGTTTCCATGTAGAATCCTAGTGTCAAAATTTTCAATGTTTTATTGTGTTTTGTATTTACATGTTTACATTAAAAAAAGTCTATTATAATAGGATAGTGAAATACTAGTAATTTTTTTTATCAATACACAATAGAGACTAGGCTACAACAGGATGTTTAATGTTTTGATTGTTCAAATGGTACCTATGGACCTTGAGTAATTGATTCACCCCTCGCACCCTCTTAGTTATTCTAAACATTCTAATAGTAATGCCCTCTAGAACATGAATTTGCATAACATTAACCATATACTCAAAAAATGTTTATAAGGTATGTGCACACACATTCTCATAATGCTTACCATATAAAAATCCACCATGCAAAGTATAATCTATCATGATCTGCATAGGCATTGTAAGGTATCCTTCATAATAGAAAATTAAGTTATTATAAGATCATCACCTTTGAATAACTTTTATAAATACAAATGATGATTGTTTGGAAGTCGTCACTTCCACATGATGTACACATGGGGTAGGCCCATTAAATCATGTAGTCACACACATGACGTCAATAGTTTACATGAATTTAAAACTCCCTCTAATTTTGATATGATCAAGATCTTCACAAATCAATTGAAACATATCCTCTATTCACTCCTTTGGATGGATGTGTCAAACTCCCTTTGAACATCAATCTTTTGAGCTTCTTATCCAAACTTGCCTTTAACAAAGTGTCTGACTTCCTCTAAATCTGATATCAGTTATTTTTCCTCAATTTAAATGGTTACCTTTATTTGTTTTGTCAATATACTCGAGCATAGGGCCCAATGTCCACTATCTCTAAGTTAAAATCTTACTCACAATGCTTATGCAGTGCTTACTCACTTTCCCTTTCATTTCTGTAGACATAAATTCACTTCCAATACTGAGCTACCTCCATGTTAATTTTGAAGACATATTTCTTGGTGCTAAATAAATTATAATCTTCCTTATTTAGATTGAATATTAAGGCATTTTGTTCATGTGAATATCTTTGTAATCATGGAATGCATGCAACGCCTTCTTTGTACGATTCTTTCCCCTGGTTTCTGGTGAGCTATCATTTTCCATGATGCTTAACGACATGAATCCTTCCAAAGTCCTCTCTTGAAAAGCTGATTTGGGATCAACTAAAAGGTTCTGGTCAATCTTACAACCTACTAGAATCCATTTAGTTGAATATAAATGTTTTTGTTCATAGGGAGGCCTTTGCTAGTTCAGACCAATTTCAGATAAGATGATCAATCTACTTGCTGTTTCAAAATTAACCACAAAAAGAGATATGTTTTTTGGTATTTTTTTTAAAAATGAATGCAATTTAACAATGCAACTATATGAATTCCTAATTTAACCAAGGGTTAGAAAAGAAAATAATGAAGATAAGGTAATAAGAGATGAAATAAAATAGCATCAAAAAGGAAATTCATAAGAGACATAAACCATAGTAACAACACGTTTGTGAGTTAAATTGTCAAAAAGATCAGGTAGGAAACCAATGAAAGTAGGAGCAATGCTTCCTCAAATCCATTGATGCAATCATCGATGATAATTTAGTAAAACCAAAAGATATTTCACTTCTTATCAAATCATAATGCCACAAAAAGTGCACTCATACGAGACGAGAAGATATGAAGGAACAATAGGGTGATTTCTTCTCCAACTCGATACGTTGGTAGAATTCATCAACACACAACAAACACCAAAACTAAAACATTGCATAGTAAAATCAACACAAAATAAACTATTGGCTCCATTATTATCATGAACAAGAATCCATAAAAATAACACACTCCAGCAAGAATAACTACACTTAGAATGAGAGAACCAAAAGCATATATTATTGCATCAACATAACGGCCTAGAATACGTGTTACATTCCTCAATTTATAAGAAATCATATCCTCAATTTTTTTTGAGAATGAAAGATATCTTCATGCAAATATATTCTTAAAACAAATTAAAAAAATCTAATTATGTACAAATCGACTCTCTGAATGGTGCTAAAAAGGACTCCACCCCTGTTTACATCAATTAACGGGTGCATGAGCCTTTACATGTATTAAAATAAAGAAAAGAAGTAGTAGATAAGAAGAATGAAGTTGTAAGAGGATCTAGAAGTCATTGGAAGCTTTGAAAATGGAAGCTTGGCCTACTCTAAATGTTTCTAGGAGTTAAATTTCCATTAGAATCCATTTTCGGTGCATGGAAAGCTCTAAATTTGGAACTAGCAATTAATTGTCGATGCACCTCTGACTTCTTCAAAAAATTTGGTTCACCTTTAGAGTATTGCACCTTTCACACCTTGCACACCTTGTGCACCTTTGGAGCAATGCACCTTAGTGGGAGGTTCAAAAATCCAAAATTTTCCCAAGTGTCAAAACTAAATTTCTAGCTTTTGAGTTTTCTTCCCCTTTATACTAGAGTGATGTCTAGATGTTTTCTCTTGAATTTCTCTATAATCTCCATCACTTGGGAAGCTTTTGGTAAATATAATATCTCATACTTATTCCTAACTATTTATTGATAGTTACTGATATCTATTCGAGTTTCTACAAAATTGTCAAGTCTACTATCAAGTTTCAACAATACCTCTTTAGTCTTGAATGCTTGCCTAATATCTTCATTAGATGAAGCATCCTCAAAAGTTCTTCAAAATTGTTCAACCACTACTTGCACTAACTTGAGTATTGTCTTCAACTCATCTTCAAAAATCTCAAGGGAAATAACATCATAATACCTATCTACATCCAAAATTATCTCTTAAGACTAACCTTTTAACTTCCAAATATCTTCATGAAGTTCTTCCATGACCTTATTTATGGCAACTATCTTTTCAATCCAATCCTCAAGTTTATCAATCTCATCTATTGTATACACTTCCATAAGTGTACGATACCTTTGACCTTTTATTGTTCGGAGTGCTTGGAAGTCGTTTCCCTAGGTATGTACCTCATCCATAAGCCCAAAATCTTGGTCTACTATAGATACCAATTTCTCCGCATTGGAATGAACATTATACAACAGGTTCAAATTAGCCTGTATTATCTCTACACCTTTCTACTCAACATTGTCATGCCATTGCTAACATGCTCCCAAAAATGAATCAACTTGGACATTCCCCTTATCTCTCTTTTCTAGTGCCATAGTGAGAGTAACCTATGGGTGGTCTTGATCTAATGGACCTACCATTCCATGTAGATAGCCTCTTGGTAGCTCATTCTCCTTTTGCAACTTTATTAATTTATTCTCATTTTCATCAAAATGCCTAAAGACCTTCTTGATGCCCATAGTGATCATTACTTTAGTTCTATCTATTGTGGGCTTTCCTAATAGGAATTCTATAATTTGATAGTCCTTAGGAGTCAAATCTTTGGTCTCAAAATGTGGAGGAGGAATGGCTATGTGAGTAACTAGGTCTTGATCTCTATTCTTCATTATGGAGGTCAATTGTTGTGCATCACCCATAGGTGGCTCAAGCCTCTTGATGGCTTCTACTAGTGTATCTATACTCTCATCTTCATCTAGGTTCAACTATTTCTTTTGTCAAACCATAACTTCCCTCTTCAACCAGGCTAGTGCAGTGCCCAATAGAGATAAATATTTGGTTGAAAAGGAGGTTTTCCCAATAGGCCTTTTTCCCTTATCTCTCCTTTTTTGAGTCTTCTCCTTTAGAGAGAGATCTACATTTGGTGTCCCTATATTTGTTTTATCTAAAGTCCTTAACTCTGTATCTCGAGAATTTTTTTGAGGTTCTTCAGGTATCTATCCTTCCTCAGATACTTCATCAGTTGGTATCTGTTCAGGGTCTTCTTTACACACCACTCTCTCTTCTTCCATGATAGGAGGGAGAGGAGTGGCTGACCCTTTGTCCAAAAATAAAAAATCCTAAAATGATGGTGATGAGGTACCAAAAGATCCTTGTGGTAGAGGTGGCATTTGATTCCAATCCTTTCCCAAAGGTTGGTTCGTGGGTGTATCTTTTATTTTATCACCCACCATTGCAGTTCCTATAGGCATAAAGTTGAAATTAGATATGTTGAAAATATCTATTCCCTGCCCCTCTTACTTATCTATCCAATATTGTTTTTCATCCTCTAAAGTTGTAACCTCAATCAGTTGCCTAGGAATAGATGGTGGCATAATGGTGGAGCTTCTCCTTCTCTCTTTCTAGGCAACCCTTGCCAAGTGTGTCCTTTGATTCAATGGGAGATTATCTTCTTCAACTTATTCATCCTCTCCATCCACCTCAGGGATGGTTTTCAGGACTAGAGAAATAGGTATAACCTTTCTTTGTATCTCCTACCTTCTAGTCCTTTTGACTGTAGTTCTAACCTTAGCTTTCTTACCAACTTCTTCCTCTTGTACAAGTGGTAACACCTCTAGTGCTTTCTATTTTGGTTCTTGTTACAATTCATGTTTTGGAAGAGGCACTTGTGGAATATCCTGATCTTGAGTTGCTTCTTCATTTTAAGGTTCTTAGTTCTTAGGTGCTTGAGCTACCTCTTGAGGTTGAGGTTCTTCAACTTTAGGCTCATCTTGCTTAGGATAATCTCTTTTCCTCTTGTTTTTTCCTTTGTCTTCCTAAAGTTACCAACTTCCCTATCATGCTTATGTATCATTTCCAGCATGACTAGAGATTGGATAGGAAAATTTGGTATGGTGACTTTTACACCTTTACCCTTAACTGGGTAGGTTGTGGCTTGACAGATCACAGTCTAAGGAATTGGGTCTAGCTTAAAGGGATTCTTGATCTAGTCCCTTGTCAATTGGATTATATGTCTTGCCTTGTGATTGATATATGTATTCTATTCCCTGTCAACCTCTGCATTCATGGTTGGCCTATCAAATACCTTGTCATGATTGTACAAGGGATCTAAGACATCTTGAGTGTCTTGTTGGATATCCTTTAGTGGGATCTTTACCTTCAAGGTGCTTCCTACCGGATACAGAGTCATCCTACAATAATCCCTTATTCAGATATCATAATTATCTATTGCATTCATCCATTAATCTTGTACTACATCTCCGTGCACAAACTATTTTCCTGCCATATGTTGAACTCTGCCAATATTGTCAAAATATGGATGAGGGTAGTTGTATTCCTCCAAGGGGTATTGATCATGTTCTACATCAAAGGTCATGATATCTTGTTTCTACTTAACTTCAAATGGACCTATATTGATGGGCTATACCCAAGTCTTCTTATGTTGTTTCCTCACTCTATCATATGTAGATGTGAGTTGTCTCACAATCCCTATTAAAATGAGCCTATCTAATGGATATCTTAGAAGTTTCTTTGGATTCATAGTTTTACCCACTACCCTTAGGTAGGTAAATGTCTTGAACTAGATGTAGTAGGCACCTATCTTTGCAATCCTTGTTGTTGCCTCTACTGACATCCTCTTTTTCATAATCACCCTCAATGAACTAGATGATTACAAAAATGAAGCCATCATTCGCTATTTTGTATTACTTTCTCTGATCTGAGAGCTTATTTTTTACTAGTTGGGGGTATACCACATAAGGCCAAGCATTAGCATCTTGCATGCTTCCCCTCTTGAATAGTCTTGGACAGTTAATAGTCCTTTCCACCAATAAATACACCAAGTATGATGTCATATAAAACTTAGGGTTGACCTTTACTCCTACCAACTGCTCATCTAAGTTTTCACTTAGTATTGTAGCCCAATCAATTGGCAATTTAGCTATTCTAATGGTCTTGATGAAATGTACCATCCAAATGTTTAGGTGTCCAGCTGCCGATAGACCCATAACCCTTCTTAGAAGTATAGTGGATTATCTGATGTCATCCTTCATGTATCCTCTAGTCATGTTTACCTTGCCTACTCTTCATCCCACTGATGTTCTATCAATCAAGAATGATGATTGTATGATTTTTGTAGCCTTTTTCTTGTTATCCCTATACCATCTTTCTACTTGATGATAAATAATCTTAACATATTGATCTAATTTTGGAAGATGTAAGACTTTCTTAATGTTCCTCCATCTTATGTCCAAGACTATCTCTCCTTTTATGCTTTTCACAACTCTTTCTTTTGACACATAGTTTTCTTCCAAGGTCATAACAAGCTTCGAAGATTGCACTGATGTAGGATATGAGGCCACATTAACCAAGCCTGATCTGATAAATGCTGAGACCATCAAGGACCTCTTCTTAATCTTGTTTCAAATTATTAGGAATGTGTTCCAAACTATATGTCCCAATTTCATATCTCTAATTTCTGAATGTCCATCTTGGAAGCATGATTTCTTCGGTGCACCTTGAAACTTGAAGACAATTGGTTTTGGAGAAATATTCTCTATGAGTGAGGATGAGGAGGAAGCCATTTTATCTATACAAACATAAACACATTAGTCTGGAGGGATGAAAATTGAACCCTAACAAAACCTTAATTGCTAAAAAGCCAAACCTTGAACACCAAAACCCTAAAAAGCTACTCAAAACCCCCCTTATAGCTTTGATATGTAGTTTAGTGCACCTTGTACACCTTGATAGGTGCACTAGGTGTGCTAAATAACCTCTAAAAGGTTATTGAGTGTGCAGTGGTGCAAGTGTGCACCCTTGTGGAGTGTGCACATGTGCATGTGTGCTACTTGAACATGCATCTTTCATGTTGTTAGATGGGGGGCTAAGTAATTCTATAGGGTTAAGGATTCGCACCCATGCACCTTTATGGGGTGCACATGTGCACACCCTTATATAGTCTAGTGTTAAGGGAAAAGCAATAGTACACATATGTACACCTAGCCAAGGTGTGCATTTGCGCACCACTGCCTATGTTTTTAGGTGTTTTTGCTTTCGAAAGGTGTACACATGTGAACCTTAGATCAGTGTACATGTGTGCACTTTTACTTAGAGGTTTTTGTTAAGTTTGTTTTAGGTTTTGTGAATAAAGGTGTGCACCTACACACCTTGGATATGTGCACATGTGCACACCTTTATTTTGTTGACTTAGTGTTGTGTGCGTAGGTTGCAGATATTTGGCAAACCTCTGAAGGTGCAGAGGTGCACTCATCCATGCTTTGAAGGATATAATGAGTGAAGGAAAGGGTGATGGCCCTGGGTATTTATAGACCCAGGGTCATGCAGACCCTTTGGATGTACGTACTTGCACATGTACATAGGTGAGCACTTCTAAAGGAAAGAACATGCACACTAGCACACCTAAGAGAGGTGCGCAAGTGCGCTAGCTGTGCCAATGCAGTCCTTCACACATCAATCACATTTATCTCCAAAATTCCTCAATTCTGATAACTAGGTTTTTCAACTGAAGGGCTCTAGCTTGACTCAAACTCTAGGTGGAGTCTCAAAAATGACTCAGACCTTGGACTAGGGGTTTGGGAAAGCAAAAATTTACTAGGGTTCCCCAATTCTGGAAGAAATGGGGCATGCGTTGTGAAACTACAACAATTTCCCATCTTGAGAACATGTTGATTTGTAATGTTGATTACTAAATAACTTCTACAAACTCTTAATATTATGTCTTCCCACTGAAGTGGTTATTTCAATCTCTTATGAGGGTGACATAGATTCGAGGCTAGCCATGTAATCTGAATGGGTCTATTTTGCTACAAACACCCATTCTCAAATATGTGGGACCCCAACATTCTTTGGATTTCTTATACATGATTTAATTTATACATATTGTGATTAGGATTCTCAATATCCTCATGACTTTGTATTTGGCATGCCAAATTATAGTTGAGAGAGTGTGGAATCTTGTCTTCGACGTGGTAGTCTTTGTTGAATATCAAATCTCTTCCAAATTTCACATTTTCATAGGCCAAAAACCCTATGTTCAATATGGTTTCATGAAATGAAATGGTCACCAACAATTGAGATGACACCCAAAGTCTCCTCGAATTTTCATTCTGATCAAATATTACTTTCCTTTTCTGATGGTTTTTCTTCCAACAATGGCGAAAACTCATCACTCCAAAGTAAAAGGAATACATATTAAATCTCCATGTAAATGAGAACAATATTGAATAGGAGATGAGATGATGTCATGTGTCTTGGCATATGAAAAACACATAGGATGGATGACAACTGTATAACTAAATTTGATTTTCCATAATATGTTGTGTCATTTCTCTCAATAACTGATAGTTGCAAATGTCTTTGTTCATAAGTTCATGTTGTTGAACCTTCACATATTCCTTTCCATAATTCTCAGTCCCAATCACTTTCAATATCCTCAAGTGCCATTTATTTTAATAGCACTAGATCGCTCCATTAGGTCTCCCTTCTCCACTAATTTTTTGGGTATACAATTTCTTTTCATGTGTGGATCTTCAATGTGGTATGATCATGTAAATTGACAGTAAAAATGTGATTCTCCCAAATGATGTTTGTGTCCTTGCCTTAATTCCCCCCACTTTTGCACCAAACCATGTACTGGAAATTTGTTTGTGCTCATGAAGATCTGGTCTTGGTCCTTCCAATCTAGGAATTACTCTCATTGCTACAGGGTTGAATTTCTTGCCGCCTTCTATGGCCATTGCCAGGTGTAAATAACATAGAGTATTGGGTTAAATGTATGGATTCACCATTTCTATTGTTTGTTTATTTTATCTTTTGAATTTTACTATCAAATTCCATTCCTCAAAACACCAATATCTTGGAAATCGATTCATATAGTCATTCACAATGATCATACAAGGCATATAGATTCAATCATCACTTAGTGACTTCCATTTTATGGGATTCACCATAAATTAACACCACTATGATTTGAAATAGTTATTGAAGATTACACCTCAGATCTATCACTCCATTGCACTCAATTTAGATTTGACTCTTTATGACTATCAAGATTGTAATATGTGCTCTAATATCATATTTTTTATTTTCAAAGGTTGCTGCAAATGTAATGATATTGCCTTCAAGGTGTATACTTTCCATAAACAACGATCTCATATTTATATTAGAGAAAGAATCAAGAGTAGACATGTCCCTTCGTGGGACATGTCTATTCATTAACATAATGATATATATATATATATATCCTTGTATTAAATTATCTAATATAATAACACATTATTTAACATGTGATTATATAAATATATAATATATATAAGTACACACACACACATATAGATATATAGATATATAATATCTCACATATACATTTAGTATCATAGTTTATCCAACTGAAGCTACCTAACATCAACACTAAACACTAACCCTAACGATAATTATAAACTTAAGCCAGATCCAATCCCTAACCCTAATCCCAAATTTTATATAAACCATAATTCTAATCCTAACCCTAAAACTTAACCCTAACTAAAATCCCAACTCCAAGCCCAACCATAGCCAAAACCCTAACCCAACATGTTTGTCCAACCTAAGAATCATTCCAAGTTTAACTATATCACTAACCCAAAATCTTACTCAAACCCTTACCATGATGCAAATGCTAATCACGACCCTAAATCCTAACAATCACCCTAGATGTACTTAAAACCCTAAACCTAACTGTATCATTAACCCAAAACCTATCCTAACACTAATCATGATATAAACCAAAGCTATAAATGTCATCCTAACTATAACCCTAACTAAACCTTAATTTAAACCCCGACAAGCATATTTAATTTAATAATATACCCTACCAAGATAAACCTAGCCCTAACCATAAGCTTAATTCTAATAATTAACGTTAAACCCTTATCCTTACTCTAATCATATGCTATAAACCCTAATACTAGATTATAAACCCCAATAAAAAATGTTGAACCCTAATCTTATCATAAATTACTTAACCCTAATTCTAAATGTAGCCCTAATCCTAATCCTAGCCATTGCATAAACCCTAGTCTTAGTCCTAATCCTAAACCTTACACTTACCCTAACCAAACCCTAATTGTAACAATAATCCTAATCCTAACTTCAAAACTTAACTATAATCCTAACCCTAATTGTAACCCTGACACTAATCCATACCCTAATCTTAACCATTTTTTAAGCCCTAATTATAACCATAATTCCAATTGTAATCCTGAAACCTAATCATAATCCTAACCTAATTGGAACCCTAACCCCTATCCTATACTAGCCATAATTATTTTGTAAACTCTAACACTAACCATAATTCTAACCATTACCCTAACCCATAGCATAATCCTAATTCTAACAATAATCATAACCTAAATCCAAAGCCTAACTCTAACTGTTTCTCTAACCATATATGACTCTAAACCTAATTGTATTACTAACAAAAACCTAACACGAACTCTAACAATGATAGAAAGTGTAACCTTAACCCTAAACCATAACATTTAGTTAAGATATATTGTATATAATTACAAATTAATTTATCCAATGTTTTACAAACTTCATAGGAGATACTAGCAAATACATAATCTAAATGAAATACGAGACTTTTAATTTAGTCAATATTCAACTTTAATAAAAATTAAAGTTAAGCAAATTGCATGCCTAGATACATCTAAACATTTAATTTTTTCAACATTCAACTTCATTAAAAAAAATTGGAAAAATTCTGAAAGCGTAAATCTATCTAGACTTATTAGTCCCTACCTGTTTATAAAGGCAGGGAACTAATGTAATCTTTTACCCCCCTTCCAATTAATTTTCAAGACAAAATCTATTTTTACAGCTAAGGTTTGGGATTCTATATTTTATAATTCATTTATCACAACTAAAATTTTCATTTCTGATTGGTGTAAGGCTATTTTCTTGGCCATATTAGCTTTTTTTTGAAGAGATAAACATCTAATTAATGTCCTATTAGTACATACATTTCGGAAAGCGTAATGAAGTCCAAAGAATCTGTGCAATGTGAAGTCTTCAATCGCAGAAGAAAAATACTAAGGTTCTTAAATGCTCATAAAATACCCACGTCAACATCTTTTCTAAAAGTACAGTGTTTTATTTATTTATACACCATTCTCCAGACATCTGGAGTCTTCAATTTTTTATTCTAACTACTGGAACGCAATGTTAATTAGCATGGGTGAATTCTGAGAAATCAGCTAACAGGATTTTACTTAGTAACTTTTAGCCAAAATCAAGAAAGTAAAAATGCTAAATTTGATAAAGCGTCAGCCATAGAGGGGAATCAAAAATATATATATATATATATATATATATTATTAGTTTCTTAATAATAATATAAAAAAGCAATAGTTTTGAAATAAATTTATTATTACATTATAGTGTGATTTAGTTTATAATTATATTATGCTATAATTTGTTGACATTTATTTTTTAATTATTGAAACAAGAAAGAAGCATGTACATATATTATTGTTAAAGTTCAATGATTTACTTTAACGAAACTTAATAATATTAAATAATTATATTATATTTTATTATTCAATTAATTAAATTTAAGTAAACTTAAGATATGATTTTAAAAATGAATTATTATGAACTAATTTTGATTTTGTTTCTTGTTATTTATTCCTATTTTCTTAAGTAGAAAACTATAAAAATTAGAGAGCAGTGTTCAAAAACATTCTCCCTTCTTCTTCGTTGTTGCAAGAAATTCTAGAATCTTCTCCTTTATAGAGGATAATCTTTTGATTTTGTATAAAATCTAAGTACTTTTAATATAAATCTTTAATCTATTTTTAATGATGAAATTTAACTGTATACAAAATAATTAACATATTCATTTACAAATTTTTCTAACAATTAGACAACATTCGTTGAATTCATTTTAACGTAAATGTATTTAATTCATTTTACAATTAGATATAATTTAGAAATATAAATAAATTTCAAACATTCTTCTAAAAATTAATTTCAAGAAATATTATAACTAAACTATTAGAACGTAAATGTATTTAATTCATTTTACAATTAGATATAATTTAGAAATATAAATAAATTTCAAACATTCTTCTAAAAATTAATTTCAAGAAATCTGACCTTCATTATTGCAGTCAGTTTTCTTGCACAAATAAATCTTTAATCTATTTTTAATGATGAAATTTGTAAAAATGTATACAAGATAATTAACATATTCATTTATAAATTTTTCTAACAATTAGACAACATTAATTGAATTTAATTTTTACGACTACACTATTATAACTTAAATGTATTTAATTCATTTTACATTTAGATATAATTTAGAAATACAAATAGATATCAAATATTCTCCTAAGAATCAATTTCAAGAAATATGATTGCACAAATGATTACATAACTAGTATTGTTGTAGGTTAATACCACACTTATTATCCACCTAAAAATAGAAAACACTACAAACTTGATCCAAAACAATCAATTCAAAGTCATGGCACACAATAACACATTTCAGTTCACACATAAACATTGCAAGATGATTTTCTCTATGAACCTACATTGATAGCTACAACTCCACTGTGACCCAAAAGACAGGGACTCCAGCTCACAAAGAGCTCTTGTTTTATATATAGATTAAATATTTCCCAATATTAACAAATTAGCGAGCCAATTATATACATCTTCAATTACATATTCTACCATTAAAATCAAAACTAAATCTGACGTACAAATATCTAAATTTCAATGTGCCAATGGAAAACTTACTACGCTGATTTGAGGCATTAAACAATTCAACGATTCTGTTTGTTGGGTCTATCATGTTTCGGTACGACATTCAGCATGTGAACCACATTCAACATGCATGATCACAGCAACTGATTCGGAGGGTAACTGTTCTATAGTACTAGGGGATGAGGGTGAAATGTGTGATGAATGCATTTAGAAAGTCCGTGAACATCCATTGAGTGGTGATACTGTTTTCTCAAGCTCTTTTGCTGTACATGTAAAGTAGTTCACAAGGGCGAAGTGTAAATTGTTTTAAACTTAATATGGCTTCCTTTGATTCAGTTTAGGTAGTGGAGACTTTTATATTCCTTTGACATTTAGTTATTGTTATGGATGGCCCGCATATTTGTTTCTGTGTCCCCTTGCAATATAATTTCTCTGCATGTACATTACTACATGGGCCTTGAAGACTGATCTATTTCAGTCTTCGCTGGTATCTAGGTATTAAGTCTGATACTGACCGGAATTCACGATCCCTGCCACACTTTTGAAGTGTATCTTGCTTTAGATGAAAGCGTATATACTTCATTAATGGAGGATTCTTAGGTTCATAAAGTCTTTTTTAGCTACTTGATTCTTGAGGAGCAGAGTACAAGCCTTTACGCCGAACTTCAGCAAGTACTCTGGGGTGTTCCAATCTGCTAATTTCGTTAGGCACAAACTCTCACCCGAGTCCGTCGGTCCATTATGATATCACTCTCACCCCGCTCCATTAGTCCATTATGACATCAGGGTCTTGCATTCAACAAGTTTGGATTTCTGATAAGCTCAATGAGATCTTTCAACTCCACCTATAGAACAGAAGACCCTGAAGGTTTTTTCCAACTCCACTAACCAACCAAATGCCCTTAATTCTTAAAACACAGAATTCTAATTTGAATTTTATAGGCTTTTGCGTTGAATTTTATAGGCCGAGACTCTCTCAGGTTGAAGCTTCTCAAACCACCATAAGTTGTGATTAGTAGAGGCGCAACATAGGTTTGCTTGAGAGGAAGCATCCATGGCAGATAGAAATATAGAGGCCATGGAAACAGAGACACCAACAGGCAATGGAAAGGCCTTAGAGGGTGGTGCAGAATTCGATTCAATACAGAACAGTGAATTGCATGTGCAGGGATCTGTAAAGCCACAGAAAGAATGGAACATGAGGCAGGCCTGGAATGCTTTTGTATGGCATGGAGGTTCTGTTTTTGATGCCTGGCTCAATGCCGTTTCTGCTCAGGTCCGTCATGGCTTTCTCTCTTTTGCTTTAGATACTTCTTGTACTTGTATATATAAGATGGGATAAGACGAATGCTGAAGCTTTTTAGACCAAATGGTAAGCATACCTCATTAAACTGAATTTTCTTGTTTACATGATTGCTTCTAGGGTTATCTGGAGTAAAATCAAATATGGGTATTGGGAAGGGGCTAAAATTGATTCAATTTGTAACCTTTCTCTCGTTGATTTAACCTGTTCTGGCCTTGAAATGCCACTAGTATTAAGTTTTGTTTTGTAGAAACTAAGTGTTTCGACTGTATTATCAGGTTGGATCAGTGATTTTGACTCTGCCATACACTTTATCTCAAATGGGTTATGGTTTGGGCGTCGGATTCCAGATTCTTTATGGTGCCTTTGGATGTTGGACTGTCTATCTCCTTAGTTACCTCTATGCGGAGGCCTCGTCTCGAACCAGGACGGCTGGATTACTTCACCAGAAACACATACTTCAGGTACAACATGATGGTTAGGGTTTAACTTTTTACTGTAAATATTGAAATTCAAACCCACCTGACGAACTCTATATGACTATTGTGAATGGACTTATATTTGTTAGAATTGATTTGTCTTAAAATCTAAAATATGTTAAATAATGAAATAGGGTTTTGACGGTTTTAGATTACAGTATTTCTGTATTCACTTATCAGCTGTAAAAGTTTATTCTGGCAGTACCATGAAGTAATAGGTATTGTAGCTGGAAAATGGCTTGGACGCATCGTACTTGGGTTCAATATGACAGCCCTTACTTTTGCCTGTGTGTTGCAATTGATCGCATGTTCCAGGTATTCTCACAATGCTTCCCAATTTGTTCGACGGCTTTAACAGGCGTTAAGAGGAATTCTCATCTGTTAGAGCTATCAGATTTCTTCAATTCATTAGTATTATTAGTTTGTTTTCTAGATTTGATTGCGTGAACAATTTTTGTCATCAATGTTCTGGATCCCAGTATATTTAGTGTTTAGGCTGGTCTTTCTTGTTGTTGGGTGTTGTTGTTCTTGGTTCACGTGCTGTCTTCCTTTTCTTACCCCTATAGGATGCCTGGTCTGCAATCTATCTCATTTCTCCTCATTTTCTTTAGCATGCGTCCTCATGATAGATCACGTAGTGTGATCCAAAACGTTGATGAGAAAAACTGTTCCCACAATCAAATCCAGAAGTCAAACTAATAATTCTTATCTGTGTTATGTATATAAGTTGACTACACTTGCATAGCAGGGAAGACCAATAATCTGTGCAAATTGTTGAGCTAGTTGTTCTTAATTGAATGTTTCAATTTTACTTGTTCTTTTCTGAAACAGTTAGATACTCCGTTCTTCATAATCATATGGTCTACACTAACATTCTATTGATGCAGTGATGTATATTACATGAACTCTAACTGGAACAAGAGAGAATGGCTTTATTTATTTGGGTTTTTGGCAATACCAACTGTTATGTTACCATCTCTTCATAATTTCCGTCTGGTGTCAATTCTGGGGATTGCCACAACCACACTGACATCAGCTTACATGACAGTTGCTGCCGTTCAACATGGCCAGGTCAGTAAACAGGTCTTGGTTTAAGATTTTTAATGTCCTTGCTCTCCTGCATTCTGGTGATGGATCATGTAGTATAATCTGAAATATCTATACTGAAAACGCCTTTGTTTAAGGTGTCCTTCATCGTCCAAGGAATTAGAAGCTTATTCCAAATGAAACTTGCATTTGTAGATTAAGAATGTAAAACACCAAGGTCCAAAGAGCATGGTGCAATTTTTCTCAGGGGCTACCAACATTCTGTTCTCTTTTGGCAGCCATGGATTGTGCATGTGATTTCTGTAACCTTTTTCTGCTTTTGTATTCCTTACAAATTTAGTCTTTCAAATTCTCTAAAATTGTATACCCAAAGCTGAAATGAAATCTCATACTACTATGTTTGTACAGAGAGCTGATGGAGGCCATGTGGAAGCCTAGGAATTACAAATATGCGTATGTGACTGCAGTGCTGTATACCTATTTGCTGACAGTGCCTGATTCAGTTTCTGTTTACTGGGCCTATGGAGATACACTCTTGCACAACTCTAATGCATTTGGAGTCCTACCGCACTCCAAAATGAAAAATGTTGCTATCATCGCCATGATTCTACATCAGGTATGAACTCTTTCCGACCTCAGTACATCTTAGATGACGATAATCAAATGAGGTGAGTTGAATCTTACCTTCATTAAGTTGATCTGTAAAGTCTGTCCAGCTTACCATCTAATTCCCCATTTCTCATTTTTACAGATTATCATTTACCCATTACTTTGACTCATTCCCTTGAAACTCATACTCATCCCTCATTGATGGATTACCAATTTAGACCAGATATCCCTAATTCCACAGGAACCAATCTCTCATTGGTTGAAGTGGTTCACATGGCATTTACTAGTGAAGAGCTCTGATATATTAATCCCTATAACCATCACCTATTTACCACAAACTTAGGGAACATGTAATCCTGTAAAATCACTCACTTCACCTAGGTCACTGAAAATTGAAATAAAAAAATCCTGAAAACGACAATGTTAACCTAAAGACTATACTTACTTCTAGCATGAATATTTCATTTCAAAACAAATTCTATTAGCTATATCTGATCGCCATGACCCAAATTCATGACTGTTTAGATTGGGGTATCATTCTCTAAACCTTGGGTGACAATTATACTTTACTACTGGCATAAATGTTTCGTTTCAAAACAAATTCTGTAAGTTCTTTCTGATTGGCGTGATCTAAATCTATGATTGTTTAGTTTAGGGTTTTCATCCTGTAAACCTAGGATAACAAGTGGGTATTGGGCTTTGAACAGTATGTGGCGTTGATGTTGAATGTAAATCCATTGTTTCTGGCGTGGGAGAAAGCAATGGGTATTCACACTTCAAAGGGATTTGCAGTGAAGGCATTAGTGAGAATACCAGTGATACTGGTCATATGGTTTTTAGCCTTGGCTATTCCATTCTTTGGTCCTATCAACTCGGTTATGGGGGCTTTCCTCATTTCATTTTCAGTGTACATCATTCCCAGCATTGCCTTCATGCGGGCTTACATCAAGCGAGACATTGAAGAGGTGAGTACACATTTCATGCCAAATATTTCATCAAAATTTCATCCAGTCTTCAACTGCAATTTTGTTTTTATCATGGTGGTTAGTTTAATTCTGGTATGACAAAGGCTTGTGCAGTATAAACAGGGTAGTATAATGATGAAATCTTCCATAGATAATTGTTCTTGATGTGAGTTATGCCATTCAAGGTCGCCCCACGTCACTATCCCTAGGCAACGTAGTCAATCAAGTTCTTGTCTAACTAGTGATATTTTTCGCTCAAATTTATTGACTTTACAATCAACTTTGAGACTTTTAACTGATTCAATAAACTATTCTAGATGTGAAGTTTGTCCAAGAAAACTTTACAAATCCACTTTGAAAAATTTAACTACTAAGGTAGTATAGATGTAGAGTTCAACTTTGACTAAATTAATATAGGCGTTAATAAAGATATATTTTATACCTTCATATATAAAATGAGAATATATTTTTATTTTGAGGTAAAGTGTGTCTATATATAGATAAGAATTAGAAGGAGAAGTGTGTCTATATATATATATATATAAGAATTAGAAGGAAAAACATGGTTAATAAGGTAAATAAATGAAGTACATATGGAGTTCAAGATTGCATGTGGTTTAATGGTTTTAAATGTTGTGGAATATAATATTTTATAGAGAATGAGACATAATCATTATAATCTATAATAGTAATAAATAAGGGAAGAGATTGTTTGGTTTTGCAATTGAAGAACAATTATCATTCATAAAAGAAATGAGGTTTATATATCTTGATTTGGAAACACTTTTGAGAGTTATTTATGTGCATTAAATCAAAATGTTCCTTTTTGCTCTATGTGCAATTGACTTTGTAGTTTTAGATATAGTCAATTAATGTGAAATTTGTAATATCCTCCCCTGATTTGAACTTTGACTTGTAGAAATTTAACTTAAGGAATACTGTCAGACACTTTGTATGCAAACTCATAAAGCTGATTTCCTTAATAAATTGCTTTCCAATGAGTAGATTTACGAACAACTATGAAGTGACATTAAAATGCATAATACACATCATAACATTTTCACAAACACTTGGCACACATTCAACAGTATATGAAAAATCTAGAAACTCTTTCAATCTGCTGATAAAGGGTGATTTTTAAATGTAGATGTGCACTTACAACTGCCTTAAAGGCTGCAACAACTATTCAGACTTGTATTCAACAATTATTATGCAAAGTATCAAAATTTGACAGAAGAAACTTGGAATTAATTGCCGTAGTATTTTGCAGATGTAGTTGGCAGCCCTCCAAACTTCTAATCAGCCGGAAAAACAAGTAAACTTGATACCAACACTGTTCACGTCGTACTGTAGCAAAATACTGTTCATGCCGACTGTAGCAAAATACTGTTCATGCAGCACTATAGCAATAACTAACTTCAGATCTGCATCTCAAACCCTTGTAAATTTCTTTATGCGAACGCCCCAAATGAAACCCAATGTGTTTCTTGAAGTGAAAACACCCTTGATTCTCCTGACTGTGTCTTCCAACAGCGAAGAGAATGCTAGCAAAGAGGGATTCCGTCCTCCAAGCCCGATAACCAGATATCCAACAACATAACATTAATCTTCATCCAAGCATACAAAAAAAAACTCTTCCATTTCTTATATAGTGTTCTCATAAGAGCTCAATCCTTTTTTTTCTCAATGTGGGATAAAGCATAACTCCCTTTATGTACCTTATGTCTCCAATGTGTTATAAAAATAAAGGGAACTCTTTTAATTTAAATATTTCCCACAAACTATAGTCTATGCATTAATAAAGTTAAATATTTAAATTTAACTTTATAAAATGGCTTTATCAATGCATAACAAATCTTATCAATGATAAATAAGTTTTCCTGTCGATTTTAAACAATTACCATCAACATTCCACTGTGACTGAATGTCCGGCCATGTCCAAGATGACTTACTATAAATAGTAAGTATGCCCAAAGTTGCCCCAGAACCCCTCAGAAAGACCTGCAACTGAAATTGTCTAGGCCAAATGGCTTTTAAGCCCCTTTAATGTCCTAGTTAGCCTACGAGACTATGGGGAAATAGGCTAACGACAACATCATGCTATGAATGGTAGAAAGGGGACATTACAGTCCGCCCTTCCCAAAATTGCTTGTCCTCGAGCAATTTCAGCTCTAGATGCTGCAATATCTGCTCATTTTCCCAAGTAGCATCATTGACAGGTAGGTTCCTCCACTTCACTAGATACTCCCTGATAGTCCTCCTGCGAAGCACCCTCTCCCTGGAGTCAAGTATGGCCTCGAGAACTAAGATAAGCTTTCCCTCATCATCAAGAGGTGGCAATACTACTGAAGGCACCACATTGTGACCCAATGCCTTCTTAAGGCGTGACACATGGAACATATTATGCACTTTACTGTCTGTAGGCAACTCCAACTCATAAGCTACTTCGCCCACTCTCCTGATTACTTTGAATGGTCCATAGTAGTGTGGTTTCAATTTCTCTGCTCCACTCTTCTTGAGAGAGGACTGTCTATACGACTGTAACATGAGGTACACCATATCTCCCACCTCAAAAGACCTCTCAACCCTGTGCTGATCAACATATTGCTTCTGTTGATTTTGTGCTTTTTGCAAATTTTCCTTCAAGGATCGCATAATGTCCTAGAACTCCTGCAAAGTATCCTTGGCCTTAGGCACCCTGCTGTCCCCAAATAACAAATCCAAAAAATTAGGAGCATCATACCCATACAGTGCCATAAAAGGGGACATTTGAATAGACATATGGAAAGAGGTATTATAGCAGTACTCCCCTAGATGTAGCCACTTCACCCAAGCCTTCTGCTCTCCTGCAATGTAGTTTTGAAGGTACCCCTCAACCCATTTGTTCACTATCTCTGTCTGCCCATCAGTTTGGGGGTGGTAGCTGGTACTCGGAGTGAGCTCTGTTCCACATAACCTGAACAACTCCTGCCAAAAGTGGCTCATAAATCTGTTGTCTCTGTCACTGACTATGCTCCGTGGTATCCCATGTAGTCTGAATACCTTTCGAAAAAATAGTTCTGCTGTTTGTGCTGCTGAATATGTAGACGAAATTGCAAAGAAATGTGCAAATTTCGTCAATCTGTCTACCACAACAAAGATACAATCCCGATCCTGTGCCTTGGGGAGGCCTGTGATAAAATCCATGGAAATGCTATCCCACTTCTTCTCTGGTATGGGTAGGGGCTGTAGTAAACCACCCGGAAAAGAATGTTCCTGTTTGTTCTGCTGACACACAGGGCATTCCCTCACAAATTGAAGCACCTCTGATTTGAGTCGTTTCCAAGTGAAGCGCTCTCTCACCTGCCGATATGTCTTACAGAATCTGGGATGTCCTGCCATTGGTGAATCATGAAATGCCCTCAAAATCTTCTGCTTCATAGCAAACCCGGGTACTAAATAAATCCTTTCCTTGTAGATGATCAGATCATTTACGACAGTGTATCGACTATCTTGAATAGCTCCCTCAATAATGCTAGATGCCCAACTATCCTTAGCATATTCTGCCAAGATCATCTCTCTCCAATCATCCATGACTATCCCAACAGCAAGCAAATGAGGCCTTCTAGATAAAGCATCTGCAACCATATCTTTCTTCCCTTTGACATAGGCTATGTCAAAATCATAGGCCTGTAATTTACTCACCCATTTCTGTTGCCTGTCATTAAGGTCCTTCTGTCCAAGGAAATGTTTGAAGCTATTATGATCTGTTTTTACTGTAAAACGGCTTCCCACTAAGTACTGCCTGAACTTAGCTAGCGCGTGCATGATTGCTAGCATCTCTTTGTCGTAGATGTTGTAGGTTCTCTCCACACCTTGTAATTTTCTACCCTCATATGCGATGGGATGTTTGTCTTGCATGAGAACAGCTCCTATGCCCTCTCCTGAGGCATCACACTGCAGCTCAAAGGGCCTGGTGAAATCTGGAATGGCTAAAACAGGACATGTACTCATCAGCTCCTTAAACCTGTCAAAACAATCCTGAGCCCTCTCTAACCACTTGAAACTATCTTTCCGTGTCAAATATGTAAGTGGTGCTGCTATCTATGAAAATCCCTTCACAAATCTACGGTAGAACCCACAAAGCCCGAGAAATCCCTTGAGTTGTGAAGTGTTCCTCGGTGGTGGCCAATCCAGAATGGCCCTGATCTTGTCTGGGTCAACCCGAACACTTCCTGCACTAATAATATGCCCTAAATAGAGCAACTCTGTCATCCCAAACTCACATTTACTCATCTTGGCATATAATGACTCCCTCTATAGAATACTGAGCACTATATCAATATGCTTCAAATGTTCCTCCCAAGTACGGCTATATATCAGTATATCATCAAAAAATATCAACACAAACTTCCTCAACTAATCTCTGAACACTCTATTCATACAAGATTGGAAAGTGGCAGGGGCATTTGTCAACCCAAAGGGCATGACTAAGAACTCAAAATGTCCATAGTGGCATCTAAAAGCTGTCTTCTCCACATCCACCTCTCTAACCCGTATCTGATGGTAGCCGGATCTCAAATCAATCTTGGAGAAGTAGCATGCACCATGCAATTCATCAATAAGCTCATCGATGCGCAGGATAGGGTATCGGTTCTTGATTGTCTTCTTGTTTAGCTCCCTATAATCAATGCACATCCTCATTGTACCATCCTTCTTCTTCACCAATACTACTGAAGAAGCGAGAGGACTTTTGCTTGGCCGTATGTGCTCCATGTCAATCAACTCCTTAATTGCTTTTCCTATTTCATCCTCACATCTCTTTGGATGGCGGTAAGGTGTGATGATAACGGGCTTAGCCCCTTCCTTTAATTCAATAACATGCTCGATTCCCCTATCCGGGGGTCTCCCTAGAGGTATCTCACCAAACACCTTAGTATGTTTGGTTATTATTTTTTGTACATTAGGTGGATACTCTTGTTTATGCTGCTCTGTCATCTCAGGCATTACTCTAAACTCTGCTGCCCACTGCACCTGATCATGTCTAAAGAAACTCTGCATCCGCTTGAGTGACACCACTCGAAGTCTCCCATCTGACAAACCTCTGAGCACTATCTTCTTACCATTTGCCTCAAACCTCATTTCCATTTTCTCAAGGTTAAATGTAAACTCTACCAGAGACTTCATCTAGTTCATCCCAAGCACCATATCCTGATCACCAATGTTGACTGCAAAGAAATCTCCTGTCATGTCATAATCTCCCAAACGAAGCTGCAAGTTGGAGATTTTCTTGGTACATTCAATTTTGAAGCCATCGGCAACCATCACCTTAAATCCCCTATGCTCCTCTGTATGTAGCCCTCTGCGTGTCACAAACTTCTCATCAATGAAGTTATGTGTCGCCCCTGTATCAATGAGTGCCACAACTCTCTGTCCATCCAAGGTTCCCCTAACTCTGAAAGTGACGGCCTCCTGTATACTTGACAACTGAGCTATCGTGCTATCACCGCGTGCTTCCTCCTGTGAAGAACTATCATCATCTCCATCTGATTCAGATGACTGCTCTGAATCTCCATCTACTGACTCTTCGGCTGAAAAGTACTCCATCTGCTTAGCTTTTGCTTTCAATGGACACTTATGTGACAAATCCCAAGGCTCCCTGCAATGAAAACAAAGCTTCTTCTTCTTGAGATCATTAAGTGTCTCATTGTCCAACCTCTTACTTTCCTCCTTAGCTGGCTGAACCTCTTTATGAAAAGGTTTCCTGTCCTTATCTTTCCTTGAAGGGAAACTCTTTGCCTGGAATTTATTTTTTGAAGATGAAGAGGAATCCATGTCACGAACTTTCTTAATGGCTTCCTGCAAAGTGGGAGGGTTGAGAGCTTTAATCCACCCTCTCAACGGATCAACTAACCCATCCATAAACAGAACTAGTATCCTCCGTTTAGATACATCTGTTACTAACACTACAAGTTTCTGAAACTCTGAAATGTATGTTTCCAATGATCCCCACTGTTTAAGCTGAGCTAACTCCTTGAAATGGAGTTCTGGATCCTTCCTATCAAAACGTTCAATCAGCCTCTCTGTAAACTCCACATATGAGGTAATGTTTGCATGTCCCATAGTGACCATACCATGATGCCACCACTTGTGTGCTAACCCATCCAGATAAATTGCTACGTACTTAATAGGTTCTTCCTCGGGCATAGGGTTCAACTGAAAGTATGTGTCAAGCTTTTGAACGCAAGCTCTTGCTGTAGACTTTCCTAAGCCATCATAATATGGTAACTCAAGTCTCCCTACTTTCTTCCGTAGCTCATAGCTTTGGTTCCTGTCATGTCCATGTGGCATATGTTTCATCCGCACATCCATATATTCCCTAAAGGTAATTGCAGCAGTAAAATCTGGCCCTCTGGCTTCCTAATCTCTCCTCAACTGGTCCTGTATATCAGTAATCTGGGGCTCTGGTACGAGCTGCTCTGGAGCTCTAGGAGGAAATGTAGGAATCATGGGCCTTGAACTCACTGTCCTAGCTCGCTGGGGTGCATGACCGAAATTGTTCCCAACTTGTTCATCTCCATTATGTGTCCCATCCTGATCATTTCCATTCTGATTGTTACCATTCTGATTATTTCCTCCACCCATGTTAGCATTCAACCCCATTTGATGAGCCATCATCTGCATCATAAGATCCAATCTCTGATTCTGTTCATGTGCCCTTTGTTCTATTACTTGCTGACCCTGTACCAAAGTCTCTAATAACTATAAGAATCTTTCCTCTCCAGGCTCTGGATCGGCATTTCCACCTCCACCTAATCTTGTATTCCTGTCATCTCGGTCACCCATATTGCTGTCTTGATCAAAGAATACCTCCGCTGTGTCTATATGACTGGATTCTATATCCCCCTGTACGAATGAACTAGACTGTTTGCTTTGCAGGTCTGAACTCCTACTTTGTCTTGCTCTGGTATTGCGGAAATTATAAGGCCCCTATCGCATGCTCAAACATAAATGCTCTGATTTTAGTGTTTTGACATTTCATCAAACACTTTCCCCTCTATCCGCCAGTTCCAAATTTCCTATGAGACCTCCACAGGATGGCATGACTTATAGCTCTGATACCACTGTAATATCCTCCTCTGATTTGAACTTTGACTTGTAGAAATTTAACTTAAGGAATATTGTCAAACACTTTGTATGCAAACTCATAAAGCTGATTTCCTTAATAAATTGCTTTCTAATGAGTAGATTTATGAACAACTATGAAGTGACATTAAAATGCATAATACACATCATAACATTTTCACAAACACTTGGCACACATTCAACAGTATATGAAAAATCTAGAAACTCTTTCAATCTGCTAATAAAGGGTGATTTTTAAATGTAGATGTGCATTTACAGCTGCCTTAAAGGCTGCAACAACTATTCAGACTTGTATTTAACAATTATTATGCAAAGTATCAAAATTTGACAGAAGAAACCTGGAATTAATCGCCGTAGTATTTTGCAGATGTAGTTGGCAACCCTCCAAACTTCTAATCAGCCGGAAAAACAAGTAAACTTGATACCAACACTGTTCACGCCGTACTGTAGCAAAATACTGTTCATGCCAACTGTAGCAAAATACTGTTTATGCGGCACTATAGCAATAACTAACTTCAGATCTGCATCTCAAACCCGTGTAAATTTCTTTATGCGAACACCCCAAATGAAACCCAGTGTATTTCCTGAAGTGAAAACACCCTTGATCCTCCTGACTGTGTCTTCCAATAGCGAAGAGAATGCTAGCAAAGAGGGATTCCGTCCTCCAAGCCCGATAACCAGATATCCAACAACATAACATTAATCTTCATCCAAGCATACAAAAAAAAACTCTTCCATTTCTTTTATAGTGTTCTCACAAGAGCTCAATCCTTCGTTTTCTCAATGTGGGATAAAACATAACTCCCTTTATGTACCTTATGTCTCCAATGTGTTATAAAAATAAAGGGAACTCTTTTAATTTAAATATTTCTCACAAACTATAGTCTATGCATTAATAAAGTTAAATATTTAAATTTAACTTTATAAAATGGCTTTATCAATGCATAACAAATCTTATCAATGATAAATAAGTTTTCCTGTTGATTTTAAACAATTACCATCTACATTCCACTGTGACTGAATGTCCGGCCATGTCCAAGATGACTTACTATAAATAGTAAGTATGCCCAAAGTTGCCCCAGAACCCCTCAGAAAGACCTACAACTGAAATTGTCTAGGCCAAATGGCCTCTAAGCCCCTTTAATGTCCTAGTTAGCCTACGGGACTGTGGGGAAATAGGCTAACAACAACATCATGCTATGAATGCTAGAAAGGGGACATTACAAAATTACTTTGTATTTATGAACTTGATCTCTTATGATCTTCATATCACGCCTTATAAACTTGTATAAAGTTAGAATGCTAGATAATGATAATATTTTACATTCCAACCTCAAGGTTTTTCTATAAAGCTAGTGGTATTTAAAAACACCTTAACAACAAGGTCCAAACATTCTCATGAATTATAGGATGATTACCAAGTGATTCAATATGAAAGGATGGTTGTAAGTAGATTTGTTAAATGCATTGCTTGATTTGAACACTAACATGAATGATTTTCTAGTGTCAATTTGTGATTTTCTTTATATAAATGGATAGATAATTGACATGATAACCTTTTATACATGCACATAAAACCAAATCGTGCAAACTTAAGTAAAGTCAGCTTGGGGCTAAAGTTTGAATGAAGCTTCAATGTTTGATTTGGATCTTGCAAATCAAAAGGGTTAGGAACATAACATGGAGCTATATAGATTACTTTAGTTAGAAAAGTCAAATTGGATATATGTCAAATAGAAATGATAAGAATTAGACATATAAGCCATTTGGACTAAAATCTTGTTCATATAAACTAAGGGCTACACAGTAGCACTTGGCTAGGTATGAAAGCCCAACTATGCACAAAAATGTATCATATTCTAGTATATAGAACATTAATACATTGCCTCAAACTAAAAATAAAATTAAATAAGAAAATTCATCATCAATACATTTTCATTATTACATTTTGCTCTCAATTTAAAGTGTATGTGCATCTCTTATACAACATTATCAAACATGTATAAATAAAATGCAACAAATATACAAACCAATGTGATAAGGATTCTCCTTTCATGCTCTTTTCTTTTGCGCATTTTGTCATAATTTATGTAAGATAGCACTTAAAAGATTCAATAACTAGATTTTAAATTGTATAATAAATCAAACACAAAATTCAATAACTTTGATGGTCATGTACACCCCTATCTAAGATCATATTAGATACATAAATTTAATTAAGATAAGCATGTAGTCCAATATAGTGATAATGAAATACATTGCTTAAGATAATCATGTAATAAATCAATAAAAATGATAAGCATGCAACCACATATAATCGAACATGTACAAAATGAAGGTAACATAGCTAGAAGTATACATTTTGAAGAGTGCCAATTGACTGATGATATGAATGAATATGGGATTACTATGTGGGCACGATAATGGTAGTATAGTCCTCAATGGTCAAAAATACATGTGAAAGTGTAATAACCCTCCTTTTGTGGCATTCGTAAGCATATGCACACATATGGTAGGATCACTAAGATATGTAGGATTGTTGGCATGAAGCTTGATAAGATTAAAGGATTAATGGCATAAAGTCAAGTAATGGTTAAATTGCTCAAATATATCAAGCATCATCATGAGATACATGGTAAAAATCTATATAATCAAAAGTGTTAATAGAAATTAATGACTTTGGGGAGAAAGAATGATTCCCCTAATGCATGATCCTAAAGGCATCATTTAGCCAAGATATTCTTTAATAAATAGATAGATATAAAATCCTCACTATTTACTTTTAGTTGAAATGCTACAATATACAACACTCATATACTATAAAATAGTTTGGAAAACCAAAACTTGTTGGAATTATTATTTCATTCAAATATCATGTTCATGTACCTCCTATAACTAAAATGACTACAAATGTTTGTTGTTAAATAATTACAAATATATTATGAAATTATCTAGAATGTTTTTTTCTTTGACAAAAGGCAGCAAGGCCTATATAAAATTATATTAATAAAAAGAGTTTTTACATAACATAGAAATAATGATGAAAACAGAGCATTCAACTTGAGATTGATGAACAAAATGAGATATTATACTAATCCTAAACCAAAGAGTAAAGTGAACTGTGGAGGAGATGATAGAAAATCCCATAAACATGTCAAGGAGTTTTACAAAAAAAGACTCAAAACTGAAATGCAGAGACTATCATCCATAGATAGAATCCATTATATAGTTTGAGAATAAAAGTTGAACAAAGGAGTAGGCACTATTCATCCATTCTATCATGTGGCTGAGGCACATTTCCATGAGCATGTTCGTGCAAGGAAGAGGCATGACACAATGGTGGTTGTAGAAATGATTACCAACAGAAAGAGGACCAACAAGAGGAGCTTCTTTGCCTTCATGAGCATGTTCGTGAGGGTATATTTCATTGGATAATAGAGTTGATTATGCAAAACTCAAGTGCTATTTGCATTTATGGTTTGCATGATGTTTGGGAATTTGAAAATTCGTGGCAATGGCCCTTCAAAGTGGAGTGTTCTACCATCACAAACATGGTTTATGAGATTGTTAGCCAACTTATTTCCCTCACGATATGTGTGAATGATGCGAATCGATGGGAATATTAGCATAATACTCCAAATTTGGGCCATAATATCTTTGATGTGCCAGTTGGAGCACTTTTGGTATTTGCTGCCCTCCACATTAAGTGTAGAGTCCCCCTCAATGTGAATCTTTGTACAACCTATCCATAGGGTGTGTTGAAGGCTAGTTAACAATGCCATTGCTTCAGCCTAGTTATTAGTCCCCTGGGGAATTGGCATTACATGCATCATAATGTGATCACTAAAGAGATTTCAGATTACACATCCAATACCAAATTGTATTGGGTTGCCTCTCGAGACTCCATCAAAATTTGGTTTAACATATGGGGGTAGAGGCGGTCTCCATCGAATCTCCTTCTTGTTCACCTTTTGTTTATTGGTGGTAAATTGTGACCCTGGGAGAGGAAACTTTTTATTTGGGCAATCTTTCAAAATCTTGCTATCCTAGGATGAAAACATTGAGGATTGGTTTTTGTTGATGTAGACATATGTTGAGATGACTTCCTCAATAGAAGTGTCTAACTTGTTCAAGAACTTCACAGTTGTGGAGGATGTGTGTTTGAAGATTCTCAGATTTCTTTCCCACCATATTGACCATACTGTTATTGCAAGAATAAGGATCCAAATGCATGAAAAGAATGAATCTTTGAATAGGATTGGCCATGCTAGAAACAAATCCACAAGGGTGTTATGAAGAGGCATTTGATAGCTCAGTTTTCATGTGACCAACAATCTAGGACAAACTCACATGAAAGAAAGAGATGATTTGATGTTTTTGTTGTCTTATTGCACATTGTACATTGGAATTGATTTGCAATATTCAGTCTCGCCAACCTATCACTCGTAAGGGCACTATAATTGATAGCCAACCATGTAGGGCAACCAACTTTAGGGGGAACCATATTTTACTAACAAAATATGTATGGTTTGATAAGTGTTTGATGTTCTTGTATTTTTTTAATTGCAAAATAGCTAGCTCTTATTGAGTAGAGACCATTGGAAGCAGGAGCCCATATGATTATGTCATTGTTACCATTGAGGAATACTACACGCCCATGTAATGTATTTTCTATTAATTGCTAATAGAGAATTGGGATAGGCAAAGTTGATGGATCTTTCCATATCACCCGATTGGAGCCCAATTCCATAGCATCAACATAATTAATAAGTGCTACACCCTAGAGCTGTGAAATAAAGGGATATATGAAGTTGAGATCAGGATTTCTTATCAAAGGTGGATGTCCTCCCCAAGGATTATTCCAAAACTTTACTTGTTCCCCATTGTTAACTTCCCAAGTAACAAATTTTGTGATAATTTCTCTAGATTGAATTAGAAAGTTCCATGTCGCAGATCCCATTGGAGGATTGACTACTGTAAAAATTCTAGTGTTGAGAGGAGAGTCAAGATATTTTGCTTGCATAAATTCTACCCAATATGCATGAGGCTTTGCATACATATTCCATGCTAGTTTGGCACCAAATGCAATATTTCTTATATGAATGTCATGTAAACCCACTCGTCCTTCAACTTTCTATTTGGACATATTTTTGATGGAAATCAACAAGACCTTTGTTTTGTTAGTCACATTAATTTTCCAAATGAAGTTACCTATGATTTGCTCCATCATTTTAATGACTGTGGTAGGGGCTTTGAGGATAGCAAGAAAATAGTTTGTGATTGCAGCAAGGCATGTTTTGACCAAAATAATTATCCCTGATAAGGAAAGCCATCTAGCTTTCCATGAAGATGTGTGAGCTTCAAGCCGTCAATTATGTTGTGCCAATACTGAATTTTATTTGTCCCCATGAAGAGTAGAATCCTTGGATATGAACTTGGAAGGTGTGCCTCTTTGAAGCCTAGACAGTCTACTATCATATTTTTAGTTACCTGATTGGCATTAAAGATAAAGACAATAGATTTTGCATGATTAATCTTTTGATTAGATGCTAATTTATAAAAATCAAAAACTTTTTTCATTTGCATAGCTTCTTGAATGTTTGCTTGGCCAAATAAAAGAGTGTCATCTGCGAATAATGAATGTGTGATTGAAAAGGTTGTATTGGGGATGTGAATATCATTCCAAAATATCTAGAATG
This sequence comes from Cupressus sempervirens, assembly GCA_028749045.1. Classification (NCBI taxonomy): domain Eukaryota; kingdom Viridiplantae; phylum Streptophyta; class Pinopsida; order Cupressales; family Cupressaceae; genus Cupressus; species Cupressus sempervirens. Next base: position 365,695,010 of record CM053784.1, read on the forward strand.
TTGAGATCCCCAAAACGTTAAAATATCTCATGCTTGAGAATTATTTGATAACTCTAGATGAAGTTTCCCACCAAAATCAAAAGTTTCTTATCCTCTAAATTCCAAGTAAATCAATGGGGTAACATCTATTGAATTCTAGAATCCTAAAGTATTGGGTACTCAAATTTGTCAAGTAAACATAATTGTTCAACTTTCCAAATTAGGATTTGATATAATTTAAGAGATTCAAAATTATGGAGCTCATTACCTTAATTAAAGGTTGGAGGACTTAGAATGGGCCAAACATGCTAGTAGATGTTAAAGAGTTTCCCTCCATTTTTTCATGTTTTTAAATGAGATCATTAATGTTGTTCTAATTTGTGTATTGTGGAAGGTGGATTTCCTTAATTAAATGATGTGAGTCCATGGAATGACATGCTTAGGAATGAAAATTTGATGAAATAAATTTTTAAAGGGGGATCTAGAGATTTTCATACTTGAATGACAACTTGAGGATACTCTGGAGGTTTGAGGTTAGAAGTGTGGGAATTTACACACCTAGTGTGCCAAGCCAAAGTATGTTGAGGATACTATTGAATTTTTTCCAATTGGTAGACTAGCACTAATAAAAAAATGGTGTCAATAGTTTAGGCCATAAGAAACAACTATTTCAATGTGCTAGGGGAGGCAAGGATCTATAAGCTTCAAAAAAAAGAACAACACAATATAAAATATTAGGCTTTGAGGATACTTAAGGTAGGAAGGAGTATTGTGATGGGGGAAATTTGATGCTAGAAAGGGTGAGAATTAAGATTATTAGGTTAGGAGATATTGGATGCTAAATGGAGTGAAGACTAGGATAATAACATATATGATACTAGGGGGGATTAGTTGGGCACCACATACTATCTATGAGAATAATAAAATGGAGACTTCAAAACCTAGAAAAAATTAGGAATCATGGTGTAGGAATTAGTGTTTGTAATATCTATATACCTCATTTTTTAGGTTTATTCGCAATGTCGAGTACATTATCTAGTGGCATTTAACAAAGGTCAATGATCAAGGATTGAGGATCATGAATGCCATATCTTTATGCTTGCCCCAAGATAGTAAATTAAAATTAAAATCTAGTAAGATATAAGGAACTGTAGTTGTGGGGGCATGCATAATAAAAATGAGGCATAAGCTAATAATCAAAGAACATATAAATACCTAGAGCACATGGTGTTATAAAGTTAGGGATATTAAAGCAAGAAGTGAAGGGACATTACCATGGGAAAAGTATTGAATTTTGATTAATTTAACATATTAAGGTTTTGAGAAATTGAATGCCAGGGGGAATGAAACAATAGAGGTAGAGAATAAGAGGACTGAGGAAGTGAAGTTTAAAAGGAAGATATAATAACACAAGGAAACTTGCAACACTACTTAAAGCTATAAATTAACTTGGGTACTCTCATATTTAGGATTTATGATATTAGTATTCTATCCTTCCTAGTATTGCTTTCTCTCTATCATTGCAAATTTGGATGCTCTAAAATCTTTTGTTATTTCTAAGTAGAATCTTTGAGATAAACATTCTTCTAATGGACCGGGTACTTTTTAATGCTTTTAGTTCTCAACTTCTTCACGATAGTATCAATTATAACCATCAAACATAAAAATGATTTTAAAGTGTGTAGTACAAGAAGTCTTAGACTAGCACGTACATTGACTTAGATCAAATCCTTCTTCCATACAATATCAAAGAGATGAATGGGGTTACTGCCTATCAGGAAGAGCCAAGCCACTTGGATTATACCATTATATTGTACAACGTGTAATAGGGATTACTTGAGTGTGTGTAATGTAATAGACTATATAATACCAAATTCAATGAATTCAACTAAATGCACAATATAAAAGGTTAAAGTATAAGAACAAAACTCAGATTTAGAAATAAGATGACAAGAGGAACTTGATGCTAAAAGCTAAATATAGTTGAGTAGTTCCCTAATAATTTGAAGATATGCATGTAGACGAGTTAGGGTTGAGAATAATGTGAGCAAAGATCTAGGTAGTTTCCCTTAAAATATGGAGCTAAAGGCCATATCTTTGAGTGCTTTAGCCTTAAGTTTTTAAGAAATTTGATATTTGAGAATGTTTGTTGAACTCTTCTTTCTCTAGTTGTATATTTGTTGTAGTCTGAATCTTTTGGATCTACCCTTACACATATAAAAGAGGAGAAAATGTTTTGTTGTATAGGGGCTATCTTGGTGAAACCATGTCTTGGTGTTCCACCTTCAAGATAGAATTGATAGTGATGATAACAATAACATTCCAATAGAGGAGCATATGAAAATAAATTAACATATATTATAATGATTACCTAAGTTATTAAACTATTTTTTGAATCTCAAATAAGGTGATGGTGAATTTCTCTCTTGAAGTCCTGTATTTTATTAGTACAACATGCTAATGCTAATGAATAACAAAAAACAAATGATACATGAGATCAAAAGGTCTTCATTGAAGGGGAAATGCACTATTATGTGTGTTCATATTGGGGGGATTTTAAATAGGTGAAAAAGGGGCAATATATTGCCTAAATAGAGGGGAGGGTAGTTTTTAAGGGGTGACGGTGATGCAGAGAGCACAACAAGATTTGTGCTTTATGGGCTTCCCCACTTGTATGCCTTTAAACCCAAACTCTTGGATTCTAACTTTCCACACACCTTCAACAAGGTCTACTTTGTCCAGTCAAGTGATTTGGACACCCTCAAGCCCAAATCAAAGTTTGTCCAATTCTTGGCTTTATGGACTCCTTCCCTATTCTAGGCAAAATGAAGAAATCTTACCAAACCCTTCCACAAACTCAATCTAATGATTGGGATGGCTTACATAGACTATCTGCATAGAGAACCAACCACTTGTTTGACTCTTAGATGCTCACAACACTCCAAACCCCAATTAGGCTAGTAGCCCCAATTAGGTCATCCTAATGGGAAAATTGGGAATAACTTGAAATTTGTCCAAGTGACCAAGAAAACCAAATGCTATTTGAGATACCCTTTTGGGTCTTCTAAGAGATTCCAAACTCTTAGGTTGTGGTTCTACTCCAACACCTTCTAACTTATTCCTTGCACAGAGACCTAATAGGCTTAATTAGGTTTGGTTTACAAAGCAAAGGGCAGTAGATGGGTGCATAGAACTCAACCAAATTCTCAAGAATCTTTATCTACCTCCAAATACACCCGATCTACCATTTACATCACCACCTTGGCATTTTGGTTCATTTTGCAACACCATTTGCACATTTCACGGTCAAATACACATGATATTTGACCTAGGATCACTGCTAAAAAATAGAAACCTTCCAAATATTGTCTCTAGCCTTTGGAATCCTATGGTACATTGATGTAACTTTCTTTTCCCAACTGGCCGTGAAAATCCAATGGTGAAAATGCAAGTTAGGGCCCCATTTGTATGAAACCCTTATAATTAGGAGGGTTTCAGACTAGTCTCTAGACAAAATTGGCTCTAACTTATTTTAGAAACCTCATATTGAAACCAAATCAAATGCAAATGAAAGCTACTTCAAACCCATATCCAACCATATCAATTGATCATATGCACCAATCTATACCAAGCTATACACATGCATGAAACAACAAATAAATAAATAAATCTAGTTTGTTCTTTATTCATTTAGCAACAAAACGGTACAATCTTTCTCCTTTGCACATGGGAAGTTCAATTTTTTTGCAATTTTCTATTTTGACAACATTTTGTACTTTTTGCAATAACGTTGCAACTTTGGCAATTTTGCCTTTATGACTTCCAAAATGACTTTAACACCTATCCAAAACATTTCTAAGGATAAAATAACCTATTCTAAGCCTCCTACTAAGGTCCTATAGTCTAAATGAGGCCCAAGGTTTATAAACTACCTTTCGAATCTTTAGCCTTATAATTTGGACCCTTTGACAAGAAAGACAAACCATGGTCATCTTTTTAAGATTACATTTGGGTCAAAGATAGGTTTCCACTTGCATATAGAGAAAGAGTATCATTTAAAGGCACACGAAACATTTAGGATGACTAACATATCTTCACTACAAGTGAACTCGAAATTAAAAAATCCACATGGAAGAGAAGAGGGAGTCGCACTCATTTTAAGCTTCAAATAACCCACAATCCAAGCCCTAATCATTTTGATGGTTGGTTGAAAAATAATGAATCTCTCAACAATAGTTCGTTCTCAAGACGAGATACCCCAATCTTTTAAGATATTTGGTAATAGTAACTTGGCCGCATCTTTCAAACATCATATGAGTGTTGCAAACAAGATTTCCTTCTTCCTAAAACTACACCCTATTTCCTTTAGTGAAATCTTGCCAATAGATGTGAAAGGTGAGGTCAAACTAGTAGATGTTGAAGGAACCAAATTTGGTAGGGGGCTAATTCTTCGACCGATGGCAACCAATATGAACCATAGTTTCAAAATTTTAAACCAATCAGAGTTGAAAAGTTTTTTTTTGTTACATATTATAACTTTAATGATGCTAAGCTCATAATCATCTCACTATTTTAATCTAAATTATTTTGATCTTTTTTTAATCCCCATAAATTTATTTCAAGAAAGAGGCATATTACAAATTTTTTTTAATTAGTATGTTTAATTATAAAAATGGATGAATGGAATTGATATTGGTAGCTTCATTTTTTGTTTGATGAATAGTTCGTTCTCTATTAAATTGAAATATTAAAGTTACATATTCACAAAAAAAGGGCTGGGAGATACAAGATCACCCTGTGAGAGTCCATTCAGCTAGGGGATATCAGTAGTTATATTATTGGTTGCTTGCTTGAGGTTTTTATTTATTTTCTTTCCATGACCTTTTAGGCAAAATGTCATATATTTTACTTTATGAAATAATATAGTGATTGTGGATATAATACATTATTTAAAAATAAATAAATAGTTGAAGTATTAGGAGTAAAGAAAAAACATTCTATTTCTTTTTAGCAAGATATTTTGATGTTTCTTTGTATAACAAATGATATTAAATTATTATTTATGTGTAGATTAAAAGTGAAAATGTGCGAACAAAGGGGAAGGTAATGTTTGGAATAAGTGCACTTGTGGCAACTTGGGTTTTTGTGATTGGCTTTGGATTTGGAGGTTGGGCAAGTATGACAAACTTTTCAAAACAGGTTCATACATTTGGATTATTTCAAAAATGCTATCAATGTCCACCAAAGTCATAACAATATTGGATACTACATTGAACACATGTTAATAAAAATATCTATTTATAATGTTACATATTTTTTCTATGTTTTGAAATGGTTGTAGTAAAATTCTTATTTATTTATGAATTGAAATATTAAATATTTATAAAATTTAAATTTGATTGATTTTAAAAAAATATGTTTTAGATAAGAATGTAAATTTATTATTATTATATGAGTGTGTAATAAGAATAATTTTATATTTGTTTTAGTTCATTTCTAGAAAACATAGACATCTATCTAGGAATTTGATAAAAGCACTTCAATATCACAATTTTAAAATATTAAGCATTAAATATAACTAGAGTCTAAAATATATATAAGAAACAAGTGACTACTAGACATTCTACCTTCATTTTAGCTAAAAATATGATACATGCTAACTATCATTTAAAGTTTTGTCATGCTCCCTAGAAGTAAAGAGATATAGGCATGGATTGTGTACTGCAAATTTGTATAGGATGCTTAGTTTAATTCCAAAGCACAATATGCAATTGTATGTTTCATGTTTATTACAAGTGTGAATTGTACATTCTAGATATGTTTAAAACTATACCGTACAAGAGTTTTGATCTATAATACCCCACATGTTTTCTACCATTCCATTTGGTGATGTCAACATCTTTTAGAAAAGTGAGCATATGGATGGTGAATTTTAAGTTGTTTGATGATATTTTATTGTGATTAAAATGTCTATTATGGATGTTGAATTTTGATAACTTGTTTATATATTTTGTATCATGTTATTTAGATGATGATATTCACTAGCATATGATGATGTAAGCTATATTATACTTTTTTCAAACCTCATACTTGCATGCGTATGGTTGGCATGTATATTTTATACTTCTCTTTGATATGTTTGATGTGGTTGAGGGACAAAGTCATAGTCACTTGCTTAACATGATGATGTAGCTCAAGGGTGGAGAATCCCCAAAGGAGATGTCCAAACCTTGCAACAATGTGTCACACAATGGAAACACATCAAAATACAACAAAAGACTTTAAATGACAATTGAATATGTTAGGTTGTAAGGCCTTCTAGGTTACAACAACTACAAATAAAACCTAACTTAGATTTAATCCTAGATCTACCAAGCCCTAACCCCTCTTGAGCTTTTGCAAGGATGCCTCAACACTTAAGGGACCATTCTTTCTCTTTCTCCCTGCTCTCTTATGACAATAAGCTCCAATTTAGACATAATAGGTATTCAAATATTACATATCCCAAGAAAAACATATTAGACTAGGTCATTCTAAATTTCAAATAATTATAACAATAAATTAATTCACCTAGAACAATCTAACCACCAATTTGGCCATATGGTCCATCTCAAGATCCACACCATTTAGCTTCATAGATCGATAACTTCCACCACAATCCTCATCAATCAACTAGGGAACACAACTGAACTAGTGACTTGAAGAACATGACTGATTAGAAAAGAACATGTCAGTTCTCCCAATCCTTACCACTTCACTAGGAGCGATCAGAGACATAGAATCCATGAACACCAATTAACGAACTCTTTCATCATGCATGCCAAGGATCTCCACAGATCAAGTGCACATAAAATCTTTGAGAATTAAATTAAATATTTTTATTAAATCAAAAGACTTATTAAAAAGTCTAATTCTGAAAATAAAAGATTTAATTAATTACTAAATCAAAATCCAACTTAATTGCATAAATAATATCAATTTGATATATATTGCATATTGAATTGGGTTATATATTAATTATAATTAAATTTTAAATTATGCATATTGTATGAACAACCATCAAAATAATTTAGTTATAAATATGTTACAGATACTAATCGTTAATTAAATATTAATATGTAAATAAAGTTGCACATTCAATTTAGTAAAATATAATTATCAATTCAAGTTAAAAGTTGAGTGATTATTATGAATGAGAATTATTGATTAAAATAATTCTTTTTATTCAATTAAAAGGATGAGTTAAGAAACTTAATTGGAAGATTGATTATTAAATAATAAATCTTTTTATTTTGCATAACTAAGTTAAGTAAATTTGATACTCACTAATATTTTTGAGTTGCATATTTTAATTATGTCAGAAATATTAATATGATTAAAATAGAGATTATGCAATTTAAATGCATTTGATTTAATAATTAAACTTTTATTATATTTATAAAGTCTAGTTAAGTAAGTTAACTAAAGTTGAATTATAATAATAATTTTTTAAAATTGATTTTCAAGTCTAGGTTGTTTTATTTTTGGGATTCCTCTATTTTAAGTCTTAGCTTTTGAATTTTTCTATATATTAGATGAGATTGTCAATTTAGGGGTTTATTATTATTAGGGGGAAGAATTTTTAGGATTTTTGGAGGAAAAATAAGAACTACTTTTAAAATAGGATTTTGGTTGAATGTTTGTTTCTTGTTTTAAAATGGCTTCATGATTTTGAGGTAGAGTTTTGGATCTTTGTAATTTCAAATTTTTTAAAAGACTTTAATTTTGGGTTTTGAGTTGGTCTCTTTATTTTTTAAGTTGATTTTTTGAGGTTTTCTTTCTTCAATTTTGTTATTGTCTTCTTCATGTTAGTATAAGTTTTCCATCTATTGTTTTACAGATTTTTTTTTATGTGTTGTTGAAATAGATTTTCAAAATAGGATTTTGGTATTGAGGATTTGCATATAGATTTTGATGGAATTTTTTTGTTCAGGTTTACCTCTTAGAGTTATTTTCTGTGCATGTTTGATTTGGGATATTTGCCAAGAAAGACATTGCCATGCTTTTGAGAAATTTTAAGCAATTTAATTTTGAAAATTATTTGTATTTACCTTTTATAATTTTCTACATTTGCATTATTCTAGATTATTGCATATTTATCCTTTCTATTATAGACATAGAGACAAAGAAGATATAGATATAGATATACATATAGATATAGATACATATTTATTATAAAATTTATATTTAGAACAAGAGTTGCACCATGCAGCTAGAGTCTTTGCCTTGGGTAGGGGAGAAGTAGGGAGCTCTCATTTGGCTTAACGTTGCACAAAATAGTGATTGACATTAGATGAATCATTTCCAATCTTGCACAAAGGCAGGAAATGTGATAATTGAGGATTAAAAAACCTACCCAAAAAAGTTGGAGGACACATATGGGGTTTTGTTTTAGCTCAATGCAGTGTCATAATAAATAGAGGTGCATCGGTGTATCATATCTTCTAAGTATCTCTTAAATAGGGTATGCATAGTGTGCACCATTTGGTATGATGAGATACTATATTCCACTGATGCTTCAACCTTACTTTCCATCTGTAGAAACCTAAATCTGATTACATGATTTAAGTAATCATGTTTAGTCATATCCTAAGGAATAATTGATTAAGTATTTAATATTTAATTAATTCAATGTCATCCCCTAGTAATTAATTCATTTAATTGACTATAGCCCATTTGATAGAATTAAATGACAACCAAAGGTCTAATTACCAATTAAATCCCCATTCTTTATTAAATAAAATAAATGCAATACATCTATTTAATTTATTCCCAAAATTCCCCTTTGATTAAATAATTCTTTTTAAATAAAATCCTCAACCACTAACCCACCCTTAACCCAATCCTAGATCCTTATTTCTAACTCAACCCAACCCATTCACCCATGCTAACCCATTTAATTACCCAACCCACTTGCATTCCTCTAACATGCCACTTGCCTCTTAATCCCCCCTCTAATCCAAGCCTAATTCTCATCCTAATTATGTGCATAACTTTAATCATGGGTTAAGAATTCTTAACCCAAAGTCAAACCTCCCATCCCATCTCTTACACCTCTATTACACTCCCACTCATATGCATTAAATGCTCTTATAGATACTTAATGGATTCTTAGACATCCCTTACACTTGCTTACATTCCTCTTACACACTCCAACCCTCTAATAGCTCCTTTGTCCCCCTACTTTCCCTCCATTTTGCTCATCCTCTCACATCCTCTCTCCTTGTGACAAGTGTCACAAGGCTATGGATTTGAGAAAGAACAATCTATTTGCTTCCATCTCCTTGCATCCTAGCCCTCCCTCACCTTTTCTCAACTATGCATCTTGGCCCTCGATTCCACTGCCCTTTTGCCTATAAAAATGAACCCATCTCCCTTCACATTCATATCCACTCTTTATGCTAATGTTATAATGCTCTTGTGAAGAAAAAAGTCATCCAATATACCCTTACCATGCTCAAATTCACTCCCATCTCACTCTTCCATCTCCCATCCATTGAAGGCTTGAGGCATACTTGACCACATATTTCCATCACTTGGACAAAACCTCTTCAACTTGGAGTTACTCGGAGGAGTGAGGTTTTCATTCCTTTTAATTGTCTTTGGTTTCATGTTGAAGGTCTTCTCATAGGTGTTAACCTTATTTTTTTGTTGAATGCTTTGTCTAACCTTGGTATTCCATTGGCAATAACAATCATAGGTGATACACCATGTATGATTAGCATGTTGCAATCTTATTTCATAAGTATATATCATTTATTATTACCTTCATATGAAAATTGTAGCTCAACAAATATAACTCACGGTAATGGTAACTTCCTTGCCTGATTGCAATAACTCGATTGAAATCCATACCACATAATCGTTAGCAATTTGGATAAAAGTGATATGTTAGGGTTGTCATTTATGGCAACATATAGCTTATTTTGAGACAACAAAATGAAAGGTTAAGGTTAAAGGTATAATACTTAGAAAATTGTCTAAGTACATATCAACATATCAGTATACAATTAGCCTATTTTGTTTAGTGCAGTTCATAGAAGGTACTTGGGAATATGTGCACTTATAGGGAAAAAGAACATATTGTATGTAACACATGGGTAAACACGTTAAGGATTTGGCTATGTAAAGCATGAGTTATTATAGATTTACTGATAACAATTTACTAGGATGGAAGAGAGTTAAATGACAATGTTGGGATGACATCCTAAATGTTAACCCACACATGGAAAAAGATAATTCAAATATTTAGTAAAGTATCAAGCAACAAGGCTGACAAAATAAAGAATTTGGTCTAAAGGAAGAAAATTTTGGTTTAACAATGTGTGGCAGTATTGTAATGATATAATGTTTGAATACATACTTTATGTGATTGGTATTGATGCAAAATTAATGCTAGAATAGAGCATAACCTTTGTATTTTCATTTTTGAAGAAGGAACCAAAAGGACATATTAGATATTGAAGATATCAACACTATGTAATGGTTTTTTGTATCCATGTCTATTTTGATAGCATTGTAAAATTGTATATGGATGTTTGAGTAATAGGAGCTTCTTGTACTTACTTTTGTATTATAATACCAACTCCTAATAGAGTTGAGGCTTCTAATAAGGACAAATACAATATATAGATGTAATAATAGACTCCTAACAAGGTCAATATCGTCCAAAAGATACTTTTGATTAGTGGATCATTTTGTGGGTACCATCCCCACCAAGATTTCCCTTAACCAAGCTTTCACTAGTTAACAAATAATGGTGTTATGAGTTGCATTATGTTATGCTTATGTTTACTTTTCAGTTTGATCATATATGCAAGTCTAAATATTGTTAATAATATCCATAGTTGGGAAAAAGTTTATGGAACACTAATTCACACCCCCTCTCGGTATTCCCTATTTCTAGAAATTAGTAATAGAGCTCAGTTACTCAAAGGAGGCCTATAAGCTTGAGTAATATATCTATGGATATAGATCAATTACAAAAGAATCTTGAGGAAGCTTTTGAATAGCTTCATATAATTATAGAGGAAAGAAATAAATTAAAGACCAAACTTAAAGATGCACAAGATTTTTTTCAAAAGTTGAAAGAGGAGACTAAATCATCTAGATGAAAAAAGAAAGAGTCATGTGATTAGATCAAGGATAGTGAAGCAGTTTCAAGACTTAAAAAGGAGAATGAGTTCTGAAACATGAACTTGGAATTACATGTTTGAAGATTAACATGATGGAAGATGAAATTAAAAGTCAATCAGATTTGAGATTTGAGAATGCAAATCTAAAATCCAAACTTACCATGGTGACATCTGACTTTGAGACTACAAATCTACAATATACAATACTTGAGAGGTACAAAACTATTATTAAAGAAGAACTTATACAAATAAAGAGACATCTTGAGAAGTTATATATAAGCACTAAGGAGATTGATGAGCAGGTTATGACACAAAAACATGTTGGAGATAAAACAAGGATTGGATATGTTGAAGGAGAATCATCTAAAGTATCTAAAGTTATCGAAGAACAAGATCTAGTGAACCAACAACCCAATCAACAAGAAGATATGAATAAAGTAGTACCTAATCAACCCAAATAAGTAAATAAACAATTTAATGGAAGATGCTTTATAGGTGATCAACTTGGACACACAAAGAAGGACTACACAGGTAAGTATACTAAATCCTTTTTTGGTTATTGTTATAATTACTTTCCTTATGGACATAGATCTAGTGAATGTAGGAAACCTAGGTAAAATAATGATAATAGAATGTACGAAAGTATGAACCCTACAATAAGTAAACTGTTGGGAGCAAAAAATGTCATAAGAAATGGAGTTATGTGTTATAAGTGCAACAATTTTGGGCATATTACTAGGGATTGCAGACTACAAACTAATCATTTTGGACATAGATATGGAAATAGAGTTATAGCATCCCATATTTACAATAATTTTGGATATACAACAAAATTTTGTAGAATGAACAACATGAGAGCATCTAACATGAGATCACTAAATATGAATCATAGAAGAAATCTAAACAACAATTTAAGAAGGAATGAAGGTGTGAAAGGAAAACAAGTTGAAAGTATTAATAAAATATTTGTTAGAAAAGGAACACTTGCAAACACTAAGGTATATATGGATAGAAAAGACAAAAGACACATAAGAGAAAAAGATGAAATAAGTAATTGTTGTTGAGAACCCCTTATCAACTTTACCTATAATTTTGCAACACTAAAATAATGGATAATACGCAAGATAGTCATTAGACCCCTTATTCGAAGAATTGAGCTTTGTGCATTTGAAATTAGCTCAAAATAAACATTAGGATGATATGATTAAGATCATAGAAAATGTTACAAAGATGTATAAGCTTGAAAAATATTTGAAGATCTACTAGTTTTAACAACATATTTTTGATTGCGTCTACTTCCACAATTAATGCAAATGAGCTTTTGAAAGAATTAAGGGTTGCAATCAATTAATTTGATCACCATTTGATTGATGAGGGTTTGGAAGAACTTGGCAAAGAGATTGAATAAATATTTGAAGGAGTTTTAAGGCAAATACAATGAATTTCCATAAAGCCCCTAATTTGTGATTTGAAAGGTATTTATTCATCTGATAGATAATTTCTTGAAGCAAATTTGAAGGAAAATTATGAAGGATGGATTCAATGGTCTTTGATATCTTAGAAAAACCTAGATATAAATTCAAAAGAAACCCCATTTTACTTTTTGATGATGATCTCGATAGAGCATTTTTGCAAGTACTAGAAGGATTATTATTCATGGAAGATATTAATTCATGCATCCACTGTAAGTTTGACACTTTAGGTGAAATGGATTTATATAATGAATTGAATAGTGTCTACAAGTATGATAATGTTGGTCCCAACTAGTATTGAGAGGAGGGGAGAATAAGTACACACACTTATATAAAATCCATCAACTAGTACATTGAACTTTGTCGCACACTTCATTACCACCTCTTGAATGACTAAACAAATGATAAATGCTATGTAGTAAAACCATACAATATTCCACACAAAATCATACACAAATGACACATATATTTTTAATTTGAAAACCCTAGTGTGAGGGTGAAAATTTGGGTGGGAATAATATGCCCCCTAGGTTTTCCTTGTAAGAAAAATGTTGTCTTGTTAAAGGCTTACATCTACTCAATCTGAGAACACATCCTGTTAGGAATGCTAGTAACCTATTAGGATTACAATATCCTATTAAGACTACCTTGTTAAAGGATTTAGATATCTTTCTCAAAGATACCTTATTAGAGAATTTTAAAGACTTATAATAAGTCTACCTTATTAAAGGCTTACAATAGATGCTATGGCTAGAAAAAAAACTAAAGTACTGATCTAAATGTATGACACACCTTGCTTGATAAATCCTCTGCTACTGCATTCTAAAGATGTTATGATCTTCCATTGTTGTTATGGCTTGGGTAAGCCTTTCTCTAGATTCCACTGTTCTTCCTCTCATGCACTTTGTACTTGTTCATTGATCATTCTCTATTCACTACTAACCTTCTCTGATAGGTTCTTTGGTTCACATAGTTGCTGCAACAACATCGTTCTTGGCTCTTCCTCTAGATGATAGTCTTCTTTTCTCCTTATTTTTTTGCCAAAAACCACACACCCTGAATGAGTCTTAAGTGATCTTTTAAATCACATTATCTGATTATAGATGGAAACCCTAAAGTTATCTCGCTCAAACTATAATTTGACTTTTGAACTATACAATGAGCATAGTGAGAAGTCACCCATGACTACCTAGACATAGATGCCTATACTTATAGGCCATCTTGTCTATCTGCATAGATGCCTATGCTAGACCTAGGACCTTGTGTTCTTTAGCCTCATTTCACCACATTTCTTTGTTGCATGTCTTTTTCATATTTAGACTTCCTCTTGTATTGTCATATTGTTGTCCAAGTTTTAGTTCATATCTTTTTGCTCTAGATTTTTAAGTCAAGTCAAGTGTTAATGTCTTGAGTCTAAGTCTAGATTTTCCATAAGATGGCTTTTCTTCTCATCATTCCTTTGAGCTAACCTAATGCAGGAAATCATATGAGCAATGCACCAGTCCAGTGGCTAGGCGATTAGGTTTTGGAGGGTCTGTTATGTGTTTCCTTGATGAGAAGAAGATCTAGATATCTTAATGATCCATCTTTCTTTATTGTTAATCACGTTGAAGACAAAGATTCATACTATGTTGCAATTTTCATGAAAGATATTGTAGATGATCAAGATATAATGATGGGGAAATAAATAAATCATCATAAATGGTGAAAGAACGTGGTCAAAGGTCTCTATCTTAAGGAAGGATACATTTACAAGAGATCACCAACATATTCAGAGAAAATGGTAGTGAAGAACATCAAAGATCGAGGCTAAAAGATGATATGTAGATTTTGAGAACAAGCCAGAAACAATATTAGTTGAATTCAATGTAGAAATGGTGAAGAACACAGTCAAAGGTGGTGATAACTAAGTCTAAATCGAGTCAACAATCCAAAACACATCTGGATGTCCATGTCATTGAGTTTAATATTCAAGTCACCTTGGACATAAGACCTTTTCCATAGTTGTCATATCTTAAAGGAAATGATCTATGCTCATCGTTATGTCTCTATAAAGAGTTACATGAATAATAACCAAAGAGACATAATGATAGCATGACTCATGGAATAGGTGGTACCTCCTTTTAGTCATGCACAATAATTAAGAAAAACAACAAGGATCGTTGATCTCAAGTTAGATCTATGACTGTCGCTTTCTTGTTATAAAAAGATAGGAATGTTTTAATCATTGCGACAAAGTGAGAAAGTGACATGTGTTCCTATGAGCCATTTCCTTTTGCAACTAGTATAGTTTCAGATGAGGTGACAAGTGTCTTTATTTGATTGGTTCTACATGAGACAAAGTTAGGGTTAAGAAGAGATTCTTTTCACCATCAATCTGTAGATCAATCTACACTTGTCATTATGTTGCTATGGAAAGTTGGTTGATTATTAATCATGGTGACATAACAACAATTCAACACGTGTCCTAATGGGCCCATTATATTCCACAAAGTTCCAAAAAGCAAAGCAATCCAATGTCAGATTCTCCAAGCAATGAAATGGTGCTTGTTTTCCATGATGCACATAGCTGGAAAATGGACCCATAGTGTAGAGAAAAACAAAGACTTAACATCTTTTATCACCATCATCAGATCACAAAGAGATCTATGCTTGTTGTTATTTCACTAATGAAAGTTACCCAAACGTTAATTATAGCAACATAACGATAATTCAATGCATGTACGAAAGGGACCCATAGAAGAAAGTGCAAAGAAAGAATTTAAAAGGGGTTGTAAAGATTTAATCTAAATCTTTGATTTGAGATCAATGATAGAAATTCAAAACTACATTGACCTTTATAATATGAATTATACAAACTTGGTGCCAAACAACAATATATGAAGAATTGAAGATTTCTATAGGATTTTCTAAAGTTGCTAGAATATAAAAAATCATCATATATTTTTAGAAGTACCATGGATCCATAATCATCAATAGAAAATATGCCACATGTTTATATTGTTGGATAATTTCATATTTTATTCTCTTTTCTATTTTGTGACTGTTGCTCTATTGAACTGAGGAATGATAGAAAACTATAAATGTAATCATATTTGATAATACAAAGGTAAACAAACTTGATGCTAAATTGTTTTATAATTCTAGTTACCCTATTTTATTGTAATGTTCTATGGGCCATGCATAGAGTAGTTTTGCATTAAGAGTTGAAAGAAAATCATGTATGATTCTGTGAATAATTAGATGAATTCCATTTTTCCATTTACTTTCTTCATATATAGTTCTAGTTCTTCTCTTGTTAGTTTCATAATATGTTAGATAGTTTCATGGGAAATAAAAGATAAATGTGTATGAGTCTATTAGTCATTGGTTGGATTCCATTTCATTCAAGACTAATAGTGAAAGAAATTCCATTTCTCCTCATGTGCATATCTTGTTCATTCCTCTTCTGCATTTAGATGGTTAATCTACATTTAGAATAGAAGTAAGGGTTAGAAATATCAAGATAATCTACTATAGTCATTCCATTGAGTGTGATAGCTTATTCAAATCCATCTTGCCTAAATTGTTTGTGCCTACAAATAATTTGGTTATGCTTTACGACTCTTAGGTTAAGAGCTTATAATGTCAAAACTTCTAATCTCATAAAAAACATATTCATTACAATTCATAGGTATCTATACCTAATAATTCAAAGAGAAGTGATAGAATACATACACTGACCCATTTGTTGGTAAACATTCTTTTGTCTCTTCAAACATTGGGTATCAAAGAGTTAGGTTATAAAATCTATGATGAGGAAAAACTGTTAACGAATAGTTTTTAGTGACTCTATTGGGGAGAATTCAAGTGAAAGCTTTGAAGAATTTCCCTTCATATTAATTTGTACTCTAATTTCAAATATTTGAGTTTCAAGAAAAGAATTTTGGTAATCAGGTGTTTGCCATAAGAACTTGATACCAGTTTTATAGCCTCAACTTGCTAGAGAAAAGAAGCAAATCCAAAGTTGAAGACTAGTAAAGGTAAATTCAAAACACTATTTTTCTGAACATTTGATGCATCCTAGATTCCAAATATACCAGGAATGCCAAAGAGAAAGGAAAGATTGGCCCAATATATGAAGAGCTCAAGAAGGCCAATTTTCCTATCCTAGAAGATCTTTGTAGAAGCGGAAGAGCACATGCAAGGGAATCTATGACTAAAAAACTCCAAGATACTCACTTGTCTACAGTTCCTCCTCCTAACAGAACATAGATAAGTCAATCTTCTCCTTCTCCTATTGCCAAGACTTGCAT
Source organism: Cupressus sempervirens (assembly GCA_028749045.1). NCBI lineage: Eukaryota > Viridiplantae > Streptophyta > Pinopsida > Cupressales > Cupressaceae > Cupressus > Cupressus sempervirens. The sequence goes on from CM053784.1 coordinate 365,711,930, forward strand.
TCCTCTCATTTTTGATGCTTTGTTGTTAATTGGTGAACACTTTCGATTTTTGTTACTTTTCAGATAAACCAAAATATTATACCAGCAACTATGGCACAACCATGGGGAAATGCTATTGGTCCTCTTGCCCTTGGGGCTAATAATGATGTACCAAGAGCATCAAGGATGAACTTTCCAAAATTTATGGTGATGGTACCACTTTTTCAAAACAACACTTAAGTGCTTTCCATAAGGCTTGTGGTGTAGTAAATCCTCAACATGAGGATGTGGCTATCAAAATGTTTGTAGATACACTTGTAGACAATGCTACTGATTGGTTTCAAGACCTACCTGCAAGATGCATCATAGATTGGAATATTATTAAAGGAAGGTTTGAGGAATGTTATAAAAGTACAGAGGATGCACAAGTATTGTTGTTGCAATTAGCATAGATAAAGAAAGAACCATCAGTTTCTATGAAAGATTTTAATGCAAGGTTCAATAAAATCATTAAAAGAATACCTACTGCAAGTGTACCTACAAATGATAATAAGAAGACTTTCTACATTAGTTCTATGCCTCTTGATCTAGGATATCAAATTAGAAGAACAAATGTAGCAAACTTATAAGCTGCTCAAACATTAATTGTGAAGATGGAGGATGACATGATAGCCTTTGGTAAGTGGAAAAGACAATTCCAATCTAGAACCATGGGTGATACAACTATTACTTCTAATTATATAGAGGTTATGCTTCAAAAATTGTCTAATGAGCTCATTTTATTGAAGAAAAAATTCAATAGGCCTACTCATTCTTTTCATCAACCTCATCAAGAAGGTTCTAAAAACCCAAATGGAGGTAAAGCATTGCAAATATCACTTATTCAACAAGGATTAGCAATTGAAGGTTCCCCAAAAAGACAAAATATGTATGCTTTTCATATAAGGGCAGATCATGGTGGAGATACTTGTATTGATATGATCAGATATAGGGAGATGGTGGATAAAAAAGAACAAACAATTGAATATCCTGAAAGTGAGGATGATCATGCTCCTTATGTTGACTTTTAAAATTATTTCTTCGAGTATGAATGAGATTCAGAAGCAAGAGGTGACTATTTTGCTACTCTAGAAGGACCTTAGTTAACAGTAATGACCAAAGGTCAGAAGAATAGAAATCAAACCAACAATTCAGTTCCTATAAAAAATAATACATCGTCGATCAAAGATGATAAAGATAGTGGCATAGTAACTTTAGCTACACAAAAGGAGCACAAAGGTAAGTTAGCTAATTCGTCTAATATCATACAATACTATGAAGAGGTAAGAATCCAGATATCTCCATTGGATTACTTGAACTCTAATCGTGATCAATTGCAAGGATTAGTTGAGCACTATAATAATAAGGATGGGGGTCATGTTAATATTAATGCTAATGTTGATCATCACAATGAAGCTAGAAGGAGTGGAACTTCTTTTATTGATGAATATTTTGCACTCCCTAAGTTGTTTAAAGAAAAATAACCTCTTGTTTTGACTGCATGCCCAAATGAGAAACCAGATCCCTTCTACATTTCTTGTTTATCAATGGAAATGGATTGAGTAACTACATCATAGATTTGAGAGCCTCTAATAATGTAATGCCTCCCTATGTAGAAAAAGCTTTAGGCCTTCTATAAACTAAAACTTTTGGTAGATGTTATTCAATGGATGCAAAACAAGTGCCTTTTCTTAGACATATAAAAGATGCTCAAGTTGCCCTTGCTACTTATCCTTCCAAAAGACTCAAACTCACTATTTTAGTGGCACACATCCTTGTAATTTATGGCATGCTCCTAAGTATAATTTTTTGCAAAGACGTGGGGGAAGAGATAAAACTAGATTGGTCTTGTGCCACTATCCAAGTTGGAGATAAAAAGGTGAAGCTAGAACCAGAAGAAAAGGTGAAATTCACTTTCCTGAAATTAGATGATCCTAGGTCTCAAATCTTGTATCATGAAATGCAATTTGGTAATTATATGTTATTCTTTGACACCCTTGATATTTTAGAAGAATTAGAACAAACTAAAGGTGATCAGTTGTGGATTTTGGAATTTGATGGTAGTTATGCTAATGCTGGTTCAGGTGTAGGAGTAGTGTTGACATCACCTAGTGGGGAAATGACTTTCTTGGATTATAAGTTAGATTTCAAAAATACTAATAATAATGCAAAGTATGAAGCTCATCTCCTTGGTATAATGCTAGAAAAACAAAAAAGAGTTAAGATACTCAAAGCTCAAGGAGATGCAAAGTTGATGCAAAGTTGGTGGTGAGACAAGTCAAAAATCAATATACAATAAAAAAACTCAAGATTGAGAAGCTATCTAATAAGGTGTGGTCTATGAATTTTTAAAGAAAATAGTTTGGAAGGATCCTAATCAATTACCTCTGTCATAGCAGGAAATCATTCAATTTCAAAATATTTTGAATTCAAGGCAAGTCTTTCTTTCTGAAGCCCATGATAGGATTTTTTGGGCTCCAGCTAAGGATGGAAATTATTCAGTGGAAGAGGGGTACAAACTTTTAAAATATAATGGTTTGAATAAACCTACCTCCAGAGCTTTTTCATTTTGTTGGAATCCGGTTGTTCTTCCTAAAGCAGGTTGTTTCTCATGGCTAGCACTTAAACACGAGATTTTAACTAGTAACAGATTGAATAGACTACATATTGCTCCTCCTTTTAAATGTGTTCTTTGTGAGGAACAAGAAGAAACTGTGGATCACTTGTTTGTTACATGTTCATTTTTTTTATCAATGTTGGTGCTTCATTTTGAGTAAACTTAATTACCTTACTTCTTCGCCAAACAATCTTTGGGATCTCTTTCAAGCTTGGCCACTTCTTTATCAAAAAGCACTGTTTGCAAATCTATGGAAATGTATACCAGCCTTGGTAGTTTGGGCTATCTGGTGGGAATGTAATAAGCATATTTTTAGAAAGGAATCCCAAACATTAGACATTGTTTTGATTGGTATTGAAAAATCAATCTCGGAAGTGACTAATTCTAGTCTAAAAGTGATTAAATTCAACCCGATTGTGACCCATTAGGTTTCCCAAATTGTCCAACAATGGCAACAATTATTCATACGAAATGGGTGGAAAATTAGCCTCTCACCCACATATCTCTTACCTAGAGAGAAATTTTGGAGACCCCCTTCATATGGTTTTTGGAAGTTCAATTTTGATGGAGCTTCAAGAGGAAATCCAAGTCCATCAGGTTTTGGAGCATGTATTAGAAATCCCTCTGGTCAAGTTGTGGCTATCACAGTTTCTCCTTTTCCCATTGATACTAATAACATAGCAGAGGTCCATGCCCTATTGGCCGGGCTTATTTGAGCTAAACAAGGCTGTTTCCATAGGTTACGTATTGAAGGGTATTCTTCAATTATTATTGACACTTGTATCCATAGGCACATCATTCCTTGGAAGCTAAAATATGTTCTTAACCAAATTTGGAGACTTCTCGATGAATGTTTAGATATTTGCATTTCGCATATCTATCGAGAAGGGAATAAAGTTGCAGATTTTTTTTCAAATTTGGGTTGTGATGGGGTTACTGTCCCTAGTTTTCATCCTTTACCTTTTATTGAGAAATTTAAGGTTCTACAAAATCTCATTCAAGATGACTTGGAAGCCTCTATCTGCCCGACATCTAAATTTCATGCTTTAGGTGCCGAGTACATGCCGAGTCCAATAAGAAGATAAGATGCTGAGAAAGTCTCTAGGTGCCGAGATGAGCAAGTTATACTTTGGTGCCGAGTTAGCTATGTTCTGGCGCCAAGTAAAGCAAAACTATATAAGGTGCCGAGTTGGTCAGTTCACACAGTTGGTTGCTGAGTTCATCAAGTTGGTAATTGAAGTATCTTCTCGGCATCTGAAGTTCATGCTTCAGGTGCCGAATAGATGTCGAGTCCAATAAGAAGATAATTGACGCTAAGTAATGCAGATTAATATTAGATACCAAGAAAGTCTTTAGGCATCAAGCTGAGCAAGTTATACTCTGGTGCAGAGTTAGCCATGTTCTAGTGCCAAGTAAAGCAAAATTATATCAGGTATTGAGTTGGTCAGTTCACATAGTTGGTTGCTGAATTCATCAAGTAGGTAATTGAAGTGGAGCAATACTGATAAGTATTAGATGCCTACGTTTAGGTGACAAGTAAAAATAACATGTTCCAAGAATATTTGATAGCCTTCAAGTATTGAGTTAAGGTGCCCAGTTTAGGTGTTAATCCTATTCTACTTTAAATGTGATATATTTCGACTAAAAAATAATAGGTGCCGAGAACATTTGATATCCTTAAGGTGCCAACTTTAGGTGCCGAGAGAGTCTTTAGGTGTCGAGCTGAACAAGTTATATTTTGGTGCCAAGTAAGCTATGTTTTGGAGCTGAGTAAAGAAGAATTGTATCAGGTGCTGAGTTGGTCAGAACACATAGTTGGTTGCTAAGTTCAACAAGAAAATAATTGAAGTGGAGTAATTCTGATAAGCATCAGATGCCTACATTTAGGTGTCGAGTGAAGCAGAATTGTATTAGGTACCAAATTGTCTAGAAAGCATGGCTAATCTTGTTCTAGTTTGTATGTGATATATGCCGAGTGAAAATAATAGGTGCCGAGTGGTGCCGAGTTAAGGTGCCAAATTTAGTAGGATTGTTTTAGGTATCGAGTAGAGTTCTTGGTTGCCAAATTCAACAAGAAGGTAATTGAAGCAGATTATTGTTGCTTTAGGTGCCGAGTGAAGCAGAATGATATAAGGTGCCAAGTTTAGAAGGATTGTTTCATGTGCCAAGCAGAGTAGATTTTTTAGATGCCGAGTCAAGGTCATTTGTATTAGGTGCCAAGTTGCTTAGAAACAGAGTATGACTCAAAGTTCATTAATGTCGTATGATTTTATCAGAAGCATTTATGATGACAGGACATGCATAGTATATTTTGAGTGTTTCAAATCTGATTATTCTCTAACGACATTTAATTTCTATTTCTGTGATTCGATTTCCTCATGTGGCTAAAATCTGAGTCATTAAAATGCTTCGTCATTAGTACTTTTTCCAGCTCTTTCAAGGACATTTTTTGTGCGAGCATAGATGGCTTATATCATGTTCCACTGTGTAATTTATTACTTGAGGAATGACATCTTCGATTGCACATATATGCAAGAGCTCTATTCTATGATCTATGCTACAAGATGATTTTTGGGTGGGATATAGCTTTGGCTTGTGAAATGTGTCACAAACAACATTTTTTCATCATGCCAAAGAATTTTTGTATATGCTTACCTCTGGAATTGGAGGAAATTGTGTTACCGAGTATTATTTTGGATGAGGTGTTGGATCAAATGTTTTAAATTTCTTTACTCACAGTCCGAAGAGCTATTCAGCATATCATTGGCAAAGAATTTTTATATCCTTCGACACTTCTATTTTTTTACCCATCCCAACTCATTTCAGTTTTCCTTTCCAATGCTATGGATCTCTTGTAGTCTCCTGAAATGCTTCAAGCTTTGGCCCATAAGGTAATCCGACATCACTTCTTGGTTGATAACAAATTGATTGTGGCTTTGCAAAAGTATGACTTATGGAATGGAGTGGCATTAGTCGGTGGTTTGTTCTCACATTTTCAACTCCTGCACAATCATGAATTTTATGTTGTTTTTGAGGTGCTTAAGCATGCTATAGACACTGGCAGTTTCATTTATTTAAAACATGCTTTGCCACTTGAACCAAGATTAATGGGTGTTCATTTGGTGGAATGAATAAAGATGGTGGGCCAGGCTATGATTGATTTGCAGAAGGAAATCTAATGTTTCAAATTCTAGGGATTTGAATGTTGCTTTTGTGTAGCAGATTGAATAGAATTTTTGGGATTTAATTAATGAGGTTAACTTGGATTTGGATTGGATTCATGGCAATTCAGAGTTTTTTTCTGGCTGGGGCCCTATTCCTGGTGGGCTTAGGTCAATTGAAGGTGGTTTTATGTCTGATTGGGAAGATTTTTAAAATAAGTGCTAAGTGCTAATTGCTAGGATAAGTTTGTCATGAAGATAGTGCTTGGAAAAGTCCAAAGAAATCATTGTCTAGGTACTTTCTGGTTCTTCGTTGGGTGGTAGTTGATACACCCCTTGTAATTATTTTCTTAAACTATATAAATCTATGTATATATTAGGGATGATGTTGGATTTTCTTCACTGATTCTTTCCCAGTTGACCTCATTGAATCAGTCTTAATAAAATATTATAGTGGCTTGCCACTTTTGCCTATAAAAAAAAAAAGGTGTGGGATGAAATTGAGATTTTGGATGCTTTCTCAATTACATCAATACCCAATGAATTCAATTCAAGAGTTGATTCTTTGGCAGTTTCTACATCATTGCTTCTACCATATCCTCATTTCAAAGATTAAGTTTATAAAGTAGAAGTTTTATTCAAGCCTAATGTCATTGATAATGAAGATTAATGGTAGGTGTTTGAAGATGATAAAAACATACTAAAATTCATTAAAGGGGAAGATCCTTTTGAATTCTTGTATTTGAAGGATGTACTAATGCAAATGGTGATGATTTAGTGACAGGTGATAAAAAGAAAATAGAGCTTGATATGATTCAATTGAAAGGTAATAAAATTCCACCTCATCTAATCTCTTTAGAAAAACTTTTTGATAGGCATGATGCATACATAAAGAGAGAAAGAGATAAGAAAGGAAAAACCTATGGTGAATATGATGTAATCAATATAGGGACAAAAGTCAATCCAAAGATGATAAACATAGACAAGTGTTGCACACTAGAAGAGAGGATAGAAATTAGGAAATTACTCATTGAATTTCAACATGTATTTTCTTAGAGCTATGAAGACCTAAAGAATTTCATGGGTGGGAAGTTCAAGCATGAAACCCCTCTTAAACTAGAAGCAACACCATTTAGATAGAAACAAAGAAACTATAACCCTATAGTTGAAGGAGAAATCTTCAAGGAGATTGACAAAATGTTGTAGGCCAAGATTATATACCTTATTCATCATTCCACTTGGGTTGCTAATTTTGTGCCAGTGAGGAAGAAGAATGGAGAGATAAGGATTTGTGTGGATTTTAGAAATCTAAATCAAGCCTCACTCAATGATAATTTTTCTCTCCCTAATATGGATCATATTTTACAAAATATTGTAGGATCATAAATGATATCCATCTAAGATGACTTTTTAGGATATAATTAAATTTAGGTAAATGAAACAAATTAGTTCAAAACTGCATTTACCACACCATGGGGTACTTTTGTGTAGAATAGAATGCCTTTTGTCTTAATTAATGTAGGTGCAACCTTTCATCATGGCACGAATTTGGCCTTTGAATATTTGAAAGATAGAATTATTGTCATATACCTTGATGGTTTGATAGTCTTTTCCAAGAAGAAAAAAGATCATATCAAAGATCTAGAAAGGGTGTTGCAAATATGTAAAGATCATGGTTTCCCACTAAATCCAAAGTAGTCAATATTATGTGTGATAGAAGGCAAGCTATTTGGTCATATTATATCTCAAGAAGGAGTGAAAATTGATCCAGATAGAGTTAAAGTGATCCAACAATTAAGTCTACCATTAAGTAAAATCAAGGTAAAATCCTTCTTTGGCTAGGTACATTTCTTGAGGACATTTGTGCTTGACATCTATGAAATAGTTAAATGTATAGTTGATATGATGAAAGGAAATAAAAATTTCAAATGGAGTGATGTTAGGAAAAAGGCTTTTGAAGTTATTGATGCAGGAGCTTTTAGTGGCTTTCTAAGTAGGAGCTTTTAGTAGTTTTTAAAAGCTTTTAATGTTTTCCTTAGTTTTTAGAAAGTTGGTTTTTATTAATAACCTCAAAATATTACTTCCAATTTTGAATGTTGTGAAATGTCCCTTTTCTATGATTTTATATGATATTTCAAGCCTCAAATCAGATCTTTAAAATCAAACAACCAATATTTCAAAGATCCACCAATTTCTAAATAAACCCCAAATCGGGTATGCTAGAAATAGTGCCAAAAGCTTCACATCTTCACCTATTATTAATAAATTTGAAAGTGGACATTTTTATAGAAATTTGAGCAGCATAAAAGCCTATAAAATGAAATTTCCATATCTATATAACATGCACACAATAGCTCCCAAACGGAGGACAAAAACAATGCTCATAGGGCTCCCGAAAATAGCACAAAATAACCCGAAATCAACATAAAAACTTAATAATCTATCACAGAAGTATAATCATATAAAAATACATATTTCTAACTATTTTAACATTTAAAAGTCTGATATACAACAGCAACCCAAACTAATATGAAATACTCAACTGGAAACACCAAACTCTTACAAAAAATACACCCGAAAACTCACAAATCTGCACTATTCAGCACAAAGGCAAACTCTGCATGAGCATGCACATGGAATGGCTTCAAAATCCCATCCTTAGCCTTCTTGGAAACCTGCAAACTCCCGTTCTTGGGTCTCCTTCTTCACAGGTTTGGCAGCCTCTGAAGAACAACAAAGCAATGCGCAAAAATCAAGTTCTAGAATCAGCCCAAAATGCCTTCAAACCCCTTAAAAGAGGGCATAACCCTAAATCACGTCCAAGAGGGGTTAATAAAACATATTTTAATAATAATTTTCATTTATTAGTCCATTAGCTTCCAAAGATTATCCCCTTTTTCCGAAACTTCACCTTTTTGGGCATGCCTGCCTTAGCAAAGATTATTATTTTTAATTATTTGAAAAGGGGACATGACAAGTCCTCCCCTTCCAAATATTGCTTGTCCTCAAGCAATGGCTGAACAATAAACCAATCAATCCACCTGGATCCCAAATGTAGTCATGAAGTATACTATTGTCAATTAACATGGGCTCCTGCAATATCCTCTGCAATATAACCAAGAGGAATCCATAATCAAATTGACAATTACTGCTCAACCAAACTCCAAAGTCACAACTTCCAAAGTCAGAAACCCACGAGACACAAACTCTTAGAACATCAAAACCCAAGTAAAGTGGACAAATCAAACTGCCAACATAGTAAATACCATCAACGCATCCCACTGGCTTATACATAATGTACAATCTAACTCTACAACAATGGTGAACGCTCTCGAATGAAACTGTACCAAGTATGGAGAATCCACACACTATACAACTCCTACAATCAACACAACTTTGCAGATCACTAGCCACTGTCTCATAACTCCCATGCACCCCTGATGGTGAAAAGCCATCACAAGACAAATAGCAAGAAATGGAACCCAAACCAAATTTGCCTGCCATCAACTCCTCAACACAAGGATCAAATGCTAACTGATGTACATACCCTACAATATAATGTTGATAAAAAAAACCAACCTCATTCAACAGCTCACCATGAACAAGTGATAGAACCCACTGTGACTGATCACCAACTAAGTCAGGAGATGTCATAGCCAAAGGAGTAGAATCAATAATAACACCCGTTGAAGCATCACTCCAAAACTCCTACTCTAAGTCATGTATTGTCAAGCTGTCAACTACAAAACCTATCGCCATGTCATGCCCATCACAACTCTCATCCCGAGGCATCAAACTATCCCATAACTAATGATAAGCACTACGAACCAAAGTACATCTATGTATCATCATCTCATCATCATGGTCATCAAAGGTGAATTGATGAGCATACCTCACAATGTAATGTCAATAGAATGCACCAATCTTAGTTAGTGGCTTAGACTGCAATCCAGATGTAACTAACTGGAATCGATCACTAACCAAGTTGGAACTGACTACTACCTCTAAAGATATCACCAAGGGAGTAGTATTACTAGTAGGAACCATGCCAACTGTCAGCTCACCAACATCACACATGGTCTTTGATACACCATCTCTAGTCTTTGTGTCATTAGTACTAGAGGTCACCACCATGTCAGGCATACCACAACAATCTGCTGCAGCACTCAACTCAACTGAACCTGACTCTAGTGGGGACAAACTTGATATGCCAATGTTAGTATCAAGGATGGATGCATCCCCATCTCCACTGTCTTTGAAAATCTCGACCATGGACATCCTCGGATCACCAGACACCACAGCTTGTGACTGTACAGAATCTAGTAAAGACTGTAGTTGCTCTAACTCCATGGTCACCTTAGCCAAATGAAACTGTGACTCCTTGAAAGCCAACTATGTACTCTCAAGAATCTCATAAGTCACCTCAAGCTGCTGAGTAAGCTCACTCACCTCATCTTCCTTGGCCAACAATGCATTGTATATTGTACTGCCCCACTCCATAAGATAATCTCTATTGGCTACCAGTTGTATATAATCCTATCTCAAAATCTGGATAGCCTCCCATAAAGAGTGGAACTTTGTTAAGGAAAGATAACTACCTCCCTACTCATCACTAGTAGGAGAACCCCATCCATAAATTGCTAACAATTGACGAACAACATCGAAATATTGGCAAGCAATACCAATGTCTCACTCACTAATTCTTAACTGACTAGACACATGACAACACTGGCTAGACTGTATCCTACAAACCTCCTGTGACACATTATCTAAAGGAGTATCCTCAAGGTTACTGGTCTCTAGAGTATTACCATCCATATCATGCGAATCAACTCCAAAGCTCATATCAACATACGTAGTATCAAAAACTGTAGCATTGCTATCCAACTCCTCTATACCAAAAGAAACCACCAAGGAAACTAAGTCTTCAAAACTGCCCACTGCATCCTCCTGGATGTCATCAACGCCAATATGATCCTGAGACTCATTTGTACACACTACCAAATATGAAAGATCATCAACACATTCCAGCAAGTATGGTCGACTAGATATATGAACAAAGCCCAACATCGATGTATAAAAGCTAATACCAACATCGGACAAGCTGCTAGCACAAGAAAAGACAACATCATGCAATTTGCTAATCAAATCCATGATAGCACCCAAACAAACACTGCTACCAAAAAGTGTTAAAGATCTCCAGTCAATTGAATCCCAAACGCCAATATAACAATCTCAAGTCCATATCTGTAAACTAGAATCGGCTGGTAACTCAAGAAAACTCCTCACCTGAGTAATATGACCAATACCAACTAACTCCACATACCTGTCATGATGAGATAATGAAGTCACAATTCTATCTTTGTTCACTTTCAGCTAGCTGGACAAATCATGTGAAGTACTACCAGCCTCAACCTTATGTGACAAAGCATCTAACTGTGCCTGGTACTCTTTCTCAGAAAAGTCATGAATTCTCAATGTTTGCTCATCTCTACCAGGTATCTCACCATCATGCACAACAACATCCTCATAATCATCATCTGAACCCACTACGCTGTAGTCACTGCTTGTTGTAACTATACCATCCTGAATACCTATGACATCACCCTTTGATGACCTGTATACAATTGTCTCAATTTGAGTATCAAGTTGACCATTAATATCAATCTGCGTAATACCCTTTCTCACTACCTCCTGTGGCAGAGTAGAATCTGAGACCTCTACTTGGCTATAAGCTAGTTTCTCAAACTCCTCATGCAAGTTCTTGGTAATTGTGTCATCTGCCCTATGAGAAAATCTACCAAATAAAAATCCAGTCAACTTACCCACCTTAGCTGGGTTGGACAACATGTCATGCATCATATGGTGGTGCTCAACCAACTATTTAGACATGTCATGGCTTATTTTCCTAAGTTTATCTCGAATGTCTAAATAACCATCCTTTCTATTGTTCTGACTTTGGATATCAATTGTCCAAGATCGTGTCCTCTGAGACTCTGTACTATACCTGTCCATTCTGGATAAAGTAGAGTGTAACCCCAATAGATTATAACTTCTTCAAACACCAAGAACCTAACATGCAAATGATTAGAAGTAGCATGCAACCATAGATTTTGACATGCAATTGATTAGAAGCAACATGCAACCACCAAATTCACCAAGTACTAACATGCAAATGATTAGAAGTAGCATGCAACCATAAATTTTGACATGTAGCTGATTAGAAGCAACATGCAACCATAAATTATGACATGCAAGATTTAGGTAGTTGTCAAAACTGACATGCAAACTTCTACAAGCCCTCAGGCTGGCAAGAACTAGGATCTGATACCACTGAAATGTCCCTTTTTTTTTGATTTTATATGATATTTTAAGCCTCAAATTAGATCTTTAAAATTAAACAACCAATATTTCAAAGATCCACCAATTTCTCAATAAACCCCAAATCGGGTATGCCAGAAATAGTGCCAAAAGCTTCACAGCTTCACCTATTATTAATAAATATGAAAGTGGACATTTTTACAGAAATTTGAGCAGCATAATATCCTATAAAATGACATTTCAAGATCTGTATAACATGCACACAATAGCTCCCAAACGGAGGACAAAAACAATGCTTATAGGGCTCCCGAAAATAGCACAAAATAGCCCGAAATCACCATAAAAACTTAATAATCTATCATAGAAGTATAATCATATTCAAATACATATTTTCAGCTCTATTTTAACATTTAAAAGTCTGATATACAACAACAACCCAAATTGATATGAAATACTCAATTGGAAACACCAAACTCTTACAAAAAATACACCCGAAAACCCACAAATCTACACTATTCAACACAAAGGCAAACTCTGCATGAGCATGCACATGGAATGGCTTCAAAATCCCATCCTTAACCTTCATGGAAACCTACAAACTCCCGTTCTTGGGTCTCCTTCTTCACAGGTTTGGCAGCCTCTGAAGAACAACAAAGCAATGCGCAAAAATCAAGTTTTGGAATCAGCCCAAAATGCCTCCAAACCCCTTAAAAGAGGGCATAACCCTAACTCACGTCCAAGAGGGGTTAATAAAACATATTTTAATAATAATTTTCATTTATTAGTCCATTAGCTTCTAAAGATTATCCCCTTTTTTCGAAACTTCACCTTTTTTGGGCTTGCCTGCCTTAGCAAAGATTATTATTTTTAATTATTTGAAAAGGGGACATGACATGTTGGTAGTTCATTTTATCTCAGTTTTAGGAAGCTTCACAAAAAAAATCAGCTTTTTTTTGAGTTGTTTTGAAAATTACCAAAAATGGCAAAAAAATAGTTTAATGAAAAAACTACCAAAAAATGGTAATTTTGGGATTTGTATTTAAAATTATAATTTCTCTTATTGTAGGAGAAGAAGGATTTGGAAGAATAACAAAGAAGAATTTGGAGTTCTAATATTTATTTTTGTGTTCTTTCTCTCTTATGTTTATGATAATTATTTGAGGAATTTTGGCTCCATCATCTAGTATTAGAGTACAAAAGGTCTGGGAAAAGGAGATTTTTGTGGTTGTGTGGTTTTGATTTTATGTTTATGTAGGTTGAGAAGAGGAACTAGTTTCCTGAAGACTAGGTAGAGAAGATAAAATACCTAGGTTGAGGCAAAGACAAAGCAAAAGCAAGGTTAATGGAATTGTTTGAAGAACTAGATTTATTGATGAAGTATTTGCATAAGAGGAGAGAAGAAAATAAAATAAAAGAGAAAGAGAGGAAGAGGAAAGAGAAAGAGATGAGGCAATTAGAGTTGAAAAAAATGTTAAGAAAATTACAAGAATGCTGGCAATGATTAAGAAAGCTAATGAAATTAAAAATGCAAAAATGGTACCTACCAGTCAAGAAGATCACATGCCCTATTCAGAAGATTATTCAGAAGAAGAAAAGGAAAGAAGAGACACAAAAAATAAAGGAAGATCCAAAAAATGAAATGATGAGTATACCAATGATTGTTTTGACATCAAGAATTGAAGAAGCCAAGATAAACATAGCCACAAAAGAGTCTTTTTGTCATTTTTAGCCTTATGTTCAAAATGGAAAAATAAAAATGGTTGTTTATAATGAGATTTCTAATGAAGATGATTCAATTTTTTTTAATGAGGTATATGAATGTTCCCAAAGGTATTATATTAACTGTGGAAATGGTAGATATGCTTATATATTATATGTTGAAGACATAAATAATTATGGTACAAAGGTTTATACAAAAGAAATAGAATTTTGGATTTTAAAGGATGAGAAGATATTGAGTAGAATATGGATTAAGAAAAATGAGTGGAAGAGGGATCTAGTGATAGATGTAAAGATGAATGATAAAATGTCAAAAAATTGGAAGACCGGGAAGAAGGAAAAGTTTGAGACAATGAAATCAATGTTTGATACAATACAAGGAAAAGTTCTAGAAAAGAAACTATACACATTTTACAAAAAACTTGCAGGAGCTACACTTTTTCAACCAAAGGAGAATGATGTAGGAGCTTTTAGTGGCTTTCTAAGTAGGAGCTTTTAGTAGTTTTTAAAAGCTTTTAATGTTTTTCTTAGTTTTTAGAAAGTTGGTTTTTATTAATAACCTCAAAATATTATTTCCAATTTCGAATGTTTGTTGGCAGTTCATCTTATCTCAGTTTTAGGAAGCTTCACAAAAAGAATCAGCTTTTTTTGAGTTGTTTTGAAAATTACCAAAAATAGCAAAAAAATAGTTTTATGAAAAAACTGCCAGAAAATGGTAATTTTGGGATTTGTATTTAAAATTGTAATTTCTCTCATTGTAGGAGAAGAAGGATTTGGAAGAATAATAAAGACGAATTTGGAGCTTTAATATTTATTTTTGTGCTCTTTCTCTCTTATGTTTATGATAATTATTTGAAAATTTTTGGCTGCATCAGTTATCAAGGGTGCTATTGCCAAAGCCCCTGTGCTTATCCACCCTAACTATACTAAAGAGTTCATCATTTACTATTATGCCTCAAAACATACAATGTCAGCTATATTGATGTAAGAAAACAAAAAAAGAATACAAACTCCAATTGCTTTTATGAGTATACCATTAAAGAATCAAGAATTGAGATATAGATGGAAAAACATGCATATGCAATGGTGAGAGCCCTTAAAAATTTCAAGTTTTATCTATTGCATTCTCATTGAGTGATGCATGTGCCAAATCTTACAGTGAAAAGTATTTTGACACAACAAGAGGTTGGTTGTAATAATAGAGGAGTTTGGATAGCAAAAGTCCAAGAATATGATATAGAAATTAGGCCAACCAAACTTGTAAGAGGCAATGTACTCTATAAAGCCTTAGTAGAAGATCAACAATTCAAAGAAGAAGATACTCCAAAAGTTCTTATAGTAAGTCTTCAAGATCCTTGGTTCTCAAACATTGCTTATTTTCTGACATATGGTGAATGCCCTAATGGATTGACTACTAAGAAATGAAGAGATCTAAAAACAAAATCCTTGAAGTATGTGATTCATGATGATGTCTTGTACAAGAGAGCAATTGATGAAACATTTTGAGATGTGTGGATAAGGACCAATAGGTAAAATAATTGACATCTTTTCATAATGAGGCATGTGGAGGACACTTTTCTTCTACTGTCACTACTTTCAAAATTCTAAGACAATGTTATTATTGGTTTGGCATGTTTAAAGATGCATATAAGTGGGTTGCTAATTGTGATAAATGCAAGATGTTTACTAGTAAACCTCAGCTTGCTTCCCTACCTCTTAGGCTAGTGATAATTGAAGCTCCTTTTCATCAATGAGGTTTAAATTTTATAGGCCCAATCAATCCTCCTTCCAGTCAAGGACACTCTTACATACTGATTGCCATAGACTATTTCAGTAAATGGGTTAAGAAAAGCCAATGAAGAAGACTTCATTAGAAGTAGTATGCAAATTTCTCAAAGAGCATTTATTAATCAGGTTTGGAGTTCCTATAAAGTTGATAATTGATAATGCATCTTATTTTTCCTCTTCAGAGATTATTGAATTTTGCTATGATAATGGTATTCAGGTTGGGCATTCCTCTAACTATTTCCCTCAATGAAATGGGCAAATTAAGTCTAGTAATAAGAATCTGATTAATATTTTGAAGAAATTAGTCTCAACTAATCATAGAATTTGGCATAAGAAGATTCATGATACTTTATGGGTTGACATAACCACACCTAAAAGAGCTATAGGAATCTCAACTTTTGAATTCGTCTATGGAGTGGAAGCTAATTTGCCACTGCCTTTAGAGCTTGTTGCTTGTAATTAAAAGTTTATGATTGATGAAGATGTTTTCAAAGATGGATTAGAGAAGAAGATCTTGTATCTTACCAAACTACAAGAAGAAAGAGAAGAGATGGTTGATAAAATCACTAAACATCAAGGAAGGGTTAAGAAGTTATTTGACTGAAGAGAAAATGCATAGAAAGTTCATGGAAAATGATTTGGTGTTGCTATGGGATAAGAGACATGAGCTAAGAGGTATGCATTCTAAGTTTCAATCTTTATGGAAAGGGCCATTTTAGATCAAACAAGTGAATCAGAGAAATTCTTTCAAGTTGGCATATCCCATTGGAGAAACCCTACCATGTTCTAATAACGGGAAGGATTTGAAGTTGTATCAAATGCAAAATTGGAAGTAGGTAACCCTTGCATAGTAGCTTGATATGTAGGTTTTCCTTTTATGCAATTTGCTTTATCTTAGTTGCTTGCTTCCCTAGGTAGTTTGTTTCTATTTTCCTAGTTTAGTTTTTTCTTTTTGTTTCCAAGTTGTCACCTTTTGTGCAGAATCAGAGATTGCTAGAGTTTTTTCAAGCATTATCATACTTAAATCCCTAGATAGAGCCAACTGTTGCCCAAGTTTCAGTTCATATCTTTTTGCTCTAGGTTTTTGAGTCAAGTCAAGTGTCAATGTCTTGAGTTTGAGTCTAGATTGCCCATAGGATGGCCTTTCTTCTCATCATTCCTTTGAGCTAACCTAATGTTAAAAATCATATGAGAAATGCACCCATCTAGTGGCTAGGTGATTAGGTTTTGGAGGGTTTTTTATGCATTTCCTTTATGAGAAGAAGGTCTAGATATCTTAATGATCCATCTTCCTTTACTCTTAATCATATTGAAGACAAAGATTGTAATGATCCACTAACAAAGATAAAACTAAACCATGAACAAACATAAAAATCGTTAGAATATTTTTATTTTTATTTTTATATGTCATCATATTACAAGAACAAGTACAATGATTGAATCATTCTTAAATCGTAGACCTCAAAATAAAAGAATATATCATCTAAATAAATTTCCATAAAGATGTCTATACATAATGAGTTTAGTACAATAGTGATGAACAATATCATTCAAAGACGCCTAGGTCCAACATATGAACTTTACAAGTATCAAATTCAGTTTCAAGAAGTAACTTCAACAGTCTTCCTTAGCACTAGTTATTCAACTTGAACACCTAAAAATTACACAAACATGCAACACAACACACAGAGGGCTCAGTACACACTGAGTTAAAAAGCATAGTCCACCTACATACATGTCAGAATAAACATATATATAAAATTGTAATGCAGATATCTAACCACAAAACATAGTGCAATTCTAATATTACTATGCAAGAAGTAACATCTCCTAAACAATGCAAAATTAAAATCGCACTAAGAATAACTAGTTAATGAACCATACATTTACTGAGGTGTCATCACTATGGCGCTAAGATACTGCTTCCGTATATGGTAAGCCCATAGACAACACATAGTGGGATTCTCTATAATACTTGTGAAATGATGTAATAGAGACCTGCCTTGTTCTCTATACTTAACCTTACTGGTTTAAGTCATAGGTAAGGCCAATTATCTTTTATTTATAATTAACCCTCCCAATTCATCTTAAAATTATCACTGAATTAATTAACTGAATAGAATAAATCGATATTTAGCCACCTCGATATACGTTCATTACAGCTATCCTTAACATACACATCAAATATATATTCTAAGAATGCACATGCAACTAATAACAAGTCAGTTTTCTCATGATATGACATTCTTAAAATTCTCATCTTCTACTATCAAATTTGAAAGTAAACTTAGGTTATTTTAACAACGGAAATAAATACTACAATATTAAAATCTCGTAAATATAACTAAACTGCTATAACAGTTTAATGATATTTACTAGTCGTAGTACTATACTACTTATCCCTACTGTTATTACAAACTAAGCTTATCCTCCGAATTGGCCAAGATAATAATACAATGTACATATGATATTCTTTCTTTTAAATGACATATCACCAACATATATCATAATCCGTCTTAAAACAACTTTCCATTTCATTTAAGAATAGAAATACATCTTTATAAAGCAAGATTCTGTTTCAAACATCTTATTTCAAAACAATCTGTAAATGCTTATTAAAACACTTCATAGTAAAATCAAGTATTACTTAATCCAAGTGTAGCCAATGCTTAACAAAAGATAATCTACAAAGTTACTGAATATCCAAATGTCTATTGATGTTTTACCACTGTTTAACGATAAGATACCACCTAGTTATATCGACTATCAGTATTTAAAATACAATATTTAATTCAATTTAACATACGACTCATAAAAATGCAATATAACTTACATTATATCACTGACCAAAAATGATTAAGATGCAAAATCCCAAAACTATAAGATGCTCACTAGTTGTTCACATAATGACCCTGGTGATACAACAGCATCTATCGATGTTCTTGTTATAGAATAATGCCTTATTCAGTTGCAAACAATACCACAAAACAATAGTTAAATAAAAACTCAATTTCCATTGTAAATTGTGTTGTCGCAGAGAAACTTTTTCCTACTTAATTTGAGTTTCCTATTGACTATTTAACACAATGTTAATACCTTCAATTATCCCAAAAACTACCCACAATCTTTCTATTTTTTATATACAATAACCGAGATTATATAATTCCAACATAATGTATATTAACAATGACATAACCCTTATCTAAATCATTTATATTTTAAGAAACAGAGTAACTGTGCCCCTCACTAGTCACGAGTCTTGCTACCTAATGCGAGCTCGTGTCTAGGGCTGAACCACACTAGAATGTTCAGACAGTGTATTGGCTGTTAAACATGGAACATTTCAAACATTCAAAAAACCATAAAGATGCTATGTTATTTACATGTTATTTCAACCTTGTTTGGTTTCATACTAACTGTTTAACGATATGCCTTTGCCCTCGACTATGGTTATGAGTCAATAATTTTAAAACAAACTCAAGACTGAGGTCGAACCTCTTTCCTATTTGCTGTAGAAAACAAGTAAGCTTTGAGATATAGTTTCTCATAGAACTTAGCCTTGTAAAAGATGAATACTCACACATAACACAATCACATACTTAATAACTGTCACAGGCATGAGGTGCCATGCTCTGCACATATCCATCCTTGAGTGTCGATACACAAAATATAAAACTCAAAACCATTTACAACATGCTAATTGAAATTTCATTGTAACTGCAAATAGAGAGAAAGGGAGTAGGGTAAGAAATTTCCCCTACGTGAGTACTGAAGATGGAAAAGTTCTTTGCAATCCAACTCGATGCCAAAACCCCAAAAGCCAAGTCCAAATTGGTAAGCAATCTCTGATGAGAATCTCCATCAAGCTTAACCACAAAAGAAAGTTTCCCTTCCAACCAACACCTTTGAAAATGCCGGTACCTTAGCAATAAGAACACAAATGTAAAACCAATAGGGCAATGCAACCCAATATCTGACCCATAACCAACAAATAACCCAACTCACAACACGAAATGGCCGACTAAAACCTTAGTGCCATAAAACCTCATAAATAAGCATTCAACTCAAATGTGATACCACACAAGGCCATGCACAAACAGTTGCCATGCCACTGCCATAAATGGCTTTCAAAATAGTGAGCATGTTTTCCACATTTAGGGCATTCGGTACCCTTTTAGGGTTCTATGCCATTCAAGAAATATAAAACCCCCTTTTAAAAAAACATAATAGAAAATATTTATGCCAATTTACAACTTAGGGTGTTATACTCTTTTAAAACAAATATATAAGTTTTGTAATTAAAACTATCTCAAAGAAATATGCAATAATCCAAATCCCTTCTCAGTCACACGTTCATAACTACAAAGATAAGTTCTAAATGCATACAACTTATTACCATTCCAATGATTATGAAATGTCAAGTTAACATAAACTATAAAATAGAATGCAGTTTACCAAGAGTTCGAAACATAATGAACATAATCGATACCCAACAACATGCAAATATTTATAAGTTAGTTCAAATCACCAAATCCTAAATTACAATCATTGCTAAAAACATAGTTCTAAATAGAAAATATGTTCAACATCAGTCTCATAATTCCAAAGACATTAATATAACCAAGTTCTTCAAAATACAAACATAACATCAGAAGGAAATCTTATAATAGCAAGGTTCTAATTTGCAGAAAAACCTGAAGTAGTGGTCAAGCATGACAAAGATTCATACTATGTTGTAGTTTTCATGAAAGACATTACAGATAATCAAGATATAATTTAGGAGAAGTAAATAAATAATCACAAATGGTGAAAGAACCTGGTCAAAGGTCTCTATCTAAAGGAAGGATATATTTAAAAGAGATTATCGACATATTTAGAGTAAATGGTAGTGAAGAACATCAAAGACCGAGGCTAAAAGATGATATGCAGATCGTGAGAACAAGACAAAAACAATATTAGTTCAATTCGATGTAGAAATGGTGAAGGACATGGTCAAAGGTGGTGAAAAATAAGTTGAAATCAAATTGATGGTCCAAAACACATCTAAACATCCATGTCATTGAGTTGAATAGTCAAGTTACCTTGGACATAAGACCTTTTCCACAACCGTTAGCTCTTAAAGGATCTATGCTCATCATTATGTTGCTATAAAGATTTATGCAAAGAATAACCAAAGTGACATAATGATAGCATGACATGTGGAATGGGTGGGAACTCCTTTTAGTCATGCATAGTAATTAAGAAACATAATGAGGATCGTTGATCTCAAGATAGATCTACAACTGTCACTTTGCCATTATGAAAAGATAGGGATGTTTTAATCATGGCAACATAGTGACAGAGTGATGTGTGTTCTTGTGGACCATTTCATTTTGTAGCACCTATGGTGTCAGATGGGGTGATAAGTGTCTTTATTTGATTGGTTCTATACAAGACAAAGGTAGGGTTAAGAAGAGATTCGTTTCACCGTCAATCTCTAGATCAATCTATGCTTGTCATTATGTCACTATGGAAAGTTTCTCAATTATTAATCATGGCAACATAATGAAAATTCAAAACATGTCCTGATGGACCCATTATATTCCATGAAGTACCACAAAGAAAAGTAGTCCAATGTTAGATTCTCTAAGAAATAGAATAGTGCCACTTGTTTTCCATGATGCACATAGCTAGAAAATGGACCCACAGTGTAGAGAAAAACCAAGACTTAAATTTTTTATCCCCACCGTCAAATCAAAAAAAGATCTATGATTGTCATTATGTTGCTATTGAAAGTTGCCTGAATTTTAATTATAGTGACATAACAATGATTTTATGTGTGTACAAAAGGGACCCACATTAGAAAGTGCAAAGGAAGAAGTAAAAGGGGTTATAAAGATCTAATCTAAACTATTGATTTGAGATCAATGATGGAAATTCAAAACTATAATGACCATTATAATATGAATTATATAAACTTGGTGCCAAATAACAGAATATGAAGAATCAAAGATTTCTACAGGATTTTTTGAAGTTGTAGGAATATAAACTAGAATCATTGATAGAAAAGATGCCACGTGTTCATATCATTTGATAATTTCATATTTCATTCTCTTTTCTATTTTGTGATTGTTGCTCTACTAAACTAAGGGATGACATAAAACTATAAGTTTAATCTTATTTGAAAATACAAAGGTCAGCAAACTTGATGGTGAATTTGTCTATAATCCTAGTTACCCTATTTTCTTGTCATGTTTTGTGGCCCATGCATAGAGTAGTTTTGCATTAAGATTTGAAAGAAAATCATGTATGATTCCGTGAATAATTAGATGAATTTCATTTCAATTTGATGTTTGTAGTATAGTGATTCCATTTGCTTTCTTCATATATGGTTATGTTTCTTCTCTTGTTAGTTTCATAACATGTTAGATAGTTTCATTCAGAAATGAAAGATAAATGTGTATGAATCTATTAGTTATTGGTTGGATTCCATTTCATTAAAGACTAATAGTGAAAACAATTCCATTTTCCCGCATGTGCATATCTTCTTCATTCCTCTTCTATATTTAGATGGTTAATCTACATTTAAAATAGAAGGATCAGAAATATCAGGATAATCTACTACAATCATACCATTGAGTGTGATAATTTATTCAAATCTATCTTGCCTAAATTGTTTATGCCTACAAAAAATTTGGTTATCCTATACTGCTCTCAGGTTAAGAGCTTATAATGTCAAAACTTCTGATCTTATAAATAACATATTCATTGCATAACATTGCAAGTCATAGGGAGATGTACCTAATAATTTAGAGGGCAGTGATAGAATATATACACTAACCCATTTTTTGGTAAACATCCTTTTATCTCTTCAAATATTGGGTATCAAAGAGTCAAGTTATAAAATCTAATAGGAGGACAAACTGTTAACCAACACATATCAATGGTGACTAAGATACATCCATTATACTTTCATGTTTTACCTTCACTCTTCTATCTTTGACCAATACACCTATCTATAGGTGGTTGCAATTTTACTATATTATGATTTCTTGTTAGCCAATTTCTAATCAATTATAACAAATTCTTCTAACTCAATATTTGAGTTCTTCTTTCACCACTTTCCTAGTTGATGTGACTTAGTTAATAGATAAAACTCTTAAGGAAGAATTTGAGCACCTAGAGACACTTAATGTTGCACAGTACAACTTTTATCATGACTTGGACAATGAGGAATGAAAAAAGAATTATCCAAAGTAGAGTGTGCAACAACTTTTTTTGGTTGGGAGATAAAAGTGTTGAGATCACTAGAGGCCTAATTCATGAAGTTACTAGACTATGTAATGAAGGTGTCATTCCCATAAATGAAAAGAATGTGAAAAATAGGGCGCAAAATAATACTGAAAATAAATGGAATGGAAGAGGCATGCTGTTTATTCTAATCAAATAGAATGATATGAGATTCATAAGTAAGATCTTGACTTACAAAATGAATTCTAGCTCTAGAGAAGATGAAGTATCAGCTGGATTTATACATATTGCTTACAAAATGTGTGTAGATAAGGGGAAAGTGAATCTTTCTGAAATTTTGAAGCAATAATTATTTGACAACCTTGAAAGGATTAAGAAATAAAAATATGCAAGATTCAAATTTGAGTCTCTTATTAACTATCTCTTCTTTCAAATTATGAAATGATTTCCAGATATGCCTATGTTAGAACATACAAAAGGAAAGTGTACTATGGATCTAATCACACATTAGTTTAGAAAATATCTAATAGAGAAGATACATGATAGAATCACTTTAATGGGTAGGTTGCTTTAGACTGAGATGAGAAAGATAATAGGGATCCCTAAATTAGTTGTGGAGAAATACAAGGATGAAAATTTGTTTTAGGGTATAAATTGATAAGACTTGCATGGAGGTTGTAGATTCTGGGGTAATATTTGTTGAATCACTTGATTATGAAGTAACATAGGATACAATTGAAGAATATGCAAAAGAGATACTTAAGTCAAATTTGGATGAAAAGAGTGAAAGATGGGGAACTTTTGAGGAAAATTTGAGTGAAGCTTAGCAACAAATCACCTGTAAGGAAACTAAAAGGAAAGTTGATAACTTGATGAAAAACATAATGAAGGATTCATGGATGACTAAAGAAGAATTTGTTAAGTCAGTCAAGATAGCCTTGGAGATGAAAAATAATGGAAAAAGTGATATTTTATTTGTTAAACCATTGGATATGGAAGCAACTCCTAACACCTCTACAACATAAAGTCTATCATAGACTCCTCCACCAGTTACACCAATACCTATACTAGTTACCCCTTCAATACCAACAACTCAACCTATTATAGTGAATGATGCTCCACCTACACAAGTGAGAACTACACCTATAATGGCTACTAGAAGATCAACAATAACTTCACCATCTATTACAAAATCAATATAAACACAAGTAAAAGAAGAAGACATTTCTAAGAAAAAAAGAGAGTAAATGAAATGGAAACATGCCCTAAACCCAAGAAGAAGCCTAAAATAGAAAAAAATTATTTGGGAAGGAAGAAATTAGATGAGTCCAAGGATGAACCAGTGAAAACAAGAATGAGAGAAAAGTTCCTTAACTTGAAGTGCAATCAAAAGTAGATCAGCCATAACCTAGTAGTGCCAAGAAGAAAAAGAATTGGAAGCTAGATATCAAAAAAATGAATGAGTTGATCGTGGCCAAAGGAAATTTCGAGAAATTAAAGAAATTCTCTAACAACTATGATCATAATTAGAAAAGAAACTTGCAAATTCTAGTTATTAAATATATGATAAAGTTTAGAAGGCCATTGATCAACTTATATGGTACATTTCTTCAAGAAATGTATGAAGGGAAAATCAATCAAGGCAGAGAGCTAAACAAGAAGAATTAGACATGAGATAACAAAAAATCTAAAAATGTTGCATCATTGAGAATGAAGAACAATTAGAAAGGATAAATAAAAAGTTAAATCCACTTTTGAGAGAGAAGCTGAGAGCTATAAAGATAATGGGAGGATTATATGATGAAGTGAAGGCTGGAACAAAATAATTAGTTTATCAAGTGTTAAAGGAACTAGGTATATTGGATACCACTCTTATACTCACAACATAAACAAAACAAGAACAATAAGGAGATGATATTATGGACACTCAACTTGATGCACCTAAACAACATGATGACACCATGACTATTGGTGGAATAAAGATTACAATTGATACTATAGAGGATCTGTTTAAGGATCAGTCTAAATTTAACTTTGGTAATTTGATGATAGGAAATATGGACACTAGTGATGAGGAACAATAAGAACAAAATAGCCTTAATAAAACTGGTTTGCATAGTAAGGAGTCATCATAGCCTATACTTTTGACTTGGTCACATGATAATATATGGTCTCTATTACCCACTACTAAGAGTGCAAACACCAATTTACAAAAAAAAGGGAGGGACATAGTTCAGAAGATCACAAAAATAAAAGACACATCAATGTAGACTAAGGAAAAAGATGAAGAAAAAGAAGAAAATAAAAGAATAAAAACCCGAGGACACACCAAAGGACAAAGATCAATCAATAAATCAGCCACAAGAAGAGTAGATAATAGAGAAAACCAATGGAGAAATTTTAATGCAATTGATAACACCTACAAAAGAGGTTGGTTGGCCTAGTTCTACAACCTCTCCATCACCATTTGAGAGTTTATTAGAAAGCATGAAGATTTCAAAAGTTATGTCAAGTTGTTGTATACTCCATGAGTAAAATTGCAAATAAGACTAATTTATTGAGCAAGAGTGCACAAGGAACCTTAGAAAAGACAACAGATAGACTCTATAACACCATAACTGTACATATTATTGAAAAATTTGTGGGGAAAAGAGAAGAGAAGTTAGTAGAAGAATTTGAAAAATATTTTTCTACTCCTGAGGATGCAAATTCTTTGAAAGCACAAATAGGACATGCTGCAAACCTGTTTAGTACAATCTATGGCAATATTAGAAATTATTTGACTACATTAGATGTATGCACTAGGGAGTTAAGGAGAAGTACATATGAAGGAAAAAACTTGTATGGGAAATGTTCTTTGGCACATAAATTCACTCAAGGCATCTCCACAAAAATAAATAATAAACAAAATGAATTGGAGAACATGGTGAATGAGCTGAAGAATCCTAAGGCCAAAATAATATGAATTGAGAAAAGAATACACACAACTTATCAATTAAGGGCTTTTGAACTAAACAAAGAAATAATCTTGAAGAGATTCTTATTCTTGAGAGAGCACTTGACTTTGAAAATTGATATTGTTTAGAGGTAGTTGGTCATATGTCTAGATGTAAAAGAATCTTATGCAAAATTTTCCTATTCTGATATCAATGCAATAGAAGTTGCAACTTATGGTTTGTGTCCCTTAACCAGTGTGGTAGACGTAGTTGAAGACTCTTGGAATAAAGGGTTTGACAAATTGAAGAAATATTTTGATGAATGCATGACACTTATCAACACCCATCCATCTCGATGAAACAAAAGTAGAACCACAATTTTGACATGTATATATCCTTTTTGACTCACCTTTAAGTCAAAGGGGGAGTGTAATAGTATGAATAATTAAAAAAAGATAGTGTACGTATAGAAATATAAAGGAAGATATATGCTAGATTATAATCTCATGTGGAACATATATGTAGAAGATAGTAAAATAAATAGAGATGATCCACAAATTTTGAATTTTGATGGTCATGTGAAACACTTCACAAGTCTTAAAATTTTGGACAATTAGCCAAATTTTTCAATATGTTGTACTCAATCCAAATTTGGCTAAGGTGATATGTTAGGGTTTCTATTTATGGCAACATATAGATAATTTTTAGACAAAAAAGTGAAAGGTTAAGATTAAAATCATAATACTCAGAAAATTATCTAGTACATATCAATAGATTAGTATACAATCAACATATTTTGTTTAGTGCACTTCACCGGAGGCACTTGAGAATGTGAACACTTACATGGAGAAATAACATAGTGTATCAAATACATAGGTAAAAGAACTAAAGATTTGGCTATGTATAGAAGGAGTTGTTACAAATTTACCAGTCAAAATTTACCAGGAGATAACAAAGTTAAAGGCTAAATAAAGGCATTTTGGTTAAGTAATTTTTAAAGTTAACCCACATGTGGAAAAAGATAAATCAACTATTTAACATAGTATCAAGTAGCAAGGTCAGCAAAACAAATAATTTGGTATAAAGGAAGAAAATTTTGGTTAAGTAATGTGTGGCATTGTATTGTAATGATATAATGTTTGAATGTACACTATATGTGGTAGATATTGATGTGAAATTAATTCTTAAACATAGAACAAGCTTTTTATGATCAATTTTGAAGAAGGTAATGAAATGGCACATCATATATTGAAGATATCAACATTGTGTAAAGGTTTCTTGTATCTATCTCTATTTGATAGCATTGTAAAATTATATATGCATGTTTAAGAAGTTGTCTCTTCTAGCACTCACTTTTTTATTTTAATACAAAATCATAATAGGTTTTAGGCTTCTAACAAGGCCTAGTTGATGAAGGGTGCTCCCCTTAATAACACAAACACATAACATAAACAAATAAATAACAACAATTTGCAAGAACAAAATATGGGCTTCTTATTATCACCACAAATGCGAAATTATAGAATTTTAAAATACATTACGCAAACCCAAATGGGAGCCTTATAATAATTTGCAACAAAGAGTTGTGAACTATCACCTAGAGTTGCCCTAGACAATGTATAGATATTCGTTAAATAGACATTTTTAGACTACCTAGGAAGTTTTGAGACATCAAAACCTAACCTTGAGACCAACTAACTCTAGAATTACATTTAGAGTCAGGCCAACACACCTTACCCACTTACTTTGGAAATTTTGGCCAGCACAACTTGAGAAGGCCATAAATTTTGAATTGTTTCTCTGATGGCTAGTATAACCACTTTTTGGAATTGCAATTTCTAATCTACATGGCTTGACTCACACAAGCTCTAGTCAACCCCATTTCGGAGCCCATCCAGGGCTTCTAAGGTCTTCAAAACTAAGACTGAAGTTTTCATATCAAAATTGTACACTAAAAATCTATAATAACTTCACGAATAGTAATGATATGGCATTGACCCTCAACTGGAAGAGTGATATATCCAAGATAAACATCCACCTCTAAAATTAGGACATTCCAAGTTTGTATGATTGACTTACTATGTAGAAAGCCTTCATAGACAACAACTATGCATTGAGACAACCCTATTCAAGAAGCATAAAGGAAATATTTTTGGGTGATGCACGATTGCTTTTACACCCAGGATGGTCCTACATCACTAGTCCTCTAACAAGGATATATACATTATATAGATATAGGACATTCTTGACATGCTCAATATTTCACAAGATACTTTTGATTAGTGGATCATTTTATGTTTACTATCCCCACCAAGGTTTTCCCTTGGCCAAGGTTTCCCTAGCTAACAAATAATGGTGTTATGATATACATTTTGTTATGATTATATCTACTTTTTAGTTTGATCATATGTTCAAGTCTAAATATTTTTGATAATATCAATAGTTGGGAAAATGTTTGTGGAACACTGATTCACACCCCCTCACATTATTCCCTATGTTAAACAATAATAATACTTTTGCCATAGTAAAAATACTTGTTTTGGTATTTGTGTAGTGTGGGGCAAGCTTGAATGCTAGACCCCTATCACAATTTGTGATGTGAACTCTCCACAATGGGAGATAAGAAGAGCTCCATTCTACATGTGAAATGAAGCTATCTCCCTAGGTCATTACCCTCCTTGATCACCTATTGACCCTACCCAAATAATTATTCTTTAGACACATCCCTCTCCTCCATCTTGTAGTCCCTCTTCTCCATACATTTCCTTCTCTCCATGTATGAGACATCATTTAAACCATTATTATCTACATCTTTGTTTCCTAAACATATAGTTTGACCAATGCCTCTTCAATTTGAAACCTTATTTTTTGCTTCCATGCTACAAAAAAAATCACTAGTCAAATCCCATTGAAAGGGAAGTATTGATGTAGTTGTGCTACATTGAATCAAATAATTAAAAAAATGCTAAACTTGGTTGTTAATTGACATAGATCCCCATTTAACAAATCCATCATGTGCCTAGCATGGTAGAGTGAGATACAAAGATTCTATCTCTACCATCCAAGATTTTAAAAACATTTTCAGCAATATGCATATAAATTTTCTTTATTTTTGTCTATCATCCACCCACTCACCTCTTTGATCCAAGGAGGGTGAATTCCCAAATATCATAAGAGAAAATTTCCATAAGACATTCTCACTACAAACTCATTGTTAGAAAGTACAATTAGAAAATTGTTATGTTGACATTGATGTCAAACTTATTGGTGAGTGAGCTTGCTACTTGATCTAAGTTTCATATTTATTTGATTGATGAAGATGATTTGAGAATTTGTTCATAACAAAAACATCTAGAGGAAAGGCTGAGTTATGAAAACAAAACTAAAAATGGACTCTTGATTAGTTGGAATTTGACAAGATAATTTGATTGTTTAAATCATGTTACAAGTGAAGAAGATAGTAATGGTAAATCCATGAAAGTGAGATCAAAGATAGACCAAATGTATAGGCTTGACCAAGTAACAGAGAAGACAATTAAGAATTTGAAGTATATGCTCAGTGATGCTAGTGTCAACTGAGCCACAATAAGAGTCGAGAAAAATTTGTGTTGACTGAGCATCAATATTGATTGAGTGATAATATATGTGTTGAGAAATAAATTTAGTATTGATTGAGTAACCTAGTGATGACTGAGTGTCATAACTTAATGTTGGCTGAGGAACAACATTTTAACTATTCGTGAGGAATCATAATTTCTAGTCAACTAAATTAATTTCTTGGGATATGGAAAGTGTGTTGAAGATAAGGATATATGAGGTGGATAATTTAATGCCAGGAGAGGATTAGGTGAATGACCTAAGGAATGGATTCTAAGAGAAGTTTCTAGAAAAGAAGAGGGAAAAATGGCAATCAAATTCATTGTATGTGATGAATCAAATCATAAACCCTAAGATCTATGATGGTTTTTAAGTGGAAAAAGATTAGAATTACCTATTTAAGGAGGTACAAAGGAGAACTTGAATTGTGTGAGATGTTCCAGATAGTGTGAAGGTTGGAGCAATTACTGATGTTATTGACTGACGAATCTATGTTGACAATTGGCTAATAGTTATATGTAATTGCTGTCATTTATGGCAACACATGATGTACATGTTCATAGGAAACCTCAAAAATAAAGAAACTTAGTGTTTGGTAAACAGAAAATTGATAAGTAAGAGATAATTTCCACAGTAAGTCAAATTGTGATATTGCTATTAGGATTTAACTGTGTGATTTTTGAGTTGAACTCATTGACCCATGTTTCATGAGTAATGATTCAACATGAATCCATCTCTCATGAGAATAAATGGAACACTTAGCACTCATTGGATCTAGGTGATGCTCATAGGGGTGAAGCACTGGGGCTTCCCGGGAGGTCACCCACCCCAGTACTACTCCAACTTGAGTGCGCTTAACTATCGAGTTTCCTCCATGGTTAAACCCAAAGCTTGCAACACCATTTGAAAAACCTTCACCAAGTGTTGTGCCTTATGAATCATTCATTAGAAAGGCCCTTAAGCTCATCAATTGAAAAGTAGGAGATAATTTCCACAATAAGTCAAATTGTGATATTGCTATCAGGATTTAACTGTGTGATTTTTGAGTCAAACTCATTGACCCATGTTTCATGAGTAGTGATTCAACATGAATCCATCTCTCATGAGAATAAATGGAGCACTTAGCACTCATTGGATCTAGGTGATGCTCACAGGTGTGAAGCACTGGGACTTCTCGGGAGGTCATCCATCTCAGTACTACTCCAGCTTGAGTGCACTTAACTACAAAGTTTCCTTCATGGTTAAACCCAAAGCTTGAAATCCCATGGGTTTAACCATGGAGGAAAATCCTTAGTTAAGTGCGCTCAGGCTGGAGTAGTACTGGGATGGGTGACCTCCTAGGAAGTCCCAGTGCTTCACCCCTGTGAGCATCACCTAGATCCAATGAGTGCTAAGTGTTCCATTTACTCTCATGAGAGATGGATTCATGTTGAATCACTACTCATGAAACATGGTTCAATGAGTTTGACTCAAAAACCACACAGTTAAATCCTGATAGCAATATCACAATTTGACTTACTATGGAAATTATCTCCTACTTATCAATTGATGAGCTTAAGGGGCATTCTAATGAATGGTTCATAAAGGCACAACACTTGGTGAAGGTTTTGCAAATTGGGTTGCAAGCTTTGGGTTTAACCATGGAGGAAATGTCGTAGTTAAGCATGCTCAAGCTAGAGTAGTACTAGGATGGGTACCTCCTGGGAAGTCCCAGTGCTTCACCCCTGTGAGCATCACCTAGATCCAATAAGTGTTAAGTGTTCCATTTATTCTCATTAGAGATAGATTCATGTTGAATCACTACTAATGAAACATGGGTCATTGAGTTTGACTCAAAAATCACACAGTTAAATCCTGATAGCAATATCACAATTAGAAAATTGTCCAAGTATAGAATTTGGTTTACAATAATGTATTGTTTGTTTATAACATGTTGCAGACATCATATTATGACAAGTGAAGTTACATAGAGATAATATATATGTTGGTGATAACGTGTATAACCTTAGAAGTTTTTATAGACTGTATGGAATAGAGATAATCATGTTTTGATGATGCAAGACATCAAAATTGAAGGAAATAATTGTTTTGTTTACAAAATAATTACTTGTCCAATTAGGGCTGGCATCCTAGATGTTTACTCTAACTTGGAAAATTGATTTGTGGTCTTAGCCGATCCAATAGTAATTGGTGTAAAGGCATTGTATTTATTAATGAACTTCTTGTAATAAGAAGCATGCTATTTTGTGAAATTATGAATTTCAAATTGTGATGAACAAATATTTGTGAAAATGATATATGCGAAGTTTTATATGAGTTATTTGGTGATTTGAGATTGAGTTAAAGATTAGAGATGATTCAAGGAAGAAGAAAATAATAGTAAACTATTTGGTTGAGTAGTGAGCTCTTCTTGTAGTTGAAATTGCATGTTTAGGCAGTGGGCTCTTCTTGTATACATTATACTACAACTCCTAACAGGGTTGAAATCTCCCAACAGGGGTTCAAAGTCTTCTAATAAGGATTGCTTATATTGAATTTTCTCATTGACTCCTAACAGGGTCCATCCTCTAATAAGAAACTTATATATTAGTATATTATCTAGTGGGTATCATCCTGATTGAGATTTTCCCTTGGCCAGGGTTTCCCTAGTTAACAAAAAATGGTGTTATGAGTTATCTTTGTGAATTGTTACTACTACTATTTAGCATTACTTTATTGCTTTGTTATGCATGGTTTAAAGTAAGTAATAATATCCAGTTGGCGACTAAAGTTTGTAGATTATTGATTCAGCCCCCCTCTCAGTAATCCCTATTTCTAACAATTGGTATTAGAGCACAGTTATTTTGAAAAGGTTTAACAACTTAAGAAAGATTCCTATGAATATGGAATAGTTGATGAAGAACCTTGAAGAAGCTCTTGAACAAATTGATATCCTTACCAAAGAACGAGATAAGCTGAAGGACATATATGAAGATTCCAAAGTATACATTGGACAATTGAAGGAAAAGATTGAACATCTAAAATCCAAGCCCGAATCTACTAAATCTAGAACTAGTGATGATGACATTCAAAGTGGAAGACAGAGTACAAGATCTTGAAGCATGAGTTGAAGATTACAAATTTGAAGTTGACTTTGAGAAATGATCCTAGCAAAGTTGAATATGATTTGAAGACTAAAAATGTAGATCTGAGAGCAAGTTTGCCAAAGATAACATCTGAGTTTGAAACATTGAAAGAAGATCATGAAGAATTCCATAAGTACAATACATGAAGATTCCAAAGTATACATTGGACAATTGAAGGAAAAGATTGAACATCTAAAATCCAAGCCTGAATCTACTAAATTTGGAACTAGTGATGATGACTATTCAAAGTGGAAGATAGAGTACAAGATCTTGAAGCATGAGTTGAAGATTACAAACTTGAAGTTGACTTTGAGAAATGATCCTAGAAAAGTTGAATATGATTTGAAGATTAAAAATGCAAATCTGAGAGCAAGTTATGCAAAGATAACCTCTGAGTTTGAAACATTGAAAGAAGACCATGAAGAATTTCATAAGTACAATACTATTGTGAAAGGTGAATTGACACAATGCACAATGCGAACAATAGATTGAGAAGTTTTATTCTAGCAGAGAAAAGCTTGATGATTCTATGTCTATATAGAGACCTTCTTATGACAAGACTGGTCTTGGCTATCCAATTAACATTTCTATGAAGAAACTTGAGATTAGATCAGATCCAAAAGAAAAGGATAAATATGATAAAATCAATCTTTTTAGCTTATCTCTTTCTTTAGTAAGGATATCAATTTGTCCAAGAGCTTCTTCAAGGTTCTTCATCAACTGTTCCATATTCATAAGAATCTTACTTAAGTTGTTAAGCCTTTTCAAAGTAACTGCGCTCTAATACCAATTGTTAGAAATAGAGATTACTGAGAGGGGGGGTGAAATGACTATTTCATTACATAAAAAGAACTTACCTCTAAATTCATACCTAGTTATCTTAGGAGTCTCCAATTGCTTTGGTTCATCCAAGATATGAAAAGAGATTGTACAAATAAGTCATTTAATCATGATAAGGACTTTTATTGTCATAATTGTCATGGTATGGTCATAATGCAATTAATTGTAGGAAACCTAAGTATGATAATGATAAAAGGAATAGTAGAATGTCTAGATATACTAACCCTATAGATAGAAAAAGATCTAATGAAAGGACATCAAGAGAAGGAAGATCTTATGAAGATAGAAGACAGATTGTGTATTATAAGTTCAACAATTTTTGACGCATTTCTTAGAATTGTCATGTACCTGATGATTAGAAAAATCATAGAAGCAAATCACCTATATGTTAGTTATGCAACAACTTCAAACAAGCAATGAAGTAGTGCAGAATGGATAGAAACTTCAAAGATAGAAGAAAAAATGGAAGAAACTTTGGGAATAGAAGGAATGACAGACGGAACTAGGAAAGGAACTCCGAAACTAGCAGAGACAATGAAGAACAAAGAAACATTGTGAGTGAACTTCAAGAAGAACTTAATGGAGCATTTGTAAGAGGAACATATATCTCAAAAAAAAAGTCAGATGATGGTGAGATAGGAAGATCAAAGTCATTTGTTGAGTTTGATTCAATTAAGTTGAATTGAGCTTGTTCACAACATCAGAATTTGAGAACTTCAGTCAGAGATAGAATTAGAGGTAAGAAATTTGGGAAAATGTGTATTCAGTTATGTTTAGATGGTACCTAATCTCCCTTGTGATTTGGAGCCCATCTAAAGAAGTTATGATGGAATTCAGAGCTACTAGTATTACACTAAAGGCTAATTCTGTAATAGAAGATGAAAAGTAAGTTTTTGAAGATAATTTTGTGATGCAAAGTCTTAAGGATGTTTGTCATAATAGAAGGAGGCTGTAGTAAACCTCAGGTGACATCTGAAGATTGGATATGTAGTGTTTGCCCCTAGTTCACATTTCTATTATCATTGTCGAACTCTCTTAGGCCAGTTTTATGTTAGATGATTAGTAGCATTGTTTTGAGATTATTAGATATTGTTTCAGATTCAGTTGATTTTATGATGAGATTAGTTGGCACTCTATACTTCATGTATGCATGATGATTATTACACTATTTTCAATTATTAATGATGATTAGTTAGATGGATTATCATATGTGTTTTCTTATGGATACTTACCCCATACTTCATGTGTATGGTGTGCGTGTTTGTTTTCTTTATGTGTGGTATTTCTGATGTAGTTAAGGAAGGGAGTCATAGTCACTTGCTAGTTGGGATCTACATGATGCACCAATTCCTGCCATTGCCTGTTTAGCTTAGAATATTGTGTTTGTACATGTGTGGATTTTATGTAGGTTCTAGGTATCGGGTATCAACTTCCTTGAATTGCCAGGATGAGCATACCCTATCGCATTATCTCAATGGTAAGAGAGGAGAGATAAATTCTTGAGTCCAAATTCCAACCCTTTAAGCCATTTTTCTTGGAAAATTAGGACAAGTATCTGTGTTGAGTACCTTCCGAATGTGTCGAATGGTGTTAATTCATGATTATAACCCTTTAGTTTGATTTTGTATGTGTTTTTTTTATGATAGGTTTTCATGTTTTACTTTATGAGTCTTTGGTGAATTTTCTATTAATTAAGTATAATTAAAATATTAAATTAATGATTTAATTTAATGAAAAATTATTATGATAATTTAATGTTTAATTATATTTAATTAATCAAGGAATTAATTAAATAAAAATAATTAAATTTGAAGATAAAAGTTATAAGGATAAATTTAGGACGTGATAATATTTATTTAATTTAATAATAATATATTTAGAGTTCATTTTTGAATAAATGCTAAATATTATTATTATTAAGTTAATAAATGTTTTATCAATTAAGTTTCAAAAATAAATTAAAAAGTAAAAAGATATTAATTTATGAAAAAGTTTTAAGTTCGCATGATGCGTGCATGAGATGAAAATATAAGAAATTAATCAAAAAGATAAAACATGTGAATTTAATAAAAATATTTTAAATTGCATAAAGTGTGCATGGGATTAAATTTAATAAATTAATTAAAAGAGGATTCAAGTGAAAATTAAATAAAGTAATTTAATAATGCAATTAACATGCATGGAAAAGATTAAGAAAAGATAAAATAAAAGTTAATTTAAAGTTGAGTCTTGTGAGCAAGGAGTCCTCTCGGGTGAACGCACAATTAGTGCCCCAATTTGAGGAGAGAACTCCTTATCACCAATTGAAAGTTCATTTTTGAGGGACGCAAATTTGGAAGCAAAATTTGGAAAGGAAATTTTCGGAAAATTGTTAGAGAGAAGTTCTTAGATAAAAGCAAATTCTCTCGCAAATCTTCTAGGCATTACGATTTTAGCATTAGAATCTAAGTAGATTCTTATATTTTAAATTGCATAGTTAATAACGTTATTTAAATAAATTTTGTCTTCTTCGTGTCTGTTTAATGGATGCTTGGATAATTCCTGTGATAAAATTTATCATATTACGATTTTTTGGTGCATGTGTTAAATCTTTTGTGCATGGGAAGTTTTAAATGTTTAATATAATATTTCGTTTTATAGATCTTGAATTTGGAAAAAAAATGAGATAGGGTTGTGCAATAAAATTGAAGATCTTATTCAAAGTTCGACTGATTGGTCATAGTAACTCTATCAGATTTAGGCTGAGATTTGTTTATAAAAATAAATAAATTATGATTTTAAATACAATTATTTGGTCTAATTCCATTTATTGTGAAATTGTAAAAATAAATAAATAAATTTAATTATAAAGAAGATGTTTTATGGGGGGTGATATTTAAAAAATAAAAATTAAAAAAAATTAAAAATTAAAAAAAAATAAAAAAAATAAAAAAAAAATATATATATATATATATATATATATATATATATATATATATATATATATATATATAATGGGGGGGGGGGGGGGGAGGGAATTACCCCATACCTTACCTATTGCTATCTGCAACTAGTACCTACCATCATAGGTACTATGATGACAGGGGTACATTGTACCTGTTGTCACCGCAAGACCTGCGATAGAAGGGTACTATGACCACAGGTCTCTTAATAAGCTGGTGGGCTTAACAAAAAATGCTTTTAATAATTATTTAAAAAAAAAGCTTTTTTAATGTTATTAAAATTAGTTTATTAAAAGTTTTTAAATATTAATTATTATGAATTATCCAATATTATTTTATTAAATAAAATTTATTAAAAACTTTAATAATTAATTAATGATATTTAAATAGTTATTAATTCATTTAAAATGAATATATAATAATCAATTAAATGTTTTAGATTACGATAAAAAAAGGTTTTGAAGGGACCCCGAAACCCTTTCACATCCTCAAAAAAGGAAAAAAACAAGCCATCCAACAGGAAAGAGTCCTTATACCTACTAGAAGCAGTACCAAAATTAGGTTTTACAGGGACCTAAAACCACTAACAAAGTCCAAATAAAGTACCCAAGTTTTACAAGGACTTGGAACCATCAATAAAGTTTGAAAACTAAAAGCCAGAAAATAGGACCAAACACAGGAACCAGAAGTAACAACCAACAAATAGGAGTTGAACAGGAACCCAACCAAAAAAGAAGACTGAGGAAACTATTGCAGTTCTGTAATCATCTTAACTACCTCCTTACCAATCTTAGCCAAGTCCTAGATGGAGTTAGTAGTCGAAGAAGTAGCAACAATCAAAGCTTTCTTCCTCAAACTCTGTCTTGTCCTCTTGCTAGGGCCCTCCGAAGATATGGTTCCTTCAATTTCTCTTTTGCCCAATGTCACCACAACAACATAGATGCTTGAAGTTACTTGCTCCATTTTTGTTCCACTTTCCTTGATAAGCATTCTAATATTTTTCTCGTAATCCTTAAGTTTATTTGGGATATCTCCCATTTGCACCTCCATGTGTTGTATAATAGACCGGTCAGCCTCCTAGTTATGTTACAAGGTTTCCACTTTCTTCTTCAGCCCCATTATTTCATTATAAATCTAGGAGTCAACTTGAAGGAAAGAGTTAGCTTTTTGTTTGGTAGAGTGTAGGAAGGAAAGCTTGGTTTCCCTCTCTGGGAGTCAGTCACGTCTTCAAGAGTGGTGTGTGGCAAGGGGCCAACTTTATCAATTTGTTCCTCCCCATCCAACAACTCCTCCTCCCTAGACTCCGCAGGGGCATGTTGACTCAGGACCTCCTTATCTTGTCCCTCAGTCTCCTTTACAGGAGTGGAAGCTTTCCCCATGTTTTCCTCCTCAGTCAAAATGGCCGGATCATCGATTAAATTTTCTTTCTCTTTATCACCTCCCTTAGACATAGTATGAGTACCCTCATTATCAGACTTGCTCTATTCTGAGTTATCCTTAGTAGTATCTTCCTCTCTCCCTTCCTCAATTTTGTCTTTCATTTCTGGATAGCCTTCCAGGTTAGAGCTAAACTCCCCAACATCTGTCCCTTCCTCTTCCTCAGGGACATCCTTATCTGAGCCTTCAATACTCTCCACCTCCATATCCTCTTCCACAATTTGTCTTTGAGAGCTGGAGGGTTTCAGTTTAGCCTTATCTTTCTCTTTAACATTCTCATCAATTTTACCTTTTAAGGTTTTAGGATTCTTGTGTTTTCCAGTGGAAGGAGACGAAGCAATGGATTTATTTTTACAAAAACCCTCAATGAGCAAAATCAGACCTTCATGTAAGATGGGTCGAGACTGTTTCTTTCTATGGGCATTCAATCTTTGGAGCAAAGAAAACTACAAATAGAAAGGGAAGGAAATTCTATCCTTGTACCTGAAATGGTTAAGAAAGAAAAAGTGGAATTTGTGCACCCTTTTATTCCTACCATCAAGGATAAAGTACTCACAAATACAAACAAGCACATCATCCCAAATACCTTTAATCTGTTGCACATCAAAGAAGTCTCCATTCTTCTCCAATTGTATCTCCTCTTCATTAGTCTTCAGGAATTTTTTTTAGGCCGCATTGGAGATATTGGTCTGCTTCGAGAATTTGACACCTTTCATAGGGAGACTAGTGACCTCGGCAATGAATTCCTCAGTAAGCTTAACAGAGACACTGTGTAAAGTAACTTTGTCGTCAACCTAGTTTTTGAAGAAGGCGATGGTGACATGGGGTTTGAATCCATGCAATTGCTCCAGGTAGTTGACCACCTTTCCTTTCTGGAGAATCTTTCAAACGTCCTACCTAGCCTTCCAATCATCACATTTTTGGGCTCCTACTTCCTCGGTTCACCCCCCATATTGCATAGCGAACAAAAAACCAGAGACACCCAGATACCGATAGTAGAGAGGTTGACGCAAGACCAATTTTTTGTGACACAATATCAAGGTCACTTTTTTGATGATCCGTGTCAAGAACAAATTACCTTCACATGAATGTACCTCCTCGAGGATGGTAATCTAATAGTCGTAAGGCCACTCCTGCAAATCATTAAATTTCTAATCCAAGAAAATCTTTCCCACTTTGGAATGAATAACATCATAATTAATAATCACTTTAAGATCCACATGCTTGTTTAATTCATCGAGCCACCTCATCTTTTTCCCTGTTTGAACAATATGATTTCTATCCAATCAATGACCCCATTGGCTTCTCTATAAGTATGGGAAATGACCACTTTTTCAAAATTTTGAAATAAGGTTTTAATTTTCATAACCGTTGTCTTTATAGACTATGAGATAGAATTTTTATTATTAAGGATATTAATAATATTTAGAGAATCAACTTCCAACCATAATTTGGAATACCCCAATTCAACAGCTAAAATAGTGGTATAAAGGGTAGTAGTAGCTTCAGCAATATGGCTATTCGAGTGACCAATAGGAATAGCAATAGCATCAATAAAATTTCCCATATGATCTCTTAGAACACCTCCACATCTTGTTCTTTCTGGGTTGCCCTTAGTAGCTCCATCAAAGTTCCCTTTGATCCATCCATTAGGAGGAACAAGCCATTTTGTGATCGATCTAGGATTATTAATTTTCACCTTAGATCCTTGAGATCTTAAAGGGTAATCAAGTTGGAAGGTTTGAGTAGGCTCCCTTTGGGATTTAAAATTCTCCTTGAAGGCTCTAATGATATTCTGACCAAGCACCCATCCTAGAAGATTTTATTTCTAATATCCTGTTATTTATTTCTTTCCATATTCCCCACCAAAGGTGGGGGAGGGTTAGTTTCCAAAGAAATTGAGCATTAGGATCCTTTAAGGGGCATCTCCAACTCTTGAAAGAAAGACCCACATTGTTTTGATGGATTCATGTCATATCCCAAAAATTCAAAATCTCAGTCCAGACTTCCTGGGTATAAGAGCACCTCAAAAATATATGATCTCTATCTTCAAGTCCCTTTTTGCATAAAGAACACCTATTTACCAAATTTATACCCATTTTTTGCAAGTTGTCAAGGGTTAGAATTTTGTTTTGGAGAAGAATCCAAAAGAAAAAGTTAATTTTGGGTATGAGACACTTAATCCAAGCTTGTGACCAGAGAGGTTGATTACTCTTATCCTTAGAAGCAAAGATAGAAGAGACTTTAAATTGCCCACTGGGATCAACATGTCAGATAATCTCATCCTCAAGATAAGGGTAAAGAGAGACAACATTTAGGGATAATTGGATATTACTGCAACCTTGATCAACATCAGTTAAATTCACCCATGAGTCATTCTACTAATAATGACTAACAAGAAAACCAAATCTCTGCTTGGATCGATCAATTAAAGCCTTGTCATGAAAATATCCAATCAAGGGATGGTCCATAAGCCAGGTATCCTCCCAAAATTTCACTTTTAGCCCATTACCAACTTTCCAAGAACATCCTTTCTCTAAAGTTTTCTTGGTCCCCTAAACAGCTCCCCATATGGAGGAAGAGTGAATAACATCAGGAGAGTTGAGGTAATTAGGAAGGGAATTAGCATTGAAGAGATACTTATGTTTCCATATGGTACTCCACTCTTTATTTTCATGGTAAACCCTCCACTCCTGTTTGGCTAAAAGGGCTTTATTCATACTTCTGATTTTTTGAATTCCCAATCCCCCTTCACTGCAGGGTTTACAAACTTGATCCCAAGCAATTAAAGGCATTCTCCTTTTTTCCTTAGAGCCAGTCCATAGGAAATTTCTTTGAATTTTATCAATTGACTCAACAAATTTAAAAGGAATTCTGAAAAGACTTAGAGCATAAGTAGGAATGCTTTGGAGACAAGCTTTGAGAAGAGTTAACTTACTAGCCTGGCTTAAAAGATTTCCTTTCCATCCCGCCAACTTTTTGCTGAATTTGTTAATAAGATCTTCCCAGAAAGCATCAGGGACCTTCAAGCCT
Source organism: Cupressus sempervirens (assembly GCA_028749045.1). Classification (NCBI taxonomy): domain Eukaryota; kingdom Viridiplantae; phylum Streptophyta; class Pinopsida; order Cupressales; family Cupressaceae; genus Cupressus; species Cupressus sempervirens. The sequence continues at coordinate 365,752,694 of CM053784.1, forward strand.
AGGAGGAGCCCCAAGTAAGAGGATGGGAGAGATCCTATAGAACATCCCAAGATTTTAGCAATTTTAAATTGTCTGTGGATAGGGGTGTTAATGAAGAACACAACGCTTTTACTCTAGTTAACCCATTGTCTAGATGCGGCAGAATATAAGTTAATAGCTTGCTTTAACATCCTGGCTTCCTTCACTTCAGCCTTACCCATGAAGATGGTATCATCAACAAGTTGTCCATGAGAATAAATTAAAGGATGGGAAGATGGTTGTAAGCCCTTAATCAAACCTAAAGGATCACCTTGTCTCAGCCCTCAAGAAGGAAACAAGAAAGGAGAGTAGCTACCATTAACCAAGATAGCAATAGAGATGGTAGAAATCAATTGATGGATCAGACCCACAACCTTATGGTCAAAGCCAAAAGCAAGAAAAATATTACAGAGGAAGGACCAATCCACTCTATCATAGGCCTTAGCAATGTCCACTTTCATAATGAAACCCTGATTGTTAGAACAAGACAAGGAATGAATATTCTCATGTGCAAAGATGATAGAGTTAAGGATTTGTCTACCAGGGACAAAACCATTATATTGTTCTGCAATAATCAACAGGATCACTTGAACAAGTCTGGAGGTGAGAACTTTGGAAATAATTTTATAGAAAGAATTACATTGGCTGATCAGTCTAAACTGATATGGAGAGTCAGCCCCAACTTTCTTAGGAATAAGGCCCATAAAGGTGGAATTGACTTCCTTAAGCATCTATTTAGCCCCATAGAATTCCTTAACAACCTCACAAACATCTTTACCAACAACTTTTCAGAGCTTTTGGAAGAAAAACATGGGGAATCCATCATGACTAGGGGCTTTATCTCCTCCCAGAGAGCTAACAGCTTTGAGAATTTCATCATCCTTAGGAATTGAACATAACATTTTATTTTGTTCCATTGTAATCAGTGGAGGAATCAATTTGAGGAATTTAGCCTAACTATTCACATTGATGTTGGGATCAGTCGTCATAAGGGAGGAGAAAAAGGTCACCATCTCATCCATGATAGCCTTGTCTTCAACAATTTTCACATCTCCCTTTTTAAGGTATGATATGTGAGTTTTGGCCCTATGCTTCAGAGTGGAGAGATGGAAAAACTTAGTAGTTTTATCTCCTTCCCTCAACCATATCAACCATGACCTTTGTCTCCAATAGATTTCATTTTTAGTGATGATGTCATGGTATTGGACAAGCTTTTCATTTTCTTCAAGGAGGAGATCAGAAGTATAACCTTCCTTCTAAATTTTTTCTTGTATATTTAAAATTTCCTCCTTAACAATAGTTTTGTTCTCAAAAATGTTCCCAAAGCTGTTCTTGTTCCATTTTTTGACTTCCCTTTTAACATTTTTAATCTTGGAAGCAACTCTAAAGAGGGCAGTGCCTTCAAAATCAATATTTCACCATTCTTTCAATTTAGTTTCAAATTGTGGGTAATGCATCCACATCTTCTCAAATCTAAAATGAAAATTCTTTTTGAGGTTAATCTTCTTAGCAGTGAATATAAGAGGGAAATGATCTGATCCAATTTTCTGACAAGCTTCTAGCTTACAAATGAAGTCTTTAGTCCAATTAGGAGAAATAAGAGCATGGTCAAGCTTAGCTTGAATACATTCTTTACCAACTCTCTTGTTGCTCCATGTGAACTAGATTCCATAGAGGTCCTAATTCATTAATCCCTCTTTATTTATGAAATCCATTAAATCCATTCTTCCTTCCAACTGAGTACCATTGCCTCCCATTTTCTCATGGTCATAAAGAGGGACATTAAAATCTCCCATAATGATCCATCATCCTGAATAGTCTTTTCTTTTAAAATTAGAAACAAAATCCCAGACCTTTTTCCTTAGATGCTTTGTGTTTGGAGCATAAATATTCACAATATACCAATCTTCCTTCTAGTCTAAACTAGTAATTTTGGCTATCATAAGGTGTTTACTAGAAATCAAAATTGTTCCAAAGAAATAGTTCTTCTTCCATAACATCAGAGTTCCCCCTGATGCCCCTTCTGAGCTGCTAGCATTTATAAAATAGTTTTTAAAAGCTTTAATCTATTCCACTTTATCTTTATTCATCTTAGTCTCTTGAAATAGGAGAAAATCAGGCTTTTGTTCTCTAAAAAAATTCCTAATAATGTCCAGTTTATGAGTACTATTCAACCCCCTAATATTCCAAGTTATGATCTTCATATCTAATTTTTAGGAGTAAAATCCAGAATAGTTGCCTGCCTACCATCAGCAATATTGTGCATACTTTCTAACTCTCTAGTTTTCTTAGTAGATCTTCTTCCAAGTTTTTCTGGGGAACCAACATCCGGTTTCACCTTAGTGTGCTATTCTATTCTTTTCCCAATTTTTTCCAGATTAGAAACAAGAGGTTTTGCCTTGATTTTCTGATCTATTTTGTTGCTTCTAGTCTCTACCCCCTTAGTATTGTTCTTTTTTTCAGCCCTTTTCCTTTGGTTTTGTTTATGAATTGAGCCATTTTCTTTCACATCATCCAGGGGAGGAGGCTCCACCATAGAAAGGTCATTTTCTACCTAGGTTTGCACCTGAATCTCCCTGGATTGAGAAACAAGAGGATCTCCTTCCTCAGGTAAATTTCCAATATCATTTAAGATTTCACCATCCTCAAGCACAACTTTGTCATTAATATCTCTCCATTGTTCTTCTATCCTCTGGTAAATAACAATTTTTTTTAATGTATCTACCTGATTTTCCAATTCTTGTTGAGGTAAACTTGTTTTAGACTATAAACCAGGACCTTCTTTCTTAGAATTGGCTTCCTGAGAAGAGAGCTCTTTATCTACCTTAGCCTGTGGAACTTGAAATTTTTCATTACTCTTTTGTTGTTGGCATTGGCCTTCTTTGGGTTTCCATACTTTCTTTTGTTGAACCTTGTTCTTTTTACCTTCCAAACCACTGTTAGCCTGCTTTTTACTTTTGGAAGGACAATTTTTAACCAAATGCCCCTACTTCTTACAAGCATAGCAAGAATTAGGCAGATCTTCAAAAAGGATCTCTTGAGTTCTTTTACCCAACTTGGAAATTAGATCCACCTTTGTTGGTAGGTGATTCAGGTCTGCTACCTTAACAAAAAGTTTGGCACATTGAAGTTTAGATCTAGAAGTCGTAGCATTATCCATAGCCACAAGTTCTCCAAAAGAACTGGCGATACCTTTAAAGATGTCTTCATGCCAGAATTCTAAGGGGAGTCCAAGAAGTCTGGCCCAAATGGGAGTGGTTAAGAAAAAAGAGTCTAAAAGATCCATGTTGGGTTCCCATTTTTTAATGGTGAAAGAACTTTTACCAAACGACCATGACCCTCCACAAAGGACTCTATCCATGTCCTCTTTATAGTTGAAGATAAACAAAAAGAAGCCATTCAACATGGGAGCAATATCTACCTCTCCTCTAATAACCCATTTCCTTTTCACCATCTTTCTAAGAGATTTAAGATCTGGTCTAGCACCTAAAAGTTTTCCCACTAAAGTGAAATCCATGGAAGACATGAAAAAATCAACTAAAGGGTCTGGAATAAAAACTTGAAACTCACCTTTCTCCTAGTAGGTCTTAGCAGTCACCAGCGGAAAGAGAGACTTTCCAGTTGGTTTCTTGCCAAATAGGGATGACCAAGTTTTTCATTCTGAGACCCCTTGCTTCTGCCCTTCAAAGGACTTTTCCTTGAAAGAAACAACATTTTCTTTCTCCTTCTCAAGATCCTATCTTGACACATGAAAAGCAGACAGGGAATCCAAAGGTGGGACATGGACCACACACAATGGTTCATAATCAACCAAAGACTTTCCATTGTCCACATCAACCAAATATTTTGACCATGCAAACTTCTCAGCATCCCCTGTCATTCCCCCAAGGTCTATACCTCCAGCCAAATTCTCCTTGATTAGTTTCCTGCCTGCATGCAAACTAGCTAATTAAAATTCTAAAAGAGCGCCGATTCAATCAATCCGTAATAATTTAGCAAGTGGATAATGTTATCAGCATCAAATTAATAATCAATTAAATGTTATATAAATAGATATTAGTCATTTAAAATAAATTTTAATTTAATTTACTATGAGTATTAGTTAAATAGGAGATCTTTTTAAATTTGTTGAAGATTATTCAAATTTTGACTTTAGTAGAATCACAATTATTTTATCGAAATGCAATATGAATCTATTTTAGCAAGTTTAAATGAACATATAATATACCCTTATTAAATTTTAGAAAATTGATTTCAAAATATATGGGGGCTAAATCTTTGTTTTATTTAAACAAATTCTTGGGTTAACTATAGGGTAAATGGGGAATCCTTTAACTTAAAACATACACTAGAACAAAAATGGAAACCTTGTATTTAACCCAATCATGTGATTCAAAATGAACTAAAACATGTACTTGCATCTTGTTTCTATATGCTAGCTATGTTTGGGATTTGGGGTTGACTAGATTTTTGACTAGTTCTAGGATGTCTACCAGGGGCTTGGGAGTTTTGTGAGTGTGGTATCATGCTGACTCAATATTGATTGCTTTTACTTAACCATGGTATGTGATGGTATGCTCTATGTTGAGTATGTTTATATGGCTGATTGTTATTTTCAGTGCCTTGTGGGATGGCAAGATTTATGCTATGAGATATCTAACTTAACCATTTTTGAGTCCTCGATCAGTTATATTTGGGTTTCTTTTCTAATCGCTTTGATAGTCTATATGAGCAATGTTAGTATGCTAATAGAAACCAAATTTAAATAAAGCTTCTACAAACTAAAAAAAATTCATAAACTTCAAGATAGACTAAGATGAGCTCTCAATTGAGAATATGAGCCATTAATGGGCTCTCTCAATGAGAAGCTCTCTTGTTGAGTGGCTTTGTCTAAATAGATAGGATGTATGCTCAAGCTTATGCTTCAAAAAGTACTTCAAATGGAGTTGGAATTTGGTTGTGAGTGTATGGTTTTGATGTAAAATGGCTTCTTAAAATGGCATCATGACTTTACTTCATGGATTGTGTTTTTTTGCAAAGGGAAAGGATCCAATTTATAGGCAAGAGGCTTGAGGGATTGAGGGCTAAGATGCAAGGATGGCAAAAAGCTCATGGAGGGCTCAAATTGCATGAGAGGAGAGCACATGGATTGTGTTTCTTTACAATCAATCAGGGAGTGACACATGTCACAGGGTGAGAGGATGGAGGAAAAGGGAAGGATGAGTCAACAAAGGAGGCTCAAGGGATAAAATTTTCATAAAGACCCTCATAATGGCTTGTAAGAGCAATGAAAAGGCTTGGAAGAGTCATTTATGGCCTAGTGGGCTTCATAAAGTTTTATGGTTGGGATATTTTGAAGGAGATGAGAGGAATTTCGACTTGGGCTTGATTAGGAAGGTTTTAAGCTTGCTTAGGATTGTGCAAATGATTAGAGGATGGATTAGGATGGTTTAGGATTAGCTTAGGGATAGGCAAGTGGATGGTATTTAATGAGGGTGGGTGAAGGAGGAGATATTTGTTAACTTTGGCTTGGGTTAGTAAGTCTTAACCCATGTTTAGAGAATGTGACAAGGTTAGGAGGGGATTAGGATTAGGTTTAAAGACATCTTCTAGAAGAGTCTAGACTTTGGATGAGGATAGAGACTTTCTAGAATAGTCTAGAACTTCCTAGGATGAGGATGAAGACTTTCTAGAAGAGTCTAGAACTTCTTAGGATGAGGATAAATTAGATTTTTAGGAAATAAATAAAGTTTTATTTATTTCAAGGGTTTGGGTTGAGGAGATATTTATTAAAACTTTTTTTAATAAAAATGAGGATTAATATTTAATCTTAATTAAATATTTTGAGTTGGGATTAGGGGTAGGAAATGATGGGATTAGCCTTTAATCAAAATTAAAGAAGGATTAGAAGATTTTGGAAGAAGTTAGTGGTTTTAAAGAAATTGGCCAAGTTTTGGGCAAAATTTTTTTTAAATTTTTTTTTTGGGTTTTTTGGTCAATTTATTAATCAAATAATTAATAAATAAAGAAATAATGTTTAAATAAGATTTAAACATTTTTGGGAGGGATTCCTTAATTAAATATTTTTAATTAAGATAAAGGGATTTAATGGCATAAAAATTAATTAAATAATTAATTAATTAATAAATGATGAGGTCATTAGAAATTTTTTCAGACAATAAAAATACTTTATTTTCTAAAGGATTTAGGTGTCTACATTTTGCCCCTCTTTGATGCGATACCGCTAGTGGCATGGCATCAAAGATAAGAAAACAAGATGCCCAAGGCTAGAGCAGAAGAGGAGAGAATGGACTACGAGATGCCCCCTCAAGAAGGCGACAGGGAGAGAAAGCAAGGCTCGACGATTTCTTCAAAAGTACAAGAATTCGAGATGAGCAAGGAGACTTAGATTGGCTTAAGAGAAGAGGTTTAGTTAGCTCAAATTGTCACTACGGGAGAATGATAAAGGGAGAATCAGAGGCACAAGAGGAAGCAAGCTTAAGATCTTAGTGTTTGCAGAGGATGAAGGAGCAGAGCGCTATAAAAAGGAATCCAAGATAGGGAGATGGATGATGGGATGATAAAGCTGATGCAACAGGATTTCAAAGGGTCAGATTGGTGGAAGATGGGTTTCAGAGATCCCTAGGACTAGGATTATGGAGCTTGAAAGACGAGGCTTGGTGGATTGATTGGATTGGTGGATCCCTAAGACTAGGATTGTTGATCCCTAAAGCTAAAAGTGCAGATTGATTCAAAGAGATACTAATGCATAAGCTAGGGTAGGAGAGACAGATGCTAGATATGGATGGGGGATAATGGAGATGAAGGGAACCATTGAAGCTTTTTTGAGCAGGGGGATACTTCAAAGAGAAGTACCACCATGTAGTTGAGCACTAGATTTGCTATAGGACTGTTGGTTAATTGCCAAGGTTACCAAGAACATCAAGGCCTTTTCACCAACTGTCGAGAGGATTGACAAACTGACTCAAAACAAACATGCAAAAATTGCCCCAGCATCACACATGAATCCCAGAGGAAGCAGTGTGAAACTGACACTGGGTAACCCACAAGTACAAAAAAAAAAAAACAAAAGGCCTGATCAAGACCTTATGCTCACATTGCCCCACTCGCAGTATACCATGATATGGAAGATCATGGCAAACTTAAGGAGGGAACAAGGAGATTTCTTGGAAAAGATACTTCAAGACCCAAAAGGGAAGATTCCAAATCAAAAGAAAGAGAAAATCCAAAAGAGAACCGTTTGCCAATGAGATGGGTAGGATGATGTACTAACGGACCAAGATCAGACATGTGGAAAGCTATATCCTACAATGATCTATCAGAGAGCACCTAAGCTGATGGATTTTGGATGAGTGATGCGTCTAGCAAACTGAACTAAGAAGGATAACACTTTGGTGATAGGAGATCTAGCTAAAGGATGCATTGGAATAGCTAACCAAGGGTTGTGCGATGTGTGCAAGATGTTGATCAAGGAGGAACTAACACGTAAGCTAGATAGATACAATGGTACTAAGCTAAAGAGGATGTACAAGCTGACAAATCAAGATATGTTACAAATGTACAAAGTTGTTCATGTTTTGGTTTTTGTGAGATGGAAATGATTGTGAAGGGTGGGATGTCTGCAATAGTTGATAGGCGGATAGGTAGATGGTTTGCGAAAAGCTTAAGGAAAATGGGATTCTTTCTATGCATGTGATAGGATACAAGCTAAGATACAAGATTTGGCATATAATACAAGCTGGAATATGGTACAAGCTTTGGACAAGATTTGGATATACAAGCTATGGTACAAGGGATGATACAAGATTTAAAAGTTGGGGTACAAGATTTACAAGCTGAGATACAAGATTTACAAGCTGTACAGGAGGTATTTATAAGCTTCATTAGATTTTGGATATTTGGTCAGAACACCAAGGGAACAAGTAGGTGCTTTATTGGATTGTGAATGGATAGATGAGGGATAGGATAGTGATAGATAACGGATTAGTCTTAGTACACAAGGCACTTGAATTACCAAGTTTTCACCAAGGTACCTATCCAAGGCACTTGAATTGCCAAGTTTTCACCATTGGACGCTTATTTCTCTTTACTATTTTTTTGTTTTTTTCAAAATCTGGGTATACCAAGGATCTTCAAGTATAGAACTTCTTGAGATGAATGATGTTAGTAGGATCATTCAAGAGTTCTCCTTTTGGTGTAGATAGCTGATAAGCTCTAGAGCCAAAGGAGGCAGTGACAACATAAGGACCAAGCCAAGTAGGTTCAAACTTGTCTTTCTTTTCTCGATCAGCTTGGACTTTCATATTTTCTTTGAGGACCATGTCGCCCAACTGAAAGTGTCATGGAAGCACCTTCTTGTTGAAATTCCTTTTGAGATGAATTTGATAGACTATGAGATGATCATAGGCTTATTGTCACTTCTCATCTTAGAGATCTAGCTGGGTGAGCTGAGCTACTCTGTATTCTTCATCTGATATTTGCCCTTGCAAAGATATGCACAAGGAGGGAAGTTCAACCTCTATGGGTAGTACTACTTCGGCACCATAAACTAAGGACTATGGAGTTGTGCCTATGGATGTACGGAAGGAAGTTCGATAGGCCCATAGGGCTGGATTTATTTGTAGGTGCCAATCATGGTCAGAATCATTGACAACTTTCTTTAGGATTTTGAGGAGGGTTTTGTTAGTTGCCTTTGCCTGGCCATTACCTTGTGGGAAATATGGGCTAGAAAAGTGGTGATGGATGCGGAGGGAAGTGCATAATTCTTGCATGTTGAGATTTTCAAAGTTATCTCCGTGGTTGGTGAAGATAGTGGATGGGATGCCAAAGTGAAAAACAATGTGGTACAAGATGAACTTGGAGACCTAAACTCCTATAGCTAAGACTGGGGGGACTACTTCCACCCATTTAGTGAAATAGTCTGTAGTTGTTATTATCCATTTATGTCCATCAGATGAGAGAGGTGTGATAGTTCCAACTAGATCAAGGCCCCAACAAGAAAAAGGCCAAGGTGGCGCAATAGGCTCTAGATCCTATGCTGGAGCATGCACAAGATTTGCATGCTGCTAACATGGGAGACACTTTCTGAAAAAGTCACAAGAGTCTTCTTCAATGGTAGGCCAATAATAGCCTGCTCTAAGGATTTGTTGCACAAGGACAATACCACTCATTTGGGCACCACAAAGTCCAGAGAGTACTTCTTTTAATGCCATCAGGGCCTCATTTTAATCTAAACATCGAGAGAGAGTATCATGATAACCCCGATGATATAGGGTATTGGCTATGATAACATAGTGGGATGATTTTTAGATGAGGTTTTGGCGTTGGGTACATGTGAGGTGAGGGGAGGTGATACCATCTTTAAGGTAAGTGTGAATCTCATGGTACCAAGGGGATTGGGGACCAACCAAGATACAAACACAGTTTGAGTCATTATTTGCATAGGCAGGTGTGAGGAGCTGCTCGACTAAAAACTCATACTGCATAACCGCTTGGGGAATTTTCAAGAGTGAGCCGATAGTAGCCATAGCATCTGCTGCTTTGTTCTGTATTCGAGGCACTTGTGTAAACTGAAGCTTTGTAAAATGTTGGGTTAGCTGATCAACTAACTCTTTGTAGAGTAATAGATTTTCATCTTTGGTTTGATATTCATTTAGGGCTTGCTTGATGATGAGCTGAGAATTGCCAAAGATTTGTAACTTAGTGATGTTCCATTCTATAGCTATCTTTAATCCTACTATGAGAGCCTCATATTCAGCTATATTGTTGGTGCTAGGGAATTGTAGCTTGAAGGCTTTTGGAATGTAATCTCCTTGAGGTGTGACCAACAATATTCCTGCTCCTGATCCATGAGATGTATATGAGCCATCAAAATAAAGTTTCCATGGGGGCTGTTCTTCAATTAGACAAATATGCTCATCTGGAAATTCTGTGATCAAAGGATATGTATCTACTAGAGGCACATCAGCTAGGTGATCTGTTATAGCTTGCCCTTTGATTTCCTTTCTGTCCACATACTGGATGTCAAATTCGCTAAGGAGCATAACCCATTTGGCCAAACAGCCTGTAAGTGCTGTTCTGGAGAGCATATACTCAAGAGGGTCAATCTTGGAGACTAGTTGGATGGTATGACTTAGCATGTAGTGGTGAAGCTTTTGAGTTGAGAAAACAACTACCAAACAAGCTTTTTCCATAGGAGTATAATTGAGTTCATAACCAACTAGGGTTCTATTGATGTAGTAGATGGCTCTTTCTCTGCCGTAGTCATCAAGCTATTCTAGAAGTTCCCCTAGAGTAGTAGGCATTGTTGATATGTACAAGATCAAGGGATGACTAGGAACTAGTGGAACCAAGATAGGGGGATTGATGAGATACTACTTGAGATGATTGAAGTTGCGTTGACATAAAGGATCCCACTTGAAGTTTTCATCCTTCTTCAGTAAGTGTGCAAATGACATACACTTATCTACAAGCTGGGAGATGAAGTGCCGAACGAATTGAAGCTTTCACTGAAGAGTGCAAAGCTATCATAGTGTCTGGGGAGGAGGCATGTCTAAGATAGCTTTGACCTTCTTGGGGTCAATCTCTATACCTCGTTTAGAAACTATAAAGCCTAGAAGCTTGCCAGATGTGACCCCAAAGACACATTTCTTGGGATTTAGCATGAGATGATATTTGGCTAACCTATCAAAGACTTTCTCCAGGTCAGCAAGATGATCCATGAAGGTATGAGATTTAACCAAGATATCATCCACATAATCCTCCAAAATGCTATGGATAAGATCATGGAAAATGGCTATCATAGCTGTTTGATAGGTAGCCCCAGCATTCTTTAGGCCAAAAGGCATCATGTTGTAGCAAAAGGTTCCCCAAGGGGTAGTGAATGCTATCTTATGCTGATCCTCTTCTGCAATCTTGATTTGGTTATACCCAGAAAACCCATCCATGAGGGATAGAATTACATGTCTAGCTATAAGATCTACAATCATATCTATGTTAGGCAAGGGAAAATCATCTTTTGGACAAGTTTTGTTAAGATCTCTGAAATTAGTACAAATTCTGATGTCATCGGAAGGCTTAGTGACGGGGACCATGTTGGAGATCCACTATGAGTAGTCTATAGGTCGGATAACCTTAGCAGCTAACATTCTTTCTAATTCAGCTTTGACCAGTAATGCCACCTTGGGTTGCATTTTTCTAAGCTTTTTTCTAATGGGCTTGATCATTGGATCGACTGCAAGATGATGAACTACAAGCTTTGGATCCAATCCTGGCATGTCCTGATATGACCATGCAAATCAGCCAATGTTCTCTCTTAAGACCTCAAAGAGGAGATCAGCTTGGTCTTGTGATAGGGATTCAGCAATATGAACAAGTCTGGGGATCTCTGAAGAACCAATGTTGACTTCTCTAGTATCCTCAATTAGAATAGAAGACACCTCTGGTCGATTATCTTGAGGAGGCAATGCTAAATCTTCATGTTCTGCTTATGACTTTGGATTTTCTTGCTAAGGGGTTCTCTTCGCTACCTTAGCTATTCCCGAATTCACCTTAGTTCCAGTTTTTGGTGTATCAGAACTAGGTTGGGGATTTTCTCCAAAATACCCCTTGGGATCTAGCTTATAGATATAGGCAGAATCTGGCTTTGTTTTCTTGTGAGGAGTTTCGGCTCCCATGAATCTTAGAAGTGCTTCCTCTGATGTGAATTCATCAATGTGTATGACGCTTGGTTGGTCCCAATCTATGAGTTGTGGATGGGTGAGTGGTAGGTCAATGAAATGGATGGATAGTTCTTGGTAAACGGAGTCTCTGAGGAAGATTTGGTTTGGGATATCATCGTAGGCTCTCTTTTCAACTTCCTCAAGAATGTCTTTGATTTCGAAAAGGTCACGATGAATGTTTGAAAAAGTGTGACCATTCTCATTGGTGCCCCAGTTGTGGGTATGCCAAAGCCAAGACCTGACTTCGATTCCCACGTGTGTGCGTCGATAGGGCACTGCATGCCTCTTTCTTCTAGTCCTTGATCACCACCTCGATAGTTCCATTTGTTAGTCATGAGCTTATGTTCTTGGGGATACTTCTGGCTAAAGTGATCAAGGCGTGCTTGATTTCTTGGAGGTGCATCCTTATGTAACCAATTGTTGATATCTGGAGTGAGCTCCTCATGAAGAGGGATTTTTGAGGATGCAAAGGTTGTTGGGCCAAACTGTTTGTATCGAGGAGGTGGAATCTCCTTAGCTTTATGATATGTCAATCATCCATGGGCATGTGGATCAAGTGGGAGTGCCCAAACAACAAATGCATCTGACAGACTATACTCTCCACAGCCTTTGTTATTAATCTTCACGGTAGATAGGGTGGAGGCGAGGATTGTTTCTAGGTCATTACAAGTGTGGGATGAGCTGGCGATGGCTGTGCTGATATCAATTCTAGGGAAATGGTTTGCATATGAAGCTTCAACCGCATTGCAGTAAGCAAAGGGTTCTGGATCGGCATGGATGGTTACCTCAGTGCCCTGATGCAGAAATTTGATGCACTGATGGTAAGTGGATGGAATAGATTTCATGGAATGAATCCATGGGCGACCGAGGAGCATGTTAAATGGTAGGTTTAGATTAATAACATGGTAGAGTGTTTCTTGGATGACTGGCCCAACCTTGATTGGCAACAAAATAGTTCCTTCTATGGTTCTTTCCAAGTCGTCATAAGCTTTGATGGTGATAACCTCACTGATGATATCTGCCTCAGTATACCCAGCTTGTTTTATGAATTTTTGGGTGCAAATATTTAAGGCTGATCCATTATCTATCATTACTCTTTTTATGGCAAACTTGGATACCATAATGGCTATGTGAAGTAGAATGGTGTGATCTGGCTTGACCATGGGTATGTTGGTGGGTTTGAATGATAGGGCACATGAGGAGGATATGTGTCCAATGAGATTACAAAAAATTAGTAGCGTTGATATCTGAAGGGACATGAGATTCTATGAGAGCACTGTCAAGGATGTTTTTATACATAGGACTAGTGCAGAGAAGGTCTAAAATGGAGATTTGGGCTGGCATGTTCCCAAGGTGTTCCAAGATATTGTACTGGCTTTTTGATGGAGCTGATGGTGCTAGTGAAACTGGTGGCCCGGCAATATTAAATTGCGCTCTTCGAGTGGTGACTGCACACTCATTGTTTGGTCCTTGGATATTGATAACATTGACAGAAGGCTCTTTCTCAGATATACAACCTATGAGGCTACCATAATCTATATAAGATGAAGTGTGGTCATTGTTCTTCCCATGTTGTTGGTTTGGCTAGCAGTTGTTGCTATTGTTGTTGTTGGTTTGGATAGGTGCTTTTCTAGGATTTTGGTTGTTGTGAGGGGGAAAAGCATTTTGATAGATCTATAAGCCAGCATTGGGAGAGGTTTGGGCACCAATGGTGATTTCTTTCTAATCAATGAGGTCCTGCACATAATCTTTTAGTTTCATGCATCTGAGGGTGGTGCGACCTTTTACCCTATGAAATTTGTAGTACCCATTGTCTTTGTACCATGCAACTTTAGATTGGCCTGGGTCAATTTTCTGGGTAGGAGGAAATTTGATGAGGTTTTTCTTAGCCAATTTCTCAAAAATGACATCCAATGGCTCACCAAGGGGTGTATAATTTCTAGGTGTAGGTTGGAACTTGGGCTTTTGTCCTGTAGCTACATTGATGGCATTAGCTTGATTGCTAGACCCTTGAAAGTTGGGCCTTGGATTGTGGCCTTGATAGCTTTCATGATTCTAGTGTTGGTAGTTGATAGTTTGTTGATAGTTTGGTTGATAAGGTGGGTTGAACAGATTTTGGGAAGGACCAACAATATTCACATGTCTGGTGTCAGTGATGCTATCTGTTGCAACGTGCTTATTTTTTTTCCAATACCTAGACTTGTCATTGGAATGTGATTGATTTTGGTTGGCTTCCTTGTAAATCTTGACCACACCATCTTTAATGAGTCCTTGCTCAAGGATCATTCCTTTTTCTTTGATATCTTTGTAGGCCTGCAAACAGTTCATGGTCATGTGGTGAGCCAAGCTAGGATGGGCATTATCAATAAACATTTTCACCAAATGGCGTTCTGGCAAGGTGCAAGATATGTGGGTGGTAAGGGTTTTCCATCTTTGTAGATATTCGAGAAGGCTTTCTCCACCTTTTTTTTTAGTGTGGAAAAGATCAACTACTAAGAGCTTTTTTTCAACAAGATGGGCATATTGGGCTACAAATGCCTCATACAATTCAGCAAAGTTTTTAATTGTGCCATATGGGATTCTATAAAACCATTCAAGAGTTGGTCCAACCAAGCTTTTGGGAAAGGGACGCAAGAGGAAGACGTCACCGTATGCCACTTCTTGGCAGTGCATGTAAAATTCTTTGATATGTGTGATAGGGTCTCCTTTTCCTCTGAATTTGTCAAACTTGGGTATCTCAAAGTGTTTGAAAAATGGTGTCATGGTAATGGCTCTGTCAAATGGGTAAGGACACACATTTTCAAACTTGAAGGTTTTTGGATCATTTCCCTCCTGGATGTTCTTCAAAGCTATCTTCATGGCTTCCCATTCTAAATTAATGGGTGATGGATGGGGTGCACCCAATGTAAGAGTGCCCTGAGGTAGGTATGTGCTAGATGGGGCAATGGAACATGGATGGCTTTGAGGTATGGGCTGGTAGGGATTGTACATGGCTTGGGCAACTAAATGGTGGATGATGGGTTGCTGAGGTGGAGGAGGCACATATTGCTGCATGTGTTATGAGGCTTGTTGCTGATATGGGATTTGGGATAGGGATTGAGGGACGTAGGCTGGCTGTGTGATAAATGGATTACTTTGTGGAGATAAGGTATAAGATGGTTATGAAGCTTGGAGAAAGGATCGGGGAGCTTGTGGAACTTGACTTGGGATTTGAGGAGTTTGACCAATATATGTGGGTTGTGCCCCTATTTGGGAAGGTATCTACATGGTAAAAGAGGCCAAGTAATTGGTGGTTGGTGGTGGTGGATTTCCTCCTAGAAGTGGCATAGAAAAATAGTTAGTAATAGGAGGTAATTGATTAGTTGGTGGTGGAGGTGGTGGAAATTGAAAGCTTGGAAATGGAACTGATGGGGTTTGATAGCTTGGTGGCTAGATTTGAAAGCTTGGTAGAGTGGCGATAAGAGCTTGGGTCACTTGAGAGCTTGGCAGAACATTGGTAGTAGCTTGTGGGGTTTGATAGCTTTGTGCAGTCAGGGTAGTAGTTTGTGGATTTGTGGCTGATGGCACTGAGCTCCAAGGACCTAGTGGAAATGATGGAATTGTGTTCTGAGCTAAGGTAAACAAGCTGGGGGTGATGAAAGGTTGATTACTTGGCCCCATGGGTGGCATCTCGGTTGTATATTGCTGAGGTTGGCCAAAGATGCTAGCACTGATTTGGGAGATGGGTAGATTTGGAAGGCTGGGTTGGAGAGCAACAGTAGCAATAGTGAAGGGAGTGAATGATGAGGTGTTTTGGGTGAAGGGGGTTTGGGATGGAGTGGTATGGACCAATGGTGGAGTGGTGGTGGTTGGATTGGCTTGCAGAAGGGAGATTTCAACTTGAGTGGAGGCTAGTATGTTTGGGTCTGTTGGATCATAAGGATTAGCTTGAGGCTCTTCTTTTGGCACATATTGAGGATAATCTGAATCATAAGAGCCTATTAGGAGTGGTAGTTGTCCAAACAATGGATGAGATGGATCTAATAAGGGAGGAGGTCTTCCAAAGTTGAAGGCTCCTATATTGTCCTTTCAAAAGTTAGCCATGATTGTTTCTTTATTTTTGTCTATAATGGCGTTCACCAATATTGCATTTTTCGGTTGGTTCATGAAAGTTTCAATGTAAGTAGGTGATGGTATAGTGTTCTCTGGGCTGAAAGATGGTTGAGTACTCAAGGGGAGTGATGCTATTTGATCCAAATGATAGGGCTCCATTGTTTCCTTCTTCTTCTTGGCTAAGCAAGTGACGGGTGGCATGAAAATGTTCCTAGGGATGAGATGCAACAATGTTGATGGATGCAAAGGGGGAAGGCTTTTCTATGCAAATGATTTCCTGAGTTGAGGCAAAGCTATATGACAAACCTAAGGAGGATTGGGTTGGGGATTCTAACTTTAAAGATATGTCACCAAATCATGAAAGGTTTGCTTTCCTATGTGCAAGCTTGGTGGTGATTGTGTCAACTTAAGGATAGACTGATGATCCTTTAGGAAAAACATGAGATTGACCACTTGTGGATCCCAACCTTTAGCTCAAGGTGATGAGGGATAACAAGTGACAAAGCTAGATTACCCTAGACAAAGCTCTGTCAAAGGGATAACCTTGGTGAGATTGGTGGATTTGCAAGATGGTAGGAATGGAAGACTTTGGCAAGGTGACAACAATTTTGAAGGCTTGGATGTGAAGTTTAGGCTTTTGGGATGCTAGATAGGTTTGAGGGGATTGGTTTGGTTCTAAGGCAAAGATCTAAATGAGATGGGTGAGCTAAAATTCTTAAGGGGATGACTAAGGGTGGCTGACTTACCTATAAGGATGACTCTAAAGTGGAGCTTATGCAAGAAGATGTGGAGGAAAAAGGGGGCCTAATCATAGAAATCATGCCTAGTTGGTAAGGCATAAGTAGGGTTAACTCTTGGATGCTTGCTAAATTTGATAGTGCGATCTAACCAGGCATCTTGAAGGGCTTCGTCAATAGCTTTGTCTTCTGCTTTATGGAGTTTGGAAATTCAAGGTCTTGGTGTTCTTTTTTCTTAGCTACAATTTCTTGGTATGCCTGAGATGGCTTGAGTTTGGCTTTGTGAAACTTCTGTTTGAGTTTGGGTTGTTCTGACATGAATTCCTAAATCTGCTTGGCTTAGAGAGATTTTAGTTGTTTTTCTTCAACTCGTTCAACTTCTAAAATAGGAAGTGACTACGCAAGGGTTAACTATAGGGTAAATGGGGAATCCTTTAACTTGAACCATACACTAGAACAAAAATGGAAACCTTGTATTTAACCCAATCATGTGATTCAAAATGAACTAAAACATGTACTTGCATCTTGTTTCTATATGCTAGCTGTGTTTGGGGTTTGGGTTTGACTAGATTTTTGACTAGTTCCAGGACATCTACCAGAGGCTTGGGAGTTTTGTGAGTGTGGTATCATGCTGATTCGATATTGATTGCTTTTACTTAACCATGGTATGTGATGGTATGCTCTATATTGAGTATGTTTATATGGCTGATTGTTATTTTCAGTGCCTTGTGGGATGGCAAGATTTATGCTATGAGATATCTGACTTAACCATTTTTGAGTCCTCGATCAGTTATATTTGGATTTCTTTTCTAATCGCTTTGATAGTGTATATGAGCAATGTTAGTATGCTAATAGAAACTAAATCTAAATAAAGCTTCTACAAACTAAAAAAAACTCATAAACTTCAAGATAGACTAAGATGAGCTCTCAATTGAGAATATGAGCCATTAATGGGCTCTCTCAATGAGAAGCTCTCTTGTTGAGTGGCTTTGTCTAAATAGATAGGATGTATGCTCAAGCTTATGCTTCAAAAAGGGCTTCAAATGGAGTTGGAACTTGGGTGTGAGTGTATGGTTTTGATGTAAAATGGTTTCTTAAAATGGCATTATGACTTTACTTCATGGATTGTTTTTTTTTGCAAAAGGGAAGGATCCAATTTATAGGCAAGAGGCTTGAGGGATTGAGGGCTAAGATGCAAGGATGGGGAAAGCTCATGGAGGGCTCAGATTGCATGAGAGGAGAGCACATGGATTGTACTTCCTTACAGCCAATCAGGGAGTGACACATGTCACAAGGTGAGAGGATGGTGGAAAAGGGAAGGATGAGTCAACAAAGGAGGCTCAAGGGATAAAATCTTTATAAAGACCCTCATAATGGCTTGTAAGAGCAATGAAAAGGCTTGGAAGAGTCATTTATGGCCTAGTAGACTTCATAAAGTTTTATGGTTGGGATATTTTGAGGGAGATGAGAGGAATTTCGACTTGGGCTTGATTAGAAAGGTTTTGAGCTTGCTTAGGATTGTGCAAATGATTAGAGGATGGATTAGGATGGTTTAGGATTAGCTTAGGGATAGGCAAGTGGATGGCATTTAATGAGGGTGGGTGAAGGAGGAGATATTTGTTAACTTTGGCTTGTGTTAGTAAGTCTTAACCCATGTTTAGGGAATGTGACAAGGTTAGGAGGGGATTAGGATTAGGTTTAAAGACATCTTCTAGAAGAGTCTAGACTTTGGATGAGGATAAAGACTTTCTAGAATAGTCTAGAACTTCCTAGGATGAGGATGAAGTCTTTGTAGAAGAGTCTAGGACTTCTTACGATGAGGATAAATTAGATTTTTAGGAAATAAATAAAGTTTTATTTATTTCAAGAGTTTGGGTTGAGGAAATATTTATTAAAACTTTTTTAACAAACATGAAGATTAATATTTAATCTTAATTAAATATTTTGAGTTGGGATTAGGAGTAGGAAATGATGGGATTAGCCTTTAATCAAAATTAAAGAAGGATTAGAAGATTTTGGAAGAAGTTAGTGGTCTTAAGAAAATTGGCCAAGTTTTGGGCAAAAAATAATTTATTTATTTATTTTGGGTTTTTTGGTCAATTTATTAATTAAATAATTAATAAATAAGGAAATAATGTTTAAATAAGATTTAAAGATTTTTGGGAGGGATTCCTTAATTAAATATTTTTAATTAAGATAAAGGGATTTAATGGCATAAAAATAAATAAATAAATAAAATAATTAATTAATTAATAAATGATGATGTCATCAAATTTTTTTTCAGAAAATAAAAATACTTTATTTTCTAAAAGATTTAGGTGTCTACAGATAGGACTGAAGTGTTTGCTATGTTCTTGATGATGTCATGTTGTGACATGTTTGACATAACCATTTTGAGTTGTTGATCAATATTATTGAGATACCTTCCAGTTGCTCATTGAGAACTAATAGATATTGTGATTTATCGTTGATGCTTTCTGGTTGCTCATTGAAAATTGATAGATATTGTGATTTATCATTTGATGCCTTTTAGTTGCTCATAGACAACTGTTGTGATTATTATGATTATCTTTTGGTGATTTCCACTTGCTCATAGAGAACTAATGTGAATATTGTGAATTATCTTTTGATGCTTTTCAGTTGCTTGTATAGGGTTAAGGTGATTTTTATATGATTATTGATTTGTGCTTTTATTGAGCTTAGGGTTGTTGTGATTATTATGATTATCTTTTGGTGCTTTCCAGTTGCTCATGGAGAACTGATGTGAATATTGTGGATTATCTTTTGATGCTTTTCAATTGCTTGTATAGGGGTGAGGTGATTTTTATATGATTATTGATTTGTGTTTTTATCTATATGTAATGTCAAGAAGTGGCTTGCAATGGGGGTTAGGGACCCTAAGTGGTTATGGGGGTAACCCATTGTAAGTTGTTTAATAAGTAAAAATATTACACTAAATGTAAGTAAAATGAACCTAATAAGAGTCTTTGTATGTTCTCACCCATGCCTTGAGTGCTAGTACAAACTAGGGCAGGAGTAAAGAGAATGCTTGGTTGCGACCTTGCATTCATAGTATGCCTTGTTAGTACGAGATGATACTAGTGGCCACATAGGGTTCACAAGGGACCCTGGGGTCTTAAGAGACTACCAGGGTAGCTCCAATGTGATTCATGCAATGACACTTGCCTGCTTACATAGTAGGTTTCCTATGCATCTTGTGTGCCTCTGGGTCTAGATGTCGATCTATTTTGGAACCTTTGAGTTAGAATACTTTAAGAATTTCTTAGACTTAGAGAGTACTTGTGTTATGTGATTTGATATCCTGTTTGGAACTTGAGACTATCTCATCAACATGGTGGGAGTGGACCATTTAGGTTCCACATGGTTGGCTGGTAGTTATTTTTATTCTTAGCATTGAGATTCATCTGTTTGCTACCATGGTTGGAGTTTCTTTGTCTGCATTTCTTTCATTCTATATTTGTATCATTATGATGGATGTTATATCTTTTATGATGGATGGACGTGTCATGTATGGTGGATGGTTTCATTTATTTTTATTGTACTTTGTATCATGAATCCGAGGAGGATGATGTATTTCTATTTCTATACACACACACACACACACACACACACACACACACACACACACACACACACACACATTTTAAAGCCTTTCATGCCCTGTGACATGTACAATGGATGATTGAGCATTCTAAATTTAATTTGCCAAGGTATTCAGAAAAAATGTATATTACTAAAATGGACATTAGACTTTCTATTTATTCTTTCATGTAGATGTAGTAGTTTTTAGACTTAGAATTAATTAAATTTAAATGTGACTCAATATCTTGGGATCCTTAAGGAATGTAATATGTTATGTATGCTTATAGTTGATTGTATGTTGTTGCTTCTGCTACTATGTGTTTGATGTGTATGAGTAATATTTCTATTCAAAAAAAAAAAGTTTTGATCCCTTGGCAAGGTGTTACATATGGTATTAGAGCTTGAGTTTCTACATTGGGAGCTCTGGATATATTGGAATGCCACTAGTTGCTAACTAGTTGAACAAAAATGAAACTTTAAACTATTATGTGTATCAATTTCAAATTAAAATTTGAACCAGTTGAATCAAAATTTAAACTTAAAATTTTAGTTGTATATTTTTCATACTTCAACACTTAGACTTCAAAATTGAAATTATACTTAAACTTAGAATAGGCAAACTGAAAATTGAAACTATTCTATTTGCAAAACATGTGTCTTTTGTCTATGCTTTGCAGTAGTATGGTTTATGGTTATTATAGCATCTTGTATGTTTTCCAATGGATTAGGGATGTCGATCCTTTTTTTAGAATGTTTAGGGGATCTATTTTAGTATTTGTTAAAAGAATGAATGTTGGATCAATATGGTTTTTAGTTTACTATTAAACCATAGTCATATTGCTCTAAGTTATTGAAAGTAGTATGTTTTATGGTTATCTTAGTACCTTGTTATCTCGGATATTATTGTTGTAGTGTTCTTAGTGGAGTCATATTCTCCTATGGGAGGAAAGGGTCTAATGGGACCTGCACAGTGAGTTCTTAGCTTTACCATCCTTGTGGGCTTCCAAGAGTAAGCCTAAGTCTAAGGGGGGTGAATGTAGTGCCTGCCCCTAGTTTGCATTTATGTTATCATTGCCGAACTCTCTTAGGCTTGTTTTATGTTTGATGATTAATAGCATTATTTTGAGATTATCAAATATAGTTTCAGATTCAATTGATTTTACGATGAGATTAGTTGGCACTCTATACTTCATGTATGCACAATGATTATTACAGTGTTTTAAGTTATTAATGATGATTAGTTAGATGGATTATCATATGTGTTTTCTTATGGATACTTACCCCATACTGCATGTGTATGGTGCGCGTGTTTGTTTTAATTTTTTTTATGTATGGCATTTCTGATGTGGTTAAGTAAGGGAGTCGTAGTCACCTGCTAGTCAAGATCTACACGATGCACCACTTCCTACCATTTCCTGTTTAGCTTATAATATTGTGTTTGTACATGCATAAATTTTATGCAAGTTGTAGGTACTGGGTATCAACTTCCATGAATTGCCAAGATGAGCATACCCTATCACATTATCTCAATCATAAGAGAGGGGAGATAAATTCTTGAGTCTAAATCCAAACCCTTTAAGCCATTTGTCTTAGAAAATTAGGAAAAGTATTTGAGTTGAGTACCCTCTAAATGTGTCAAATGATGTTAATTTGTGATTATAACCCTTTAATTTGATTTTGTATGTGTTTTTCTATGATGGGTTTTCATGTTTTACTTTATGAGTCTTTGGTGAGTTTTCTATTAGTTAAGCCTAATTAAAAAATTAAATTAATGATTTAATTTAATGAAAAATTATTATGATAATTTAAAGTTTAATTATATTTAATTAATTGGGGAATTAATTAAATAAAAAATAATTAAATTTGACGATAAAAGTTATAAGGATAAATTTAGAATGTGATAATATTTATTTAATTTAATAATAATATATTTAGAGTTCATTTTTAAATAAATGCTAAATATTATTATTATTTAAGTTAATAAATATTTTATCAAATAACTTTAAAAAATAAATTAAAATGTAAAAGATATTAATTTATGAAAAAGTTTTAAGTTTGCATGATGCGTGCATGAAATGAAAATATAAGAAATTAATTAAAAAGATAAAACATGTGAATTTAATAAAGATATTTTAAATTGCATAAAGTGGGCATGGGATTAAATTTAATAAATTAATTAAAAGAAGAGTCAAGTGAAAATTAAATAAAGTAATTTAATAATGCAATTAATGTGCATGGGAAAGATTAAGAAAAGATAAAATAAAAGCTAATTTAAAGTTGAGTCTTGTGAGCAAGGAGTCCTCTTGGGTGAGCACACAATTAGTGCCCCGATTTGAGGAGAGAACTCCTTATCACCAATTGAAAGTTCATTTTTTAGGGACATAAATTTTGGAAGCAAATTTGGAAGCAAAATTTGGAAAGAAAATTTTAGAAAAATTGTTAGTGAGAAGTTCTTGGATAGAAGTGAATTCTCTTGCAAATCTTTTGGACATTGTGATTTTAGCATCAGAATCTAGGTAGATTCTTATGTTTTAAATTGCATAGTTAATAACATTATTTAAATAAATTTTGTCTTCTTCATGTCAATTTAATGGATGCCTGGATAATTCTTGTGACAAAATTTATCATATTATGATTTTTTGGTGCGTGTGTTAAATCTTTTGTGCATGGGAAGTTTTAAATGTTTAATATAGATTTTTTTTATATAGATCTTGAATTTGGAAAAAGAACGAGATAGGGTTGTGCAATAAAATTGAAGATCTCATTCAAAGTTCGACCGATTAGTCATAGTAACTCTATCAGATCTAGGCTAAGATTTGTTTTAAAAAATAATAATTAAAGTATGATTTTAAATACAATTATTTGGTCTAAATCCATTTATTGAGAAATTCTAAAAAAATAAGATAAATTAAATTATAAAGAAGATGTTTTATGGGGGGTGATATTTTTATAAAATAAATTTTTTTAAAAAAAATTATTAAAATTAAAAAAAAAAAATTATTAATTTTTTTTTTTTAAAAAAAATAAAATAAATAATAATAATAATTTTTTTTTTTATATAATATATATATATATATATATATATATATAATGGAGGGGGAGGGAATTACCCTATACCCCCCTTCTTGCTATCTGCGACTAGTACCTACCATTGTAGGTACTACGATGATAGAGGTACACTATACCTGCTATTGGCATAGGCCTTGCGACAATAAGGTACTACGACTGTAGGCCTCTTAATAAGCCAATAGGTTTAACCAAAAACACTTTTAATAAAAAAAATTTTAAAGTTTTTTTAAAACATTATTAAAATTAGTTTATTAAAAGTTTTTAAATATTAAATTTTATGAATTATTTAATATTATTTTATTAAATAAACTTTATTAAAAACTTTAATAATTAATTAATGATATTTAAATAGTTATTATTTCATTTAAAATGAATATATAATAATCAATTAAATGTTATATAAATAGATATTAGTCATTTAAAATAAATTTTAATTTAATTTACTATGAGTATTAGTTAAATAGGAGATCTTTTTAAAATTTGCTGAAGAATATTCAAAATCTGACTTTAGTAGAATCACAATTATTTTATTGGAATGCAATATGAATCTAACTCAGCAAGTTTAAATGAACATATAATATACCCTTAGTAAATTTTAGAAAATTGATTTCAAAATATATGAGGGGTAAATCTTTGTTTTATTTAAACAAATTCATTGGTTAATTATAGGGTAAATGGGGAATCCTTTAACTTGAAACATACATTGGAACAAAAATGGAAACCTTGTACTTAACCCAACCATATGATTCATAACAAACAAAAACATGTACTTGCATCTTATTTCTATATGCTATTTGTGTTTGGGGTTGACTAGATTGTTGATCAGTTCTAGGATGTCTACCAAAGGCTTAGGAGTTTTGTGAGTGTGGTATCATGCTGACTTAATCTTAATTTCTTTTACTTAACCATAGTATGTGATGGTATGGTCTATGTTGAGTATGTTTATATGGCTGATTATTGTTTTCAATGCCTTGTGGGATGACAAGATTTATGCTATGAGATATCTGACTTAACCATTTTTTAGTCTTTGATCAATTATATTTGGGTTGCTTTTCCAGTCGCTTTGATAGGACTGAAGTGTTTGCTATGTTCTTGATGATGTCATGTTGTGACATGTTTGACTTAACTATTTCGAGTCATTGATCAATATTATTGTGATAGCTCCTAGTTGCTCATTGAGAACCGATGGATATTGTGATTTATCTTTGATGCTTTCTAGTTGCTCATTGAGAACCAATGGATATTGTCATTTATCATTTGATGCCTTTCAATTGCTTGTAGAGAACTATTGTGATTATTATATTATCATTTGGTGCTTTCCAGTTGTTCATGGAGAAGTGATGTGAATATTGTGGATTATCTTTTGATGCTTTTCAGTTGCTTGTATAGGGCTGAGGTGATTTTTATATTATTATTGATTTGTGTTTTTATTGAACTAGGGTAGGTTATCTATATGTAGTTTCAGGAAGTGGCTTGCAATGGGGGCCAAGGACCCTAAGTGGTTCCAAGGGTAACCCATTGTAAGTTGTTTAATAAGTGAAAAAATTACACTAAATGGGATTAAAATTAACCTGATAAGAGTCTTTGTATGTTCTTGCCCATTCCTTGAGTGCTAGTATAGACTAGGATGGGAGTAGAGAGAATGCTTGGTTGCAACCTTGCATCCGTAGTATGCCTTGTCAGTATGAGAGGACTAGTGGCCACATAAGGGACCCTAAGATCTTAAGAGACTGCTAGGGTAACTCCAGTGTGACTCATGTGATGATACCTGGCCACTTACATCGTAGGTTTTGTACGTGTCTTGTGTGCCTCTGGGTCTAGATGTTGATCTATTTTGGAACCTTTGAGTTAGAATACTTTTAGAATTTCCTAGACTTAAAAAGTAATTGTGTTATGTGATTCGATATCTTGTTTGAGACTTGAGACTATCTCCATAGTGCGGTGGGAGTGGACCATTTAGGTTCCACGTGGTCAGGTGGTAGTGCTTTTTACTCTTACCATTAAGATCCATCTATTTGCTACTGTGGTTGGAGTTTTCATTCTATCTTTGTATCATTATGATGGATGTTATATCTTTTGTGATGGATGGATGTGTCATGTATGGTGGATGGTTTCATATTTTTTTTTGTACTTTGTATCATGGATCCGAGGAGGATGATGTATTTCTATTTCTTCATATGTAGATTCTTTTATGCCTTTCATACCCTATGACATGTATAGTGGATGATTGAGCATTTTGAATTTAATTTACCAAGAGGCATTCATAACAAATGTATATTATTAAAATGGACATTGGACTTTCTATTTATTCTTTAATGGGGATGTGGTAATTGTTAGACTTAGAATTAATTAAATTTAAATGTGACTTAGCATCTTGGGATCCTTAAGGAATGTAATCTGTTATGTATGCTTATAGTTGATTGTATGTTGTTGCTTCCACTACTATGTGTTTGATGTGTATGAGCAATCTTTCTGTTCAAAAAAAAATGTTTGGAAAACTTAGTAAAAATTTAGATTAATTCTTTTGGATCTCTTGGTGGGGTGTTATAGGATAAATGATTCTGAATATTTATTTGATTACAGAATGTAATTGATAACTTTTTCATATTTGAGAATTACACATTTAATGCAAGTTCAAGTTGATGGATAAAAGGAGTACAAAATTGATTTTACTTCATTGCAAACACATTCAAAGCAAAGAGCATTCAAAGGTGACTTTTTAGAGAGATTTCGAAGCATACCTTCTTTTTGGAAAGAGGTATTTTATCATTTGGCCACAAAATTTGTTCTATAAAAGATATTGTTTAATAAGAATCATGGATATGTTGGTAGTACTTAGTGTTGAGAATGGGGATAGACCTAAGTTTAAGGTAGTTTCTATATAACCTAATGAAGGAAATCCTAACTCAACATTGTCTATCACTCTGAACAATGTAGTTTACCTTGAAGATGTAGAAAGTTATTTGAATTGCAAGTTTGAGTCAATTGGTATTGAATATATGAACAAAGATATGGAAATAGTTTTCAACGACAACATGACAGTAAAGCCTAGATTTGAACATATAAAGGAATTAGGCTTGTTTAAGTATCACTTCTACCATGAGTTAGACACAAACGAATGGACTCAAATCATATTGAGCAGGATACATGATGGAAAATTTTGGATTCAAGATATTGTAGTAGACATTTCTATCGACTTTATTCATGAGGCAACTGGTCTTAGCAAACAAGGCAGTATAACTATAAGTGAGAAGATGCTTACGAAGAAAGTGGAAAGTTACACTAAAGTAGTATACAATGGTAAGGCTATGGTGATCAACACCATTAAGCAAGATGATGTGAGATTTCTAAGAAAAAATTTTGCTTATTTAGTTTGTGCAAGTTCAAAGATAGATGAACTTTCAACAGGATTTATATATGCAACATATAAGATATGTTTTGAGAAAGAACAAGTAAACCTGTGTGAAATACTAAGAATGCAACTCCTTGAGAACCTTGAAAAGATTAAGAGAACAAAGAATGGTTTGTTTAGATTCCAATCATTGATAAATCACATATTCTTCCATGTACTCAAGAGATTTCCCTACTTTTCAGTCAAAGATATAATGAGTAGTGACAAATGCACAATGGAGAAGATTATAGAGATATGCAAAGGGCACCCTACAGACAACATATTAGATAGTGGAAACTTAATAATGAGGAAATTTTAGAATGAGATGAAGTAGAGATTTAGAATTGGACCTATAATTGTGGATTGATTCAAGGAAGATATTTTTATATGAGTTGATACAGATCATACATATATTCAAGCAATAGAACCGCATGAAACATTTTTAGATCCCTTGAGCTATGAATTGAGTGATGATGTTGTAGTTGGTTACATTGATTTGTTGTTAAATTCAAACAAAGACAAAGTAGAGTATAGATTTGGCATGTATGATGAGATCACTTAGTATGCTCATCAAACAGCCTTGGAGAAGACATCTCACAAGAAGGTTGAATCTATTATGAAAAAGGCCCTATTAAGGCCAAAATGATATAGAGTGAATCTGGGGCCATGAGATAGATAATGAAACAAGGTGTACTAAACATACAACCCTTGTCATTATTAGTTTTTGAGACATCTTCAGAATAGAGCATTCCATATGTAGTAGTGTCTGATGTTCAGCCCAGTGAACAGAAAAGAAAATCAAAGAGATTGGTTGAAGCAGTATCTTCAAAGATAAAGAGAGTCAAATAGTTGGCCATAGGATTGGGAAAGAGACATAAAACATTGTTGACAATTGACTCTAGTGATGAAGAAGATGAGGAATAGGAAACCAACCAAGCAGAAAAGGTGACTCCACCTAAGCAAGCAACAAGAAAAGCTCAGAAACCTTGGAAGCCAAAGATTGAGAAGATTAATACAACTATTGCCAATGAGGGAAACTTTTTTCAGATGAACAAGTTTTATGATTTATATAATAATTTTGAGAAGGATCAAATTGATATATCTACTATGAGATATATCATAGAAAATGATCTAAGTTTGAAGGATATTGAAGGAATAGTGAACCAAAATTTCTATGAGAGACTTATAGATAAAAAGGCTCCTACAAGGAAAGAAGACCTTGAACCTCAGAAGTCTATGCTAAGGACTATCTACAAGACTAATGATGAAGGTGAAATAAAATGATTGTTGAATAACATCGTGCCATACTTAAGAAATAAGTTGAGACCATTTCTATTCATGGTTGGTGAAAAGGATAAGTTGAGAAATGAGATTGCAATAGCTTTCAGTAAGATGTTGACTGAGTCACATGCAACATCTCCTTCAACTCCTTAAACCTCAAAAGTGTTAGTAAGTGGTGACACCATGTAGATTGATCAAACCAATGTTACTCTTAACATTGATGATACCAATCTATTTTGTGGTTCATCAGACACCAAGGATGGTGAAGAAAATTTGAAACAGATAGAGGAAGAAAATAGGCTACTAGAAGTTGAAAAGAAGAAAATAGAGGAAGCAAAGCAACAGTTGCTTATGGAAGAAAGGAAAAGAAAGGAAGATAAAGACAAGAAAAGAATTGAAAAGGAAGAGAGGATAAAGAAAACTATGGAAGAAGAGAAGAAAATATTAGAAGAGAAGAGAGAAAGAGAAGAAAAGGAAAAGAAAGAAGAGGAAGAGAGAAGAACTAAAGAAGCAACAAAGAAATATAGGGACGGTGAGACTAAACCATCTAGTTCATCTACTCTACTCTCTCTTGATAATTTAGCTACTGATGATGATGATCAAACTGATCTGATTTCATCCTTATCTAAACTTATACAAAAATATAAATCAATAAAAAGATTATAGAGGACATTAATGGAAGTGACTGATAGACTACATAGTACTTTGATAGTACAACATACTAAGTTAGATCCTGAACAAAGAGCACAAGTAGTACTAAAGTATTTTAATGAAGAGTTTACAAACTTATTGAATGGTGCTGAGGAAAAAGCTCAAATTTCCCATTATGCTAACTTGTTTAGCACCATCTACCAGAATATCAAGAATGACTTAGTTAACCTTGATATATGCATAAAAGAATTTTAGAAATGTCACCAGGAAGGGAAAACTATGTATGTTAAGTGTACCTTATCATTGAAGTTGACTAAAGACTTGGACAGTCAGATAGAGTCAAAGAAGCAACAAAGAAATATAGGGACGGTGAGACTAAACCATCTAGTTCATCTACTCTACTCTCTCTTGATAATTTAGCTACTGATGATGATGATCAAACTGATCTGATTTCATCCTTATCTAAACTTATACAAAAATATAAATCAATAAAAAGATTATAGAGGACATTAATGGAAGTGACTGATAGACTACATAGTACTTTGATAGTACAACATACTAAGTTAGATCCTGAACAAAGAGCACAAGTAGTACTAAAGTATTTTAATGAAGAGTTTACAAACTTATTGAATGGTGTTGAGGAAAAAGCTCAAATTTCTCATTATGCTAACTTGTTTAGCACCATCTACCAAAATATCAAGAATGACTTAGTTAACCTTGATATATGCATAAAAGAATTTTAGAAATGTCACCAGGAAGGGAAAACTATGTATGTTAAGTGTACCTTATCATAGAAGTTGACTAAAGACTTGGACAATCAGATAGAGTCAAAGATGAGTGAGCTAGAGGCTTTATCCAACTAGATCCAACATCCATCTTGTAAGATAGATGATTTTGAAGGTCAAGTTGCCAGTACTCACAGTGATATCAGGAAACTAGAACTTTGGAAAGAGCAGATCTTGAAGGGAACATCTAATTTTAGAGAATCCATTGCTTTAAAACTATCTTTTGTTGAGAAGTAGCTAGAAGAATGTGTCAAGGCCAAGGACACATATACCAACTTTTTGTATTCAGACATTGATGCAGTTGAGATTATATCATATGCTTTATGTGAAATTTTTACAAAGAGACATGGGCCAAAGATATGGATAATCTAAAGATTATTTTTGATGATTGTATGAAGATAATATCAGCATAAGAAGGACAATAGTTTGGACAATTTTAAGACTTTGTCATTGATGTCAAAGGGGGAGAGATGTGAAAATTGTATACATGACAAAAGGAGGAATTGTTTGGAGAGATACATGTGGAGATTGTAAAAAAATGTAAAGTATATTGTAAGGGGGAGCATATATAAAGTTGAACAAGTTGTAATAGATGTAATGTATATTTTGATAGTTAAATTTTTGTCACTTAGCCAGTTTTCTCTATTTTGTTGCCATCAATGCCAAAGGGGGAGATTGTTGACAACTGGATAATAGTGATATTTAATTGTGTCCATTTATGGCAACACATGATGTACATGTTCATAGGAAACCTTAGAAATAAAGATACTTAGTGTTTGGTAATCAAAAAATTTTCTAAGTATAGAATTTGGTCTACAATAGTGTATTTTTTTATTTATAACATGTTGCATACATCATATTATGACAAGTGAAGTTACATGGAGATAGTATACATGTTGGTGATGACATGTATAACCTAGGAAGTTTGTACAGACTATACAAAATAGAGATATTCATGTTTTGATGATGCAGGATAGTGAAATTAAAGGAAATAATTTTTTTGCTTACAAAACAATTACTTGTCTAATTAGGGTTGACATCCTAAATGTTTACTCTAACTTGGAAAAGTGAATTGTGGTCCTAGCCAACCCAAAAATAATTTGTGTAAAGGCATGGTATTTAAGCAATGGAATTCTTGTGATAAGAATTATGCTACCTTGTGAAATGATGAATTGCGAATTGTGATGAGCAAACTTTTGTGAAAACAATATATGCAAAGTTTTATATGAGCTATCTAGTGATTTGAGATTGAGCTAAAGATCAAAGATCAATCAAGAAAAGAAGAAAATAATAGCAAACTATTTGGTTGAGTAGTGAGCTCTACTTGTAGTTGAAATTGCATGTTTGGGTAGTGGGCTCTTCTTGCATACATTGTACTACAACTCTTAATAGGGTTGGAATCTCCTAACAGGGATTCAAAGTCTCCTAATAGGGACTGCTGATACTAAATTTTCTCATTGACTCCTAACAAGGTCTATCTTCTAATAAGAAACTTAAATATTAATATATTATCTAGTGGGTATCATCCCCATTGGGGTTTTCCCCTGGCTAGGGTTTCTCGAGTTAACTACTGTTACTATTCAACATTACTTTATTGCTTTGTTATGCATGGTTTAAAGTAATAATATCATGTAGGTGACTAAAATTTTTAGATTACTGATTCATCCCCTCTCTCAATAATCCCTATTTCTAACAATCTAAGCATAAGCCTAACAAGAATTGAAGAGAAGATGAGTGATTGCTTGAAGGTTTTCCAAGTAAATTGGGGAAAAAGATGAGAATGGATGCTAGATAGTGAATCAGTACATGAGAACTAAAAAGAGATATATAAATGTAGAGTGAGTTGTACCTAACATATCAAAACCCTATTGTTACTTTATAAACATTGTAAATAGTATTTGAAATCCTTTAATCAAGGTTGACTTAATAGTCATAGTGACCTAATAGTCATATCTAAATCCTTTAACAAGGTGACATTCTAATAAAATGTTCTAAAGTCCTCTAACAAGTACACCCCTAACATGGTGATTAAATCCTTTAATAAGGTCACATTTAATAGTGTGTTTTGTAACCTTTAATAGGGTTGGCTTTTAACAAAGCTCACTTTAGAAGAGTGAAAAATTGGTGACATGTTGTTGGCAGTTTTTCTCAAATTGAGTTTCCATATTAAATCCTAGTGTCAAACTTGTGTGAATGTTATTATTGTGTTTTACTAATTAATGTTTACATTCTGGAAGTCTATTATTTTAGGATAGTGAACTGCTAGTTGATGTTACTAAAGTTAACTATAGAGATTGAGCTATGGAATGATAAGATATAAAGTTGATTAAGTGTTTTTTTGTTCCATTGGTACATTTGGACCTTGAATAATTGATTCAACCCCACTCTCAGTTATTCTAAATATTCTACCAATTGGTATCAGAGCATTGGAGCCTACAAAATAAAAGTTTGAAGGTACTCAAAGCTAAAGATCATGATGTACAAAAAGGAGGTTCCAAAATTGAACAAGGAGAATTTTCATGCATGACAAAGATTGATGCGACTACATATAGTTGGTATTGGTGATGTTGTACTAGATTCTATGGACAATGCATATGTGAATATTACAATAGTCCCTCTGTCTACTCAAAAACTAAAAGCAAAATAAGACACAATCATGCAATGTTGGAGATTGCTTCATCCCTAAGCTATGTTGAGTTTGATGACATAAATGAATGCAAGAATGCAAAGGAGATGTGAGATAAATGAAAGGCCATCTATAGAGGAAATGCCAATCTCATTAGAGCCAAATTAGAAATCTTGAGAGGAAAATTTGATGAAATGAAAATGTAAGAAGGTGAGAACATAATACTGTGCAAGAATCAAAGAGATAGTCAATGTTATTATAGGATTCAATGGAAAGATTGAGGATGAAATTGTAATAAGAAAGGTATTTAGAACTCTACTTCCTATTTATGATATTATAATTTCTACAATACAAGAACTAATATGTACACTAGGTAATAACCTAACCTTGGAATGTGTGATTGGTAGGCTTACTACTTTTGAGATGTCTAATTTTGACAATTACACTCTTACTACTATTGAATTTGATTTTAAATAACAACCAGTTCTCATAAAGAAAGGAAAAGATAACATGTGAAAAGTGAAAGTGACACTTTTGATGATGAACTTGAACTTGAGGCCCTGATGGCTAGGACACTTGGAAGAGTCAAAGGAAAATACAAAGGTAAAATTTCTATAATCTATCTTTCATGCAACAAAGTTGGTCATATTAATGCAAGATGTCCTGGCAAAGAGGACATGGATGAGAGGAAGGAAAGCAAGTACAAAGTAAGAAGAGATGACCAAGAGAGGAAGATGAATAATGACTACAAGGATAAAGGTAAGAAATGTTTTTATATTGCCAAAAAATAAACTAATAATGAATCTAAAAGTAATGATGAAGAAGTAATCTATGTTTCTATGAAAGAGGATTATGATGAAATGAGAAAATTGCATTAATTTCTTATGTGAACAAAAGTGATAGATGGATAATTGATAGTGGTTGTTCAAATCACATGATTGGTGATAGAAGTAAATATGATAACATTGGAACATATAATGATAGTTGTGTTAAGTTTGGTAATGATGTTCCATGTCTTGTGAAGGGTAAATGATCAATGATTGATAAGATCAAATGTGTTAATATTTATTGGGTTAAGGACTTAACTATAATTTGTTGAATTCCATCATAGAAAGGCCAAAATATTTTATGCTAATGGTAAATTGATTATAAGCATTGATAAAACAAGAGGTAACTTATTCTATCTAGATCCATTTGATGAGACATGTTTTTTGCACAACATGAAGATATTTGGTTAGGGCATAGAAGGTTATGTCATATAAACTTTGACAATTTGGTTAGCATTAGTAAAATGAAAAGAGTAAGAGGATTGCCAAAATTGAAGAAACCTAATAATGCTATGCATAAAAAATTTCAATTGGGAAAAATAATAAACTCTAGTTTCAAGAGCAATGCATACTCATCTAATGATATTTTGGAATTGGTTCATATTGATTTATGTGGACCTGTTGGTGTTCAAAGCTATTATGGAGATAAGTATTTCATTTTATTTGTTGATGAATATTATAGAATGATGAATGTGGTATTTATTAAAAAAATATATGATACTTTTTAGTTATTTAAGTGGTATTAAGGCAGAGTTGAAAAGGAGACAGGGAAGAGTCTAAAATGCTTGAGATTTGATAGAGGCGGTGAATTCATTTTCAATGAGTTCAACATTAACTGTAATGACAAAGGAATCAAAAGATAGATGTTAGTACATAAGACACCTCCTTAGAATGGAATAGATGAAAGAAGAAATATATCAATCATGGACGATGCTAGAACATTGATGATGGAAAAAAATGTGTCACAGAAATATTGGAGAAAAGTTGTAAGTACAATTATTTATACCTAAATAGAGTGCAAGTTAAGAAGGGTACAAAAAATACTACACCTTTTGAATTATGGTATGGATATGCACCTAATGTGAAGTATTTAAAAGTCTTTGAAAGAAAATGCTACATATTTAAAGATAACAGAAACATAAAACTTCATGCTAAAAGTGATGAAAGCATATTCCTAGGATATTCCACTAAGAGAAAAGCTTATAAGTGTTTGAAATCTAACAATAACAAAGTTTTAGAAAGTGCAAATGTGAAAGTTGATGAATATATAGAGAGGAATGAAGTTGAATATAAGACAAAACCTAAAGACTACATTTCATTCATATATGTGAATGATAGTGCTCCAAGCACCCTAATTGATCAGGAAAACAAAGCTACAAATACTAAGTTACAACAAGCAGTTGTCAAGAAACACACTTTGGGTGCTAAGGAATAGGGAAATGATGCCGAGTCACATACATGAAAAGTCAAACATTAAGATGGAAATTCCAAGCATACAAAACTTGAACCAGAACTTGAACAAGAGAGATATGATTAAAATTATTTTTCAAGATGAACCTATTGAACAACAAGGAAGAAAATAGCTTGTATTAGCAAAATATGTGAGAAGACATCATACACTTGAAAATATTATTGGAGATAAAGAATTTGGTGTTATGATAAGAAAATGGCTCAGAAGTGATACATGCTTACTTTTTGAGTTTGAACCCAAATACGCGAAATATGGTTTTGAGAATAAGGATTGGACATAAAAAATGGATGAAGAATTGATTAGATAGAAAAGAATAAAATATGGACCTTAGTACCTAGACCAAAAGAATTTTTTTTTATTGTAACAAGGTGGGTATTTAGGAACAAGATGAATAAAAATGAAGGATTATCGAGGAACATAGATAGATTGGTATGCAAAGGATATGCATAAGAAGGTGTTGATTATGTGGAGACATTTGACCCTATAGCAAGAGTAGAAGGTTTCAAAACACTACTAGCATATTCTTCTTATAAAGGATTCAAGGTATATCAAATGGATGCCAAATCTTCATTTCTGAATGGGATACTTGAAGAAGAAGTATACATAGAACAACTTGAAGGATTTTTAGATCCTAGCAAGAAGAATATGGTGTGTAAGCTACAAAAAGCTTTATATGGTTTGAAACAAGCCCCTAGAGCATGGTATTAAAGACTAAATGAGTATTTGGTGAATATTGGATTTGCAAGAACTAATGATAAGAACAATCTATACTTGAAGAATGGAAAGAACAATAAGGTATTGCTACCTAATTTTTTTGTTGGTGATATTATATTTGGAGGAAAGGAAGCATTATGTAAATCATTTTCTAATGAAATGAAGAATGAATATGCAATGCCAATGTTTGGTAAGATAAAATTCTTTGATAAGTAGGAGATAATTTCCACAGTAAGTCAAATTGTGATATTGCTATCAAGATTTAACTATGTGATTTTGAGTCAAACTCATTGACCTATGTTTCATGAGTAGTGATTCAACATGAATCCATCTCTTAGGAGAATAAATGGAACACTTAGCACTCATTGGATCTAGGTGATGCTCACAGGGGTGAAGCATCGGGAGCATATTACTAAGTATCATTACTTGAGAGAGCTAGTACAAGAAAAAGAAGTGAAATTGGAGTATGTGAGCACAAAAGATCAAATAACTGATATATTCACTAAATCTTACCTAAATATTCTCATGAATATCTTAGAGGTAAATCGAGGATGATTCCCCTAGGTAAAGCTACTTAAGCTAAAGTGGTGCTTTGCATCAAATATGTTGATCAAACTATCTTACAAAATGATGTAGGTAGTTACACTTTAGGAGTTTCCTAAGGTAGTAGTGAAGAAGAAGAATAAAGTAATGTATCAGTCATATGAAGATGACTGATTAAGAACTCAAAATTGACAAGAAGGTATCTACATGAGAAAGATGCATAAGTTGAAACATCTTTGACATTTTTGTCAAAGAGAAAGTGATTATGATTATGGATTTAACTTGAGTAAGAACAAGGGAGATATTATTCTATTACCATAAGATAGAAAGAGAGGCTATCCAATAGATATAGGATTATTCAAAATGAAGGATCAAAATGTGATGGAGACACAACCCAAGCACAGAATGGACACAACAAGAAAAGGGAAATTGTATTAACTATAAAAATAAGCTAGTACATTCAGTACGGAGAAAATAGACTTCAAAACATGCCCTAAGGGCTTACAATAGCACAAAATTGGAGATAATTTCTCGCTTTGGTACCTCCTGTCAATTTCCACTCCGAATTGCCTTTTACAATGCCAAAACTATCCTTAAATAGACCTCGGAGGGTTAAGGACTAGGATTACATTCTAGAAAGTGCTAGTAGGCATCCACTGACCAAGTAGAAGGCTCCAAAAGCTGCGTTAGAAGTTGGTACAAATCTAGAAGAATCCAAAAACGGTAATCGAACTTTCGAGAGGCATAACTTTTGAACCATAGCTCCGATTGACGAACTGTTTACATTTTCAAAAATCTCTCAAAGTGCTCTATAGCGTATGGACCAACTTCGCTTGTCCCCCATTTTTTAGCCCTTTTTGATGTCATTTAATGCCCCTAACCTAACTTTGAAGCATTTTTAGGAGGTCTCCAAGAACTAAAAAACTGTGATAACTTTCAAACTATGGGGCCTTTTGACATGATTCTTTTGCAATTACATTCATCTAGCCAATTTACACCTCCTAGTTCACCAAAGTGATGGCTCAATTACATACTCTTATTTTTTTGGCATTTACACGTATCCCAAGGTGTTCAAATACTCTATCCTAGAACATTGATAGTGGAATTGTGAGAGTTAGAACCTTTATTTGACCCAAATGGGTATCCAGAAATGAAAACACATGAAACAAAAACTAAGTCTAAGTACATTTTTTTTGGGTGACATAGGATTGCCCTTATACCTCTGGATGCTCCTGCATCAGACACCTAGGGTAGATTGAAAAGTGACCCTGTCACTTTATGAATGGTAGAGGAAATCCCAAATGGGAAACCTCAGTTGCTGAAATCCAGGTTGAGTCCTCTAGTGGTCATCCTTTCCACTTGACCAAATACTCTTCATACTGCCTATTTCTGGTACTCCTACCCACATGATGATCTAGAATGTCTTCTATCTCCTCCTTCTTAGAAGCAGGAATTGGACATGGCTCTAACATCAGTTCCTCATCTGCACCATCATCATGATATTTTGTTAAGTTTGCAATGTTGAAAATAGGAGAAATGTGAATACCATCTAGCAACTCCATCTCATATGCATTTCCTGAGTCATGTTTCTTCAGAATTTTGCAGGGGCCAAATTTTTTCATTTTCAGCTTGTTGTAAGTACCGGCTAGAAATATTTCTTTTTCGTAAGTGTACCATGACTAGATCCCCTACTTGGAATTCCTTATGTCTTCTCCTTTGATCAGCCCTAGCTTTATACTCTTGATTCATCTTAGTAATGTGTGCTTGAACTTCTTCATGTAGACGCTTGATATGTTCAGCAAATTCTTCAGCTTCAGCACTTGTCCTTTCCCCTTGCTCTATCTTCCTCAATTTTGGCGCAGTCCTTGGGCTACTTCCATATACAATGTAGAATGGTGATCTACCAGTACTCCTATTTATAGAGTTATTGTAAGCAAACTCGGCTTGTGGTAGAATCAAATCCCACCCCTTGGGCTTATCCCCAACTAAACATCTTAGCAAATTGCCCAGACTTCTATTTACCACTTCTGTTTGGCCGTCAGTTTGTGGGTGATGTGTGGAACTAAATTTCAAGTCTGTTCTCAACTTTTTCCACAATGTTCTTCAGAAATACCCCACAAATTTAGTGTCTCTATTAGAAACTATACTCCTTGGAAGACCATGTAGTCTTACCACTTCTCTGAAAAACAAGTCTGCAATATGGACAACATCATGAGTTTTGTGACATGGAATGAAATGTGCCATTTTAGAGAACCTATCAACCACCAAAAATATTGAATCATTACCCCTTGGTGTCCTTGGCAATCCAAGAACAAAATCCATACTTATGTCCTCCCATGGCTTTGATGGAATGGGAAATGGCTGATATAGTCTAGTATTGTGGCTAAATCCCTTGGCAACTTGACAAACCTAGCAACTCTGTACAAACTTCTTCACATCTTGTGAAATCTGAGGCCAAAAATAATGTTCTCTAAGAATGGAAATGGTCTTATCTCGACTAAAATGTCCTGCCATCCCTCCACTGTGTTTCTCTTTAATTAGATTTTCCCTCATGGAACTCCTTGGAATGCACAATTGGCTACCCTTGAATAACATACCATCCTGAATCAAATAGTCTAACCACCTAGTTCTATCTATAGCAATAGGCTCTTTACAAGCTTTTCGCGCTTCAACAAAATCAGGATCTTCAGGGTACAGATTCTTGAGTTCATCAAACCCAACTACTTCAACCTGCATTACTGTAAGCAACAACTGTCTCCTGCTTAGTGCATCTGCAACCCTGTTAAATTTTCCACTTCTATGTTTCAACACAAATGTATAGCTCTACAAGAACTCTACCCACTTCATATGCCTCTAATTCAATTTACCTTGGCTATTTAGGTATTGTAATGCCTAGTGAGCAGTATACAAAACAAATTCCTTTGGCAATAAATAATGCCTCCATTTCTTTAAGGCCTGAACTATTGCATAGAACTCTTGATCATAAATAGAATACTTCTTCTTTGCATCATTCAATTTTTCAGTAAAATATGCAATAGGCTTAACTTCTTGGCTCAATACAGCCCCAATAGTGTTGCCACTAGCATCACAATCCACCTAGAACAACTTTCTAAAATCTGGAAGTGCCAAAACGGGTTGTTCTGTCACCTTCTTCTTCAACAATTCAAAACTTCTCGCTGCTGCTGCAGTCCATTTGAACTCTTTTCTATCCCCTCTTATTGTGTCCGTTAGGGGTGCACATATGCCACTAAAATTCTTAATAAACTTCCTGTAAAAACTAACCAGACCATGAAATGATCTTACCTTAGTAGAAAACCTTGGAGTAGGCCATTCCAAGATGGCTTTTACCTTCTCTAGATCCATTTTGAGACCTTCAAGTGATATAACAAACCCCAAATAGACTAAGTCCCTTTTTGCAAAGATACACTTCTTCAAATTAATTAATAGTTTCTCTTCCCTTAACCTTTCAAGGACACTATGAATATGCAATAAATTTTCTTCCAAAGTCTTGCTGAAAATTAAAATATCATCCAAATAGATAATAACAAATTTTCCCAAGAACTTCTTAAGTACCTCATTCATAAGCCGCATGAAGGTGCTTGGGGCATTTGTTAATCCAAAGGGCATGACTAAACACTCATAAAGACCGTCCTTGGTCTTGAAGGCCATTTTCCACTTGTCTCCTTCTGGAATCTATATCTGGTGATAACCACTCTTGAGATCTTTCTTTGTGAAGTACTGACCTCCACTCAAGTAGTCCATAAGATCATCCATTCTTGGCAAAGGAAACTAATATTTGATGGTTATCCTATTTATAGCTCGAGAGTCTATACACATCCTCCACTCTCCATCCTTATTTGGTGCCAATACTATAGGTACTGCACATGGACTCAGGTTCTCCCAAATCAAGCCCTTCCTCAATAGCTCCTAAACCTGTCTATTTAGCTCCTCTATTTCAGCAGGAGTCATCCTGTGAGCAGCCTTGTTAGGCAAACTAGCTCTTGGAATTAGATCTATCTGATGACTGATTTGCCTTACTGGTGGCAATCCTTCTAGAACTTTATCAGAGATAATATCTCCAAACTCACCTAGTAAATCTAAGACTTCAAGTGGTATTTCACTACTACCTTCTTTTTCTTTCCTAGGAATCAAAGCATATCACATACGCTAATGTTTCATTCCATCTAAAAACATTCTTCCATCAACAAGACAAATCCTAGCACTGCTACATACCTTTTCACCTTCTTTTTTCATGGGTTTCAGTTTGTGGCAAACTCCATCCTTTGTTAGCGAGTGTGTGTTTGCATGACCATCATGTACTGCATGTCTATCAAACTGCCATGGTCTACCCAACAATAGATGGAAAACATCCATTGGAATAACATCACAGAGAACTTCATCATGGTAACTCCCAATTTTGAATTTCACGAGACATTGTTCACTTACCAGGACCTTATGATCATCTTTCAACCAAGCAATCCGATAGGGTTGGGGATGTTTCTCTCTCTTGAGCTTCAACTTAGAGACCATCTCCTATGACACCAAGTTGTTAGTGCTACCACCATCAATGATCACATCACAACAATTTTCCTCACATTTGCACCTGGTACAAAACAAACTCCTCCTTTTTCCTAGTTCAATCTCACCACTTAATAGGACCCTTTTATTTACCAAGGTCTCTCCTCTTTCTTCATCCTCTGAATGTGATGACTGTGCATCCTCGTCCACATGAGCAACCCTAGCTTGACCCTCAGCTCTCCTATATGTCCTTCCTTGTCATTGAGGGTATTCAAAGGCATGATGACCTTCTTCATTGCAATGGAAACAGGTACCATGAAAGCCTCCTCTTCCTTGTCCATGTCCTCTACCTCTTCCTCTCTGATTTCCAAACTCTTGATCACAGGAGCAGTTGAAACCCTCATTCCTCTAGTTCCTACTAGTACCCACATCTTCATTTTTATTTTGGGTTTCATTTCAACCTCCAGATGACCTACCACTTCCCCTTCCTCCTTGATCATGCCCTCTTTGTCTCCCTTAAAACCTCTTATTTAGCTTCTCTTCAACTCATAGGGAAAACTGGTATGCCTCTTCAACGCTAGTCATTCTTACTAGACTTAATTCCTCCTAGATGCTAGGTCGCAACCCACTGATATAATGAGCAACCTTCTCCTTATTTGCTTCTACATGCCCTGCTCTAAGAAAAAGTCTATAAAACTCTTTTGTATATTCTTGGACTGATCTTTCTGCTTGCTTTAGCCCATGCATCTTCTTAAAAAAATCAAGCTCATAGTCCACAGGAATGAACTGCTTCTTTAAATTGTCCACCATGCGATCCCACCTTGTGATCTTCTCCTTTCCTCTTCTATTTCTTTCCAATTGAACCTCTTGCCACCAGATTTTGGCATGGCCTTTTAGTTTGGCCTTTGCAAACTTAACCCTATCTAGGTCCCTGATATCCTCATACTCAAAGTATTCTTCCAGTTCATTGATCCAGTCGATCAACTCATCTAGTTTCAGATTTTCTGAAAATACACCCACATCAATTGTAGGTCTTTTTCCAAATTTAGTAATGGCCCTAAAAAGCCTTTCCTCTACTTGATTTAGAACTTCCCCATCAAATTCCCCTTCTGGTCCAATTTCTTCTTCTTCATTGTCATCCTCACTATCGTCGCCTGCGGCAACATTTGTTCCTTTACGAAACTCCTCCTGCAATGCTTGTACCTACCTTTGGAGGGCTCTAACCTCCTCAGGATTAATAGCTCTAGCCCTTCCACCACACTCTCTTCATGGAGGCATCTTCTTAACTCAAACCCACAACCACACAGCCCTAGTGCAAACTGCCTCACAGTCGGCACTCTGTCTACACACTCAGGAAAATCAGCTCTGATACCACTTTTTGGAGACACAACCCCAAGCACAGAATGGACACAACAGGAAAAGGGAAATTGTACTAACTGTGAAAATAATCTAGTACATTCAGTATGGAGAAAATAGACTTCAAAATATGCCCTGAGGGCTTACAATAGCACCAAATTGGAGATAATTTCTCCCTTTGGTACCTCCTCTCAATTTCCACTCCGAACTGCCTTTTACAATGCCAAAAATGTCCTTAAATAGATCTCAAAGGGTTAAGGACTAGGAGTACATTCTAGAAAGTGCTAGTAGGCATCCATCAACCAAGTAGAAGGCTCCAGAAGCAACATTAGAAGTTGGTGCAAATCTAGAAGAATCCAAAAACGGTAATCGAACTTTCGAGAAGCATAACTTTTGAACCATAGCTTCGATTGACGAACCGTTTACATTTTCAAAAAGCTCTTGAAGTGCTCTATAGCCTATTGACCAGCTTCACTCATCCCCCATTTTTAGCCCTTTTTGAGGTCATTTAATGCCCCTAACCTAACTTTGAAGCATTCTTAGGAGGTCTCCAAAAATTGAAAAACTGCGATAACTTTCAAACCGTGGGGCCTTTTGACCTCATTCTTTTGTAATTACATTCATCTAGCCAATTTACACCTCCTAGTTCACCAAAATGATGGCTCAATTACATACTCCTATTTTTTTTGGCATTTACACGTATCCCAAGGTGTTCAAATACTCTATCCTAGAACACTGATAGTGGAACTGTGAGAGTTGGAACCTTTATTTGACCCAAATGGGTATCCAAAAATGAAAACACATGAAACAGAAACTAAGTCGAAGTACATTTTTTTTGGGTGACATAGGATTACCCTTATACCTCTGGATGCTCCAACATCAAAATGAAAGAGGGAGATAGTAAAATTTGTTACAAGTGAAAAGAGAGAGAGCTTACCAAGAGGGAGATCATAAAATTTACTTGAGGTACATTGCTACATGTGAATCAAAATGAAACTAAGGATATTAATGAAGATTTGATAGATAAAGGGTGTTGCTTGAGTTAGTGTAAATATTTTTGATTGTATGGTAACTAGAAGTATTCTAGACATGTCTAGAGGTGTCACCATTAATGCCAAAGAGGGAGATTGTTGGAAACTACAATTGGAACAATTGTTACATTGCCATTGATTTCAATATTGGTGAGATAGTTTTCTACTTGATCTAAGTGTCATATCTATTTGATTGATAAAGAGGATTTGAGAATTTGTTCATAACAAAAGAATCTAGAGGAAAGGTTGAGTTATGAAAATGAAACTAAAAATGGACACTTGATTAGTTGGAATTTGAAAGGATAAGTTCATCATTTAAATCATGTTACAAGTGAAGAAGATAGTATTGATAAATCCCTAAAAATGAGATCAAAGATAGACCAAATGTATAGGCTTGACTGATTAATAGAACAAAAGATGAAGAATTTTAAGTATATGTTGAGTGATCATAGTGTCAACCAAGCCACACTAAGAGCCAACAACAATTATGTTGATTGAGCATCAATATCAATTGAGTGATAGTGTATGTAATGATAAATAAATTTAGTAGTGACTGAGTAACCCAGTGATAACCAAGTGTTAGAACTTAGTGTTGGCCGAAGAACAACATTTTAACTTTTTATGAGGAATCATAATTTCAAGCCAACTAATTTGACTTCTTGGGATATGGAAAGTTTGTTGAAGATGAGGATTGATGAGTTGGATCATTT
Source organism: Cupressus sempervirens (assembly GCA_028749045.1). Classification (NCBI taxonomy): domain Eukaryota; kingdom Viridiplantae; phylum Streptophyta; class Pinopsida; order Cupressales; family Cupressaceae; genus Cupressus; species Cupressus sempervirens. The sequence goes on from CM053784.1 coordinate 365,795,858, forward strand.
AATACTAGGAGAGGATTAGGTAAATGACCTAAGGAATGGATTCTAAGAGAAGTTTCTAGAAAATAAGAGGTAAAAAGAAATGATGATTAGATTCATTGTATGTGCCCTTGTAGCAAGACTAGAAGGAGTTAGAACATTCCTGACATATTCTTCTTATAAAGGATTCAAGATATATCATATGGATGTAAAATCTACATTTTTGAATGGGATACTTGAAGAAGAAGTATGCATAGAACAACCTGAAGGATTCATAGATCCTAGAAAGAAGAATATGGTGTGTAAGCTACACAAAGCTTTATATGGTTTAAAACAAGTCCCTAGATTATGGTATGAAAGACTACATTACTATTTGGTGAAGATTAGATTTGCAAGAACTAATGATAACAACAATCTCTACTTGAAGACTGGAATAACAATAAGGTATTGCTGTAAAAATTTTGTTGATGACATGCAAATCATTTTTTGATGAAATGAAGGAATTTGAAATGTTATTGTTTGGTGAGATCAAATTCTTTATTGTATGACAAGTGTATCAAATGAAGAAGGTATCTTCATTACTTAATCCATATATATCAATGAGATACTAAAAACTTTTGGAATGGAAGACTCACAACTAGTTAGTACACCTATGGTTATTGGACATAAATTATCTAAGAATGATGATTATACTGATGTGAACTAGACATTATAGAGTTCAATGATTGGTAAACTAAAATATGTTCCTCATAGTAAACTTGGAATTGTGTTAGTAGTTGGGCTAGTTGCAAGATTTCCAACAATTTCTAAGGAAAATGACATTATTGAAGTAAAATGCATACGAAGATATCTAAAAGGAACACATGACTATGGACTGTATTAAAATAATAATGATATGTTTGAACTAATAATATTCACTAATTCTGATTGGATAGGAAATGTTAATGATAGAAAGAGCACAAGTGGTGGTGCATTCTTTCTAGGAAAGAGACGAATTTCATGGACAAGCAAGAAACAAAACTGCATTTCCCAATCAACAATTGAAGTTGAGTAGGTGGTAGAAGTAGTGAATTGTTCAAATATAATATAGTTTAAGAAATTATTGAAAGTTATGAAATAAGAGATTATAGATCCAGAGGTTATCTATTGTGATAACATAAGTTCTATTAACATATCAAAGAACCCTGTAATGCATATATAAACCAAGCATATCACTATTAAGTATCATTACTTGAGAGAGCTAGTACAAGACAAAGAAGTGAAATTGCAGTGTGTGAATAGAAAAGAGAAAATAACTAAATATTCACTAAATATTTACCAAAAGATGCTCTTGAATATCTTAGAGCTAAACTGGGGTGATTCCCCTAGATAAAGATACTTAAGCTAAAGTGGTGCTTTGCATCAAATGTGCTAATTGGACTATCTTACAAATTGATGAAAATATTTCTACTTTAGAAGTTTCCTATGGTAGTAGTGAAGAAGAAGAACATAATAATGTACCATTCATATGATGATGATAGATGAAGAACTCAAAACTAATAAGAAGGTATCTACATGAGAAAGATGCATAAGTTGAAATGTCTTTGGAATTTTTGTCAAAGAGGGAGAGATTATGATTATAGAGTTAACATGAGTAAGAATGAGGTAGATATTATTCAGTTACCATAACAATGAGAGAGTTTATCCAACAGATTGAGGATTATTCAAAATGAAGGATCAAAATGAAAGAGGGAGATAATTAAAGTTGTTAAAAGCCAAAAGAGGGAGATCATAAAATTTACCTTAGGTGTTGCTATATTTCAATCAAAATGAAACTAAGGATATTAATTAAGATCTAATAGATAAAGGGTGTTTCTTGAGTTAGTGTAAAAGTTTTGGATTGTATAGTAACAAGAAGTATTCTAGAAGTGTCTAGAGGTGTTTCCATCAATGCCAAAAAGGGAGATTGTTGGAAACTACAATTGGAACAATTGTTATCTTGTCATTGATGTCAATATTGGTGAGATAGTTTTCTACTTGATCTAAGTGTCATATCTATTTTATTGATGAAGAGGATTTGAGAAGTTGTTCATAAGAAAAGCATCTAGAGGAAAAGTTGAGTTATGAAAATGAAATTACAAATGGACACTTGATTAGTTGGAGTTTGACAAGATAAATTGAATGTTTAAATCATGTTACAAGTGAAGATAGTAATACTAAAGCCCTTAAAGTAAGATAAAAGATAGACCAAATGAATAGGCTTGACTGATTAAAAAAGCATTAGATTAAGAATTTGCACTATATACTTAGTGATGCTAGTGTCAACCAAGCCACATTATGAGACAAGAAAAATTAATGTTGGATGACCAAGAATATCGAACGAGTGATAATGTATGCACTAATAAATAAATTTTGTAGTGGCTGAGTAACCCAATAATGATTGAGTGTTAGAACATAGTGTTGGCCAAGGAACAACATTTTAACTATTTATGAGGAATCATAATTTCCAACCAATTAAATTGATTTCTTGGGATATGGAAATTGTGTTGAAGATAAGGATCGATGACTTGGATCATTAATACTAGGAGAGGATTAGGTAAATGACCTAAGGAATAAATTCCAAGAGAAGTTTCTAGAAAAGAAGAGGAAAAATGAAATGGCAATTGATGAATTGAATAGTAAACCTTGAGATCTATGGTGGTGTTTAAGTGAAAAAAGATCAAAATTACCTATTTAAGGAGGTACAAAGGAGAAATTAAAGTGTGCGAGATGTTCCAAACAGTGTGAAGGTTGAAACATTGCTGATGTTATTAATTGGCAAATCTAAGAAGAAGACTGAGAAAAATTGAAGGGAAGAAGAGTGATTGTTTGATGGCTTTCCAAGAAAATTAGAGAAAAAGATGAGAATTGAGGCCAGACAATGAATCAACACCTAAAAACTAAATAGAGATGTAGACATGAAAAGTGAGTTGTACCAAACAAATCAAAATCCTTCTATTACTTTCTAACCAATGTAAATAGTTTTTGAAATCCTTTAATCAAGGTTGACCTAATAGTCATATGTAAATCCTTTAGCAAGGTGATATTATAATGGAATGTTCTAAAGTCCTCTTACAAGGCTACTCCTAATAGGTTGATTAAATAATTTAACAAGGTCACATTTAATAGTGTGTTTTGTAACCTATTACCCACATAATAGCTAGTCACATCTTTTTTCTACATTTCAAAATAAAATGCTCTTTTTGTAAACAAGTCTCTAGTGTGAACCTAGAAGTCAAGTTGTCCATTAGTTTAGAGTCTTCAAACCCCTTCCTTTTAAAATATTCCATTTTTAGCATGAAACTTAGGTTGAACATGAACTTTTAACACAATGTGTTTAGAGGTTCATAGTTCATTGTTTCATGGGTAAGAAGTGTTGGGTTGGTATAGACTTAAGGTAATTTTTCAACCATCAAAAATTGTTGCTCATTATTGAAGTTGAAATTTGAACACTTTATGTTCAAGTTCAATAGTTCACTAGACATAGTTATTTTTTGTTATGAGTGTCAGTTCCAAAATTTTAAGGCCCATAAACTTGAGTATTGAACTATTACTAAGTAGTTCAATTGTCCATAGTTTACAGACCGAGAGGTTCTTGGTGGTTAAGACCCATGTCCAAAAAAGTGGCAACATGGAGAATTTTCCTTTTCTTTTTGAGGCTTGTGGGAAAGATACCCATTTTTTAGAAGTTGATGGTAATGATGACAAAGTGTGCTTTGGTATGATCAAAATTAAAGGAATGATTAATGATGGAAAGTTACCTATCTTTTCAGTCATGCTCTTTGCATCCACATGCTTTTCCCTCCAGGTTACATTCCTTAAAAGACTCTTTTATTTTTATTTTTCCTTAGTTGTTTAAGGTAAAAATTTCTATTTTTCTTGAGAGACAAGGAGATAGTAGTAGACCACATTATCAATAATTCTTATACAACTAACACGATGACTTCTACATTTTCTTTTTGTTGGTTGTCATTTCTTTTCTATAGATTGATTCCTTGTCTATGTATTTTCTTTGCTTGCTATCTATCAGATCCAAAATCCTACATGGCTACCTCTCACCCCAAATTACCTAAGAAAGATGAACCATCAACCATAAGTAGTTTTCTACATGAGATTTAAGATACATTCCAATGAGGATATTGGCAAGTTAGTGGCTATATTCCCCAATGAAAAACCTAGGTCAATATCTAAAAAAGTCTCAAGTAGTGGGTTGTTGCAAGCCTCTGGCTTTCATGATGCTATCCCATACCTAGAACTATTTCTAGCATGTTGTGATAGGTATGATTTTGCTGAAAGGTGTATCCACACATACAGTGGTGAAGTCTTGGTATATGTGAACACAGTTGCTATTATGGGCACATTGAGGATTCTCCTGCATATGGTTAATGAAGATTGGACTATCAAATCTTCCTATGCCCAATTCATTACCAATGCCAATGAATATAATAGTATAATTACCAAGGGTTGGTTACTCAAGATTGAAAGAGGCTATTCTTGTCTTCTATGCCCTTTGACCAGAAAGCACATGATCCCTAAAATTAAAGATATCATTACCCTGTTGAATAAAGTGAAAGGGAAAGGGAACTCTCATGCCATCCATTGGGAAAATTGTATGTAATTTTTCATCCAAACTATTCTAGGAAAGGATAAGTTTATTTATTGGGTTGACATTATAAAAAAAAAGTTGCAAGAGGGGCTTTCTCAAGTATTTGCAACCTCTAGTTTTTATATGTTGTCATATCTAATTTTTGTTCTAGCTTGTGGAAGTCATTCTAGCTTGTGGAAGAGAATGGAAAGGCCTACCTCACTAGATGTGGAACTAGGACATGCCCATTTATGAATACTAACCCTAATTAAAAAAGGATAAAAACCCATTAGGTTTTAAGAGAGTTCAAGATACCTTTTTGGAAAAATTATTGTTCAAACTCTAAGGGAAAGAAAACAAGAGGCTGTCAAAAGAGGCAACTTAGTTGGTTTGCATTTTTGGTAGTTTCTTTATCCACTTTCAGAAGTTTTCTTAATTGAGGATTGGAGGATTTGAATAGAAACCTTTAAGATTTCCATGGCATTGTCTTGACTATTATGTGTTAATTGAAGTATGTAGGAAATTGGAAGAGGTCGAGAGAAATTGTAAAGCCAAGAAAGGTTGTGGTTCTAGTAGGATTTGGACATCATAGATGCAAGTCTTTTGAAGATTCCCTAAGCCTGAGAGTGAAGTTTAAAACTATGAACCCCTCATTTTATACCCCTTGTTCCAATTTTGATTGTCAAGAATTTGCATCAAAGTATTTTGAGATGCATTCATCTTTCTCCCATGTTAAATTGAAGATTACTAATTAGATTTCCAAGATGACTATGAAGATAGGAAAATATTATGGTTAAGGCTTATCTTAAGGAAATCAAGGATTTCAATCTTCAACTCGACATCTTAGGAGTCCTTGAACAAGTTGACAAAGAGGTAGTTGATTTATTTTATATTAAACATATTGAAGAATAGCCCCTACCTATTATTGATTGGTCAACTTTAGAAGAAGATGAATTACAATCTATAACCCTACCTATGATAACTAGAATTGAAAAATGGATCGCAAGAAAAAGAAAACCCTCACTGAGTACCCTTAATGTTCAAGACACACTTGCTAGCTCTATTTCAACTCATCATGTTGAAGACACTAATGAAATTGTTCACTCTCACACTATAGGTTTTCTAAATAAGAACATTGAACCTGAACTCACTATTCAAATTAGTTTAAAATCCCCCCTTGGTCAAGTGGACCCATTCGTGTAGTAGGAAGAAGTTGAGTCAACAGAGCATTGCCAGGGAAGCTTGCATGAAGCTGATTGAAATAGATGCAAGAGACTCTATGGTTGAGAGCTCAAGTAACAAAATGGATCAAGGAAGTAAGAAAGTGGTAGAAGGGGATAATAGTTTGAGTTCAATGACACTCAACACTTCTTCCACATTTCAAACACCTCCTCTAAAGGATAGCTCTTCAATTCCTAATTGGTTTGATTTAATAGTAGGGATGAAAAGAAGTCTAGTTCCTGCAACTCTCCCAGTTGAAGACATGGTGAGAAAATGCCTGGGAAAAAACCTTAAAAAAAATAAGCCAAAGGTTGAAACTATACTCGACATTGATGAAAGTACTGAACATTGCAGTAGCAGATGTTTTAAAGCTAGTTGTTGATAAGAGTTTAGATGAGATACTTCCTCAAGATTATGCTATGGAAAAGACCACCCTTGGTCTCACCTCTAGGTCTATAGACATGAAGATATGGAATGTTGGTAATTCCAAAATCTCTCATAATATATGGAAAGACGAAAGGAATAAGCAAGAAATCAAGAATTTGTTGTACAAAATGGTAGAATATATTCATGAACTTCAACATCCAGATACAAAAACTCAACCAAACATGATTTTTGCAATTGATGTTACTTCTCCCACTAACAAGGGATTCATTGAATAGGTAAAAAGGGACAATCCATTCAAGCATGCTTTTGATGAATGGTTAAACACAATGAATGCTCATGAAACTAGACATATCTCCCATTTCACCAACACCAATTCAAAGCTAAAAAGCTAATGTTCATTCTAGAATCTAAGATGAATTCATGGGATTCCAAAAAGGTAAAATGGGATGAATACATCATTGAAAGCTTAGAGGTTCATGACTATGGATTGAATAGATTTCTAGCTGAGAAACCTGGAGCCAACATTAGCGTAGATTTCTTATTCATAGCTCAAGCTAACCTTGAATAGAGGAACATCGTGATTGAGCAATCTCTGGATGGATGCGCTGAGTTACAAAAAGAAATGAATTGTCTAAAGAAAATCTTAACCACCAACATCAAATGTATCGATGTGAAGATCATGAAAGATTTTGACCAAGAAGACAAGACTTCTAAAGAAGTTGAATAAGATTTTCTTTCCAAAATAGGGGCATTGAAACAGGTGAAAGTAATTACTATCAAGGATCTCACTATTGTCTCTAGAGTCGATTCTATGATGATCTTTTGTGCTGATCACTTGGAAGCACAGGATAAGAAGCTAGAACACTTCAATAGGATCATGATGATGTGGAAGCCATTCTTAGAGCAATTTGAAGTTCCTCAACAAAATGAGCTGATCAACTTCCTAGCCATTCACAAAGCATGGAAAGAGGTTGACGACAATTTTCCTATGACCAAGGAACATAATGTTGACACTAGAAATCTTATTGGAAATTAGTTAGGGATCTAGGGGCCATGAGCCATAGTGATGTTATGTCCTTTTGGTTAATGTTTTCTTAAGACTTGGTTACTTAACAGTTAGTAACTCCTTAAGGAGTTAATTTCTAAAACTGATTTGAAAGCCTTGCATGGCTATTTTACTTGTTTTTGGTTAGATCCCCAAGGTCAACTCTCTAAACATAGAAGTACTGATGATATTTCCTTTTGATAAAGTAATAATCATTTTTGGTGGCATTTTGATAGTGAATTAATTACAAATATTTTTTAATTGTATAATTATTCTACGATTATTGCTCATATGATTGTATGGTTGTTTGAATTGGTTGTTATTTCACGTAAAATCCAATCTCACTGTGATGGCACTTTTTCATTAATTTTTTGAAGTGGTGCATGTATTTATCTTTACAGTTTTGTAGGTCCTATTAGAAATCAAAATGAAAATTTTGATTTATGTTGTGTGGCATAAGTTGTGGAATATTTATCCTTTGAATCTGCATTGTTCTTTTGTGTTTATAAAAGGATGTTTTTACTCCTTTATGTTCTTTGAGGGTAAAAGAACCATTATTCAAAAATTTTTCTTAATAAATACTTTTCATGATTAATCTTTTAGAAAGGGAGTTGTGCCTTTAAATAGAGAGAGTGTTTTCTTTTCTTTTTGAAGTGATAACAAGACTCAATTGTGGCAAGTCAGTGTTTTGTTTTTTGTTAAGAGATAATAACTATCAAGAGGGACAAACTATTTGATAACATAACCTTTAACAGGGTTGGCTCCTAACAGAGCTCACTTTAGAAGAGAGAAAAATTGGTGACATGTTGCTGGTGGTTTTTCCCAAATTGGGTTTCCACATTAAATCCTAGTGGCAAAATTGTGTGGAGGTTATTATGGTGCTTTACTGATTAATATTTACATTGTACAAGTCTATTATTTTAGAATACTAAATTTCTAGTTGATGTTACTAAATTTAACTATAGAGACCAAGCTATGGAATGATAAGATCTGATGTTGATTAACTATTTTTTTTATTCAATTGGTACATTTGGACCTTGGATAACAAATGCACTCCCCCCTCTAGTTATTCTAAATATTCTAACATTTATAAGAGCTATAAGATATTTCTTCTATTACAAATATCCATAGATAAATCAAAATGATTTTTTAGATTTTTTAAAAGGAATTCATTTATCATTATACTTTATAGATCAAAGGGAAAATCATTTAATTGAAATTATTTCTAATTTTTTTTATTAGGGTAAAGGTAAATCTCAATTCCAAATAGTCATAAGAAGAAATAAATAGTTATATGTCAAATGGCACTATATTGAATTGAAAATAAGAATACTTAGAAAAGGATATTTCCATAACATATTTGTAGATTTGATTGTTTAGATTACTTTTTATTAAAGTTTATTTAATATTAAATATGATTTATTATTAGTATGAAGGAAATTAAAGAATAATAAAATTAATGTAGGAAAAATGATTTGGCCAATAGTAAATAGTTGTAAAATTTTTCACTTCAACCATACTTTCTCTTTAAATATAATATTAATAGAAATTGAAGAAATGTTGAAATATACACCAATATTATTTGATTGCATACATTCAAGAAATAAAAAACCAAGTAAAAAGATTGACACCTAAAGAAAATTAGTACCATATTCTTCTCTAGAGGAGGATAAACTGTGGAACCTCCTAGTGTGTAGACATTCATAACATTGACATACAAATCAAACTAAGGATATAATCAAATATTTCATTGATGGAGTTGTTACTTTCTATTCCATTAGGATTTTCCATAGAAAAAACTCATCTCAAGAACTTGTTTATTGGAATTAGTGGAAAATCCCATACAATGTAGCTTATAACCTTAAAAATCACAATGGTCATAGAAGGAGATATAAATGATGATACATGACAAGGTGATTAATTTATGAAAAATGATGTATTCTAAGTGAAAAATAGGCAAAATAGCCAAAACTATTTCAAAAGAAATGAATCTAAATTTTTTTTTTCTATGGCAAGAAAATTAGCTATGTTGGGTATGTTAGCAAAAGCACACCGAAATTCAATTGATCACAATGAGTGGAGTCATATTGGTGGGTATTTTTGAATGCACACAAATTGTGAATCTTTGGTTTTTGTAGACATTTGAAAGAATCACTTGGCTTGTTCTTGTTTCAAAGTTGGCCTGAAAGGACATATTCTTAGCCATTTTTATCTGTTGGCCTATGAAAGATTCTTCAAAGAATATTCCCTTCAAATCAAAATGGACAATATTAAGTTAGTAGAGGCTGAAAAAAAGACAAGACAATGCCAATCTAGTTGATCTACACAATTTATAATGAAAATAGCATATCCCTACCTATCCATGGATTTACTTCATTTTCTCTCATAATAAAGAAAAACATCATAGTATAACATATGTGTAATAAAGCATAAACATGCATTATTTCACCATGGATTGAAAAATAGAAGATGGAGCATAAAACCCCTCTAAAAACTTAAAGTATAACATGAAAAAAAATGAAGGCTTCCTACATATTAGAATCAAATTAGATTCTAGTAAATTCATTAAGTTGAAGCTCTCTACCTTGGGCTTGTGATGGTAGCTTGTGACTAGATCACATGTCATGCCTCTTGCTTTGGCTTCTGCAAGAAAAAAGAAGAAGAAGAAATGATTGCTCTAGAACACCTTTCAATTAGAGATTTTACCAAGAATTATATCATTTTTTATAGGAGAAAATTTTGCTTTCTTTGTAGCCTTCTCTAATATCCTTCAAGATAACATTTTTTTGAAGGCAATTTAGGTTTTCACAATTAGAGTTTGGTCAAAATTGTGAAATGTTTATTAAATGGAGATAGAAATGGGATTATAGTGAGGAAGTCATGATGAAAACTTGAGAAATCATGGGAAAATTTAAAGACAACTGTTAGAATAAAGTATAAAAACTAAAGGAAATATTGTTATATAGTAGAGTTTGCACTATTTGTTCAATGTAAGTTTGAAATCATGTTACATTGATCTATTTTAGGTTGTGTTTCTATAATTCCCTACTCAACAATGCTTGGAACAAGAATAAATAAAATCCAATATGTGTGTGTGTGTGTGTGTGTGTGTGTGTGTGTGTGTGTGTGTGTGTGTGTAAGCATGGATTCAAGTAGCATCAACATGCAATCAATCAAAAGATTACAAAAAAAGACTTAACCAAGCAATCTAGACATCTAATCAATCTCCAAGTGTCACTACTAACCAACATGTCCTAAACCAACTATGAAATTTCATGGAAATAAGAAACCATTAACTTTGACTTGTCGATACCTACACTAGTGCATTTTACCCTAATTTTTGACTAAGTCTTTTAAATGGGTTGGTTGGTTGATTTATAAAGAAAATTTTTGTTTTTTTTTTAAATAACATGCCCGTGTTGGTCGCAATTGTGACCAATTATTTTGGTCGCAATTGCGACATACATCACAGCATAAAACAAAAAAAAAAGGGCAAAAATATCACATTTCATTTGGTGTCGAGGGTTCCAAAGTATTTGTGAAGTCAAAATATATGCGGGTTAAAACTTTTGGTGATTGAAAGCTCTACTCTTGAGCGAGTTAATGGTATGTCTAGAGATTTGATATGGTTCCACCTACATCAATCCAAGGGCACTTCAACTCCTTCAATTCCTTCTACTCTGTTGAGTGATAAAACCTTGCTCCCACTAGTTTCTTGGTAATGTGTAAACACTTTTATGAGGACATATAAATCCTTTCCATTGGTCTTTAATATTCTTAAATTTAGAATAATATTATATAGCATCAAATTCATAATGATTTTAGTACATATGTTTTTTCATTCGTGCATTTTTCTTGCATGAGGGCATAGATTTTCAAGGGGGGTTCCAAAAGAGAGGACTCGCCATTGTGTAGGGATGTAATAGGTAAAATTTTAGTGGATTATGTGTTTGTGTTTGATTTTAATGGAGATGGCATTGTCAAGAATATTTCGATTCCATTGGGGAGGCTAGGTATATGGCACAAGACCTTGGGAATTTTATCCAAGTATCCATCCTTAAGTCCTTAGGATGCAGTAGAAGAGGCTGCGATAGGGTTTAGGGTTCAGGGATAGCCAAGAGAAAAACAAAAACTAAGATGTCTTAATAGCTCAAGACCATAAGAAACTAATTTTTATTGAAGATTCTAGGCACCTTAAGATTGGTTCATAGTGGAAGAGCTTGAACAATTGTTCTCACTTCATGAGTTTAAGTAACTCAGATGGGTTTATAATGGAAAATCTTAGACAACTGTTCTTTATTAAAGATTTTACCCACCTCACATGTGTTTATAAAAAAGAGCTTAAAAAAACTATTCTTTATCCAAGATTTTAAGCACCTTTACTCAAAAAGAACATGCTATCTGATTCCTTTCAATGCCTTTTCACTTTTATAGACACAAAGCACATATCCGTCAAGCTTTGTTTTCTACTTTGACAATAGAGCGATATCAAATCACTGATAAAGGTGATTATTGAATGTTGTAATGTCTTCATTGTTTACTTAAAGCATCTCTTTTATCCAAGCTTGTCTTAGGTTACATGATGTATATTTAAAGTAACTTGCCTTCAGTTTCATTCTTGCATAGCGAGGCCATTTTTTATGCCGGACTTTATATTATAAATAGCTTTGTTTTACTATTCGATATATGACTATAGATTATAATATTCTATATTAAACTCTTATTCTTGTATTAGAAGAAGTATTACATCAGTATGACAAGATGAAGGTAGATGCCTAACCGATTACTTGTTTCCAAGATAAACTTGAAGGTGTTCATCTTATGTTATTAAAGTCTTTCTTTAGAGTAAAATCATTCCTTACACCCAACTCAACCAAAAGTATAGTTTTTTTCTTCTCCCTTTTCCTTTGCTCATGCACAAATTCTTTATGTTTTTATTTCTCGGCACAAAGTAGCTTTTTGCAGATTCTTTTTCAAGACATAATTCAATAAAAATTCTTTTAGTTAAAAGGAATCGTTAAGGATAATGATTTATCTTTTAATTCTTTTCCCTGATTTTGAATGTTTATGAACAAGTTCACTTTAGGTTTAATCTCAACCAAATTAAACCTTTAAACCTCCATTTCATAGAACTCTCACTCAATTGATTGTTACTTCAAATGTATTATTTGTATCACTAACTAAGATGTTAATTTTCCTTCATACTTTATACTATGATTAAAGCAATAAGTGCTATTGTCAAGTTCATAAGTCATAATCACCTGTATAAAATTAATATGGTTAGTGTGCTAGTATTGACTATAGACAACAATTGGAGCAAGGTCTCCATAAAATTCCTTGACTCACCCACCAATGTGTCGACCATGATTAGTAGGGTGAGTCCAATGTATGATATATTAAATGCCTTGAGTCACCCACCAATGTGTCGACCATGATTGGTAGGGTGAGTCCAATGTACGATATATTTGCATTGACCAAAGTTACCCATGTTTACATTTTGATCTATTTAAACTATATACAATGATGTTTTATTTGCAGCTAAATGGGCCCTTAGTTTCATGGAATAATCAGGTCAATGAAGAGACTGAATAGTTAAGAGACTTTGGGTATCAATTTGTTTACATTTGCCCCTTGGAATTTGGTCTAAACTAATCCAAAATTAATTAGATTCTCTAAATTGATGAATGTATTTATTCTTATGATCAATGTCATATAGATGCTTATGTTGGATACTTGATTCTCTAAATTGATGAAAGTATTTCTTCTTATGATCAATGTCATATAGATGGTTATGTTAGAAACTTGGTGCTTAATAGCATAATTTTACCTTGAGTTTGACATTACATTACCACATCAACACATACTCTCTAGGATTGTCTTATCACACTGATGGTATATGAACCTTGGTTATTGTTGCAAAAAAGGAACCAATACTCTGTATCATAATCTTTGGATGCACTTGATAGCTCCTTGTAAACATATCAATTTCAATCAACTATAGAAATAGTCCACACATGCTTAGAAGAGAAATAGTTCATTAATTAGTGTGTAGTTTATAGGTAATCAACATAGATATATGGATACAAAAAGGTAACAAATAAGAGAAAAAAGAATGTTAAATGATTGCTAAAGATCATAAAGATGCAGTAAACAAAATGCAATGGCCTTTCACAATTTATACACTTAGTGTATTTATATATCTTTATATACAAGTATAGACTAGAACTTGATGCTCTCACAAGACTAGGCTATGGAAAGTAGGGGTTTCCCCTATAGTAACAAAGATCAAGCTATCACACACACACACACGCACACACACACACACACACACACACACACACACACACACACACACACACACACACACACACACACACACACACACACACACACACACACAGTTAGTTAGCTAGTTAGTTTCCAGCATCATGATGGATATATCTAGTTTCTTTAATCAAACAATGGATGTTTAATATGGCCATCGACAATATATAGGTATGAATTAGTATAATAAAAGTGATGAATAAATATTGGAGAATATTATGATGAATAATGACACAATTTTGTGAGAGATGACTGTAGTTTTTTTATGCATCATCACAATCTTTAATCTTCAATCAAATTTTTATTACATTCACAAATGTCTTAATGCTTTTTTAATTTTTGATAACTACATTCTTATAACCAACCATTTTTTGGTAAACTGCTACATTTTTGAAAACATATTTAGCCAATAGGCATAGACTTTCTTGATAGAAGACTTTGCGCATTACAACATTCTTGTGTATTGATGAAAATTTCTTTCCTTAGGCACATGTTGTAGGTTACATTGGTTATTAATTTTATGTATTATAAATATTTATGCATAATTGTTGGTAGTTTATATTATATATTTCATAATAAGTTATCAATTGTTGATAGTCTACACATCTTATAAACCGCTCATTGTTTGAGCCATTTCTCTTGCTGAAGCATTCTAAGGAAATAATGACAGACTTTCTTGAGGCAAGACTTTGCATATTCTAAAATTTTCTTTCGATCTTTTTTATTTGAGCCTAAGGATTGATGACTTTTCTCTTCTTAGGCACATCAGACAGGTTTAATTGACTATTCTATTTATATGCACTTTTAAGGTGGTTTTGTAAACTTCAGCAACAGAGCAGGCATCTATAAAAGAAAAGTGAGGTTTTCAAGTCACTGATAAGAGAGATTCATGATATTGACTGTAATATCATGAAGTATTGATGGCATCATTCTTAGAGTGACAACTAACACTAAAATAGAAAAGTGTATTTGAACCCTAATTGAATATGAACACAAAAAAATTATAAGAAGCCTAGGGCTACAGAAGGGTTTGGTATCATCTCTTGAAGTTTTTACTGCTAATTGTGAAGGGTTTTATATTGCTGAATATTATTTCTATATTGTATCAATCAAATATAGAACTTTAAATCAATCTCAAAGTAATATGCTTATCGCTGTTTCTGATGTTCATCAATTTTGTGTATGTGATGATCCACTTTTTTATCCAAATGATGGCTTGATATAATGGCCAATCTAAAGTTTTTTTTATTGTTGTTTATGATATTCAATCTCATTTCTTATGTGATGTTCTTGTTAATATCATCCTCTCTGATTGAGGCTATATGCACATGCAATCTTTATTTCTTACCAATGGTGGATTACTTCCACCCTCCTTGGTTGTTGTAAGGCTCTTGGAGTCCTCAGTATGCTACTAAAATAAGGTTTGATAACTAAGTCCAAATATTCATGTTACTTTGGGTTTCAATTTAAATGTTTCAAATTTTTTCAAGAATTAATGAAAGTTTCTAAAGCCAATTTGTTTATGGTCATTTAAACTAGTTCTATTTTATGTTAATATTAGGATTAAATGGAATTTATAGAAGCAGAAAGTACCATCTGAATTTGTGTTTCTTTGTTTGTTTTGAAGTGTAACTTAAATTTCTTGGAAGTGTTCCACAACATAGATCTCCTTCAACAAAATTATCTAGGTTGGGCAATTGGTAACTTCTTTTCTTTCTATGGAAAATTGTAATTGAAAAAATTTAAGACCTTTATAAATACTATAATGAAGCTTTTAATGATACAATTTCTCATTAGATAAGTGGATTATTGAAACAAAAAGACCAAAATATTGTGTGTTTTCATTTGGGTGGCTTTGAAGATTAAATGTTATTTTAAAAGTAATAACCTTATTTCTTGACAAGAGTATGTATATAAACATTAAAAATATCTAGAACTATATTTTGGATTAGAACTAAAATTAACATTCACATCTTCTATTTCAAAATTTTGAATCTATAATATATGATTTTGATATCCTTCACAATCAATGAATACCATAAATTTTTCTTCAACTCAATCTGGACTATTACTATACTTCTGTTCTACTTCTTTTTACATCAACTTATCATGGAAATTATAATCAAATATTGATGGTATTCTTTTTATATAAATTGGATAAGTGGCACTGGTGGAAGTTAAATAATCAACAACTCTTTTCTTTTCAAAATAGAGTTCAAGCTTCATTGCATCAAAGTCTACTTAAATAATAGGAGCTAAGAAACTGAAGATAGTACCTATGCCTTTCGAAGTCAAGTTGCACTATAAAATTTGACATATAATACCAAATTGAACATATTGATATTTTGACTAGTCACTATAATTCTTTGTATCAAAATGTGTCACAGAGCTAGTAAGCATTCTATTTCTTTTAGAAAGTGAAATTCTCTTACCATATGCAACAAGACATCACCTTTGAATTGATTTCTCTAATGAATGGTGTTTAGAACCTTCTTGTTAAATTCAACCAAATCTAAGTTAAGTTTTTTGGGTATTCTACTATCTTCATTACTTTTGAAGAACAAATATTAGTTTTTTTCAAGGTTAAGTGAGCTTTATTTGTCTCCAAGTTTGTAAAATTATCATCCATGCGAAGTATGTGAAAAATAATTTTTTTGTGATGGATGCTTCCCTATAATGTTTGGATTTTTAGGTTCTCTAAGCCATATTAGAGTGGTTGTTTGATGTTACAAGTGATTTTAGATCTCATATATTACTTAAAGATCTGACTATTCCATACACTCCTTTGGTTCTGATTGTTCCAACATAGTGACCTTCAAAATGACTTAAAAACCATGAGCTTACAAAGCAACTACACTCTATTTGTATCCATATCACTCCAAATCATCAACAGAGTCATGATCAATCTCATCTATAAAGTGTATTAAAAGCTAAGGATTTGGAGTGACTCTATCATTTCATTTTTTTCCACATCTTGTTCAAACCATATAATGCAATCTCATCTATGAAGTGTATTAAAAGCTAAGGATTTGGAGTGACTCATATACAATTCATTTTTTGTCATTCATTATATGGTTTGAACAAGTGTGGAAAAAAATCAGATTTTTATTATGAATTTTCTTTTCACCAATTTATGTTAAACTAATTAGCAAAGATTTGGTCCTTGGAGTTGTAGCGATTTTGAGAAAAAAACCTAACTTTTAATCACCATATCTTAAATGAATTTTCACATTGAGGTGATCCGAGTTTGATCAATTATTCTCGATACAAGTTGGTTTTGAGTTTCCTTTTTATTATTTTGTAGAACTGTTGCTATTTATTTAATGTACAATTGTGGAGAACTTTTTAGATCATCGACTTTTGTGTTTCTAAGGTTTTCTTACAAGTAAGAAACATTACTTGATTAAAATTTCACAATGTCTTTTAGGCTCCTGTGGGGCAGATGTTAGACATCCACACCTTAGAGAAGATTCTAGTCCATTAATAGCGGTAGTAGGTTTTCAATATAGATCATTGTTTGTTGTTGTTTTGGTTCACACAATTCATATGAGAAATGCTTATCTTAATATTTTGGAATTTGGTGCAAATGTCAGGTGGTTGCATCCCAAGACTGGCCTAAAGTCACAAAGAATTAACTTGGGGAAAACTTTTACAACTTCACGCACCATGGATTAGGGATGTGTTTTGAATTACTAAATGAGCATGAGGAGAAAACCCTCTAGAGCACAATTTTTGCCTTGATCATTAGGAAATTTGAATGATTATTTCACTTTGATTCTTTGCAGGGAGCTATTGATTTCTTTTCACAGAGCAATAGGACAAAAGCCTCTGCAAATCATATTTTATAGGTAACTTATTTCATTTTGATTGGTTTTTGTGGTGAGATTTAGTTCTGCATTTCTTATGTCTCCTTACTGACAACTTTGGTATTTATTAAGAGATGGTGTAACTTAAGGATAGTTTTACCAAGTTCTATTTTATGAACTAGATGCTATTCGCAAGGTCAATTTCCTAATACTCATTATAGTACTTGCTATTCAATTGAGATAGACATGGCTCATTAGTTTGTTTGTATTCTCTTTGGATTTTGTTAAAGAAGACAACTGAATGCTATATAAACTAAAAGTTCTATGGTGTCAACAAGCTTGTGCATCTTTTGAGCCAAATCACTAGCCCTAGTGACATTTGTTGTTGTTCAAAAGTGGCACCATACTAGACTATTTGCAAACAATCATGCAGATAGGCATTCTATAGATAGACATGGGAACATCTTGCCAAGTCTTCAATACATAATAAAGCAATTGAATTTCATAAATTGTTTTTTTGATAGTTGATTTGTTTAAATATTGCCCATCAAAGATTATGTAGTACATCTCATCTTTTTTCTGCACAGGAGCTTGTAGTTTTGAAGAATTTGATAGCGAAGAATCTGAAGAAGATATTGTAGCAAAGGTATATTTTGTGTTCTTTTTAAAGTGAAAATGTGACTAGAAATTTTGTATATTGTCATATTTCACATGCAAAAAGGTCAAATTGTAAATAGAGATGAAGTTTTGAGATAGCCCTTTCTTTCTTACAGCGTTTCTATGAAGGCAACTCTGTCCTTGGACACTTGGTCTTCCTCTTCTAAAGGATTAGTAATTTGTACATTTGAAGCTTTCTTAGGTGATAATACCTTGCCTTTTATTTGGTATCTCCATCTATCTTCATTGTCCATGGAGGTGAGAACACCAAAGTGGTGATTTTACTATGGCAAGATCCTATTCAATCATCACAACACAAACAGAAACCTCCAAGACTTCCTAAATTAAACCACAATCTTATAATTAATTGAAATCCAAGGATTGTGTTTTTGAGTGTATTGTAGGATTTGAGCTCTCAAAAGATACGTATCCTTTGTAGTGGTTCACTTCCCACAATCTACAAGTCATGCAATTGCAAGAGATTGGATCAGTTTTTTAAATTTTTTTATTATAGATTGTTCCAAAAATTATCCCCTATATGTCACAAACTCCATGGATAAATAGCATGATTACACATCTCAATTAAAGATATGATGCTATAATTTCTTCCCTTTTTTCATAGTTTTGGTGGAACATGCTACTTTATGCTAAAACCTTCATACCAATATATAATAATCCACTAATTAGTATTGATCTTTATATCTATATCATCTAACATATTTCAAACTTTTCATAGGTTGTAGGACACATCAAAGGCAACAAATGTGAGGCTGGAAAAGGTTGGGCAGCATAGACTTGGCTCTAGGGGATATTCAAAAATTAAAGCACATGTTTTAAGTAGCAATAAATGAATTGCAAAGAAAAATTATTTATAAAATGCAAATAATTTTTCTAATTAATAAAAAAATGGAGGACACTGATTTTAATCTAGAGGCCAAGGAAGAACACAAAAAAATTTCCTTCAAGCAAGGCTATGCAACGATGGTTGAATGCCTATGGCAAGCTTCCATTGCCCCAACCAAATAGTCTCCTACATCATGTGCATAGGTAAATATGCCAAAAATAATATTAGAAATTGAATACTTGAGCAATAATTTATTTGATAATAATGTCATCACATTGCAATGCAGCCTATTAATCGTGACATAGATCATATGCAGCATCATAAAGCCCCTGATGTGCATCATACTATCAATGGAGGTACTCATTTTTTATTTAAAACTAATTATGTAATTATTAGTACAATTTAACATCTTTAATTGAACTTGGTGTAACCTTTTTTTGTTGGTCCTAATGGTGAGCTTCCTGATAAGCTACTTAACTTTGAACCACGTTTGATAGAGCATGTTAGCAATGAGATAATGGACAAGGATCCCAATGTTCGGTGGGATGATATTGGTAAATTTAATATGGCTAAATGAATTGATGATAATATTATTCATGTTTATTTCTATGTACCCATTAACATTAATATTTATTTTTCCAAAATTATACTAAAGCTGGGCTAGAGCATGCCAAAAAGTGTGTGACAGAAATGGTCATATGGCCTCTATTGCAACCTAACATCTTTCAAGGCTGTCACTCTCCAAGCACAAGGCTCATCTTATTTGGCCCTCCTGTAAGTTAGTCTGATTTATTCTTTGTTCTTTATATGTTGGAAATTTGTTTTTGTTTATAATAAAGTACATTTAATTTGCTCTTAGGGTACTGGGAAAATGATGATTGGATAAGCTATGGTAGGAGAAGCCAAAGCTACTTTCTTTTATATTTCTACCAGTTCATTGATGAGTAAGTGGCTAAGTTCCTAATAAAAATCATGCTTTCAAGTTATTTTATTGTTTTGATTCTTGAATGCAAAAAGCCTTGTATAATTCTAGGGAAGCACTTGTGCTTAATGGAAGTCTTACATAATAAAGATAACATCAAAAAATATAACAAATGGTTTCTGTTTGTGAGAAATTAGACACATATAAAGATTGCATGTGCAGGTGCAATTTCTAAAGCATATACCATGGCAGGAGTTAATGATCAACAAATTTCAATAACAATTTTTTTTCCTATGATTGATTGGTGGAATTAAATATTGATTTAAGGGAAGAGCACAAATTGAAAGAGGGTATTGGGCATCTATTATCATTTACTTTTCTATTTTGGGTGATAATACAATACTGTTAGATTAGGGAATTGGGCATCTGTTATCATCATATTACAACATGGAAAATGGTGTGAAATTGCACTTTCCTTAGTCGTGGTTGCATACCTAGTGCACTCTTTCATTTGAAAAATGAATAGAAATACCATATCTAGTAGCTTCTCTATGTTTTATTCATTTATTGGTAATGTTTCTGTTAGGATAAACCACAGACAGAAATAAAAAACTACACGCAAATATAACCAATAACAGAAAATAATAGATCACACAAAAATGAACACAAGGCACAAGGATTTAACGTGGTTCACCCAATCCCTAGGCTACATCCACCAAACAACAAGTTTGATCTTATTATAATCTAGTGATTACAACCTGATTCTAATTTGTAATCCCTTACAGCTTAATACGGCCGCAAGAACCAATTTGCATCACAACATAATGAAAAATACCCAACCCTAAACCCTTTTATACAAGTATTAAACCGCTTTAGGGTTATAACAAGTCGGCCATAATATGTTGGCTACTATTTATGAAGTATGTACAGTACTTTCCTAATCAGTCACCATAATCTAACAATCTCCCACTTGGGGACTGATTAGGCTCCACACTAAACAAAAATCTCCCACTTGGAGACTGATCCTATACCAATACCACTACTACATGGAGCTCCCACTGGATCAAACCACCTTGGACTCTGTTGTTCTTTTATTCATGTTCAATCTAAAAGACCAACCAAAGCTAAAGAGGAGTTCAGCTTCTCCCGTGTTACAACCTTTGTCAACATATTTGTTGGATTGTCATTGGTATGTATCTTCTCCAGCTTTAACTATCCATCCTCCAAAACTGACCAAATGAAATGGTACCGCAACTGTATGTGTTTGGTCTTAGAATGCAAAGCTAAATTCTTAGCAAGATGAATGGTACTCAGACTATCTGTGAACAAATAATTATCCTTCTATGGATGTCCCAAGTCTTCCAAAAAGAACTGAAGCCATATCATTTCCTTGGCTACCTCTGTAGCAGCAACATACTCTGCCTCTGTAGTGGATAGAGCATTAATCTTTTGTAACCTAGAAACCCAACTCACAGC
This sequence comes from Cupressus sempervirens, assembly GCA_028749045.1. NCBI lineage: Eukaryota > Viridiplantae > Streptophyta > Pinopsida > Cupressales > Cupressaceae > Cupressus > Cupressus sempervirens. The sequence goes on from CM053784.1 coordinate 365,817,119, forward strand.
TGCCCCACTAACAGTAAAGACATAACCTGTAGTACTCCGCCTGGTATCAATATCCCCTACCAAATCTGAGTCAACATAGCCCTATAAATCAGTAGTAGAGCCCCCAAAGTGTAAACACTTATTGAATGTTCCTCTCAAATATCAGAGAATCCACTTGACAGCATTCCAATGCTCAAATTCTGGATGACTCATATAACTGCTAACGACTCCCATTGCATGTGCAATATCTGGCCTAGTGCATACCATAGCATACATCAAGCTTCCTATAGCTGAAGCATAGGGTACCTTGGACATCTTATCCTCCTCTTCTTGTGTCTTGGGACACATCTCCTTAGTCAATTTCAAATGACTAGATAAAGGTGTGCTGACAGCTTTAGCATTCTCCATAGAGAAACGTTGCAACACCTTCTCAACATAATTAGCTTGAGATAGAGTCAATGTTCTATTCTTCCTATCTCTATAAATTTTCATACCAAGGATTTGTTTTGCTGCCCCCAAATCCTTCATAGCAAATGCATGTGCTAACTGGCATTTCAGCCCCTTAATATGATCCATGTTAGACCCAGCTACAAGCATATCATCAACATATAGACATAAAATAATGTAGCTATCATCATCCAACCTCTTAAAATAAACACAGTAATCTGAATGACACCTGTTATATCCATGCTCATGCATAAAACTGTCAAATTTTAGATACCATTGTCGAGGTGCTTGCTTCAAGCCATATAAACTTTTCTTCAATTTGCACACTAAGTTCTCCTTACCTTTGACCTTAAAACCCTATGGCTAAGCCATATATATTTCTTCATCCAAATCACCATGAAGAAAGGTTGTTTTAACATCCAGCTACTCTAAATGCAAATCTTCAGTAGCCACAAGACTTAAAATAGTACGAATAGAAGTCATTTTAACAACAGAAGAAAATATCTCATCAAAATCAATTCCCTTTTTCTGTGCAAATCCTTTTACAACTAACCTGGCCTTAAATATTTTCTTACCTCCTTCCTCTTCTTTCAACCTATAAACCCACTTATTCTATAAAGCCTTTTTACTTGTAGGCAACTTTCACAAATCCCATGTCTTATTTTTCAGCAAAGAGTCCATTTCATCTTTCATTGCAGACTCCCAATGAATCTTAGTATCCACCTACATAGCTTCATCATAAATTTTAGGTTCACCAGCATCAGTAAGTAAAATAGAATACAAAGAGGGAGAAAATATTTGTGGAGGTTTAATTTGCCTCATTGACCGTCTAACATTCACTGGTGTGTGTGGTATTTGTTGTTGCAGTTGTTGTACATCATGAGGAATGGCTGGAACATCAGCTTTTGGAGTATCATCCAACACTACATAATCATCTTCTTTCTTCTCATGTTGCTGCAATAGATATTTGTACAACACTTTCTCATTGAATATGAAATCCCAAAGCCTATAACCAAATTCATTAATGCCATATCCAACAAAGAAACATTTCTTTGATTTAGCTTCTAGCTTGGTTCTATTTTCAGAGTCTATATGAGCAAAAGCTTCACAACCAAAGGTCTTGAGAAAAGAATAACTCACCTTCTTAATAGTCCATGCTTCCTCTGGAATACCATAGCCTAAAGGAGTAGAGGGACCTCTATTAATCAAATATACTGTAGTATTGATAGCCTTTGCCTACATGTGTAAGGGCAACCCAACATGCAACCTCATGCTCCTTGTGCACTCTATTATAGTCCTGTTCATGTGTTCAGCCACTCCATTTTTCAGTGGAGTCCTTGGAACAGTTTTCTGTCTATGAATACTATTAGTGGAGCAATAATCTTCAAATTCATGACTGCAATACTCACCACCATTATTAGATCAGAGACATTTTAATTTCTTACCAGTCTTATTTTCAACCAAGCATTTTCATTTCTTAAAAGTTTAAAATACATCAGATTTCTATCTAAGGAAATAAACCCATACTTTTCTAGTTGTGTCATCAATAAATGTAACATAATAATGAGAGCCACCAAGGGAAGATACTTGAGCTAGTCCCCATACATCTGTATGCACAAGCTCCAATTTCTCCTTTTTGTTTTCCTTCCTAGTCTTTACAAAACTCACTCTCTTTTTTTTTTTCATACACACAACTTTCATAGAAATCCATATTAACACATTTTAGACCTGGTAAAACTTTCTTTGAATGAAGTACTTTCATACCTTTATCACTCATGTGCCCAAGTCTATTGTGCCATAGCGCTATATCATAATCTACAATAGCTATTTGTTCTCTCTTCTCAACTGCAACAATTGTTCCTGAACATTCATTTTTCTCTGAAACAATCAAAGTAGTAGGAACAATATGACCTGTACAAAGATATAAGGTGCCTACTTTCACACCTTTTGAAACCTTCCAATTTTTATCATTAAAAGTAACTACACAACCCTCATCACCGAGTTACTTAGCTGAAATTAAATTCTACTCAGCCTTGGAACATGTCTTACCTCATGTAGTAGCCAATGATTCCCATTCTGCAACTTAATCTTAATTTTTCCTGTTCCAACAATCTGACAGGGTTCATTATCCCCCAAATAAGCAAGCCCAAAATCCCCTTGGACATAATCAATGAAATAACCTCTATGAGGTGTAGCATGAAATGAAGCACCAGAATCTAAAACCCATGAATCATCAACACTCTCTAAAGATAGAAGCAAAGCATCCTCTTCAGATTTGTTACTTACCACATTTTCCTTCGTGTCTCCATCTGATTTATCTCCTTCATTTGTCTTTCGATTCTAGTAATCTTTCTTTTTGTGCCCTGGTTTCCCACAGTACTAGCAATCATTTGGTCCTCTTGATTGAGACCTCCTCCCCTTTGACTTTCCTCTTGATTTCCCATGATTTCTAGAGTTACTTCCTCTTTCAGTCGTTCTGCCCCTACTTTGGGCATTCAAAACACTTCCTAATGTAGATCCACCTAAGGATTTCCTACGAGTTTCCTCACTCAAAACAACACCGATCACATCATCATATTTTAGGGTACTAGATCTAGGAAAAAAATTACTCACTGCCATTACCAAGCCATTCTAGCTTTCAAGAAAAAAACACAAAATCAAGAGAGCCCTAATTTCTTCATCAAAATTGATACCCACAAAAGATAACCTTCTACCATTTTCATATTAAATAAATGCATCATGAGAAATACCTTGTTTGAAGTGGAGGGCTTTTCATACAGTGTTGCTAGGGTTTTTATTAAATCTTTTGTCATCTTTTCTTTTGTAATATTAAATGCCACCGATGGTGCCAAGCATAATCAAATGCTTTTGAGTGCCTTTCTGTCCAAAAGATCCCATTCAACCTCTGACATAGTTCCCTAATCTTGGCTTGTCCTTCCAATGGCTTCCATAAATCCTTCTGATATAGATAGTCTTCCATTTGCATCTTCCATAACTAGAAGTTCTGCCCATTAAACCTGTCAACCTGCAACTTACCCTCATCTGCCATCACTCCCACTCAACCGTGAGACTCCAACTTAACTGTGAGACTCTCCTGTAGAGGATAACTGAAAGACAACCTCACTCTGATACCACTTGTTAGGATAAACCATGGATAGAAATAAAAAAATACATGAAAATATAACCAATAACAAAAAATAATAGATCACACAGAAATGAACACAAGGCACCAAGACTTAACATGGTTCACCCAATCCCTGGGCTATGTCCACCAAACAGCAAGTCCAATCTTATTACAATCTAGTGATTACAACCTGATTCTAATCCGTAATCCCTTATAGCTCAATACCGCCGCAAGAACCAATTTTGCATCACAACATAATGAAAAATACCCAACCCTAAACCCTTTTATACAAGTTTTAAATTGCTTTAGGGTTATAACATGTTGGCCATATGTCGGCCATAATATGTTGACTACCATGTTAGCCATGGCCCACTATTTATGAAGTATGTACAGTACTTTCTTGATCAGTCACCATAATCTAACAGATTCAATGTCATGCCATTTGATGGTAGATTCTAGAGTTTCATTTAGTTGTGATGATGGGCCACACCACCCATACCAACTCACAACCAAAAATGCAACAATATGGAGACAAGAGAGATGACAAAATGCTTCATAAAACTTCCATTAATACTTGAAATTCATTAGAATATTCTCCAAATGAAAAAACTCCAAATTCTTACAATATAAGAGAGATTTCTTGCTAAGAGCTTCTACAAGAAATTACATCCGAAGAGCTTGTCTTGAAGAGCTTCTATTTTTCCAACTTCCATTAGAAGAGCTTCCATTTCTTGAACTTCCTTACAAATGATAATAGGCCTTTCTTAAATAGGCACTTACCACCCAAGGCATGATTTATCCACAACATTCTAGAATCTCCACAACCTTCTACAATATCTACAACCTTCTAGAATTTCCACCTAAATACAACTAAGCACCACTATGTGGCCCAATTAGAAAATTACATTTCTTTTGTGGATCACAACAAATATTAAATGCATGATGCCACCTACACACCTCAATTAATGGAATAACAACTATTTTTATTATTTTTCTATTTATGCCACCTATTAAATTCCCACCCAAATACAACTAAGCACCCAACAAATATTAAATGCATGATTTAAGGAACTTTCCACAAACTTCTAAGATGCCACCTACACATCATGCATCAAGTTGTAAGGTGTGTCTTATCTTTTAAAGTTTGTATACTCCATTTGGTAGTTTGGTATTAATTGATGATGTATGGGATCTTCTACCTTCACTGTAGTCTTCATCATCATCCAACTTGTCATTTGGTATTTTCCATGTTATCCTCTATTTCCATGGTCTTCAGCATGGTTGTGTATTTTATCTATCTAGTTCAAAGACTCTATGTGCCTAAGGTGGAAGCCATTTAGAACTAAAAGTTGGAGAGATCATGTTTCCCCTCGTAAAACTAGAAAATGTCATGAGTTTAAGGTCAAGAAGGAAGAATTCGTAACATTTTGAGTAGCAAAATATGCTTAAAGATACATATTTAGTTGATTCTTTGGTGAAGTTTTTATTTTAATTCAATTGATTTTTTTTGCCAACCAAATTCCTGACTCCAATGTATATTGTATTTCAATGCTACATTTTCATAGGGATCTAAGTAAAATGACCGTTGACTATTATTTATATTTGAGAATTTGTGTTGTGCCTTACTATGATATTACTTAAAAATTATATCATTCATATATATAATGGTTTCACAATTTATTATTGTTTTATATTTTCTTGTTGTATCTATTGGCACATTATATCAACATTACTTATTGTTATAATTATTGTAATATCCAACAATAACTTCATGAAAGAAGGATTTAGCATACTAATTTTTTCTGTTAGCTAGCATTTGTTAGAGAAAATAAACATATGGTCATATACATGGATATACTATTTTCATAACTTAGGCAAGAACCTACAACACAAGGATAAAATTGCAAGCCTCTTATGATTTTGGGTTCAAATCTACTAGAATTTAATAAATAATAATAATAGTAATTAATAAAAATATATAAGAATAATTAATCTTAGCTTTGACCTCTTATCAATCAAAAAATTAACATCAAAATTTACTGATATCTTGTACTTACTATTTACATCTTTCACTACCATAACTAGATCAGCCATTTTTAGTTATCAGAATCTTTTATCTAGTCAACTCATGATTAATCTATCTTGAAAATGATTCTAAAAACCAAAACATGCATTTCTCAACTTTAGTTACCAAATTTGTACTCTCATTTTTCTACAAATAGATATCAAGATATCTAGAAAGTTAATCATGCTCACATTGATAGTGAGGGATTATGCTTCTATGCTCTTCATTAATCTACAAGCTTTCTTATAATACAAGAAACCATAAAATGGTTTTTTTTTCTTCCAGTTTTATCAATGCATGTTCTTCATCATTAGGTTAGGTAATCTATCCACATATTTCCCCTATGCAGTACTGTGATTACCACATGTAATTGTTATTTGCTAGAAGTTGTCCTAAAAAATATTGTCCAGAAAAATGGATCAAGAAGATTTCATGTCTTTCTCATGGAAACTTTGGTTATTATGTGTAAAATTGGTCTTATTCTTTTAACAATTATTTTCATGTTATTCGTAGAAATTTTTTTATCATTTAAGTTTCTTGTTCTTGCAAGATGAACTCTGAGATGCAGTGTTACTAGTGTTTACAAATAAGTAGGATATTCCCAATGCAATGAATGTTGTAGAGATCATGATAAAATTGGGTTGCATTCTCATAGGTAGCGACACTTGTGAGTATTAAATTCTTTATAATTTTCAGTATTAGAAATTGTAGATACTAATCATCTATTATGCTGCACTATTTCTACTTTGCATATAGTTTATCATCACTCTAGTAAACAAGAAAAAAACTAGAATGTAAATGTTGCTTGTGAAATAGCTTGTACCATGTCCTAAGGTATATACAAAGCATCTGCGATATTTTGTTAGAAATAAATCCTTTTATTTTAGTTCTTATGGCTTTTGTTTTATTTTGCAGGTTTGAAAGATTACAGTGGAATAGGGTTCAAGAATTTTGTATTACAAAAATGTCTTGTTTCTTTATTGATATAGATAGATTGAGGAGGTAAAAATTTAGTTTTGATGCATACTGATATGTAGGATGCACACTTATTTTGATGTGACATTATGTGTGTTCTCTTTCACATTTTACTATCAATTTTCTATCCAATTTAATGACCCAAAACTACTGAGAAAAACTATGAAGGTAACTATTGCTATTAAAATCTTGTACTACATTTTTATGTTTATCTCTTACCTATCTGTAACTGCACAATAGATATTGAAAATCTCTTTCCCTCACTGTGCAATTGAACTACTTTAGTTTTATTGATGCAACTAAACTATGAGTGCCTTTTGTGTTCTTGACAAATCGTAAGCTTTCAATTTTTGTAAAGCCATTACAAATGCAAATGAACAACTGGTGAGGTGTCAATTTTAAGGCAATTTTTTGTTTCTATAACATACAGTTCAATTGCTAGAAATATTTCATCTAGATTGTTAACTTTTCATGTCATTTTCTACTTTGGTTGGGTAGTTCTCCTTTCATTTGTAGCAGTCTTTAGCCTAACAACAGTTTGGTATTACATCCAGAGCGATAACATAGTTGACTTAGAACTTTGCATTAAAGAAAACATCAAGGTATAATATTTGAATTGTGGATATTTGTAAATTATGTTGGTTTTAGACATAGTTATAGTTATAGTTATATATTTGCTCTTATGATGATGTGATTGGGATTGTAAGTTAGTTTGTCATGTTTATCTATTTGAAAAATAGATGAAATTATTGGCTTTCATTCTTGATAAATAATTCTTTCCTAATTTTATTCTTGCCTTCAGGAACCAAAATTTAGATGTACTATGCCAATTATTGCAAAGGCTTTTCTCTCATAGGAGCCTTCTAAACTACACAAAATTTGAGTTGTAAAGCATAATTTCTTGTTGGAGACTCAGGATATCGTGCACATTTTCTTCTCCTTCCCATTGTTTTGTATGAAATAAATCATGTAACAAATGAAAAAATGGTGTGGAGGTAGAAATGTACACGATACACTAACTCTCATGCACCGAGAAATTACACTTTAGAATCAAGTTTTGTGCAATTTAGAAGGCTCCTATGAGAGCAAAGCTTTTGCAATAATTGGCACATCTCATCGAAATTTCTACATATCTTGGTCTCAATTTTGACGCAAATGCATAGAAAGGTAAGATGTTTTAGTTGCAATTTTGACACCAAACTAGTCACCTTTGACATTGCTTGTATGGCACTGGCATATAAAAGTAAGGGGTTTTGGTTGCAATTTAGATGCCGAATTGGTGAAGGTTTATGTCAAAATTTTTACCAGCGGTGCCCACAAATGAGGAAATAATAGTTTAGGTTGGACTAGGGAAATTAGAAAAATTCGCATCAGTAAGTCCACCTTTATGAAGTCAAAATTTTGACATAAAATGTATGTGGCAAAAAACTAACTAAAAAAGATCGACAGCAAGCTTGGTCGCCTTATCAACCTACTCTTGTCAAAATTTTGAGCTTTTCGAGTTGAAATTTAGGCCTAAATTTAGTAGTGCTAGGAAGGGGCTCAACCTAAGAAGGTACCCAAAATGCCTTTCTAGTTTCAACCAACAAGTTTGGAGATACCTATTATTTTCACAAGAATTTTTCTACACAAAATTTAGGTGATATTTTCTAGTATTATACGAACTTGTACTATACTATCGAGTGACACTTTTCCAATATTGTGCAATACTTCTTATAACTACCATGCGATACTTTCTATTATCACCCGATATAACTTACTACTACCATGCGATACTTTATCAGTGTTGCATGATAGAACTTACTATTTCCATGTGATAATTTCTAGTATTGCACAATATTTCTCTCTAAGGTGTAATGCTAAACTTTTTTCACCCAAGATCGCAAAGAAACAACCTGACTGACAACCAAAAGGGGAAAAGAGTTAGAACCTCCACATCGGGGAGTATAATATCCATAATAATTGAGGAGTAAACACTCAAAGGAATAAGGAAGATCTCATAAAACTAACATCTCAACCATAACATCTAATCCAAGCATCTAATGTAATCGTGCAAAAAAAAACATCACAGTGAACATACATGTGCATAAATCAACTATTTCTATGAACTAAAATAACATAAATCACATGGAAATATACTTTGAAAGATACGAAAGAACCATGTAAGCATCCAACTTTGAATATCAACTCTATACAATGCTCCCTAGTAGTGGTAAAGGTAGCTATGCCTCCCAACCATGTGGAACACATAGGCTCTTGTTTTGTTGATGGAGATAGTGATTCAACCTTAAACACATAGACAAGACAATAATACATGGCTAACACTCATGACAAATAGTATAGGGGACTGAAACCAAGATCATGAGAAAATGTAGTACAAAAGGTCCTGGTTAGAATCTCTATGGGCATGCTATGTAGGGACTCTAGTGGAGAGTAGATTGCTTGGCATCGTGGAGCCCAAGCTAAACACCCAATGGAAACACTCTCTTGGGAGGCTATAGAGCTATGTCATCAGATAAACTACATAGATATTAGGCCCTCAAATAAATCGATCAGCATATACCTTCAGATGAGCCATACAAGTATGTAGTATTTTCTTATTATAGTTAATTACCCATGAATTTATTTATTTATCACTTATTAGAATCTTCTTCATGCATTCCTCATTGGGAACACGACCCCTAGGTTATGAGAGAAGCCCCTCCATCGACTTACCCTACATATCCATGCTCATCACAGAATGAGTGCCCATACACAATGTTGTTTCCCAACCCAACTCCAGTGAGCATAACTCAACCAATAAGAAACCTAGAGGTAGGGACTCACAAGACCCTTATAATTGCATGCTCATGTTCTTGTGTGTGAGCACACCAACTACACAATGATCATAAACAACAAGGGCTAGATGAGAAACATATAAAACACAAGTATAACAAATCACTCGACCAAGTTATATCTGGGAGTATAGATTTGACATGAATCCCAATGAAGCAAAATAAATCTAGGGTCAGTTATATATCCTTATGAATAATCTGAATCCACAACCAACTACCGTGCCAAGAAAACTTGAGAAAGCTAGGTGATACACAAATCGAGGTGAAAACCAAAAATGCCAAAAAACCTTGAAATTAAAATTGATTGTCATCATATAAAAAATTCAAAAATATCAAATAAAATTTGGATTTAGAGTCCGTATGCAAAAATGGCTAGCATAATGACACAAAACCCCTAACACTTAAGTCTAAAAAGCTATAAATGCTTACACCTATCCAACTAGGTAAGATAGCATGTAGAAATAGAAGAGAACACTAGCTATCTACCTCCAAAAAATTTACTACAAAAAATAGACCCCCAAATGGAGCAAAAACAATAAAATGAGAAAGCCCTACCTTGTAGCCAAAAGGGCTAAAATAGGAACATGTGTGATAAAATGATTGCCATGTGGTCACCACTAAAAATCTTGGCAAATGAAGGTCTCCCCAAGCTAGATCCAACTAGGTCAACCTCACTTTGATCCCATGCCTCTAGCTCCTACAATGAACATAATGATAAATTCTTCAAAGAGGATTTTAGAATTTTCTCTCAAATTACTATTTTGCATGTGAGAAATGAGGAAATAATTCCATTTTGGGGTATATATCCACTTTTAAAAATGGAATATAATATTAAGAAATTAACTTGCCCACTAAAACAACCCTTTCTCAACCTAGAAAAATCAAGTAATTCCAATTAAATTCAATTCAACTATGGTAAAGCTATAAGGAATTAAAGTAATTAAATCAAATATAGAATTTCCATAAAATATTAAATCACAATATTCCTTGATAAATTTAACGACAAATGCAAACCTCTAAATGCACAGACACACTCATAGGTCTAATCACATAATGCAAATGAGTTTGGATTTAATAAATTACTAGAGGGTTTAAATAATGAATTAAATAGGATATGTCAACCATATAGGAATGACATTGGCTAGGTAAGAATAAATGAATCACTAACTCCATGTGCCACTACCGAGGATATAAATCCTACACACTACAAAATATGATCAAGTACAATTGCATATAATAATATAGGTGAAGCAATAAATGAATTAAATCACATTAATAACTATTTATTTAATCTCATTAAAATAATTAATTCGTATCACTCACTACATAATAAAACATCCCACTATAGAATCAAATCAAAGTATCTAGAATCCAATAAGTCTATCATATAATCATTAAAAAAGTAGATGTCTAACTAAAAAATAACCAAGTATCATCATAAAGCATCATTTCACATCAATAAGCATCATCATGCAGATAATATCAAACTAAATAGCATAGCATCTAAAATCTATGGTGCAAGTAAATCAAAACATAGTATTTGACCATCAAGTCATCTCAAGTGTCCTCAAACATGAGTATAGAAGTATCTCTCAACAAAAATATAACCAAGTACAAAATAAAACATGAGAGGCACTACATCCTCCCCCACTAGGCATAGGATTACTCTTGGAAGCCTACAAAAAGATAAGGGTACAAATCTCTCAACCATGTAGCATCCTCTCAAGTAGTAGAAGTCTCATCATTTGGATCCCACTGGACCCTTAGCTACTCTATGTCTTGACTTCCAAGGGTCAACCTCTAATGATGAAGGATATAGATAGGCTCAAAAGAAAGTTTCCCATCCTCTACTTGCAAAGAATCTCAATCAAGTACATGGGTCACATTGGAAATATACTACCTCAAAAGAAAAACATGGAAAACATAATGGATGTGTAATAGGCTAGGTGATAACACTAGTTGATAAGCAACACAACCAATCCTCTCGAGGATCTCAAATGATCTGACAAAATGTGGCACCAACTTAGAGCCTTTCCCATAATGGATGGGGCTTTTCCTCGAACACACTCTAAAAAAATGTGGTCACCAACTAAAAAGTGATGATCCAACCAATAGGCATCCACATATATCTTTTGGCTATCCTAACCAATAACCAAATATTCTCTAAAATGAACAACCTGCTACTCAATAAATCTCTAGACCTAAAATTACTTGGTCCTCTAAATGATCCAAAATCAAAGGGGTGTGACATGGTCTACCATACAAGGCTTGAAAAGGTGACATGCCAAGAGAACTATGGTACCCATTGTTATAGGAAAACTCAACAAGGTACATATAGTCCTACCACTTTACTTGCTTATCCATCACATGCATGTGAAGCATGTCTTCAAGAATTTGATTCACTCTCTATGTCTGACATATAAATGCACCCCAAGTGTTGTAGTAGTCCATCAAACTATAAGGAATAACCTAAAAACCTCCCCTCAAGGGTACATCCAGACTCAATGTCCACCCTCACCTACTAATACCATGTCACTAGAAAAGACCTCTAGGATATGACCTCGCAAATGCATTCCCAAAGAAAAAATTGATATCTCATGTCATCACCTACTCAAGGTAACTGTGATGATATTCTCTATACCTTTGATGTAGTGAATATCAAAATAATAATCACATAGAAACTCCATCTATTGACACTATCATACATTCAAGTCTGGCTAAGTAAAGATATACTACAAGCTAAGATGATCATTATGTAGCTCAAACCTATGTCCCAAAAGGAAATGTTTCCAGCACACAAGTGAATGCACAACTACTACGAGTTTCAAATTATGAGTGAGCTAGTTAAGCTCATGGTATTTGAGTTTTCTAGACTCATGTGAAATTACACAACCATCCTGCATCAACACTAACCCCACACCCTCTAGTGAAACATATATGCAAACCATAAAATTTCTATATAATTAGGCATGGTAAGAACTAGTGCACTAGTTAACTACTCATTTAGAGCCTAAAATGTTGACTCACACTGGTATCACCAAACATACTTCTTCCATTTCCTTTGAAGAGAAGTGATAGGATGAGCCACTCATGAGAAGTCCTTCACAAATTGACAATAGTAACCTACCAATTCCATAAAACTAAGAACCTTAGAAACATTAGTGGACACTGACCAATCCATGATAGCTTAGATTTTCTTTGGGTCCACTAAAATACCATCACTTTTACTAATGATATGCCCCAAATACTTCACCTCAAATTGCAAGAATTCACATTTACCCAGATTTCCATATAACTGATGGTCTTGTAAACACTATAACACATAGCATAAATGGACCTCGTGCTCCTCAACATTCTTAGAATAGATCAATATTTCATACAAGAAAAAAAGAACACACTGATCAAGGTACATGTGAAATACTCCATTCATCAAACTTATAAACACTGATGGCATATTTCCTAACCCAAAGGGTACAACTATAAACTCATAATGCCCATAGCATATACAAAAAGATCTTTGATGAATGTTAGCCTCATGAATCTGAAGTTGATGGTATTTCAAATTTAGATCAATCTTTGAGAATACTCTTGCTCCCTTCATTTGATCAAGTAAGCCATCAATCCTTAGCAAGGGGTACCGGTTCTTCACTATCACCTTATTCAATTTATGGTAATCAATGGATAAACACAATGACCCATCTTTCTTCTTCACAAAGATGACTGGTACACCCCACAAGGATACACTAGGATAAATATGGCCCTTGGCCAATAATTCCTCAAACTAAAATTAGAGCTCACTTAACTCCTAAGCATTCATATAGTAAGGAACTCATAAAATAGGCTCCACTCCTGGGATGGGATCAATACAAAAATAAATATTTATTTTTGGTGGTGTACAAATTATCTCACCAAGGAATACATTTGCATACTCATGAAGGAGTGGGTGATCATCTAGCATCATCTTATGGCTCTCAACCTCCTCAAGGTCACTGATAGAGATAACAAATATTTGACATCCATGTCATACACTATGCATCAACTACTTAGCTAAAATCATTTGAAGTGAATTTGGCCTCTGGACCCCTACAAGTTCCACCTTCCCACCTATTTCATCCACACATTATACAAACTTACATTGGCTATCTATGTTTTCCTGATGTGCCAATAACCAATCCATACCCAACATGATAACATAAGACCCTAAGAATAGGATCTGAAGATCAACTGTTCTGGTGAAGGTTCCAAGTCCAACACACAACCACTCACTATGGAATCCAAAATCACCTAGGAACCTCTAGCTAACTCAACCTACTACCCATCAACTTGTCATGTAGAAACTATCCCATATCTCTAAATAAGGGATGGTGAAATAAAAGAATCTAATGCACCTGACTCCATTAATACTATAAAAGAATTACCATGCAATGTACCTGTAGCCTCAACTATATTACCTTAGTGCTTAGCTTGATAATTTTCAACCACCACAAAAACTTTGTGGGATCTACCTCCATCACCCATGGTAGGTTTAGATATGGTTGCACCACTACTAGGCCTTAGATATGTCTTTATAGGAAACACCACTAATTTAGGGTAGAGTTGACCACGTGAAAAAATATGCTCCCCTAAAACTAGAACCAGATCCATTCTTATCCTAGGATGCACTAGAATATGGTGCAATCCCTCTGCTAGAGTTTTGGTGATTACCATGAGATGGATGACTTTACTGGGACTATTGACCTTAACTCTAGTCATGTCCCTTTCCTCCTATGGTACTTGAACTCTATCTACCTTTCTACAAATAATGTTTGTGTCATCGATCCTGATGACTACAACCACTTTGTGAGGATGTTGGCTAGGCTTGACTCTACCTTGTGACCTATGTCTAAGGGGGTGGTACACTCTACCCTATGGATTATGTATCATGGCTCTAATAGCCTAATCTAACACTAAGTCTCCTAGCCACATTTCTCTCAACAATCCTTTCCTTCTTAGTGGAGAGTGCAAGTGTCTTGGGGTGATGAAGATGAACATCCCTAATGATAGAGTTTTTAAGACCCATAAAAAAATGGTGTGTGAGGAGTACCTCATCATAACAGTAGTTGGAATATTGTCTTAGCCCAAAAAACTACATCTTATACTAATCCACTTTCATGTTCCCTTGTTTTAGATCATAGAACTTATTAGCATGAGCTTCTTGAAACTGTGCAGAATAGGAATTTGTCCTTGAACCTCTCCTCAAATATCTCCTAAGTGAGACTTGCTATATTGATCTAGAGCTTCTAACTCTCCATATCCTACCACATAGATCCATGTTCTCTCAGCTATGTAATAGCACAATAGGCCTTCACATTGCTTTCATATGGATGTAAGGAGAAGAAACACCTCATATTGAGTAACCATGTCTTGGCCTTGAGACCTTCTCCTAGGCCATCAAATAGTGGAGACCTTTGAAGGTCTCTCTTCATGTCCATTTGAATAGAATCTCCATGATCCCAACCATGGCCTCTCCTCTAGTTACCTCCACCACTAGGTGGTGTGTAATAATTCTCATTTTCATACCCATGCTCTTCTTCTCCTACACTCTCTAACATGTGGGAGTCCCCATGGCTAGATTCCTCTTCCCAGCCATGATCTTGTCAATTTTCCTCAACTCAAGGTCCCAACTAACCTATAATCTCCTATAAAAAAGGCAACAATGACCTAAAATCACCCTAATTTTTATCACCTTTTCCTCCCACAACTACCTAACATTCTTCCTCATGGTGTTCTTCTTCATCATTATTCTGTTGGTTACTCCTTTCACCACCAAGACTACATGTAGGATGAATCACTAAAGGAGCAACAAGATAAGGGTCAGAGTTTTATGAAGGAACCATAACTATCACAAGCATAAGCTAAAATAAAATATTATAACACATAATAATAATAAAACATAGTGAGAGCATAACACATAGATCCCAATGTTGCAACATGGGCTCTGATACTATATGTAATGCCCTATTTGGAGATCCTTGGAACAAGGATAAATAAAATCCAATACACATTTTTAACTTTATATAAACATGGATTCAAGCAGCATCAACATGCAATTAATAAAAAGATAGCAATAGAAGACATAACCAAGAAATCTAGACATCCAATGAATCTCCAAGGATTACTACTAACCAATGCCCCCCAAACCAACTATGAAAGTTTATGCAAAAAAGAAACTATTCATCTTTGACCTGTCGAGACCTAGGAAGGGGTGCAACCCAAGAGGGTACCAAAAACACCCTTCAAATTTCAACCAATAAGTCCAGAGATATCAAATGTTTTCTTGATTAGGCTGTACAAAATTCAAGCGATATTTTCTAGTATAGTACAACATTGTACAATACTATTGGGTGATACCTTTCTAGTATCGCATGATACTTATAACTATTGTGTGATACTTTCTAGTATTGTCGATATAACTTACTACTATCATGTGATACTTTTCTAGTATCCCCCAATGCTAAACTTCTATCACCCACGCTTGCAAAGAAATAACTCAAAAAAAAACCAAAAAGGGAAAATAGTTAAAAGGGGAGGCTTTTAGAAATTATTTTAGTGCTCCCCTTAGATTCATCGTAAGGTCTTAACCACCTCCTATGTACTATAAGTTGAGTAGTTGTATTGAGCATTGACATATCATTCTTTTGGTGCAACAACAATCCCACTCTAACAAAAGAAACATCATAGTGAACATACATGGGTATAAATCAACTATCTCTATAAAATTAAATAACATAAATCACATGGAAACATACTCTAGAAGATATTGAGAACCACTTAAGCATCTAACTCTAGATCTAAACATGGAGGAAGGTCACCTCTATAGACCAGTCTCTAGTAGTGGTAATGGTAGCTACACGTCCCAACCATGTGGAGCCCATAGGCTCACTCCCACCATGATGATGGAGATAGTTATTTGACCTTAAATACACACAAGACAATCATCCATGGCTAACACTCATGCCAAATAGTGTGGAGGACTGAAACCAAGATCATGAGACAATGTAGTACAATAGATCCTGGTCAAACACTATATGGTCTACTATGTAGGTACTCTAGTCGAGAGTAGGTTACTTGGCATCATAGAGCCCAAGCTAAACACCCAATGGAAATACTTCGTTGGAAGGCCATAGTGTTATGTTGCTAGATGAGTTGTGCAAACATTTGCCCTCAAATAAATCGATGAGGACTTATCTTTGGATGAGTCATACATGTACACAATATTTTCTTATCTTCATTAATTACCCATGAATTTATTTAGTTATCAATTATTATAAATTTCTTCATGTATACCTCACTAAGAACCTGACCTAGGGTTATAAGAGAAGCCCCTCCACTGGCCTACCCTACATACCCATGCTCATCACATGATGAGTGCCCATATGCAATGAAATTTCCCAACCCAACCCCAATAAACATAACTTAACTAACAAGAAACCAAGAGTTTGGGACTCACAAGACTCTAATAAGTACACACTCACATGATCATGTATGGGCACACCAACTACATAAACAACAAGGGTAGGATGTGAAACATATAAAACACAAGTATAACAATTCACTTAACTAATCATAAACTAGATTATAGATTCAACATGAATCTCAATGCAATAAAATACATCTAGGGTTGGATAGATATCCTTATGGATAATTTGGATCCACAACCAACTACAGTGCCAAGAAAACTTGAGAAAGACATGTGGCACAAAACCTAGGCAAAAACCAAAAATTCCAAAAAAACCTCAAAATTAAAACCTATTAAGTCATTGGGTAAAAAGTCACAAATATGAAAAACAAAATTTGGATTCAAAGTCCATATGAAAAAAAAACCAACATAACAACACAAAACCCCAAACCCCCAAGTCCTAAAAGATATAAATCCTCGTACCCATCCAAGCAAGTAGAGATAGTATGCAGAAATGAAGGGGAAAATTAGTTCTCTTTGTCCAAACAATTTACTCAAAAAATAGACTCTCAAATAGAGAAAAAATAATAAAATGCGAGAGCCCTACCTCATAGCCAAAAGGGCTAAAATAGGAATGCACACAATAAAATAATCACCTTGCGGTCACCACCAAAAATCTGCAAACGAAGGTCTCCCTGAGCTAGATCCAAGGAGCTCAACCTTGTGACAATCCCATGCCCATAGCTCCTACAATGAACAAAATGGTAAATCCTTCAGAGAGGATTTTGGAATTCGCTCTCCAAATTCCTATTTCACAAGTGAGAAGTGAGGAAACAATTCCCTTTTGAGATATATATTTACTTTTAAAAGTGGAATATAATGTTAGGAAATTAACTAGCCCACTAAAACAACCCTTTCTCAACCCAAAAAAAATCAATTAATTCCAATTAAATGGAATTCAACTATGACAAAGCTATTGAGAATTAAAATACTTAAATCAAATATAAAATTCCCATAAACTATTAAATCACAATATTCCTTAATAAATTTCATGACAAATGTGAACCATAGACACACTCATATGTCTAATCACATAATGAAAATGAGTCGCAATTTAATAAATTATGAGAGGGTTTAATTAATCAATTAAATAGGATACATAGACCATACAGGAATGACATCAGCTAGGTAAAAACAACTAAATCACTAACTCCATGTACCACTATCAGGGATATAAATCTTGCACACTACACAACATGATCAAGTGTAATTGCATATAATAATATAGCTAAAGTGATAAATATAATAAATCACATTAAAATAATCTATTTAAATCACTTATTGCATCATAAAACATCCCAAAGAAAGAATGAAGTAAACAACCATAGCATAAAATTAAAGCATCTAGAATCCAACAAGTCTATCATATAATTATAAATAGAGTATATGTCCAAATATAAAATAACCAGGTATCATCATAAAGCATCATGTCACATCAATAAGTGTCATCATGCAAAAAAAATCAAACTGAACATCATAGCATATAACATCTGTGGTACTGGTAAATCAAAATATAGTATTTGACCATTAGGTCATCTTGAATGTCCTCAAACATGAGTATCAAAGTATCTCTTGAAACTAAAATATAACTAGGTACAAAATGAAAACATGAGAGGCACTATAGTTTCATTCATTTGTTATTGGCAAAGCATAAATGGAACTATTGTTAGAGTGTCTCTAGCTATAAGGAGCATTGACTTTGTTGAAGGTGAATAAAAATCAAAAGAGGATATGCAAAGTAAATTTATAATGTGAGTGTTGCTAGAGAATTTGAAAGAGTGCAACAACTAAGTACAAAGTTGTCTACCACTACTAAGAAGAATAGAAAGAATAAGGTTTGAAGTTGAAAATTGAATTACAAATGTTTCAATGTGATGTTTTGTAAAAAGTGAATTACTTAAAAACTCAAGCTATTATAAATATTTTACAAACAAATTTTAGTCCAACTACTAAAGAAGTTGTGTTTTACAAACAAGTACGAGTCTATCGGCTAATGAAGTTATGTTTTTAAAAACAAATTTGATTTTACTTGTTAAAGGAATTTCTTATCTACATGCAAAGTGGGATTGGAAAAATCTAGTCTCACTCCATTACTAGTTTGAGCTCCAACCCTATTAAAGAGTCCAAAAGTATTCTATATTAAATTGTTGTTTTCTCACCTGTCATGAGTGCATGTGAACTATGGACAAATTGACAAGTTACAAATCACTATACATTGTTCTACATTAAATTGGAGTTTTCCTACCTTCCATGCATGCATGTGAAATATGGACAAAATGAAAAGGAACACATGATTGTCTATTGCTGATAGTTGCCACAATTCTTGAAGCTGAATTTTTTGGAGAATTTTTAGTAGAAAAAAAGAAAAGATCTTTGGGAAAAAGAAGATGATCCAATCATTTTAATATGAAGTAGTAGTGAGACTATAAGATATAGTACATTTTAGATGATTTTCACTATTATTGAGGCTTGAACTATTGCAAAACAAAAATACAAAATTTTGAGTAGATAGAGCACATAGATGTTGAGTTATACAAAAAGAGTTGAGTAAGTTAAGGCCAAGAAATAATAGGAGGAACAATTATGACTGAGCATCACAGATAATGCTTGCCAAGTAAATATTGTGATAAAAGTTTGCACCCTTGTCTGAGGTATGACCCTTAGGTGACCTTATGCAACATGTAAATGACCTCCAAGTCGAAGATTTGTGCTCTAAGGTCAAAATTTCAAAGAAGATCAGCTTCTTTACTATCAAGATGCACCTACACTAGAACTTTGAAGGAAAAGGGAGAATGAAACTAAAATTAAAATGTAGAAAGGGAAAGTGGGGTGATGCACTGAGATAGAATGGTGGTTATGACTCTGTACATGTATGCACAACACTTCAATGAAAAATCTAGAATACACCAATCTTAACAGTATTCTATCTCCAAGAATCCACATGTAGGTTTAGAACTGGTTGAAGTGCTGAAAGGAAAGACATCTTCACTTATGCAACAACCATCAATAGTTCAGACACAACATACAAACCTTGAAAACTAGAAAGAAATACCCACCAAAAGGCAAGATGCATGCACATTTGAAAAATAGCAAGAAGAGGTAAGGAAAAAAAACTATTTCATTAATGGAAGCCAAGGAATTACATAGCATAGTGCTGCTGCAAAAAATGTAGACAGAGAAGAATCTGGAAAAGGTATTTACAATTGGCCTTTATAGATTAGGCATAACTCAGATCTAACTTGAAGTTCAAACCCCAACCAAGGTGGAGTCAAGTTGCAGAGAGAATTATTAAATGAATATTAGAACTAAATCTAATCATAAAATACAATCTACTCTAGAAGTGACATTAAGGGCAAAAAAAATGCTTCTAGCCATAAGAAATCAAATCCCATGAGATTTGATCATTACAATCATTAATGAGGCTTGGAGATTCATAGATATTGTACAAACAAGGCCAAAGAATGTCATTCAACATTAAAGATCAATCCTTGTAACATGTCATGGCTGCAACAAGTAAATTTGTACCACTATAAAAAAAATGTGGGATGGGATAAAACACAAGTTAACCCACCACAAAAATTATAGGATTGACCTGTGTGGAATAAATCTAAACTACCCCTAATAGATGTGAACCATCAATTTTGACATACATTTGCATATAAATAGCTTAGATGTTGTAGAAAAGTCTCCTCAACAAGTGAACAAAACCCAATCATAGATCAAGATCTTCACACAACTAGAGATGGCTGAGATGCATCCGTAAATATCCAAAGATGCTTAAAAATCTAACAGTCATCATATCTTCACAAGGGGCCCCAAAAATGATGCAAAAATATGACCATTGTCTGATTAAAAGTAGCCTAGCACAAAGAGGATCCACCACGTGGCACACAACAATTGGTTGAAACATTTCTTGAATGTTTAGTTGAAGAGGTAGCAATGATTTCATGACTTTGGAAAGAGCAGAAAAGTCATTGTCCAAAATGGAAAAAATGGTTAACGCAAAATGTTAACCTCGACAGAAAATGCTCATTAACCCACAACTTAGCACATGAAGGAAAAATGAGCCAACTTGGCACATAAGGAATTTAACTAGCTCAACACATGAAGGAATCGAGCCAACTCAGGTCATGAAGAAACCAAGTTAACACAAGATGTTAACTTGACCGAAAAGCATGTTAACCCACACCAAAGAATCCAGCCCATTGAAAATCTCTTAGATTGGTTATCAAAGATGGGTTGAATTGAGGGCAAAAATAGCCAACATTTGTGGTGACTTAGAGGGGATGCTTTCTTGCTAAGCATATACTAGTGGCCTTAAGGAATTCACTAGGCATAGAGTCACTACCAAAAATTGATGCATTATCCCACCTGCAACTTTACAAAATTCTACAACCAACAAAGAACAAAGCTTTGGGGAGCTTCAAAAAAGGGAGCAAACGTGCTCGTGCACTTCTTGGAAAGCCAAAAACCCCTACTTTACTATGTACAAGAATTTACAATTACAAAATTAAACAAAGCCATTGACTAGCTTGTTGAAATAGCTTCCCTTCCTCACAAGTTGATTTCTTGTTCCATGCATAAGGGTAGTCAAGTGGATCAGCAAGTATGACTGATTCATAGCATCATACAAACTAGATTATCAATAGGATCCTTTATGATCCTTTCAACACCCATTCAATAATATCTTTGAACAAAGACAACTTATGAGGAAAACCACAACATTGCTATCTTCAAGATAGTCTTTAAAGATTGATTTATTTGACCCATAAAATCACAATATTAATTTTTTTGGAAAGAATGAAGTTTTCTGCCAACATCAAGAACTACCATTTTCCAAAATTTCAATTTCTTATGATTCCATTTGGTTCCTCAACCAATAATTGTTTCAGACTGTCATTTTTCTATCATAAACCAGATTTAAAACACCAAACCCTTCCTAGGGCATCTCATATCTTCCTCAAAACAAATACAAATGACACCAAAAAAAATTCACACTATCTATCATTTAATCTAGTTTCCAAATATGTAAGCCATTTTTTTACCATTCACAAAACATTTTCCAAGCATAAATCATTTCCTACAACTCCAATGCAGATTGTTGAAAACCAATTTTCACTCAAATGCTCATAACTTTCAAAAATTTGTATAAAAGCAACCCAAACTAAAAGGAAATGAAATTTAATTCATGTATATTTCCAATGAATATTCTTAGGGGTCTTTATTCATCAAAATATATCCGTACCAAATGCTGCAACATGACTATTCCCTCAAATCCTCAAATCTGCAAATACTAACTTTCACCAAAATGTGCATAACTTATTCATTTCTTTATAAAAATGAACCAAACCAAAAGAATAAGAAAAAGGATTGATCCTTATATCTATAAATTACCATATTACATGGTTTATAGCCTATATATGGCCATACAATAACTAAAACCAATCAAAATAACAATAATAGAATGCACGAGAAATGTGTCAAAATATTTCCTCCTTCAAAATCTATGATTTGGTTCGACCATACAATGGTATTTATAAGCTATTTGGTAGTTTTTAACTTCATAACCAACTCCTACACCAAACATCTAACCTTTTACATCTTTTTTTTGCAATGTTAGCAAATTTCTCAATGTTGCATTTTACAACTTTTTTATGCAAGTTTTTACCATTTTGACAAAATGACTAAAATTTTTTATCAAAATTCTCTATACATACCTAAATATAATATTTAAGACCTCTTAAAATGCATTTAGCATTTCATAGGCCTTTTATACAATTTGACCAAAATACATTTACAAATGGATTCGAAATGAATCAATACATCATATAATTGACTTTAAATGACTCAAAAACCTTATACATCTCATAGTGACCTCTAGGATTAGGTGCTCCTACACCAATGATAAGCATACTACTGCATGGAACACCTTCCTCCCAATGCTAAAACTAACAAAGCTTTCTAGTACTAGGACATTACCTTGTGGAGCAAAACATACTTGCTCTTCTTTGTGATCTTCTTCATCATGCTCTAGAATGAGCATGAGTAGGGGAAACTTGCTAATTTGTTGCAGCGATAGATGCCTGATGGGGCATCCTCTTGATGGTTTTAGGTCCAAGCAATCAACCTTGACCTTTATTGTGTTATGCAATGGTGGTATCCTACTAGTTTGGAAGTGGCTCTTCTTCAAATGGATTTCACAATGTTTCTTGTGAGTGGGCCTTTGGTTGTTGTGTGTTGTTTTGCAAAATAGGAGGGTTTCTTTGCATTAATTAATCAAATTTCCACCTCAATTACTTGTCTCATCTCCCACTAAACATCTCAAAAAATTACCCAAGCTTCTATTTACAACTTATATCTATCCATCTGTCTGTGGATGGAATGTAGAACTAAACTTCAACTCAGTACCCATCTTCTTCCACAAAGTCTTCCAAAAATAACAAAAAAAATTACTATGTCTGTAAGAAATAATAATTCTTGGTAATACATTAAATCTCACATTTTCTTTAAAGAAAAGTTCAGCAACATGCTTAGCATTGTCTCTTGTGTGTTATTTTGTAGAATAGAAGGGTTTCTTTGCATGAAGTAAGCAAATTTCTGCCTCAAGGACTCTTGCACTTCAATCACTTGCACTTGAGCAAGCTTGAGCCTTGTCTCTTCTTTTTCAAAAACCAATCTTCTTGAAAGATCCTCCTCAACTTGGGATTTTCTCAACTTCCACTCTAGAGAGTGAAAAAGGACTAGATTATCTTGTTCTTGTTGTTGAGGAGGGGCCTGAAAAGAAATTTCTTGTTTATATTGGCCTTGTTAGGCCTCCATTCCTTGTTGTGATTCAAACTCATGTTGTCGATTGAAATTCAATGCCCTATCCATTAGATCCTACATCCTTGCCATCATTTCCCTAAGTTCATCACATGTTAACATTGAAATTGATGGACAAAAGGGAAGAGGAGGATAAGGATATTGAATTTGTTGGCCATATGTTCATTTAAAATGAGTTTTGGGCATAATCAACTTGGGGTTGATATTGATAGAAAGAGGGATGTAAAATAATAAGGATTTCTATGATATAGATCCATGTTTAAAACTTCATTAAATTTGTAAAATCATAGAAAATGATTGAAAACATAAAAGATTAGAGATGATCTTTACACATACTAGCAATGTGTCTATATGGAACCAATGGATTTGCACTTAGAGTCACCATGGTGTTTGATGAAATTGCTCTAAAGGCTGATGACATTTAGAATAATTCCCAAATTCTCAATGGATAAAGATTGCAACTACCTAACCAGTGGACTAAGGAAGTTGAATCTATGTCCCACCAAGCATGCCAAAATATATTGACACAAAATTTTGCACCCTTTCCTAAGGTATGACCCTCATGAAAACCTATGCACCATGGAAATGACCTCCAAGTGTGGGACATGCACTCTGAGGTCAAATCTTCAGAGGTCATCTTCCTTACTACCAGGATGCACCTACACTACCACTTTTATAGAAAAGGGAGAAGGAAACTAAAATTAAAATGTAGAAAGGGAAAAGGGGATGATGCACCAAGATAGAATGGTGGTTATGACTCTATTCATTTATGCACAACATGTCAATGAAAAATGTAGAATACACTAGTCTCGACTCTATTCTATCTCCAAGAATCCACATGCAGGTTTGGAACTAGTTGAAGTGCTGAAAGGAATGCCATCTTCACTTATACAACAACCATCAATAGTTTGGACATAACATACAAACCTTGAAAACTAGAAAGAAACACCCATCAAAAGGCAAGATACATGCACTTTTGAAAAATGGAAAGAAGAGGTAAGAAAGGAAAACTATTTCATTAATGAAGACAAGGAATTACATAGCATAGTGCTGCTGCAAAAAAAACATATAGAGAAGAACCTAGATAAAGTATTTACAACTTGTCTTTATAGAGTAGGCATAACTTAGGTCTAACTTGAAGTTCAAACCCCAACCAAGGTAGAGTCAAGTTGCAAAGAGAAGCATTAAATGAATATAAAAATGAAATCTAATTATGAAATACAATCTAATATAGAAGTGACGGAAAGGGAAAAAATAAATGCATATTCCAATTGTAAGAAATCAAATCCTATGAGATTTGATCATTACAATCATTAATTAGGCATGGAGATGCATATATATCACGCAAACAAGGCTAAAGGATTTCATTCAGCATTAAAGATCAATCCTTGTAACGTGTCATGGTGGCAACAAGTAAATCCACACTATTGTCAAAAAAACATGGGATGGGATAACACACAAGTTAATTTGCTACAAAAGTTATAGAATTGACCTACATGGAATAAATTTGACCTGCCCCCAATAGATGTGAACTATTGATGTAGACCTTCATTTGAATATGAATGGCTCATATGCTACAAAAAATCTCCTCAACAAGTGAATAAAACCCAACCATATATCAAGATCTTCACACAACCATAGATGGTTGAGATGTATCTGTTAATATCCAAAGATGCTTCAAAATCTAATGGCCATTGTATCTTCACAAGGGACCCCAAAAATGATGCGAAAATATGACCACCATCTGATTAAAAGAAACCCAACACAAGGAGGATCCACTAGGTGGCATGCAATAGTTGGTTGGCACATTTTTTGAATGTTTGATTAAAGAGGCAGCAATGATTTCTTGACTTCAGAAAGAGCAAAAAATTCACTCTCCAAAATGGTAAAAATGGTTAACGCAAAATGTTAACCATGGAAAAAAATGCACATTAACCCACAACTTGGCACATGAATTGAGGAAAAATGATCCAACTCGGCACATGAAGGAATTGAACTAGCTTGACACATGAAGGAACCGAGGGCCAACATGGCTCGTGAAGAAATTGAGTTAACACGAGATGTTAACCCGATAGAAAAGTGTATTAACCCACATCGAAGAATCTAGCCCATTGAAGATCTCTTAGATCAGTCATCAATGATGGGTTGAATGGGGGGAAAATATGGCCAATAGTAGGATAGAGAGAACATAAATTTATGGAATAGTACAACCTTTGAGGTAAACCATTTCGAGCCTAAATGTAAATAACATTTAATGATTATTGAGTTTTTTATGAAGGTTGTTACACATTTTGACATGGATCATCAATCCCTATGAGGAATGAATAACCATTTAGATGAAGAGGCAAAAATTGAAGCATTTATAAGACTCTACATATGTCTTTAAATAGGCAGATCCAAACCCTATTTCATATACACAAAGTAAGAGATCACAGAAAATATTACAAATTGTGTGAAGGAGTTAAGTTTTGGGTGTTGTATGTGAGAGTTGTGAAGAACAAAGTTAGTGACCTACTGAAGTAGTAAAGGACAAGGTAAATACATATCAAATTGGAGATCATATTAGAGATTAGAAGGATGAGATCCATAATCAACAATTGTAAGTGCAAACCGAAGGCTTAGTTACTAAATTAGTTTTGACAAATTAAATTAGGGAAATCTCTTAACAAAATGGTTTTGAAAGACCTTTGTAAATATCTTAACAAAGTACTCACTTTATTATAAGTGTAAAATCATTTAATAAAGGTAGACATAACAATCTTAAATCTTTTAACATGGTAGACCCCTCAAAAGGTAGATCATCAAAAGTGATCAAAATTATAGTCCTAACATGCTAACTTTGTTACTGCAGTAACGGAGATTTTTTGGTGTCATCCTCACCCTAGTTTTACCTTTACCTTAGAGGGTTTTTGGGTTACCAAAATATTTTGTGTTATGTGTTTACATTTAATGGATGTGATGCATAGTTAGATTTATTACAACTTTTAATTTTTCAGGTTATGTTATGCATAAGCTAGATATGAGATGGTCAATGTGGTGAATGTAGTAAAGTTTTTTTGAAGGATAAAAGTTTTATAGCTTTTGATTCACCCCCCTCTCAATATCTTCTTTCCCAATAAGACTTCCAAAAATTGGTATTAGAGCATAGTTCTCTTGAAAGATTTTTAACAACTTGGGAGTTCAAATCTTGGAGATGGAGGCTTACAAATTAGGAAAGGTAATTGATAATAAAGTGATTGACATCTAGCTCATACTACAACAACTTGAAACAATAAGAGAGGAACTGAAGAAATCCATAAGAAAGAGAAAATATATAGTGATTCAACAAAATGAAATACTTAATGAAGAATTTGATACACAATGATTGTTTGACATTGGAAATTCTAATTAAAGTGATGTATCCATTGGAGATCTATTGGAGAAGAACAATATCCTAAATTAAGAAGTCGTAGGATTGAAAAGCCAACATGAAATCCAATCACTAAGGCTATATGAAGTGACCAAGAAAAAGAAAACAATTGAAGAAGACAAAGTTGTGGTCAAGGAAGACAAAAGACAAATGGCTATCAGACTTGAAGAAAGGTCGTCTAATGTACAAAATCTTACAAAAAACTTAACTAGACATTATGAATTAATTGATGCTTACAAATTAGGAATCAAACAAGAAAGGCATAGAGACAAAAAATCTGAGATCACAAACTGATCAATTGAGAAATGAGTTAAAATATGAGAAATAACTTGTGGAAATAATGAACAAGCTCAATGAAGTAATCAGATACTTTGATGAACAAATGAGATCACCTAGGTCATCTAGGAGCACTTTTGGACTAGGACATATAAAGAAGCATTAATTTACTAAAAGAAGGAGAATCATCTAAGATTGGAGAGCTAAGGCATGAAAAATCAAAAAAAAAACCTACATGTTATCATTGTGGTAAATTTGTACATACTGCAAACATTTGCAAAAACAAGAATGGTATGAAAAACCCTAAACCTAAGTTTACTAGTTACTATTTTTATTTTGAGAAGCAAGGAAATCAAGTACATGAGTGTAGATCAAAGATGAAAAATACATCTATTGCATCTATATTTGAGGGATATTGTTACAATTTTAAAAAAATTTGGACATAGAGCATATGAATGGAGATCAGAAGAAAAACCTAACTAGACAAACAAAAGGCATAACAATACACCTAAGAAAGTTTTTTCTAATTCTCACAATATTGGACATGTGAGAAAAAGCTCTAGGACTCAAGTAGCAATACCAAATAATAGACACATCAAGGGTAAAGACAAAGTAGATGTTGTACTAATAAAGAAGTAAATAAATCAAACTGTGGAGAAAAATGTGGTAGTAGAAAACAGTGGAACAAATAATGTTAAGATCACCCAATCCAATTGAAAATTGGTCACTATTGGAAACTTAGAATTGGAACAATTGTTTTTTTGTTATTGATGTCAAATATATTAATAATATAAATTTCTACCTAATCTAATTATCATATCTATTTGATTAATGAAGAGAAATTGAGAAATTTCTCATAACAATAGCACCTAGAGGGAAGGTTGAATTATGGAAAGGAAGCTATAATGTACATTCAATTAGTTAGACTTTGATAAGACAAAGTGATTTTTTATATCAAGAATGTAAAGCTAATATCAGAAGTAAAGTAAAAATTTGAGGAATACCAAGTGATGCTAGTGAACACTGTGACACAATAAGTATTGAGAAAATCTAGTGTTGATTGAGCATCTGTATCAAATGAGAAAGATAGTTGATATCGATCTAGAAGTTTTATAGTGGTTAAGTGATTAAGTGATGACCGAGTGTCAAAACTTAGTAATTGTCAAGTAATAATCTTGTTAATGAATTTGATGAGATCATGATTTCTAGCTCACTTAGTTGATTTATTGGGAGATGTAAACCATGTTGAAGATAAGATTCATGAGTTGGATCATTAAATTCAAGGTGAGGATTAGGTATAATACCTATGCTCTAATTTGATGGGTGAAAATATTCTTGAAAAGAAGGAAGATGAACAAATACAATGAGCCTAATGAACCAAATCATAAACCCTAAGATCTATGGTGATCATAGAAATTAGAAAGGGAAGAATTACCTATTTAAAGAGGTAGAGAGCCAAACTTAAATATGTGCATAGAGCAATGTGGATGAGAGATGTACAAGGGTGAACACAAGTGTATAAGAGGAAGAGAAAAGCACAAGGAGATTGATTGCATAGATGTTGTTGATATTGATAAGTTAATATGAGAAGATGACTTAAGTTTTGTTGAAAGGAGAAGATTCATTACTTAAAGGGTTTCCAAGTGAATCAAGAACATAGATGATAGTGTAGAGCTTATTATTGAATCAACACATGAACCAAACAATGATCTAAACTATAAAGTTAGTTGTAATCATACAGATCAAAACCCTAATATTTAATCTCTAATAATTATAAATATTTTGTATTGAAATCCTTTTAATAGAGGTTGAACTAAAAGTCATTTGAAGGACTTAAAATTCTATGTAAATCCTTTAATAAAGTGACATTTTAGTGAAATGATCAAAGTCCTTTGACAAGGTCACTCCTAACAAAGTGATTAAATCCTCTAACTAGGTCACATTTAATAGTGTGTGTTATAAACCTTTAGGGTATGTGCAAGATCATGGTCAACCAAACTATGGCCTTAAGTGGTATTGAAAAACCAACAAATTAGGGTTATATAAACTTGACACATAATTTTAAAGTGGTTCTAGAATTTATATCAAAAACTTGTAAGAGAATAATCTATAGGAAATTGAATCTAGTTTCTAAACTACTAGGCCTTATCTGAAGAAAAAATTATTTGATTGGACAAAATTTTGGATTTTAATGTAGTACTACAAAAAATTTAGGGGTAAAATAAAAAGTAGGTGTATGTCTGACCACCTTAATCAAAATCAAATGATAATATTTTTTTAATATAATTCTAGATATAAAAAGTGGACTCCTGCCTGGATGTGATGAATATTTTTGGGAATTTTTATTCCAAACAAATAATTAATTTTGAATTTTCTACTATATTTTATTTAGAATTAAAAAATCCCATGACTGGTAACTAGTTCAAAAAAATTCAAAATTTAAATTTTTTTTCTTATACTAGTCGAAGCATAGAATGTGACGCATCTTTTGGATTCACAAATCTTACACGATTTGAAAGTTATAGCTATTTTTGTATTAGTATGTCAATCAACACTTTGTAGCTAACTCCATTAGACAATAAGTAATAATTACTTACTTAACTCATAATTTGATAGACATTATATCAATAGAAAGCTGAGAACATTCTTAAGAAACCCTTTTCGTTTCATCAAATTTGGATGAAAAAAAGTTGTCAGCTAAATCACTGAAGTTAGAAACACACAACAACACACCAAAAACACATCTTTAGGATGTTTTGGGCATTAACCATGGAGGGTTGGCATCCAAAGCAAAACCAAGCCTAGTCGGGTACCCATTTCAAAATCGAGTATCCATTCTCAAATTGGATACCCATTCTCAAATCAAATACACTTTTTTAATAATTAAAAAAAAAAAAAAATTAAATTTTTTTTACACATATATATTTTAAATCCTTTTATAATAGTATGACCCCTTTTTGAGATACTTAATATGTTTTCTAAAGGCTTTATGAACCTTAACTGTACATATAAGGGTTCCAAAGGATCAAAAGGGGTCATAAGGTACCTTTTGACACTCTTTAACCTATTCAATCACAACATGTGTGTTTATGGTTCCTAGCGATGTGATCTAATGACTCAAAATGTCCTTAGAATATCCTATGACCCTTTTTTACCCATTTGATGACATTAAGTGTGCTCAAGGGTCATAAGATACTCTATTACCACTTTCAATTCATTCGTACACATAATATATATTCCTAGGACCCCTAGGAATGTATTTTCTTATTTGATGAGTCAAAATGGGTCACAGGAAACTTTATAATCTCATTTGACCCATTTAAACACATAATTTATGTCCCTAGGATTCCTAAAACCCCTTTTGACCTATACAAATGATTATAGTATGTCCCTAGGGGTCATAGGTCCCATGAAGACATGTTGTCATGAGATGTGTCAAAGGGGGTCATACATTACCCTATGACCCCTTTTGACCCCATATAAATGATTATAATATGTTCCTAAGGTCCTAGGACCCCTAGAGACATATTTTGTCATGAAATATGTCCAAAGGGGTCATAGGTTATTCTATGATCCCTTTTAACCCATATAAATGATTATAATATGTCCTTATAGGTCTCAGGACTCCTAGTGATATATGTTGTAATGAAATGTGTTGAAAGGGGGCATAGGTTTTCTTATGACCCCTTTTAACCCATATAAATGATTATAATATGTTCCAAGGACTCCTAGGACTCCTAGGGACATATGTTGTAATGAAACATGTCGAAAGGGGTCATAAGGTTATCATATGACTCCTTTCAATCCATATAAATGATTATAATATGTCCCTAGGGGTCCTAGGACCCCTATAGACATGTGTTGTCATGAGATGTGTTGAAAGGGGTCATAGGTTATCCTATGACCCCTTTTGAACCATATAAACAATTGTAATATGTCCCTAGGGGTCCTAGGACCCCTAGAGACATATGTTGTAATGAAATGTGTCAAAATGGATCATAGGTTATCCTATGACCCCTTTCAACCCATATAAATGATTCTAATATTTTCCTAGGGGTCCTAGGAACCCTAGAGACATATGTTGTCATGAGATGTGTCGAAATGGGTCAACGGTTATCCTATGACCCCTTTCTACCCATATAAATGATTATAATGTGTTCTTAGGGTCTTGGGATCCCTGGACACATATGTTGTCATGAAATGTGTTACCCTATGACCCCTTTCACCTCATATAAATGATTCTAATATGTTCCTAAGGGTTCTAGGACCCCTAGAGACATATGTTGTAATGAAATGTGTCGAAAGGGGTCATAGGTTTTCTTATGACCCCTTTCAACCCATATAAATGATAATAATATGTCTGAAACATATGTTGTAATGAAATGTGTGAAAAGGGGTCATAGGTTATCTGATCACCCCTTTTGACCCATATAAATTATTATAAATGTCCCTATGGGTCCTAGGACCTCTAGAGACATATGTTGTAATGAAAAGTGTCGAAAGGGGTCATAGTTTATCTTATGACCCCGTTTGACCCATATAAATGATTATAATATGTCCCTAGGGTCCTAGGAACCCTATAAACATATATTTTAATTAAATGTGTCGGAAGGGGTCATAGGTTATCTCATGACCCCTTTTGATCCATATAAATAATCATAATATGTTCCTAGGAGTGGTAGGACCCCTACGGACATATGTTGTTATGAAACATGTCGAAAAGGGTCATAAAGTTATCCTATGACTCCTTTTGACCTATATAAATGATTATAAATTGTTTGTAGGGGACTTAAGACCCCCAAAGACATATGTTGTAATGAAATGTGTCAAAAGGGGTTATAGGTCATACTATGACTCCTTTCAAACCTTAGAAATGATTATAATATGTCCCTAGGTGACCTATGACCCATAAAGACATATGTTGTAATGAAATATGTCAAAAGGGGTCATAGGTTATCCTATGACTCATTTAAACTAATATAAATGATTCTAATATGTCCCTAGGAGTCCTTAGACCCCTAGAGACATATGTTGTAATGAAATGTGTCGAAAGGGGTCATAGGTTTTTTGTTGACCCCTTTTGACCCATATGAATGCTTATAATATGTCCTAGGGGTCCTAGGACCCTTAAAGACATATGTTGTAATGAAATGTGGTGAAAGGGGTCATGAGTTATTCTATGACCCCTTTCAACCCATATAAACAATTATAATATGTCGCTAAGGGTCCTACGACCCCTAGAGACAAGTGTTGTAATGAAATATGTCAAAAGGGGTCATAGGTTTCTTCATGACCCCTTTCAACCCATATGAATGATTTTAATATGTCCTAGGGGTCCTAGGAGCCCTAGAGACATATGTTATAATGAAATATGGTGAAATAGGTCATGAGTTATTCTATGACCCCTTCTAACCCATATGAACAATTATAATATGTCCCTAGGGGTCCTAGGACCCCTAGAGACATGTCTTGTAATGAAATGTGTCAAAAGGGGTCATAGGTTTTTTGATGACCCCTTTTGACCCATATCAATGATTATAATATGTCGTAGGGGTCCTAGGACCCCTAGAGACATATGTTGTAATGAAATGTGATGAAAGGGGTCATAAGTAATCCTATGACCCCTTTCGACCCATATAAACAATTATAATATACCTCTAGGGGTCCTAGGACCCTTGGATACATATGTTGTAATGAAATGTGTTGAAAGGGGTTATAAGACATCCTATGGCCCATTTCACCACATATAAATGATTATAATATGTCCCTAGGGGTCCTACGATGCCTAGAGACATATGTTGTAATTAAATGCGTCAAAAAGGGTCATAGGTTATCTTATGACCCCTTTCCACCTATATAAACAATTCTAATATGTCCCTAGGGGTCTTGGGACTTCTAAAGACATATGTTGTAATGAAATGTGTTGAAAGGGGTCATAGGTTATTTGATGACCCCTTTTGACCCATATAAATTATTATAATATGTCCCTGGGGATCTTGGGATCCCTAGAGACATATGTTGTAATGAAATGTGTCAAAAGGGGTCATAGGTTACCCTATAACCTCTTTTGACCCATATAAACCATTCTAATATGTCCCTAGGGGTCTTGGGACCCATAGAAACATATATTGTCATGAAATGTGTCAAAAGGGTTTATAGGTTATCCTATGATCCCTTTCAACCCATGTAAATGATAATAATATGTCTCTGGGGTCCTAAGACCCCTAGAGACATATGTGGTAATGAAATGTGTCGAAAAGAGTCATAGGTCATCCTATAGCCCCTTTCAACACATATAACTGATTATAATACGTTCCTAGGGTCCTGAGACCCCTAGAGACATATATTGTCATGAAATGTGTTGAAAGGGGCCATAGGTTATCCTATGACCCCTTTTGATCCATATAAATGATTATAATATGTCCCTAGGGGCCCTGGGACCCCTAAAGACATATGATGTAATGAAATGTGTTGAAAGGGGTCATAGCTTTTTCGGTGACCCCTTTCAATTCATATAATTGATTATAATATGTCCCTAGGGGTCCTGGGACCCCTAGAGACATATGTTGACATGAAATGTGTTGAAAGGGGTCATAGGTTATCCTATGACCACTTTTGACCTATATAAATGATTATAATATGACCTTAGGGGTCTTGGGACCCTTGGAGACATATGTTGTCATGAAACATGTCGAAAAGGGTCATAAGTTATTCTATGACCCTCTTTGACTCATATAAATGATTATAATATGTCCCTAGGGTCCTGGGACCCCTAAAGACATATGTTTTAATGACATGTGTTGAGAGGGATCATAGGTTATACAATGACCCCCTTCTAACCATAGAAATGATTGCAATATGTCCTTAGAGGTCCTATGACCCCTCCAGACATATGTTGAAATGAAATATGTCGAAAGAGGTCATAGTTTATCCTATGACCCCTTTCAACCTATATAAATAATTATAATATATCCCTAGGGGTCCTAGGACCCCTAGAGACATATTTTGTAATGAAATATGTTGAAAGGGGTCATAGATTTATCCTATGACTCCTTTCGACCCATATAAATGATTATAATATGTCCCTAGGGGTCCTAAGAATCCTAGAGACATATGTTGTCATTTAATGGATCAAAATAGGTCATATGTTACCTTATTACCCCTTTCAACCTATTTAAATACATGATTTATGTCCCTAGGGGTTCTAGGACCCCTAAGAACATATATTGTCATATAATGTGTTGAAACGGGTTAGGGGTACTCTATGACCCCTTTCGACTCATTTGAACACATGATATATTTTCCTAGGGATTATAGGACCCCTATCAACATAGGTTATTATTTAATAGGTCAAAAGAGGTCATAGCGACCACTATGACCCCTTTCAGTCCATTTAAACACATGATGTATGTTCCTAGGGGACCTAGGACCCCTAGGGACATATATGATGTGCTATAATGGGTAAAAGGGGTCATAGTGCATGTCATGACATATTTGGACTAGTACATGATAAAATATGTTCATATTGTTTGTAGGATCCCTAGGGACATACATGTTGTGTTTCAATGGGTTGACTTGGGTTAACTAATATCGTATGACCCATTTTGACCCTTTACATGACAAAATATGTTCTTGTGGCTCCTAAGACCTCTAAAGACAAGCATGTTGTGTTGAAATGGGTTGAAAAGGGTCATAGGATAACCTATGACCCATTTCAATCAAATACGTGACAACTTATGTTTCAAGGGATCCTAGGGCCCCTAGGGACATATATGTTATGTTCCAATGGATAGAAAGGGGTAATAGGGTATCCTATGACCCCTAGTGACATACCTCTTATATTCCAATGGGTAGAAAGGGGTCATAGAGTATTCTATGACCCCTTTTGACACTTTACACAAGAACACATGTTGCTAGGGGTCATAGGACCCTTATCATCATGTGTGTTGTGCTCCAATGGGTCAAATTTTTACCCATTACATGATAACATATGCTCTTAGGGCCATACATGTTGTGTTCCAATGGATCAAAAGGGGTCATCAGATACCTTATGACCTCTTTCAGCCCATTACATGACAACATATGTTCCTAGGGTTTCTATGACCCCTAGGAACATATGTTATCATGTATTAGGTCCAAAGGGGTCGTAGTATACTCCATAACCCCTTTTTACCCATTAAAACACAAGATATGTGTCCCTAGGCATCCTTTGACTCTTAGAAAGATATGTTGTAGTATAATGGATCAAAATGGGTCATAGGGTATCCCATGACCCATTTGGACTCACCGGAACACATGTATGTCCCTATTGAGACCTGTAGGAACATATATCATCATATAGTTTATTAACTTAGGTTACTAATATATAATATATATGATAAATAATTATGGTATCCCATGACCCATTTGGACCCATTGGAACACATGTATGTCCCTAGGGGGACCCCTAGGAACATACATCATCATATAGTTTATTAACCTAGGTTAGTAATATAAATAATATATATGATGTATAATTATATAATAATATATAATAAGTAATAACTATATATAAAATTATTATATAAAAAATTATTATTATTATTTAAAACTATATATTCAATTTTAGTAAATATATATAATAATTGGTCCCCCCCCACAATTATGCTATAATTATATTATACTAAGACTTGACACAACTTAAAAAATTATTCCCACTCCCTTTACATTTGAATATGGCACCATAATTGGGGAACATAAATCGGATACCCATTCCTAAATCAGATAGTCATTCTCAAATCAAATATCTATTCTTAAATTGGATACTTGTTCTCAAATTGGATACCCGAATAGGCAAGGTATTACATTGTTGGTTTGATACCAGGATGGATGAGAAAAAATTCAAAGTGCATTTTGAAATGCTTTTAGGTGTTTTAAAACTAAATATTTTTCACATTGCCACTTTTTGGCACACCATGATCCTACACATACCCTTCAATAGGGTTGGCTCCTAATAGATCTCACTTCAAAAGAGTGAAAAAGTGGTGACATGTTGCTAGTGATTTTTTGCAAATTGGGTTTCCACATGAAAATCCTAGTGTCAAACTTGTGCTGAATGCTTTAAATGTTTTACATTTGATAAATTTTGCATTCAACAAAGTATGTTATGGTTGAGACAGTTAAATTAGCAATATAGTAGAGACTGAGCAACATCAAGATAAGTAGAATAATGAATATTTTATGTTTAATTATTCAAATGGTACATATGGACCTTGAGTAACTGATTTAGCCCACCACCCCCCCCCCTCCACCTCCTTTTAGTTATTCTGATAATTTCTAATAGGTCACACCACCTCAAACTGATCAAGAAAGGTATGTAAGGAACTATATACTTAAATATTTATCATATATCATTTCCTAACATAAAAAGTGAAAAAGTTCATATTTGCATTACAAAAGATACATTAGAATAGATCTATGGAAAGAATAGTACAAAAGAATTATTTACACGTTGGGTGCTAAGTATTAGTAAACTTGTCTATATTGACCAAGAATTGCAATATGGACTGAGTACCCCAAATGTGAAAATGATGTATAGGCCAAGTTAGGTGGAATTGACCAAGCTGAAAAGCTTAGTAACAATCTAGACAACTGGATTCCACCTAACAAAAGACACAAAATTTATGGAGATC
The DNA here is from genome assembly GCA_028749045.1 of Cupressus sempervirens. Lineage (NCBI taxonomy): Eukaryota > Viridiplantae > Streptophyta > Pinopsida > Cupressales > Cupressaceae > Cupressus > Cupressus sempervirens. Next base: position 365,854,219 of record CM053784.1, read on the forward strand.
CCAACTTGAATGAATGAAGATATATATCAAGAATTTAAAGGCATTTTACACACCTTGCATTTAGATTTTGAGAGCACAGAGTGATTTGAGAAACATGCAAAGATATTTTTAGGTGATTGGAAGAAAATCAATAGTGGAAGAGTGATCAAGTATTGATCTCAAGTTGTGTAGAGTTATTTAGAAAGAGAAGTTTCAAAAACCTAACACAAGAAAATGGTATCTTCTTAATCTATAGCAAAGAATCAAGGAGAATAGATAAGAAACATTCAATTGGTGAAGAGTGACACTTTTCCTCTACTTAAGTTTTGTGCTATTCTTGAAATTTCCATGAAAGGAGATTCAATGGGTGTGTTATCATTGATACCACCTAAAGTCATTACGATTCACGATATAAGGAGTTGTTACATGTGCAAAATTGGTAAAGTTGGAGACTATGAGATTCATGTGGCATATTAAAAAATGCTTGATGAATGAATATTAAGGATGAGTTTAAAGTTGTTGAGAGGAAAGGGTTAAGTTGTGCCCTAGATATTCTAAGAAATTTCAAAACTGAATGGAGTAAGGTTGTGCTGAATAGAATTCATGGCATGGAGTTATGGTTAGAAAATGGACTAGTTAAGATCAAAAATAAGATAATTCATGTTGTTACTAGTTACCCAACATTCGACAAGAAGAAGACAATGTGGTGCCAAAGAAAAGAAGTTGTCAAGGAAAATAAGAAATCCAAGAAGAATGGACATAACCTATATATTGCTAATATCATTGATCCATTAATCAAATTTTCTATGAGAATGATACATCATAAGTTTTATTAGTCAAGATGACAGAATAGGGTACTATGTATGGCAATTTATTAGGCATGGAAGATTGTGATGAAGGATCATAAATATGATCTTGCCGAGTTACAATAGTTACAACTAGCAGATAACCTGATATCAATTAGGAAAGTGAAGAATTGAATATGTAAGTTTGGATAATTGATTATGTGTATTTTATCGTACACTCATAATTATTTTTTGGCTATTAGGAATATTGTATGAGAACAAGAAAAACCTTCTACAAGGGAAATTATTAAGTATGTAATGCAATTGGGAGAAAATTTTGAGAATGTTGTTGATGGACATTTTGAAGAGTTCAAATGGAAGATGAGAAAGAGATTAAGGATTCCCACATCCTTGGTAGAGAAGCATTATAATGCTATTTTTAAAAAAAATTGGTACATATAACACATTTGTATAGGAAGTTAAGTCTAGGATAGCCGAGCTTAAGCCTTTTGGCTATGAAATTGAGGTTTATGATGTGAGTGCAACCATCATTGTACTGCTAAAGGAAGAAATTGATGCAAAGGCTGAGCCCTTTGGAAAATTTGAAGAAGAAAAAGGTAGAATAATAGTAGACATCAAGATTACTTCTATAGATAGGAAAATGAAGAAACTGATTGAAGACCTAGAAGGTAAACTAGGCACACAGGTGAAAGGAAAAAAATCTTTGATGTTGACAAAAGATCTTGGAGAAGATAAATAAAATGACAACAAGGAAGAGGAAGAGGAAGATAATATATAGAAATAGGGTAAAGCCCTAACACTTGTCACCCCACTTGTTAAGAAGGCTAAAACAATGAAAACTACTAAGCCTAAGGTGAGGAGGTTGCAAACAAGGTAACACCTAAGCCCATCTCTCCTTTTACACCACAAAGACTAAGGACAAGGGTAGAAACAATAGCAAGTGCCAAGACACCAATCAAGAAAGGAGTGGTAAAGATCACAAAAGAAAGTGGCACAAGTGTAGAGAAGTGAAAAATGTTAGCCACTATGGGTCAGCCAAAGAGAAGAAGGATATTGAAGTAGAAAGCTATTGAAGAGTAAGATGTGTAGAGGACCAAGTCTAATGAGCTTGGTCATCAATGAAGCATAGTGTCTACAAAGCTAAGAAATATTGATGAGGTGTGTGCCAACATCAAAAACTCTCTAGGCCTATCAGGATTCAAGTATATGAAGTATGAGACATTGAATAATCCTGATATATCCAAGATAGAGGAGGCCATGTTGGAAATGATGGCTAACAATAAGATTGCACCTATATAATTGGAAAAGAAGATTCTAAATGATTTGTACAATAGAATTGATAACAAATGGAAATAGACAACAAAATTTGATAAACAAATAAGGGAAGGCACATTAGCTAATATTATGCTTGAATTGACAAATAAACAAGGAAATATTTTTGGAGAAGTATAGAAACTAATTTGTTCCTAAATTTAGAATATTTATGATTTTACAAAATAAAATTGAGGCTATTGTACAATAGAATGAATTATTATGGAATATTATTTTTCGATTAACCACATGAGGAGTTGAATAGGAGAAAGAAATGGACATTGTATCCATTGAGGATTATCAAAGTGATGAAGAAAGTTCAGGCATGTTGAGATCATAGGGAAATGTATCACTTATTTATGATACTACATATGAAACTCCTATATTTCAACAAATGAGGGACTATCCTAAGGAAGGAGATACACAAGTCCAAGTTGTTGATGGAAAAAAGAAAACCTTAGAGGCCAAGGAACCAAAAAGAAGCAAGACAAAGACTCAAATATAGACCAATCTACTATAGGTCAAATAGGCCCACATGCCTTAGGACCTTAAGATGATGGAAATAAGAAATTTAGACAAAAATAAGATGAAATAGAAAAAGTGAATGTAGTGTTGAGTGCTACTATTATTGTTCGCAACACTAATATGCAAGTAAGGCTGAGTGGTGACACCCCTTTACCTACTCTAACTCTATTAGTGCTAAGAAAAAATACTCCAAAGAAAAGAAAAGGAAAGAAGATGAATGACATTTCTCTAGATAGAACTATTGAGTCTAGACAGAGTTATTGAAATTCCAAAATGGGATTTGATCAATCTCACATTCAAGCATATTGTCATCTTGCAAGATATATTAGCAAGAAAGAAAAGGCAAGAAGATATGAGGTGAGAACAACAAAAAAAAAAGTGTTGTATGATATCAAGGACATATTTTTTTATGCCTTTGATATTCAGAATATTTATGAACATGCCCCATTATCTCTTAGTTGATGCAAATTATTGAAAAACTCAACACTAAGGATACTGAGGAAAATAAAAAATTTATGTCTTGGTCTGAAAATAAATTTGAAAAGAGAGTACTAGAGAATTTAGAAGAACTTGTGAAAAGGGTACAAGATCTATACAATATACTTTGTGATGTGTCAAGGTTCACTCATAAATTTCAGGAAAACATTCAAAGGATTAAAGTTGACAAGAAGCTATTGGGAAGTTATATCACTCAGTCAATTGAATCAAGCTCAAAGAATTATAACAAAGTTTTGTTTGCACAAGGGAAGTTGGCTAAGATACAAATATTAGATAGCAGAATGAGGGCCAACCTTATTTCTATCTAGTCAATGTTGATACCTCACCTAGAGGTTATGCAACGTGAGAAAACTTTAGCAAAACATCTAGTGCAAAGAGATCATAATATTTCTATTCTGATAACTTAATTGATTTGGCAACAAATCTAGAGTTAAAAGTTCATGTTTTTGGAATCAATGAGAACCACATGGGATTATGTTCTTACCATGATCAATCAAATACATAAACCATTCATTGAAAAATATGGTTTGATTCCACCAACTCAACCCAAACAATAGACATAAGTGTAAAAAATAATGGGGAAATTATATGGAAAAAGGGGGATAGATGATTGAAGAAGTAGAAAGATGAGTTACAAGGGGGACATATATAGAGAAGAGAGAAAAACATCAGACAAGATATGACAAAGATATAATTAGACTACTTTGAGTTATGTAAAGTATGTATTGTATATTGTATTGTAAAATCAATTTTTGAAGTTCTATAAGAATTGAGCCATAGGATTAGGAGGAGTACTTCTAATTTTTTGTACTGAAAAGTTGTAGTCATTACAAAGTGTTTTTGCTACTAATGTCAAAGGGGGAGATTGTTGGTATCTCTAAGTTTTTTTGCCTAGTAGTGTCAAACACTTATTCATATATAAGGCAGAGTTAGTCAGTTATCACTATGAACAAGCTACTTTGTATAGGTGAAGTCATGTGAATAATTGTAAATAATCATGTATATGTTGATCTCTATAGGAGAAAAGTAAGTATTTGGTCAGCAAGCACTTTTAGTATATGTTGAACATAGTGAATGCCCAGAAGATAGAGCACATAGATGTCGAGTTATATAGAAGGAGTTGAGTAAGTTAAGGCCAAGCAGCAATAGGAAGAACAATTATGACTGAGTATTAGAGATATTGTGTGTTGCGTAACATAGAGAGAACATAAATGTCTAGAATGGTACAAACTTGTGGTAAACCATTTTGAGCCAAAATGTAAATAAAATTTAATGATCATAGAGTTTTTTGTGAAGGTTGTTACATGTTTTGATGCCCATCATCAATTCCTATGAAGGATGGACAACCAATCAGATGAAGAGACAAAAAGGGAAGCATCTAGAAGACTCTACATATGTCTTCAAATTTATAGATAGAAGACCTATCGTATATGTTAGATTGATTAGATATTTTCTAATTAACTCTAGTCTACTTAAGATAAACTTTAGGCATATAATAATTACATTTTTTTATTAATTATTTTTATGCAACCTAGGTTAGACCTTTTTTGAGTTTCAATCTCGTTTATAAGGATGATTTCTCTTTGTAATTAACTAATTCATTTTTGATAATAGCAATTTCTCTTTTTTCTCATCAAGAATGACTCATCTATGGATCTAGCAATTCTAGCCTCCATAGATTTTTCCTTCCCTCTTCTACAATAGGTGTTTGCATGCAAGTTATTCTTGGGAGATGTGGGGTTAATCTTTCATCACCTTCAACATGGTATCGAAGCTCCAAACCTTCATGCACTTATTATGTTCTTGAGAGATTTGACATTGATTTACAGATATGTGGCTTTCAAAGGATTTTGTATTGGATTTGGGGAGGACCTATTTTTTGGAGTACTTTGAGCCCAAACAGACATAACCATTGAGCTCAAAGCACTCAAAAACCCCCATTTCCATATGAAATATGTCCAGTTTGGATGCTATTGAAATCTGAGGCAATTTTTTTTGCATCCATGTCGTATTGACCTAGGCATGCAAATTGAAGTAGTGTGTAATGTCCCCAATTAGGATATTAGGGTTTTAATTCCAACTGTGCATATATTTTCCCTTTTTGCTCTGTATGAACTTATAATCCTCCTATCTAATCCTTCTTTTCCATAGTTTATTCTCTCTCTATATATTTTTTATTGTAAGAGTCACATCTCCTCAATAATTTAATTATATTGATTATATAATTATATATTTATATATTAATAAGCTTGACTTAAATAATATCATAAGATATTTAATTATTATATTAATTATTATTTTAATAACATATCAACTATATATATTATATCATATTATAATACATTATTAATATAATATTGTTATATTAAATATATCTTTATTTATCAGATTCATATTTATATTATCATTATAATATAATATTATTATATGATTATAATATAATATAGTATTACTTTATATATAATACTTATTAAATTATATGTCAAAATGAGCATATCACAGTCCTCCCCTCTCGAATTTGCTTGCCCTCAAGAAAAATATTTCATGCAAAAACTTTTTCATAGACACAAAACATATTTGCATTCAAAAGATAAGAGAGATTTATGAAATATATATGAATGAAAACACAAATCATACACAATGTAGATAGATGAAAATATGAAGTAGACACAGAGAAAACATGATGCAACATGCAATATACACATTAGGAATTTCCTTAATTGTGAACCTGCAACCAAAAAATGATTAGTACACTTTATATATAAATCAATCTCCTAACAAGGTGTTTATAGTTCCAATTTACTAACCTATAAATCAAAACTATCTATTCATTATAATATTAATCCATCAATTTCTGAGTATAGGTGGAGAAACTATAATGGGGTGCTCTATTACCCAATCATGGGCCTCATAATTCTCCCTCATTATTGTTATCTCTCTCTGATCATCATTCCCAAGAAGGTGCCTTTGTATGATGTACCCTAGGATATTCGCTCCACTGTAGGCCTTATCCGATACCTATAGGCTTTATCCAATACCCTGAGTGGTGTCACCTAGCCCATTCCACCATAGGCCTTATCTCAACTTGGAGAATCATGATCTTAAGGTTATTCTATCAACTATTTTTCAATAAGAAGTCTTTTTAAAGCACAATCTTTGAAATATCAGATACTTATCATTCAATTATAGGAGGAGAAACCATAATGGGGTGCCCTGTTACCCAAATTAGTAGACCTCACCATTCTTTCTCATTATCATTACCTCTCTCCAACCATCATCACCAAGATAGTGCATGTGTATGATGTACCCTGGGACATTTGCTTCATTGTAGGCCTTACCTGATACCTGTAGGCTTTATCTGGTACCCTGAGTGGTGTCACTCAGTCCATTCTATTGCAAGCCATATCTCAACTTGGAAGATGATGACCTTAAATTAACAATTGAAAACTAATCTCATTTAGAATTCAATATTAGAATTTTGAAAACTTAATAATATCTTATTCCTTAATTGTTTGATTATGACCTATTAACTTGGTCAATTAATTCCATTCCCTTATAACTATTCAATTATAAGAATGAATAATAGATACTTGAATGTTCAATATTCATCAAAAATACTAATAATAATATTTCATGAAAATATACTAAGAAAATAAATAAGTTACCTCATTACCCATATGTGTTGAGGTGGTAATTTAGGAGTATGAAGTAGTCTTCATATCCTCTTTTCACATTAAAGTGCTATATCCTTTGCTGACCTAACATCATCACATGGAGTGCATTTGAAATGCATTGGACATATTTCTATGTGTCATTCCTCTAATATCTTTCCTTAACAATTAAAATGTGGGTTCCTCTGTACTCATATGAAGCACCTTCTCAAATTAAAAAATGAAGTTACTAAATTCTTAAGTTTATTTTTTAAGGGATACAGAGAGACCCTTCCTTGTATGAAATTATATTTTAACTAGATGAATGGTATATCAATAATATTGTATTTTTTTCATTTCCAAAAGTCATCATCTTATCCGTTATGTGGTATTTTCCAATTATCTACTATCTCATCATTTTGACCTTCAATCAATAGCTGTAGTACTTGAAATGTGAAATCCAAATGTACAATATCATCCTTCTGAAAGACAATATCATCCAGGTTTACTTTCAGATGGTTCTTAGAATTTTGTTGCTGTGCATCGAATGGATTTACATCTCTATCTAGATTTTCATGAATGTGATTATTAACAATCGAGAATCATGTTTCTTTTATTATGGACGTACCATCTATTATTGGAGGAATTATCTTCAATGAATATTTAGCATGGGAGATATCATCTATCTAGATATCCAAGTCTCAGCTTATCTCTCCATCATTGTAGAAGATTTTTCTATCAAACTAAAAAACATGTTTACCTACTCAATGACAAAAATAATAGTGTCATCACATCAAATGGGGTGCAACATGCTTAAATATATTCTCCTTTATCAGTGATAAACCACTATGGATCTGGCAGTGGCAACTACTACTACTGTTGTTATGATTGAATCTAAAGAGTTGTCACCCAAGCTTGTCTCATTAATTGCTGCTACACTTGACTGTGAAGAGTTGGATCTAATGTCTCCTTTGAAGTCCATATTACCATGTCTGTTGATAACTTGATTGCACATATTTTAACTTGAATCTACCTAGAAGCCATTGGTTCCTAATATAAGAACTCCTTGATCCAGAACTTATGTAACATCCCCTATTCATATGGTAATTTATTCTCATATTTGTTGCTTATCTTTTCTAAATTTCTTTTTTTTCAATATTGATAGAAACTAATCCTTGCAGATTGAAGTTATTTAAATAAAATGACTCTTTTTTAAAGCAATTACCAATGGCACTGGCCTAGTTACATCTATTATAATTTACATAGGGATTGAATTTGGTTCTCTTCCCCTTATATAAAAAGTATCTCCATTAACTATTGTAATAACCAAATTTGATTTGTGAAAACTTTATTTGTAAACCACAAACAAGGTTTTTACAAATATTTCTTCTTGTTACATATTTTCCATGCCCATTAATTCCTCCTACCTATTTTGTGTCCTCTTCGTATGCAATAGAGTACTCATAATCAACCTCCTGATCTTCTTCATTATACTAGTGCTTATTTGGGATTCACCAGAAATTGCTCTCCAACAGAGTAGATGCTGGTATTGCAAGCCATTTTCTCCTATCCACTAACATCACAGCCAATGAAGGTCACTGTATCTACATTGAACCTCATCATATTCTCTGTATAACTTGTCCATATAGGATTGTAGTTTTAATGGCCATATCATAGGTTGGCAGAATCGATGCTCTGATACCACTTGTAATGTCCCCAATTAGGACACTAGGGTTTTAATTCTAACCGTGTATATATTTTCCCTTTTTCCTCTGTATGAACTTATAATCCTCCTATCTGATCCTTCTTTTCCATAGTTTATTCTCTCTATATATTTTTTTATTGTAAGAGTCACGTCTCCTCAATAATTTAATTATATTGATTATATAATTATATTCATTATATATTTATATATTAATAAGCTTTGACTTAACTAATATCATAAGATATTTAATAATTATATTAATTATTAAATTATATATTATTTTAATAACATATCAACTATATATTATATCATATTATAATACATTATTAATATAATATTGCTATATTAAATATATCTTTATTTATTAGACTCATATTTATATTACCATTATAATATGATATTATTATATGATTATAATATAATATAATATAATATTGATAAATATAATATGATTATAATATAATATAGTATTACTTTATATATAATACTTATTAAATTATATGTCAAAATGAGGATATAACATAGTGAGTATTTTTGTCATTAAAAAAAATTCAAAAGAGAGTGGATTTTTTTTTGTTTTGTTTATTCTTAGCAAAAACTTGTATGGGGCAAAGGTGGGTTCTTCAATGTGCCTTGCTCGTGTTATTGACAATGTTGGAGATTCTTAGCCTGTGTGGTTGTGTGTTATTGGGAGCATAGTTGAGGCAGGGGGCATCAAATCATCATTATGTTGATCCTTGTTATGGATGATGCCTTGCAACATGCTGATTGGGCTACAATAAAAGTTGTGGTTGAGTCTTTTAAATGATTGGCACTCATCATTGGAGATTTGGTCAGACCTTTGAAATCTTCATGTTTAACATCATTGGAATCCATTTTTTTGATAGGGCACATTAGGAGACATTTTTGGCCTCATGCCACTTCTCATGTAAACCCACATCATTGATTTTGTTGTGCCCATGCGATCTCCAAGGCACCTTGTCATTCCTATAGGCCCCATTATTATTTTTGTGTGTGTTGAATGCATACTTGCAATTGAAGGAACTACCACATGACCTCTTTTTTAACTCCCAATCAATGGGTTTTGGTACATTCCTATTGCTTGTATGAAATTTTGGTGACAACAGTGTTTGGTCTTAATTTTGTGGAATGCATTTTATTTGGCAAGCTTTGGTTTGGTGAATGATGCCAAGTTTGGCCAAGCACTTATTTACTAAAACAATGTTTATGATAACCCTTGGTGCTTGTGCTTCTTCAAAGTAGTATAGATGGTTTCTCCAGGTAGGTTTGGCACTAGTGTTGTATTTTTATTGTAATCTGATAGGTGATATTAGGGTTGCCAATTTTTGGGCATGCATTTGTTTGTTTGGAATCCATGCTCATGCCATTTTTTTTAATGCTTGGCATTTCTACCCAAGTCAAGCATTTTCTTGTTGCTCAGAGGGTGAGATGGAAGTTTTATTGGTCCACCTCATCCTTTGTACTTGTGAAAACCCTCTTAAACACATACAATCAATGTAATTTCATGGGCCCCACTCACTCTATTTTTTGCAAGTTAGCATTTATTTTCAAATGCTACAATTTTTCATTTGGATTCTCTATTATTTGAATCTACATGATTTGCATGTGGAGCACATTTTAGGGAGCTCATTATGTGCATTACCTTGTGCTTGGGCATTTTTTGTTAATTTGGAAAACTTGGCCTATATGTTCTTTTATATGATATGTGCCTTGCCATTCATTCACATAATTTCTTTAGGGGAAACTTTGTGGTAATGCACTTTTCTAGTGGAGCATTTACTCTTTCCTATGCATGGGGCTCTACACCTTTTCATGAAAAAAATAATTTTTGGTTTATGGAATATTTAAACTCCATTGATGAGTGGTTTTGGCCTGTGATTCCCAATAGTGGTTTCATCTTTTTTTTTGGTGGTTCCATCAAATTTAGGCAATTTTTACAATGACCTATGCACCAAGAGTGGGGCCTTGTGCCGAGAGGTGGATTCTTGTAGGCTACAGAGACTTTTGAAGACTAGTGGCTATTTTTTTCGAAGCAGGCCTCCCTTTGCACCATGTCACTAATGTTGATAGAGATAACAAAGTAATTCATATCACATCATTAAAGGATTTTCTTGGCCACCAGATATTTTTCTCCAACACTGACCCTTTGTCTGGCATATGTTTCTAATGGCTATTTTTTTCCCAATAGGGGTCATTTTTCAAGCTTTTTTTTGCCTTGACGGTCATTTTCCCATCAAATTTGGGCTTGTCACTTGCTAACATTAGTGCCATGTTAGCACTACATCAACATATTTTGTCACCTTTTCAAGCTCTATTTGGACCTACCTTTGAATTTTTCTCACATCTCAAGCATATAGACTCCATCTTTTGCAAATGAGATATCATTGGAAAGATAGTTTCGAGCCCATTATAGTTGTATAGTTAGTTTTCAATTTTGATGCTTTTTTGATGGATTTTTCTATTGTCAAAGTCTGGGGTACTATTTTACACTCTAGGAGACATATCTTGAGCATTCGATCTATGATTTAGTAATTATTTATATGTTTGGAAAGGTCTTTCCAACCTCTTTTCAATAATGTTGTTTTCTTTTCTAGATTTTGCTCCAATCACAATCTATTGAGTCTTTTGCATTTTTAGTGTTCTAGTGGATATCCTTGTTTTTTTAGGTCCAAGATCAATTTCATTGCTTAAAATGATTCATCATGACATATATTATCTATTGTATCAGTCTTATGTCTCTTTTATTCTATTTAGACATCTTTATATGCATTCTTCCAAACGTACTAAGTTAAAGTACCATATTCAATCTGTATTTTTGTTTCAGTAGTTTTACCTTGTTTTGCCTTATGATTCGAGCAGTGTCATCTAAGGAAAATCATCCAAATTATTGTGTTCTTTAGATTCACCATATATTGTGCCTTATTGTACATCCACTACTTTGATCAAAGTGCCATGGGGGTTGATGTTTTCCCTTTTTTTTTTTCCATCTTCCCTTGTCTAGTAAATTTCCCTTCTGTGACATTAGCCTCATGATGTGTTTGAGATTGATCACCTTAGTATACACATACTTACTCTTTTGTGAATCTTGATTGTGGTTCCTTGATATGTAGTTCTTTTGGCTTACTTTTTGAGTTGCCTATTACCTCACCCTTGTTTTCATTAGGGGGGTTCTTCTTGATGCAGGAGCATCCTAGGTGTAAGAGCAATCTTGCATCACCCAAAAATATTTTAATTTCAGTCTTTTCTATTTTAATAAGGACTAGTAGATAGGGTGGTTTCTATTTATGGTTCATTTTAGAGCTATAAGCCTACCATAAAAATTTTACATTACGGTTCATTTTAGAGCTATAAGCCTACCATAAAAATCCCATTGCTCAAGCTTAAGTATTAGAGAAGTTATTGCAGATTTTTGGTGGAAATATTTGTAGAAAAATCTTCAAGCTCATAGTTGGAGGCCTTTGATTGCCTAGCTAAGGTCTGAAAAATAGATGGAAGGGCACTAACACTGCTCTAAGCCTATAGGTCAGGAGCTATCATTTCTAAAAAGTGGTTATAATAGCCAATTAGAGAAACTGTTTGAGAGTTATGGCATTTTGAAGTTGGGCTACCTAAAATATCTAAAATAATTGTCAAAGATGTATTTGGCCAACTCTATATGTATTGTTAAGGTTTGTTAGCCCTAGGTATTAGGTTTCAATGTCTAGAACCTTCTCGAGCAACATAAAATTTCATATTTAAGAAAGACTCAAACATTGTCTAGAACAAATGTAGGTGGTAGTTCATAGCTTAGTCTTGCAAATTATTGTAATGAAGGCACTCATGTGGGCTAGCATATGGTACTTGTGAGTTTTGTAATTCTACATTTGTGGTGCAAATAAGAAGTCCATATTTTTTTCTCACATTTTCTATTATTTCTTTACTTTTGTTATGAGTTTATGGTTTTAAGGGGAGCACCCTTCATCAAGTGGTATCAGAGCTAGAGTTCTTGAGTGTGTGGACATATCACTGACTATGAGGTAGTTCACTCCAAGATCATGGTTTGGGTTGATTATGTAGACATTTTGTCAATTGTGAGATAGTGTGCACTAGGGTTTCGGTGGAAGCACAAAAATGCCTCCACAAAGAGAGCATGGTGGAAGAGGTGTAGGTGTTACACTTGAGGGTTTTAGAGAAACCCAAAGACAAATGCAAGAATTGGAAGAATGAATGCATAGAGAAATAAATCTTCTCATAAGAGATGAAAGTGAGGATGAGTACAAAGTAGAAGAAAATGTTGAGGCAAAGGGAGTTCTAAATTCAAAGGAAGAGAGCCTTTTTAGGGAAATCTGCAATATTGGAAAAAGACCTAAGTTTGAAGTTCTCACATTTTCAAGAAATATTAACCTAGAGGAGATGATCAATTGGATCAATGAACTAGAGGAGTACTTTGATTATGAAGATATTGAAGATCCTAATAGGGTCAAGTTTGCGGAGGCAAAACTAGAGGGACATGCAAATATCTAGTGGCAAGAGGTTCAGTTGGAGTGAAGTAGAAAGGGAAATGAAAAAATCACCAGATGGGATCGGATGATAGCTAAACTAATGTAATAATTTATTTCCATGGATAATGATCTTTGATCTATTGAATAAAATGCAAGGGTTGAAGCAAGTGGGAAAATTTATTCAATAATATACTAAAGAGTTATATCAAGTTCTCATTAGAACTGGCCATGCATAAGCTGATAAGGAGAAAGTGGCCCATTATCTTTATGGGTCAATGACAAGAATTTAAGATGAGTTGAGTCTAGTTTGAATGAACAATATTGAGGAGGCATATTAGTTTTCTCTAAAATTTGAAGAGAAATTGAGCAAGAAGTTTGACAATAGGAATGGTGAAAGAGGTCTCAGTGGAAGATCTAGCAGATGATCTTATGGTGGCCATAGTGATGATCAGAAGAAAAAGGATGAGGTTGGAAGTAGCAATCAAAAACAAATGGGAAACAATTCCATTCATTTCCATTATTAGAATAATAGAGATCAAAGAGGAAGAGGTAAAGGACAATGATCTAGAAGAGGATACTTCTATAGGAAATGTTTTCATTGCAAAGAAGAAGGGCATAAAGCAATTGAATGTTCCCAATGCCAAGGAAGGATAGATCAAAGAATAGAAGGCTAGGCTAGAGTTGCACATGTTGGTGAAGATGGTAGATCCTCACATTCTGAAGATGTTGAAAGAGGAGAAGTCCTAGTTAACAAAAGAATCCTATTGAGTGGTGAGAATGAACCTAATCAAAGGAGGAGCTTGTTTTGCACAAGGTGTAGATGTGAAGAGAAGTGTTGTGATGTGATCAGTAATGGTGGAAGTATTAACAATTTGGTGTTAGAAATAATGGCCACAAAGCTGAAGCTAAAGAGATAGAAAAACCTATGTCCATATCATATTACTTGGGTGCAAGATGACAAGGTCATGGTCAATGAGTAGTGCTCTATGAACTCGAAATTGGAAGCTACCATGATGATGTACTATGTGATATCATACCTATGGACATATGTCATATGTTGCTAGGTAGTTCATGGTAGTTTGACAAGCATGTTGTACACAATGGGTGAGGAAATAACTACACTATGACCAAGGATGGAGTGAAACATAAGTTGAATGATAAAGAAGAAAATGTATGTAGTGCTGCTAGAATATGTTTTTTTGATGGAAAAGAGTTTCAATATGTTTTGTTGATAGAAAAGAGTTTCTCAAAGGTATGAAGTGTAAGCATATATGTTTTGCTATAATTCCAAAAGATAGTACAGAAGAAGTAGAGGAGGTACCTACAAAAGTTACAATATGTTGGGAGAATTTTTTGATATTGTATCAAATAATGTACCTCATGGATTTCCCCCAATGAGGAAGATCAGTCACCAAATGGATTTCATTCTAGGAGCCAATTTTCCAAACAAGGCAATGCACAAAATGACACCAACAAAAAGTGAAAAGTTGAATAGACAATTTCATGAGTTGTTGCCGAAGGGGTTGATTTTAGAGAGTCTGAGTCCATGTGATGTACCAATAGTATTAGCACCAAAGAAGAATGGAGAATGGAGGATGTGCTCAGATTCTCATACTATCAAAAAGATCATATTCAAGTACAAATTTATATTGCCAAGGATGGATGATATTATGGACTGTTTGAGTGGGGCTAAGTATTTCACAAAGATAGATCTAAAAAGTGGGTACCATTAGATTCATATCAAAGAAGGTGATGAGTGGAACACTACTTTCAAGACCAAAGAAGGTCTATAAAAGTGGTTAGTCATGCCTTTTGGGCTAACCAATGCACTGAGCACTTTCATGAGGCTCATGAATGAGGTACTAAAGGAATTTATGGGTAAGTTTGTCATTGTTTACCTAGATGATATTTTGATCTTTAGTAAGACATTGGAGGGGCATTTGATTCATATTCGCAAGGTGTTTGATAAGTTGAGGGAAGAAAAGTTGTTGATAAACTTGAAAATTATAGTTTTGTAAAGAAGGAGTTGGTGTACCTAGGATTTGTAGTCATTTTTGCATACGGTGTCCTAACCCAAATATTATTGGATTTTCATGGTTTCTATACCCAAGAACCAAATGGGTTTTAATTTTGAATTTTTCTAGTTTTGGGGTTTTTACCTCATTTTGTGTCACCTAGTTTTTATAGGTTTTCTTGGCATGAGTTTGGTTGTGGACATCAATTATCCATTTGGATTGATAAGTAGGAGATAATTTCCACAGCAAGTCAAATTGTGATATTGCTATCAGGATTTAACTATGTGATTTTTGAGTCAAACTCATTGACCCATGTTTCATGAGTAGTGATTCAACATGAATCCATCTCTCATGAGAATAAATAGAACACTTAGCACTCATTGGATCTACGTGATGCTCAGTTGGATGTCGGTTGGACCTTTAGTGCACTTTTTAAATTGCATTGGGATGTGTGCCACATCTGTCCTCCTGAGACTATTTTAGTTGATTTATATTTTGTATTGCATTCTCATCTAGTCCTTGTGTTATGATCTTCATGATGGTGGTGCATCACACACAAGTATGTGCGCATACATTTTTTGAGTGACTTGTGAGTCATGATCTTCCATGAATTTTCTGGAAGCTATGATCATTGGGTTTGGGTTGGGAATTCGCATGCCTATGGGCACTCATCATTAGATGAGCATGGGTAGGGTAGGGTAGCATATGGAGGGGCTTCTATCCTATAACTTGGTGACTATCTACCATTAGTTGGCTAAAGAAGTTTTATATAAGTGATAACTAAATTAAAATATTGGGTGCTAATAATTATAAGATAACAAAATGTTTGGGTTCTGTGCCTTCTATTGAGAAGAGTTGTTGCTTGGGTTTTGTGCCTTTTTTTGAGAAGAGTAGTTGCCAATACTAGCTTGGGGTTTTTGATACCAAAAAACTCTCCATGATGTCAGCCCCTACTTAGTAGCCCATTGAGTGTCTACCAGGACCTTTAGCTTATGCATTGTCTATGTTCTTGGTTTCAATCATCATATTGTTTGGCATGTGTGTTAGCCATGGACATTGTTCTTTATGTGTGTTTTTCATTGGATCATTATCTACATTAGCATGGAGGGAGTAGGCCTATGGGTTCCATGTGTTTGGGAGGCATAGCTACCTATACCACTACTACAGACCGGTGTATAGAGACAGTCCACTATCCTAGTGTGACCATTGCTAAATATTTTCACATGGTGCTTCAGGTTCTAGACTATGCTTTCTTGTGATTTATGCTTTCATTGGGATGCTTTTATATCATGTTTGGATGATGTTAGTTATTGATGCATTTCTTCATTACAATGATTAGCATATGATAAATGATATTATCTTTATTTGTAGGATTATCTTATGCTTTACTTCTAGCATGTTAGATTTCCTTATGCTTATGTTGTAGTACCTTTTAGTATTGACATCCTTATATGATAGTACAGATGATCTAATCGATAGCTTGGGATGTTACATGTGGGGGATGGTTAAGGCTCACAATGGTCTTATGATGTTATTATGCTCAAGAGAAACTGTGCACTTAGTTTGGTTGTACTATTTATTGTGATGTTGTTTCAGTACATTGTGATGTTTCCTTCTGTATTTTCACTTCACTGCTTGATTAGATGTTTAGATTTAGATTCTGTCCTTTTGTCTTTTAGTTATTATTTGAGTGACCTTTTCTTGAGATGCAGATCTGGTATTCTCTAGTGTGGAGGAACTTTATATCTTATCTTTTTACCTTTTTTTTTTTTTGGCTTTCTGTCCTAGAATCTCACACAAAATTGTACTTTCTCATGTGAGAAAGAAAGATCTCGTGTGGTTTGTTGGGTTTCCTCATGTGACCTTAGGAACTTTCTCATGTAAAACACAACACTACTTTTGGGTGTCTTGTTTATTTGGCCAAGTACATTCTCACATCATTTGGTGTACATCCTCACACAAAAGACATATTCTCATGTGGTGTGTTGCACATCCTTGCAAAATAATCAATCTACTATTGGTCCTCATGTGAAAAATAGGGGGCATCTCCACTACTTTTCAGGGATCAATTTTTGGTGATTCTAGTACCCTTTGTGTTTAGTTAATTTTCCATGCTCTAACAAATCTTATATTCTTTGTGTTGTTGTCATTTTGTGTTTCCATTTCTTATTGTGGGTGTGTCAGTTCGAGTAGTGGCATTTGATGATTCATTGGTTGCTGGGATGGTGGTTGAGACTTTTGTTGTGATCTATGTGAACTATGTATGATGTTGTCATGTGCATTCATACTTGTTCAAAAACAAATATCTTGGGTTTTATTTCATTCTTGTTCCAAGGATCTCCGAGCAAGCCATTACAAATTTCTTATGTGAACAATAGTGATAGAAGGATAATTGATAGTGGATGTTTCAACATATGACTTATAGTGATAAAGACAAATTTGAAGATATTGGCCCATAAAATGGAGGATGTGTTAAATTTGGTAATGATATCCCATGTGTTATGAAATGTAAAGGTATTATTCAACTGATTGACAAGATAACATGTGAAAATATTTACTGGGTTGAAGGATGTAACTAAAATTTGTTGAGTGTTTCATAGTTAAATAAATTAGGCTACAAAGCTAAATTTCACAACAAGAAGGTCAAGATACATGATGGTGATGGTAAGATGATTGGAATTGGCAAGAAAACAAGAAGTAACCTATTCTATCTAGGCCTATCAGAAGAGATATGTATCTTTGCACAACAAGAAGATGTTTGGCTATGGAACAAAAGATCATGTCATGCGAGTTTTGGAAATTTGGTGAATATCAGTAAGATGAAGAAAGTAAGAGGATTGCCTAAACTAAATAAGAATGAAAATGTTGTGTAGATAGTGTCAATTAGGAAAGATTACCAAGTCTAGTTTTAAGAGTAAAGCATATACTACTATTGATATTTTGGAATTGGTTCATGCCAACCTATGTGGACCCATTAGTGTTAAAATCTACTATGGAGATAAAAAAAAATGTAATGCTCTGCTTGGAGATCCTTGGAACAAGGATAAATATAAGCCAAGATAATAATAAAATTTAAACAAGTATGGATTTACATGACAATCAACATACAAGGATCAAAAGATCGCAATGGAAGACTAACCAAACATCCAAACACCAATGGATCTCCATATGCCAAGTACCAAACTAAAATGGCCAAACTAAAGAATAAAAACCCAAGATGACATTAGAACACAAAATCTTTGATCTATCAAAGCAAGTAAAAACTAGCATTCCTAAATGATACTCAAAAGTCAAAATTGCATTCTCCAAAAAAAAAAAAGATGCCCCTTATTTTTTGTGTGAGAGAATTTACAACAGACAGTCTCACACAAGGAATTACTTCTTCATGCAAGAAAGTACACTGAGCCATATGAGGAAACACCATCTCATGTGAGGAAATTCCAAGACCAACATTCTAAAGCACTATACTGGTGCTAAGGTTCACACAAGGAAGTGCAATAAGCCACAAAAGAAAATACAAAACTTCCACACTCTCGTATGAGGAAGTAAAATCTTGCATGAGGAACCATAACATCCCAGTAGAAAAACAAATGATAAAAAGATAGAAAGTGTAATTCCTCCACATCGGGGAGTATTAGATCCATAATTAAGGCATAGACACTCAAACAATATAACTGTAGGATGGAAACTACATCTAACCATCTAAACATAGTAGTGAAGGAAAAGTATTGAAAGCAATATCACAATGAGCTAAAACAACAAAACTAAGTGCACAGTTCCTCCCAACCATAATAGTATCATGAGATCTTGAAGGTCCTAGCCATTCCCTATACATAACATCCTAAACTTTCAACTAGATGGTCAAAGTTGTCTTATGAGGACATCACTACTAAAGCATAATAACATCATAAGAACAAGGAAATCTAACATGCTAACCAGTAAGCAATAGATACTCCAACTAAAAACATAACATCATCTAATCATATGCTAAACATCATAATAATGGAATGTGTTAAATAAACTAACATCATCTAAAAATTATATGCAAGCATTTCAATGAAAGCATAAATCACAAGAAAACATACTATGGAACTCGAAGTATCATGTAAAAACATCAAGAAATAGTCACACTGAAATAATAGATCATCTCTATACATTGGTCCCCAGCAGTGGTATGCATAGCTATGCATCCCAACCATGTGAAAACCCATAGGTCCACTCTCATCATGTTGATCAAGATAATGATCCAACCACAAACACACATACAAAAAACATCCATGGCTAACACTCATGCCAGATAGTAAAGATGAGTGAAATCAAGAACATGAGACAATGCAAGTACTGTAGGTCCTAGTTAGACACTCAATGGGTTACTATGTAGAGACTGACAAGATGGAGAGTTGCTTGGCATCATATGGCCCAAGCTTAGATCATTCAACTCAACTCTCCAATTGAAGGATTTTGCACTAAATTTTTTATTAAGTTTTATTACTTCCTAATGTTTTATTTGTTATCACTTACTTAAAACTTCCTCTGCCAACCCACTGGGCAATGGTCACCAAGTTTTGAGATAGTAGCCCCCTCCATGGTGCTACTTTAACCTACCCATGCTCATTCAATGATGACTGCCTATAGGAATGCATATTCCCAACCCAACCCCAAATGATCATAACTCTCAAAAGTACCATAGAAGATCAGACCTCACAAGTCACCTAACAAATGCATGTTCATGTGCTCGTGTGTGGCACACCACCATCATGAAGATAATATCTTAAGGACTAGATGAGAACAGAAAAAAAAATTCACTCAACCAAAAAAAAGATCATGAGGATGGTGTTGACATTATAGTCATGTTTGTTATTAGTGACACACACTTATTCAGACAAATAGTATTTAGTGAGTGTATTGTATAGTTAACAATGTTAACCAAGAATTTCAAGTTTTACCAAGTTCTATAGTTGCTACCAAATTCAACAAATAGTATTCAATTTTTGTAGAATACTTTCTTCCATGATGGTGATCAACAATGTAAACCGAGCTTCATAAGGTTTACCAAGTTTCTTAGTGCAAACCAAGTTGTGCAATGCTTACCAATTTTGTAGTTATAGTGATGTGAATCTATTGTTGACCAAGTCACTCAGTGTTAATCAAGTGATTCAATCTATACCAAACTCGTTGTGATAGAATTGACCTAGCTATGCAGTGTGAATCAAGAGATTCAATTTATATGTTGAGTTTCATAGTACTCACCGAGTCACCAGTGTAGACCAAGTTCAGACTACTTGGAAGTGATCAGTATGGACCGAGCTTCTATGTCTACCAAATTCATGATGATGCCAAGCATTGACAGTGGATGTCAAGTATCAAAACTTCACTGAGCTAGTCTTTAGAACCAGAGTTCCTATAGTTGGGCCAACTTTGTGTATTTTGTTTAAAATTGTATTTTAGCTGACTTTGTTGATTTGTAAATTGGATTAGTATATATGTATTGTATTGTATCACATCCAAATAGAAGTATATATGGCATGTAACCAGTAGAGAAGAGAATAAATGTGAAATACAAAGGATATAGTAGTATAAGGAGCAACAAAGATTTACCTATTAGAGGAAGGTGATCATTATACTGAAAGGAATGTCACTCAGCAAACCAAGTTGCAAAATAGAGATTAGCCACTGCTTCATCCTAACAGGTGGATCAGTTAAATCTTTTCACAAGGTAGAATTAATAGTCTTTTGTAAATCTCTTTATCGAGTGCATACTTCATTGTATGTTTGTAAATCCTTCTGCAAGGTGGACCTAGCAGTCCTTATTGCTCCTAACAAGGAAGATCATCAGAAGTGATTGTGAGCCTTAATAGGCCAACTTTATACTGTAGTACTAAAGCTTGTAGGTATCATCCCCACCCTAGTTTTAGTTTCTATTTGGAAGGTTTCTAGGTCACCATATTGTGTGTCAAAGTGTTATAAATGTTTTGATACTTTTAGTTTTTCAAGCATGCAATTAGATCAGAATACACATGAAAGATTAAATGGTAAATAAGGATTAAGTTTTATTGGTTACTAATTCACCCCTCCCCTCTTAGTAACTTAGCCTATCACATATATTTCCAATAGATGGATGTAGAACATATCCCAATGCAACATAAAAGTGAAACAATGATCTAATTAACATCCCAACAGATGATCCAAGTCCATGACCAATATCATGCCAAGAAAACCTTAAAAAATTAGGTGGCAAGAAAATCGAGGTAAAAACCCCAAAAATGGAAAATTTTGAAAATAAAACCCATTTGGACTTAGGGAGAAAAAGCCATGAAAATACAATAAATTCAAGTTCATACATTATATTGAAAAATGGCTAGTATAATGGTGTGAAACCCCAAGCTCTCATCCTGAAAATAGGGAAAATGTTCACACCAAAAAAATTGGGTAGAACTAGCATATAGAAACAAAGGGGAACACTAGTTCTCAACTTCCTAACAAATAGCTATTAGAAAAAAAATTAGAAATGGAGCTAAAATGTGAAAATGGGAGAGCCCTAATTGAAAACCAAAAAGGTAGAAATAGGAAACAACACAATAAAATAAACAACTCATAGAAGCTTCCAAAAATCATGGCAAAGCAAGATCTCCCCAAGCTAGATCTAATGAGACTGATCTTATGAAGATCTCACACCTATATCTCTCACAACAAATAAAAAAGAAATCCTCTAGAAGAGGATTTTGGAAAAAGCTATCAAATTCTCAATTTCCAAAAGTGAGAATTGAGGGATTAAATTCCTCTTTGAATACTTGTTCACTTTTTAAGTGAATAATCGGTTGGTTTAAATAACTAGTTAAACTAATTAGACCTTGAAACAATCCAAAAAAAAATAGGCTAATCCAAGTAATTGGAATTCATCTATGGCAAAGCTGCCAAAAATTAAAAATCAATTAAATAAATCTTGAAAACTCTTAAACCAAAATCACATAAAGCCTTAACAACTTGGAGACAATGCAAAACTCTAAATACACAAACACATTCATTGATCTAATCACATAATGTAAATGAGTCCAGATTTATCAAATCACTAGAAGGTTTAATTTAACATTTAAATAAGATATGTTGACAATACAGGGATGACATTGGTAAAATATGAATAGCTAAATCACTAACTAGATGTGACACTACCAGGGATATAAATCTTGCACATAAAAATACATGATCAAGTGTAATTGTATATAATAACATTGTCAAAGCAATAAATGCATTAAATATCTAATTTAACCATTTATTAAATTATCCTAAAATAATCCATTTACATCACTCATGTTTGCATAAAGCATAATGAAGTAAGAATAAAGTAAATAACCATAGCATTAAATCCAATATATAACCAAATTAGAGATATGTCCAAATACTAGGTAACCAAATATCATCAAAAAACATATTATCATCTCAAAATGGCATCAACATGAAAATATAATCAACTACACACCATAGTAGTATAGTATCTATGATACTAAAATCAAAGAATAGAATCTTACCCTTAGGTCATCTCAAATGCAAAAATAATTACATGAGTAGCAAGTATCTCTCAGATCAAAATAAACAAAGTACAAACTACAAACATGAGAGGCACTACATATTTCATTCTATTTGTGGATGGCTACTCTAGAATGATGGCTTTAATGTTTTTTAAAGTTAAATCTAATACCTTTTAGTTATTCAAGTGGTATTTAGCCAGAGTTGAAAAAGAAATAGGGAAGAGTTTGAAGTGTTTGAGATTTGATAGAGATGGTGAATTCATCTCACATGAGTTCAACACATTCTGCAATGACAAAGGAATCAAAAGATATATGTTAGAACCAAGGAAGCCTCCTCAAAATAGGATAGCTAAAAGAAGGAACAAATCAATTATGGATTGTGCTAGAATACTAATGATGGAGAAAGATGTATCATAGAAATATTGGAGAGAAGCAATTAGTATTGTTGTTTATACCCTAAATAGAGTTCAAGTCAAAAAAGAAAAAAGTGATGCTTCATGTAATGAAGAAATTAAAGACTATAGTACATGCATGTATGTGAATGACGATGCTCTTAGCACTCAAAATGATTAGACAAATCAAGTTGCAAGTTCCCATCAGATAGGAAATGATGGTGTGGAAATACAAATTGCTGAGTAATAGAGAGCAGGTGTCAAGCTATAGATTGTATATGTTGAGTCACACACAAGCAAGGCTAACCATTAGATAGTAAATGTTGACTGTTCTGTGCCTGAACCTAAATAAAAACAAAAAGAAGAGGAATTGAACCTAAGAATTTTTTTTCTAGAAGAACCTAAAGAAGAGCCAAGAAGGAAGCTACCTGTATTAGTAAAATTTGTGAGAAGACATCATAAATCTAATCAAATAATTGGAGGTGCTGAATCAAGTGTTATGTCTAGGAGAAAAATCAAAGGTGATAGATGCTTATTATGTGATTTTGAGCCTAAATCAATAAAAGATGCTTTAGATAATGAAGATTGGATACATGCTATGAAAAAATAAATTGATCAAATTAATGAAGAACAATACTTGGACCTTAGTGCCAAGACCTAAAGACAAAAATATCATTCAAACAAAGTGGGTTTTTAGGAACAATCTCAATGAAAAAGGTGATGTAACAAGAAACAAAGAAAGGAGGGTATGCAAGGGTCATTCATGAGAAGAACGAGTCAACTATAGAGAAACATTTTCTCCTATGGCCAACCTTGAAGGAGTTAGAACTTTACTTTCATATTCATCTTACAAGAACTTCAAGGTATATCAGATGGATGTCAAATCTACATTTCTGAAAGGTATACTAGAGGAAGAAGTATACATTGAAAAATGTAAAAGATTTGTAGATCCAAACAAGAGGAACATGGTATGTAAACTAAATAAAAATCTTTATGCATTAAAGAAAGCACCAAGAGCATGGTATGAAAGGTTACATAATTATTTAGTGAAAATCTATTTTGAGGGAACAAATGATAGAAACAATCTATACTTGAAGAATGGAAAGAATGATGAAGTATTGTTAACTAAGGTATTTGTTAATGATATCATATTTGGAGGAAGAGACGTGTTATGTAAATCATTTGCTAATGAAATGAAAAGGGAATTTGAAATGTCTATGTTTGGTGAGATCAAATTCTTTGTTGGTTTACAAGTGTGCTAAATGAAGTTTGGTATTTTCATTTCACAAACCAAATACATCAAGGAGATATTAAAGAATTTTGGTATGGAAGATTCAAGACCACTGAGTACACCTATGTCTATAAGACATAAACTACCTAGGATTAATGATTCTACTGATGTGAACTAGATCATATATAGATCCATGATAAGAAAATTGCAATATGTGGTTCACGGTAGGCTAGATATTGCATTAGTAGTTGGGATTGTTGCTAGATTTTCAAAAAATCTTAAAGAGAATCACATGATAGTTGTAAAAAGAATAATGAGATATCTGAAAGGTACAAAACATTATGGATTATACTACAGAAGAAGTGATAGATTTGAACTTAAGGTTTTGACTAACCTAGATTGAGTAGGAAATATTGATGATAGGAAAAGAACTAGTTGAGATGCATTCTTTGTAGGAAAGAGATTGGTGTCATGGACAAGCAAGAAATAGAATTGTATTTCCTAATCAATAGTTGAAGCTGAGTATGTGGCAGATGTAGTGAAGTGCTCAAATATAATATGGATTAAGAAATTTTTGAAAAGCATGAAAGAAGAAATTATAGATCCAGTAGTTATCTATTGTGATAACACAAGTGCTATTAATATATCAAAGAATCTAGTGATGCATACTAAGAAAAAGCATATTGCTATCAAGTATCACTATCTGAGAGAACTAGTTCAAGACAAAGAAATGAAGCTAGAATTTGTGAATACAAAGGAATAAATTGCTAACATATTCACCAAACCATTATCCAAAGATGCTCATGAATATCTTAGAGATAAATTAGGGATCATTCCCCTAACAAAGGCTACTTAAAAAGCTAGGGTACACTTCATCACATATTCTACACAAAATATTTTACATAGTGATGCAATACAACTCTACTTTAGGACATGCCCAAGGTAGAATACTTCAACAAAACATACAAAGATTATTCATAGTCTGATGACAAGTATCATCCAGACATGTACAATATACATAATTCATGTGTATGAAGAATTTGTATTTGAGATAGTTACATGTCTTTAGCATTGTTTTCAAAGAGGGAGAGATTACAATGAAACTAAGATGAAAGAGGGAGAAATGAATAAGGAGTCAAAACATTATAGAATCATGAAAAAGAGAAAACTGAAAGAGGGAGTTTGATAGTTTCAATGGATGAAAATCAGAATCAAACTAAGAATAGTGGTCACTCATGGAAGTGAAATCTTTTGGATTGTATGGTAACTAAGATTATTAATAGTACTTTGGATATTTGAGATGTTTCTATCAATTCCAAAGAGGGAGATTGTTATAAACTTACAATTGGAAAAATTGTTGTTTTGTCATTGACCTCAAATTTTTGGATGAGACATATTGCTACCTAATCTAAATATCATATCTATTTGATTGATGAAGAGGATTTGAGAGTTACTCATAACTATAGCACCTAGAGGAAAAGTTGAAGTTATGAAAAGGAAGTTAAAATGGATATTTGATTAGATAGACTTTGATTAAGAAAAGTAATTGTTTATGTCAAGGAATCTAAGCCAAGTTGAGTAAAAGAGTAAATTATAAGGAGTGTAAAGTAATGCTAGTGTCAACTAAGCCACAGTTAGTGCCAAAAAAATCTAGTATTGATCGAGAATTAGCATCAACCAAGAAAGTTAGTTGATACTAAGTTAGAAAGTAATAAATAATGATCCAGTATTTTAGTGTTGACCAAGTGTCAAAATTTAGTGATTTTTGAGTGATAGTAAAATATCAAATTCAAAGGAAGCATAAGATCAAGCTAACTCAATTTTGGGAGATATAAAATGTGTTGAGGATTAGATTGATGAGTTGGATCATTAAATTCAAGGTAGTGATTAGGTAAAGACCTAATAGAAGGATTCTAGAGAAGTTTCTAGAGAATGATCAAGAAGTTGCACATATACATTGAATCAAGTTGAAGCTGATCATAAACCTTAAGATCTATGGTGGATGTAGAAAATGGTAAAGCGCAAATTGCCTATTTTAAGGGAGACTGAATCAAGTTTTTGGTGTCATGTCTAGTCAAGTCTGGTTGAACCTAGCCAATGTGTATGAGCAATTTTATATGTAGAGAAAGGTTTATCAAAAGCACACAAGAGTGTGAACTTGAAACTAAAGGAGAAAGCTTGCATATGTGATGTTATTGATTAGTTATTTTGAGAAAAAGGCTTAAGTGTTGATGAGAAGTGTAAACTGATTGCTTAAAGGGTGTCCAATTAGATCAATATCAGAGATGAAAATAAAAGGCTTATTAGTGAACTACCATAAGGACTGAACAAAGATATGACTTGAAAAATTTAGTTCTAATCACGAAGATCAAAACCTATTTTTTATTTCTTATCATTGTTACAGTTTGTATTGAAATCCTTAAAATAGAGGTTGACATAATAGTCATTGAAAGACTTAATAGTTTGTGTAAATCCTTTAGCTAGGTGACATTCTAAATGGGATGATCAAAGACCTCTTACAAGGCCACTCCTAACAGGGTGATTAAATCCTTTGAATAGGTCATATTTAATAGTGTGTATTGTAAACCTTAAATAGGGTTAGCTCCTAATGGAGCTCACTTCAAAAGAGTGAAAAAGAGTGACATGGTTCTAGTAGTTTTTCTCAAATTGTGTTTCCATGTAAAATCCTTGTGTCAAACTGCGATGAATATCTTATGTGTCAAACTGTGATGAATATCTTATGAATTTTTTACATGTGTTGATGTTTTTCATTATGCAATACAAGTTAAGTTTATGACAATTTTATAGTACAAACCAAACAACAAAAAGTTAATTAGGATCACCAGAATATTGATATGTTTAATGTTTAATAGTTCAAGTGCTACATATAGACCTTGAGTAACTGATTCACCCTGCCTCTTAGTTATTCTAAACATTTCTAATATTACCTTGTAAGTATATGTTTTGGCATTTGTTACAAAATAAGGGGAAAATACAATATGCAATAAACGGGAAATATGTATAAAGGAGAAATATATAGAGGAAATATATATGATCAGATGCACAGACAAACAAAAACAATTTTGAAAAATCTAAACTTAGATAAGTTGTAATTGAGCTACAATTTTTAGTTCAAATTGAGTTATAGCACCAAGCACATGAAAAGGGGGAGTTTGACAAAAAATCTTTTTGATCAAGAAATTTTTGTTTGTTGATAGAACTACACAAAATAAGTGTTTTTGTCACTAATTTCAAAGGGGGATATTGTTGACCCTATGGCAAGACATATTATGAATTAGTGACAAACCACTTAAGCCATCTAGGAAGGTTGGTCAATACTGCAACCAAGCTTTCCATCAATAAGAAAATTTCAATATATCCAAAGAAGATGAAGGATGTACTATGTTAACCAAGCTCATAGTATAAACTAAGCTATCTAAGTTTTTAGTAGAAACCAAGTTCCCAGTGTGAACCAAGTTCACAGTGTTAGCTGAGTTCTTTGTTTGAACCGAGTTCAAGTTAGATTTCTACTATATCACCTAAGTGTTATAGTGTTATTTCAAAATCCAATGCTAACCAAATAAAAATGTCACTAGAGCTCATTGTGTTACTCAAGCATCAGTAGAACATCAAATTCATACTATTGTTCGAGCATCAATATTTGGGCCGACCGAAAAGTATAACTTGATTATTATGAAGATATCTATTGCATGAGCCAACTTGGTATGAAATTATTAATTAAAGGGTATATGAGGAACATAAATTAGTTTTTCTAAGATGTAAGTTGTGTAATATGAGATATATATGAAGACAAGGAGTAACTATGGAGCAAATTATGTATGTAGGCTACAAATGTGTATAAAGGGAAAAGTAGAGGCTCATCCATCATAGTTAGGTAATTATTGATTTATAGTTTGTCCTCCTATTAGATTTTATAAATTGACTCTTTGATACCCAACTTTTTGGAGAGAAAAAAGGATGTTTACCAAAAAATGGGCCAATGTATGTATTCTATCACTGCCCTCTGAATTACTATGTACAACTCCCTTATGGTTTGCAATGATTTGCAATGAATATGTTTTATGAGATCATAAGTTTTGACATTATAAGCTCTTAACCTGAGAGTAGTAAAGGATAACCAAATTGTTTATAGACACAAATCATTCATGCAAAATATATTTGAATAACCTATTACACCCAAGGGAATGAATATAGTAGATTATCTTGATATTTTTGACTCTTCTATTTTAAATGTAGATTAACCATCTAAATGCAGAAGATGAATGGAAGAAGAAATGCATATGAAGCCAAGTCGAATTATTTTTAACTATTAGCCTTGAATGATATGGAATCCAACAAGTAACTAATAGATTCATACACATTTATCTTTCACTTCCCAATGAAACTATCTAACATGTTATGAAACTAGCAAGAGAGAAAACAAAATCATATATGAAGAAAGTAAATGGAGTCACCTTTTTTGTAGTTATCAAAATTAAATTGAATCCATATGATTATCACTAAATCACATATGATTATCTTTCAACTCTTAACGTAGAACTAATTTAGGCATGGGAAATTAAACATGAAAAGAAAATAGGGTAAATGGAATTATAGACCAATTCACCATCAAGTCTGTTGACATTGTATTGTCAAATGAGGTTAAATTTATAGTTTTTTTTGTCATCCCTTGGTTTAGTAGAGAAAAGAGAATAAAATTTAAAATTATCCAATGATATGAACACATGGCATCTTTTCCATCGATGATCATGAATCCATGGTACTTTTGAAAACACACAATTATTGTTCAAATTCATGCAATCTTAGGAATCCTATAGAAAATTGTTGTTTTCTTCATATTCTACTATTTCATGCCAAGTCTATACAATTCACAATACAATAGTCAATGTAGTCTTGAATCTCCATCATTGATCTCAAATCAATTGTCAAGATTAAATCATTATAAACCTTTTTATTTCTTCCTTTACATTTTCCTTTGTGGGTCCCTTCATGTACACACATCAAATTATCGTTATGTCACTATGATTATTCTTTGTGTAACTCTTTATAATAACATAACAATGAGAATTGATATATTTTTGATGTGATGATGGCAATAAAAGATATTAACCCTTTGTTTATTTTGTGATGTGGGTATACTTTCCAACTATATACATCATAGAAGATAGGTGGCACTATTTGATTGCTTGGAGAATTTGGCACTGGACTACTTTTCTTTGTGGCACTTCATGGAATATAATGGGCCTATTAGGACACATTTTGTTCTATCATTATGTCACTATAATTAACAATCAAGCAACTTTTCATAGTGACATTGTTGTATATAATTGATTAATTGTGTATTGTATTTGATGCTACACAAAATGTCATATCAATTTCAGTCAGTGTATGCTAAGCTCACTTATGTAGTGAAGATAGTTTTTTGTGTCTACCAAGCATTTATGTACTTGACTAGTTTAGAAGGAAGTGTCTAACAAGTTCACTCAATGTCAAAGGAAAGTTTGCAGAAGATGAGTGTTAATTGAGCTCACTCGGTTAATGAAGGAAATGTTGGATGGAACCAGTGTTAACTAAGCTCACTTGCTTACCAAAGCATCTTTGTAATGTATTTAGTGTTAATAGAGCTTTTGTTTTTGTTAATCAAGCTTTTGTTGGTTAACATAGAAAATCATTTTTCAGTTACTGTCTACTAAGCTAGGTCAGCTAACAAAGGGTTTTCTTGTTTTGGTATATTAATCTTTATTGATTTATCTATTGGACCTAAGCTAAAGATCAGGATGTTTTATGGAAGAGAGATTTCCAAGTTGAACAGAGACAATTTTATAGCATGAAAAGAACATATTAAGCTAAATCTAGCTTCCATCAATGATTTAGGGTACAAATATCTCAATGATGAATACAAGAATCCCATTGGAACATTATCAATTAAAGATATTTCTAAAAAGAAGAATCATAACATCATCATGATTGATATTCCATCTGCTCTTAGTTATGCTGAATTTGATGAAATTAAAGATTGCAAAATAGGTCATGGCATGTGGAGCAAACTAAAAGACATTTATGGAGGAGATGACAATGTAAAAAGAGCTAAGGCTAAAATTCTTAGAGGTCATTTTGATCAGATGCAAATGAGAGAAGATGAGAACATTGCAAAATATGTGGAAAGAATCAAAGCAAGCGTAAGTGCAATCAAAGCATCTAGAGGAGACATTGGATAGAAAATACTTTTAAGCAAGGTACTTAGAACTCTTCTTCCTATTTATGTAATTAGAGTGTTTGATATTCAAGAGATGAGATGTGATCCAAATTATAAAATATCTTTTGATGCTCTAGTTGGAAGATTGACAACTTTTGAGTTAGATAACTTTGATAACTATGTTCTTAGTTTGAAGGTTATTGAATCTACATTTGAAGCTAAACTCTCACTCAAGAAAAAGGGTAAGAAATCAAAGGCTAGTCAATCAAGAAGTGAAGAACAAGAATCAAAAGAGAGTTCAGATAGTGATCTTGAAGTTGTTGAAGCCCTACTTGCAAGAAAGTATTCCAAAGGTAGAGGAAACTACAAATGAAAAGTTCCTCTAATCTATTTTTCTTGTGAAGAAGTTGGTCACATTGCTACAAGATGTCGAAATAGAGAAAATAAAGATGAAAAAAAAAGTAACAAGCACAAAGACAAGAAGGATTTCAAGAATTACAAGAACTTCAAGGACAAAGGTAAGAAATCTTTTTTTAATGACTAAATATTTTGATAATAGTGAAGATGAAATGGTATATATTGTTGTAAAGGATAAATCTAATGATGAAGGAGATTAGATAACACTTATGTCTAATGTTAGAAAAAATGATACATGGATTATTGATAGTGGCTATTCACATCATATGACTAGAGATAAAACAAAATTTGAAAACATGAAATCTTATGATGGAGGAAGTGTGAGATTTGGAAACAATGGACCTTGTTGCATAAAAGGAAAAGGTTGTATCTTATTAACCAATGAACTTGTATGTAATAATTTTTATTGATTGAAGGACAAAAGCATAATCTATTGGGTGTGGTACAATTGAACAACATTGGTTTCAAGGTAGAATTCATGGATGGCAAGGCCAAACTACTAGATGCTAAACGAAATCTGGTTGGATCAGGCAAGAAAACAAAAGGCAAGCTATTTATCTTGATCTTAGTGAAAGCTCATGTTTTATTGCTCAAGTAGAAGAAAATTGGTTATGGTACAAAATATTATGTCATGTAAACTTTGATAATCTAGTTAAGATAAGAAAATATAAAAGAGTAAGAAGTATTCCTAGTTTGAAGAAGCCTGATATGGGTCTATGCTAAACTTGTCAAATTGGTAAGATGGGAAAGACAAGTTTCAAAAGAAAAAACTATTAGTCAGAAGAAGTCTTAGAAATTGTGCATACTTACCTATGTGGATCTATTGGAATAGAAAGTTATAGTGGACATAAGTTCTTCATTCTTTTCTTTTATGATTATTCTAGAATGATGATTGTACTGTACTTGAAAGAAAAATTTGAAGCTTTTCAAAAGTTCAAGTGGTATCTAGAAAGAGCAAAAAAAGAAATTGGAAAGAAATTAAAACATTTAAGATCAGACAGAGGCAGTGAATTCATCTCCAATGAATTCAATAATTTCTATATTGAAAGAAGGATTAAAAGACAAGTATCAGCCCCTAGTACACCTCGGCAGAATGGTATAGCTCAAAGAAGGAATAGATCCATCATGGATTATGCAAGAACATTGATGATTGAAAAGAATGTTACAATCAAATACTGGAAGGAAGTTGTTAGCACTGTAGTTCATACCTTGAATAGAGTATAGTTGAAGAAAGACTCAATTCAAACTCCTTATGTACTATGGTATGGCTACAAATCTAATGTAAGTTACTTGAAAGTATATGGTAGAAAAATTTATATTTTGAAAGAATCTAGAAAAGGAAAATTTGATGTAAAAGGTGATGAAAGTATATTTCTACGATACTTCTATAGAAGTAAAGCATATAAATTTTTGAATTTTTCTACTCATAAAATCATAGAAAGTGCACATTAGAGAATTGATGAGTTTGTAGAAAAGAGTGAAGAAGAAAGTAAAAAAGAGCCAGAGAATTACAAAAGATTTGTTTACTATGAACCTGATACCCTACCAAATCTATTTGAAAGAAAGGATTCTTCACCCCCAAAGTTCCCAAAATCTCTAGTAGTTACTGAGTTGCAAAAAATGCAATTTGAGTCATAGTCTGAAGGACCCAGGTCGTAGTTAGAAGCTATCGAGCTAGTTCAAACTGAGTCTGATGGACTGAATCATAGACAGTGGGACCTGAGCTTGATATTGAAGTTCATAATGAAATTAGTGGAACTCATTCCAAATCAAAAGAGCATTTGTTAGCAAGATATTTCAAAAGGCATCATGCACCTAATTAGATCATTGGAGACAAATTTGATGGAACAATGACAAGAAACAAACTAAAAAGTCCATATTTACTTATTGTATTTGAACCAAAAAATATTAAAGATGCATTGAATAATGAAAGTTGGGTTGAAGAAATGAATGAAGAAATATAATAGATTGAGAAGAATAAAACTTGAACTCTTGTTCCTAGACCCAAGGATAAAAATGTAATTGGCACAAAGTGGGTGTTTAGAAATAAATTGAATAAAGATGGAAAAGTTTTCAAAAACAAGGCAAAATTGGTAAGTAAAGAAAATTCTCAAGAAGAAGGTATTGATTATGATGAAACTTTTGCTCCTATTGTAAGATTAGAAGGTGTTATAAATTTACTAGCATATTCAACACTTAGAGGATTTAAAGTGTAGCAAATGGATGTTAAATCTGCATTCTTGAAGAGGAAGTCTACATTGAACAACAAGAAGGTTGAGATAAGATGATTGTGTTGGTAGAAATATTTGCTGATGACACTTTATTCACAAGAAATGATGACTTTGGAAAATCATTTTCAAAGGAAATGAGTAAAGAATTTCAAATGTCCATGTTTGGTGAGATAAAATTCTTTGCTAGCTTGGAGATATAGTAGAATAAATATGGTATCTACATCACTGAATCTAAGTATATCAAGGGGATATTAAAGAAGTTTGGAATGGAAGACACAAGACCAGTTAGAACCCCTATTTCTATAGGACATAACCTTTCCAAGAATGATGATTCCAAAGAAGTAGATCAGACCACATATAGATCAATGATTGGAAAGTTACAATATGTAGTGCATACAAGGCCTAATATTTCATTAGCAATTGGTATGGTGGAAAGATTCTTAGAAAATACCAAAGAAAATCACATGATAGCAATCAAAAGAATCATGACATATCTGAAAGGTACTAAAGAATATTGCTTGTGGTACAAACTTGGAGGCAATTTGGACTTGAAGGTGTTTACTAATGTTGATTGGGTAGGAAGAATTGATGATAGAAAAAGCACTAGTGGTGGAGCATTCTTTCTTGGTAAAATACTAATGTCTTAGACAAGCAAGAAACATAATTGTACATCTCAATCTATAGTAGAGGCAAAATATGTGGCAGCAATAGTTAATTGTTCAAACATTGTTTGGTTCAAACAACTATTGTTAGGTATGAAGATAGAGATCAAGGATCCAATAGTCATATACTGTGATAACACTAGTGCAATCAATATATCAAAGAACCCAGTGATACATACCAAAACAAAGCACATTGCCATAAAATATCACTTCTTAAGAGAATTGGTGTAGGATAAAGAAGTTAGATTAGAATATGTGAATACAAAAGAATAGATCACAGAAATACTCACAAAGCCATTACCTAACAATGCATTTTTGTATCTAAGAGGTAAGCTAGGGGTCATCCCCCTATCTAAAGCTCACTAAATGAAGTTTAGTGATGCATCAACTAGAGTAAGTTGAAGATCAATTAATTGATGTAGGATTGAAAAGAACATATTAAAAATGAATCAGTACTTAAGGTACACTGATATTAACAAAAAAAAAAATTCTTTGCCATGTGTTGTCCAAGAGGGAGAAGTTTACTTTCATATCTCATAGAAATTTTCATTATTACAAAGAAGGAAAAGTTTGCTATAAGATGGAGAATTTTATGCAGAGATATCAAAAAGAGAGAATGAACTTGGTAGAAGTTTCTATAGAAAAAAAAAATTTGACAAAGGGAAAAACTAAAGGCAGAAAGAGTTCACATTGATAGAGGGAGTTCTCAAAACAAAACTAAGGATACGTTTCATACTTTATTCTTGTTCTAAATTTTCATTGTGTTATGACATGTTGTGTTGCCATCAATGCAAAAGAGGGAGATTGTTGGACATAATTAATTAATTGTGTATTATCTTTGATGTTACACAAAATTTCATATCAATTTTAGTCAGTGTATGCCAAGTTTAATTGAGTAGTGAAGACAGTTTTTTGTGTCTACTGAGCATTTCTATGATTGCCTAGTTCAGAAGGCAGTGTTTCCCAAGTTCACTCAGGTGTCGAAGGAAAGTTTACAGAAGATGACTGTTAACTAACTTCACTCTGTTAATGAAGGAAATGTTGGATGGAACCAGTGTTAACTAAGCTCACTTGGTTACCAAAGGATCTTTGTGAATTATGCAATGTTAATTGAGCTTCTATTGGTTAACATAGAAAATTATTTCTAAGTTAGTATCTATTGTGTTGGGTTGGCTAACGAAGGATTTTTCGTGTTTTGTTATATTAGGCTTTATTGATTTATCTATTGGTTCCAATCATTTGGGAAGATGAATATAAGTTATTCTAAGTTGTGTTGGAAATCTGATTGAAAAGCTCATTGTTGAAGATCAAAGAGGGAGATTGTTGCAAAGAAGGAAGATTATTGTTAAAAGAATATTTTCAATCATTGTTTTGTCATTGATGTCAAACCTACTATTTTCTTATAAGATCCAAGTACTATCACTTAGTTGATTGATGAAGATGATTTGACCAATAAGATGTAAAAAGAGAACCTAAGGGAAAGGTTGAGCCATGATGTTGTAGTGAAGTGCAAGGATCGATTAAGACAATGGTTGAATGATGTATTGATAGCATGCTCAAAAATACAAAGGTTGGTCACACTTAGAAACATTGGAGGAAGAAGTTATAACAAGGTTGACTACAAAGCTTAAACTAAGATCATTAGTGGGTGCCGAGCAAGCTAGTTGAAGCCGAGAAAATTCTTAGTTGGAGTTGAGTAATAGGAAATTCTTAGTTGGTGCCAAGTGATCTTTAGGTGCCGAGCATTAGGATAAACACAATTGACGCTGAGTAACATAGTAGGTGCTGAGCACCAGTATTTCAATAGTGCTAAGCTGTTGCATTATTTCAAATGATAGATTTTCCAAATCTGAGCCAACAAAGTGGTTACTTTGAATTTTTTGAATGAGTTGGAAGATAAGGATGATGAGCTAGTGGCATAGAATCCTATGTAAACCATTTTTGGGCAAATTCTAAAGGATTATTCAAGAAGTTTCTAGAGGAAACATAATATGGGTTAGATGCAATGAATCTTACCTAATCCATATGAATTGAAACTAAAGAATGGAAGAATCGAGTGAGAAAAGAACTCCAAGACTTCTATTGAAGGAGTCATAGACCAAGAAGTAAATGCTACTAATACTATTACTACTGAAGATCCAAACTATGAAGTAGTTAGAAGGGTGTCAAGGAGAAGACATATAGGAGAAGGAAGAGTATAGAGGCTCTAATTCTATAAGTGGTCATGAAGAGATGATTGCACTAGTACATTGACCATGGAGACTCAAGGTGACTAAGCTTGAAAGGAGGGCAAGTTGTCAAAATTGCAGTGATTGAAGGCCAGGCAATGGTATGAGCTGAGAAGTGATCTGAGATCTACAAGTTAAGTTGTATGCTATAGTTAGGTCAAAATTTTCTAATACTCTTTAGCAATTGTATTAGATATGAAAATCCTATGGACTTAGGTTGGTTTAATAGCCATTTGTAAATATTTTAACATAGTGGCATTCTAAGTGAATGTTCTAATGTCCTCTAACTAGGCCCACTTCTAATAGAGTGGTTAAATCCTTTAACAAGGTCACATTTGATAGTGTGTTGTAAGCCTTTAATAGGGCAGGATTTTCATAGAGAATCACTTCAGAAGAGTGAGAACTTAGTAGCATATTACAAGTGGTTTTCCCCAAATTGGGTTTCCACGTAAATCATTGTGTTATGTGTTGATTTCTTATGTGTTATGCTTGAATGTTGATTTACAGTAACTTGTTGGTTAGAAAAGTTAAAGCTTGGATGAATGAATGATTTAATGGGCTCACTATACTTAGTGAAAAGTTTGAATAGGACATTTGGACCTTGAATAATTGATTCACCCCCCCCCTCTCAATTATTCTAAAGAATTTCTAACAATTGGTATCAGAGGCATCTGTTGATTTAGTTTCGTGGTAATAGAAGCAAGAAGACCAAGATGTCCAAGAGAGAAGTTCTCAAGCTCAACAAAGACAACTTTGTTGCATGGTAGAGTCTGATGAAATTGTACCTTGGTTCAATAGGTGACTATGCACAAACCTCAATTGGAATAGAACATGTAAATCTAGTAGGACCTCTTATTGCAGATAATTTGAACAAAAAGAAGGAGCACAATCAAGAAATGTTGGAGATTGCCTCTATACTTAATTATGTAGAATATGATGGCATCAAAGATTGTGACACTAAATTCAAAATGTGAAAAGCCTTATCAAATATCTATGGAGGAGATCAGAATGTCCAAAGAGCAAAGAGAGAGCTTAAGAGGAAAGTTTGATGACATGAAAATGAAGGAAGGTGAAAATGTTGCTCAATATGCTGCAAGAATGAAAGAAGTGTTAAGTGCAATAAGAAGTCTAGGTGGTCAATTGGAAGAAGAAACTATCATCAGGAAATACTTAAGAACTCTACTCCCTATCTATGCTATTAGAGTTTCATCCATCCAAGAGTTAAGATGTGTACAAGGAAACACACTAACCTTTGAAGGAATAGTGGGAAGACTTATTGCATTTGAGTTATCTAATTTTGATAACTACATACTAGAGAACCTTGAATCTGCCTTCAAGACCAAGGTGACAATAAAAGACAATGAGGAGGAGATATCAAACAAGAAGATAAGAAAGGGAAAACATGCATCCAGTGATAGCAGCACAAATGAGGAATATATGGAATAGTTAGAAGCACTACTGGCTAGGAGATTCCATAGAGGCAAAGGTAAATTCAAAGGTAGTCTCCCTATCATATGTTTCAATTGTAATGAAGTAGGTCATATTGCTACAAGATGTACATATAAGAAGAACTACAAAGAAGGAAACAAGTATAAGAACAAGAGGGAAGATGATAGCAAAGACTACAAGGAAAAAGGCAAGAGATGCTACATTGTTGAAGAAGATTCTAATGAGAATGATGATGAAGTAGTCTATGTGGCCATGAAGGATGAATTAGATAAAGGTGAAGATGAAGCAACAACATTGTTGACCTGTGTGAACAAGAATGACAAGTGGATCATAGATAGTAGATGCTCACATTATATGATAGGAGATAAAGGTAAGTCTGTTACCTTTACTCAATATGATGGAAATAGCATTAGATTTGGTAATGATGCTCCATGTCAAATCAAAGGAAAATGCTCTACTAAACTCATAGAGAAAATTTCATGTAATAATGCATACTATGTTGAAGGATTAAATTACAAATTGTTGAGTGTATCACAGTTAGGCAATGCAGGTTGCAAAGTTGAATTTGGAAATAGAACTGCTAAGATCTATGATATTGATGGAAATTTGATAGAAAAGGTGAACAAACTAGGAGTAATTTGTTTTACCTAGATATGGAAGATGCAACATGTCTTGTTGTTAGTTTTGATGATGTGTGGTTGTGTCATAAAAGGTTTTGTCATGTAAACTTTGATAATCTGATCAGCATTAGCAAAAATAACAAAGTCAGAGGATTGCCAAAATTGAAGAAACCCAAAAAAACAATGTGCAAACAATGTCAACTAGGGAAAATGACTAAGTCTAGCTTCAAAAGAAAAACATACACTTCTAAAGAAGTACTAGAGTTAGGCCATACAGACTTATGTGGTCTAATAGAAGTGAAAATCTACCTAGGAGACATATACATAATGCTACTTGTAGATGATTAGTCTAGGATGATGACTACCATGTTTTTAAAGTAAAAATATGATGCATTTCAAATGTTTAAGTGGTATTTTCCTAGATTTGAGAAGGGAATAGAAAAGAACCTAAAATGCCTAAGGTTAGACAAAGGAGGTGAGTTCACATTAAAAGAATTTGAAATATTTTGCAATGAAAAAAGTATCAAAAGACAAACATCAGCACCAAGAACTCCACCACATAATGGTATTTTTGAAAGAAGGAATATGTCAATGATTGACTGTGCTAGAACTTTGGTGATGGAGAAAAATGTTGTACTAAAATACAGAATAGAAGCTATAAGTATTGTAGTCAATACACTGAATAGAGTTCAAGTCGAGAAAGGTACAAATGCAACACCTTTTGAATTATGGTATGGTCACTCACCCAATGTTATACATTTCAAAGTATTTGATTGTAAATGCTATATTCTAAAAGATACTAGAAATGAAAATTTTGATGCAAAAAGTGATGAAGGCATATTTCTTGGATGCTCCACTAGAAGTAAGGCATATAAGTGTTTGAACACTAACACTAACAAGATTGTGGAGAGTGAAAATGTAAATTTTGTTGAGCATGCAAAAGTGCAAATTGATGAGTCCAAGCAATCAAAGGATTATAGATCCTTTGTATATGTCTATGAAGGAATGATTGTTGAAGAGAATGCTACAAATCAAGTTGTGAATCAGCAACAATTTTTAGTATCTACTGAGTCTCAGCTAGTGATTGCCTAGTTGCATTCAAAAGCTGAGCTACAGAATGTAGAGAATACACATTTTGGTTATGAAAATAGTATACATGAAGGGAATGATGAAATGTCAGATGAAGAAGAAAAAAATAACTCTAAAGCTAAAGGATCAAATGTGGAAATAAGGATAGAACCAAGGTTAGCCAAGTATGTGAGAAGTCATCACCTTATAGAAAAAATCATTGGTGACAAGGATGCCAGACCAATGACAAGGAATAGACTGAGGAATGAATCATGCCTATTGAGCAAGGTTGAACCCAAAATAGTGAAAGATGCACTATAAAATGATGACTAGTATAAAGCCATGGAAGAGGAGATAGATCAGATTGAGAAGAACAAAACATGGACCCTAGTTCCTAGACCAGCTAATAAGAATGTGATTGGTACCAAATGGATGTTCAGAAACAAACTTGATGAGAATAATGAGATAAAAAGAAATAAAGCCAAACTAGTTTGCAAAGGCTATGCATAAGAAGAAGGACTAGGTTATGGGAAAACATTTGCCCCTATTGCAAGAATGAAAGGAGTAAGAACATTACTTGCATGTGCTGCATACAAAGGTTTCAAAGTCTACCAAATGGATGTGAAGTCTACTTTTCTGAATGGTATACTGGAGGAGGAAGTCTACATAGAACAACCAGAGGGATTTGTAGATGATAAGAACAAGGACATGGTCTGCAAACTACACAAAGCACTTTATCGATTGAAACAAGCACCTAGAGCATGGTATGAGAGGTTGCACAAATATCTTGTGAAGATAGGATTTGAGAGAACATATAACAATAGAAACTTATACATCAAAGCTGAAAAATTTAAAGACATTTTGATATTAGAAATATTTGTTGATGATATAATATTTGGAGGAAAAGATGTTCTTTGCAAAGATTTTATTGATCAAATGAAACATGAATTTGAGATGTCAATGTTTGGAGAAATCAAATTCTTTGTTGGATTACAAGTACACCAATTGAAACATGGCATATTTGTGACTCAATCCAAATACATCAAGGAGACACTCAAAAAATTTGGATTAGAAGAGTCAAAACTAGTTAGCACACCTATGGCAACTAGACATAAGCTATCAAAGAATGATGAGTCTGTTGAAGTGAATCAGACATTGTATAGATCAATGATTGGAAAGCTGCAATATATTGTACATAGTAGACTAGAAATTGCATTAACTATTGGAATAGTGGCAAGATTTTTTACGAATCCAAGAGAAAATCACTTAATAGTAGTAAAGAGAATACTGAGGTACCTAAAAGGAACTGATGACTTTGGCTTGTACTACAAGAAGAGTGAAAAGTTTGAACTGAAAGCCTACACTATTGTAGATTGGGGAGGTAACATTGACAATAGAAAAAGCACTAGTGGAGAAGCACTTTTCTTAGAAAAAAGGTTGATTACATGGACTAGCAAAAAGCAAAGTTGTATCTTACAGTTTACTACTAAAGCTAAATATGTTGCAACTGCTATAAATTGCACCAATATTATATGGATCAAACATTTGTCACAAGGTGTGAAAGAAGAGGTAACTCAGCCTATGATACATTATTGTGATAATACAAGTGCTATTAACATATCAAAGAACCCTATAATGCATGCTAAAACCAAGCACATTGTAATCAAGTATCACTATGTAAGAGAGTTAGTGGAAGACAAACAAGTGAAGATGGAATATGTTAGCTCAAAGGAGCAAATTGCTAATATCTTCACAAAAGCACTACCTAAAGATGATTTTGAGTATCTTAGAGATAAATTAGAGGTCATAACCCTAGCTAAGGCTACTTGAGGCAAAAACAAGACTACCTATCATCGAATGAGCTGAATGTTGAAGATCTTACACATTGATGTAGAGGATGTTTAATTTAGGATTCATGCCAAAAGTAGTAGAAATTCTAAATTTTCAAATTAGTCACAAGTAAGGTGACAAAGGGAGAAACTTAATGGACATGCAAAAAGATACACCTACATACTAAGATTCTAATATGTCTTTGGCATTGTTGTCAAAGAGGGAGAAACAGCAGAAAACTAATCAATAAGAGAAGTTGTGAGAAACTGATCACATGCTGATGATTTGGTGATCAGAAGTATGAGGGTGAAACTAATCAAAAGAAGATAGAGGGAGAAGTTGATAGAAATGATCAAAGGTTGATTAGAATAGTAGAAGATGAGAAATATAGAGGGAGAACAACAAAGATCAAGGATACAATAGCCAAGAGGGAGAAGTAGAAATGAAGCAATCAGAATAGTAGAGGAAGATGTCAAGTCACAATCTACTTTTTGGCATTCAAATTACTATTCTAACTTAGTTAACTTGTGGTTGAATAGTTTAGCTTGATGGTTGATCAGTTTGATTTTCCATCAATACCAAAAAGGGAGATTGTTGTGAAGAAGGAGATTGTTGTTAAAAGAATGTTTTCAATCATTGTTTTGTCATTGATGTCAAACTTGCTATTTGTAGGAATGACATTTTCTTATTAGATCCAAGTACTATCACTTAGTTGATTGATGAAGAGCATTTGATCAACAAGATGTAACAAGAGAACCTAAGGGAAAGGTTGAGTTATGATATTGTAATGAAGTGGAAGGATCAGTTAAGACAAAGGTTAAATGATGTATTGATAGCATACTCATAGATACAGAGGTTAGTCACACTTAGAAACATTGGAGGAAGAAGTTGTAACAAGGTTGACTGCAAAGCTTAAACTAAGATCATTAGTGGGTGTCAAGCAAGCTAGTTGAAGCTGAGAAAATTCTTAATTGGAGCTGACTAAAAGGAAATTC
This sequence comes from Cupressus sempervirens, assembly GCA_028749045.1. Taxonomy (NCBI): domain Eukaryota; kingdom Viridiplantae; phylum Streptophyta; class Pinopsida; order Cupressales; family Cupressaceae; genus Cupressus; species Cupressus sempervirens. The sequence goes on from CM053784.1 coordinate 365,896,076, forward strand.
TTAGTTGGCACTAAGTGACCTTTAGGTGTTGAGTGAAGATCAGGTGCCAAGCATCAGATAATCTTAGTTGGTGTCAAGTGATCTTTAGTTGTGGAGCATTAGGAAAAACATAGTTGATGTTGAGTAACACAGTATGGGTCGAGTACCAGTATTTCAATAGTGTCTAGCTACTACATTATTCCAAATGACAAACATTTGCCAAATTTGAGCTGACAAAGTGGTTACCTTGAATTTTTTGAATGAGTTGGAAGATAAGGATGATTAGTTGGTGGCACAGAATCCTATGTAAACTATTTTTGGGCAAATTCTAAAGAATTATTCAAGAAGTTTCTAGAGGAAACATAATATGGGTTAGATGCAATAAATATTACCTAATCCATATGAATTGAAATTAAAGAATGGAAGAGTCAAGTAGAAAAAGAACTCTAAGACTTCTATTTAAGGAGCCATAGACCAAGAAGAAAACGTTGTTGATATTGTTGCTATTGAAGAGCCAAACTGTGAAGTAGTTAGAAGGGTGTCAAGGAGAAGACATCTAGGAGAAGGAAGAGCAGAGAGACTCTACCTCTATAAGTAGTCATGAAGAGATGATTTCACTGGTACATTGAACATGGAGACTAAAGGTGAGTAAGCTTGAAAGGAGGGCAAGCTATTAGAATTGCAGTGATTGAAGGCCAAGGAATGGTATGAGTTGAGAAGTGATCTAAGATCTACAAGTTAAGTTGTATGTTGTAGTCAAGTCAATATTTTCTAATACTCTCTAGTTATTGTATTAGATATGAAAATCCTATGAACTTAGGTTTGTTTAATAGCCATTTGTAAATCCTTTAATAGGGTGGCATTTTAAGTGAATTTTCTAAAGTCCTCTAACTAGTTCCACTTCTAACAGAGTGGTTAAATCCTCTAACAAGGTCACATTTGATAGTGTGTTGTAAGCCTTTAATAGGGCGGGCCTTTCACAGGGCATCACTTCAGAAGAGTGAGAATTGAGTAGCATGTTATTGGTGGTTTTTTCCAAATTGAGTTTCCATGTAAATCAATGTGTTATGTATTTATTTCTTATGTGTTATTCTTACATGTTGATTTATAGTAACTTGCTAGTTAGCAAAGTTAATTCTTGGATGAATGAATAATTTAATGGGCTCACTATACTTAGTCAAATGTTTGAATAGGACATTTGGACCTTGAATAACTGATTCACCCCCCCTCTCAGTTATTCTAAAGAATTTCTAAAAATTTGTATATAAGCTAACTTAACAATATGAAAGATATAAGTATAAGGTCAAGTTGTGGGTTCAATAAGTAAGAAGTTGTGAATGTATTGAAGATTTAATGATGAAGAGAAGAAGTGAATTTGAAGGATAAGTAGAATATCCTTGTGGAGCATAAAAGATATATTTGATCAAGAAGGATCAAGTAAAGCCAGACCAAAGATCTGTAATTAGCAATTTTAGTTGCATCAAAAATTAGGTCATCTCGTTGTTACTCTCTAACCATTGTAGCAGTGATCTAAATCTCTTGATAGAGTTGGCTTAACAACTATTTGTAAATGCTCTAACAAGGTGACAATTCTATAGAATTTTCCAAAGACCTCTAACAAGGCCACTCCTAATAGGGTGATTAAATCCTCTAAAAGAGTCACACCCAATAGTGTGTTTTGTAACCTTTAATATGGTATGCTCCTAACAGGGCTCACTTCATAAAAGTGAAAATAGTAACTAGTTGCAATTGGTGGTTTTTCTCAAATTGGGTTTCCACATTAAATCTTGGTGTCAAATGTGTTTATGCTATTTTCTTTATGTGTTTTTAAAACTAAGTTAAGCAATGGTAATCATAGATAACATCTAAATATTTGCATGTTAATTACTTACCGAGCATATTCAATATTTGCCAAATTACAACATTTTATGTATGTTTGTTGAGCATCTGAAGTATTCAATTCTCAAAGTTTTATTTTGTACTAACATATAAGGGATATTGGATTTATTTTATTGGTAACTAATTCACCCCTCCCATCTTAGTTACTCCTCTTATATTTCCAATAGACATAACAAAAATTGTAGATTGATCTAGAGGTCGACAGTGAAAAGAATCTCTTTATAACTCTAACTCTATCTCATATAGAACTAATCAAATAAAGACACTTATCACCTCATCTAACATTGTGCCAGCTGCAAAAGGAAATGGCCCATAAGAACACACATCATTCTGTCATTACATCTCTATGCTTATCTTTTGCGCAAATCTCCATAACAACATAATGACAAGCATGGATTTTTTAAGATCTAACAAATGAGAAGATTCATCATTGAATATTTATAATTCCATATTTGAAACATCATCCATCGATCTAGTCTTCATCCAATGATCTTGATTTAGTCTCTGAACCATTTGACTTCTCAACTTTGCAATGTAAAAGTGTAGATTAAATATAAGTCATCAATTTCATTGTAACAAGAGTCATACCACTTTTGACTGGGATATTTCACCATTTTTGATGATTTATTTTCTTCTCTTGCATTAGATCTTGATCATCTATAATATCTTCCATGAAAAACTATTATATAGCATAAATCCTTATCTTCGACATGACTAGGAACAAAGAAAGATGAATCAATAGAATATCTAGACTTTCTTCTCATCAGGGAAACGCATAACAAGCCCTCTAGAATCTAATCACCTAGCCATTGAACTAGTGCATTTCCCATATGATTTCATGCATTAGGTTAGCTCAAAGGAATGATGAGAAGAAAGGCCATCCTATAGGCAATCTAGACTTAGACTCAAGACATTGACACTTGACTTGACTCAAAACCCTAGACCAAAAAGATATGAACTAAAACTTGGAAAATAGTGATCATATTATTCAAAGGATCTATTTCATAAAATCAAGTTGCAAAGAAGATATCATCTTGTTGATTCATCCTAACAGGTGCATCAGTCAAATCCTCTAACTAGGTGGACCTAATAGTCCTTTGTTGAATCTCTTAATAGGGTACATACTTCATTATATTGTAAAATCCATTTACAAGGTGGACCTAATAGTCCTTCATACTCCTAATAGAGTAGATCCCCAAAGTGATCAATAAGCACTAATAGGACAACTTTATTACTATAGTAGTGAAGAATTGTGGGTATCATCCTCACCCAAGTTTTACCTTCTACTTCAAGGGTTTTTGGTTTACCAAATCTTGTGTCAATGTGTAACAGTTTTGATTTCTTTATTTCTTTATGTTCATACATGAAAGTAGATTAGATAATGTGAAGAAGTAAAGAAGAAGTAATCTAAGTGGAAAAGTTTAATTGGTTTCTGATTCTTTCTCCCTTTCATTCACTTGCTTTTCATTACATTTCCAATAGATACTTCCATAGCCTATTGTTTTGGATAAATGATAATCTATAATGGCATGAATACTAAGACATTAACATTGTGTTCCCCTGCTAAACCACCTTTACAAGATGATCAAGCCTTATGGCTTTAATTAGGTGATAATGAACAAGAAGCTAACTCAATATACCAACTTATGGTAATGTATAGGAATCATTTTATGGTTTCTCAAGAATATGATGATATTATCATAGCTATTCTAGCTAATGAGTATAGTGTAAACTCCCTACTATGTGGTGAAAATAATTGTTCCTTAGAAATAGTCCTTCCTCCTAAAAGTACACCTAACTTTGTTGTACCATCTTAGTACCTTCACACATTACTACCTCATGAGTTGCACTCATCTAACTTTTCAAAAGTAGTAATATTAGAAAAGTGTCCAAAATGAAGTAAGTCTAGGTATAGAATTGAATGTTAACAAGAATTTTTCTCCTACCCACCAAGAGAATCTTCTTAAATTATTGCAGGAGAACCAACAAGCATTTTTATGGGACTAAAATTTTTTATCCCCTAAAGTTTCACCCTTGTTAATTTGTACAAAGTTAACATTTTAAGGAAAACATGGAAACACTCCTAAGTTATGGGTTACTTATAATTGGAGTGAATCGGTAGATAAGGTCAGCTCCTAATTGGTTCACACTCTAAATCTACTAAAATTTCTAAGAACAGGGACAAGGAAATGTAATGAAATGACTAATGACTGGAAATAATATGAAAACATTAAACTTTTACTGTATAACCTTATAGTGAAAATCAATTCATGCAAAACTGAGCAACTATCAATGGTACTAGTTCAAATGCAAAAAATTGAACCCATACATCACTACCTATTACGAACCAGTTGTACATAAATAGTTCATTAACTAGTTACAAATGACAAAAATACTAAGAAGAAAGAGACTTGGTGATTTATTTTTATATCTTGCATTATTTTGCCATCATTTTGTTCTATAACTCAATATTTTTCCAAGTATGTAATCTTCCTTTGTACATGTCTTCATTTCTTTTAATTTCATACAATGCATTATTTTATACTTAATTAATCTTTCTCACATGGCATGGTGGGACTCATGCTCAATTTTTTTTGGGGGAAGGATGTGCAACATTTTTCCTTATTCTTGTAAACCATTTTAATCTAATTTTTATTCTATATACAAAATTTTGAACTTGGTATTATGATGACATGTCATATTTGTGAGTTAAACCATGGGTTGATGTGACAAATTATTTGTGTGCATCATTTTGAAAAGAAATCATTCATGAAATGGTCATGTGAATGAGTTAAGAGTCTAATGATAATAAGACAAGCTTCTAAAAATTATTGTATTTTTAATCACCATTTTCTCTGCTAACTAGTTGCTCTCAAAATTTTACTCTCCAAGTTTTCTAAATTCAGTGGTCTATAAACTTGCTTCATTTCCTATTTTTGGGGTGTTTTAGTTGGTCTTTGAGAAATTTGAAATACAATTTGTCATATCCCCTACTTGAAACAATAATTATGATATTTAATAATGAATGAAAATTGAAATAGAATAGATATGAATAATTATTATTATATCTATATATTTATACCTATACTATAGGGAAAGATAACAAAGAGTAATCATTTGTAAAAGAATTGAAATATTTTTTTTAAGGGAGGTAATTGTTGGAAATATTTAAGATATGACAAGTTACTAAGAGGGGAGGGGTGAATCAATAACTTTAAAATTCTTCCTTTTACCACAAATCAATCTATGCTACTGCATGCATTGATACTGAAAGATAAAACATTCATCACACAAAAGAACACAATATTTTGGTGACCTAGAAACTTTCCAAATAGAAAGTAAAATTGGGGTGAGGATTATCCCTACAAAACTTCAATACTACAGCATAAAGTTGGCCTATTAAGGCTTACATTGATCACTTCTGGTGATCTACCCTATTAGGAGCACAAAGGACTACTAGGTCCACCTTATTGGATGATTTACAAACATACAATACATTATGCACTCAGTTAAGAGATTTGTACAAAGACTATCAAGTCTACCTTTTTAAAGGATTTAGAAACTGATTCACCTATTAAGATGAAGTAGTGGATCTACTTACAACTAATTCTTGATAAGATCCTTTATGCACTAATCACCTTATTTGATGGATAGAACTTTTTTGCCTCTATATTGACATTTTTGTATTCCTTGAACTACTGCTGATAATTCTTTGCATGTATTTCTCAAAAATATTTCACATTACTTTTCTATTGCTTCATATTTATGATATCTTACAATACACCTTTCAAATTTACAAAATATACAAGGTCGGCCAAAATACAAGTGAACAACACATTACAAAGTCGGCCCAATAGTAAATAAATCAAGTTCCCTGAATTGACGTAGTGACCTTCTAATACACAGCATCCACTACATTACTAGGCATCGTCATGCACTCGGTAGAAGTGAAGGCTCAATCCATACTAATCACTCAATGTAGTTCTGAACTCGGTGACCACTAGTGACTCAGTAGATGTAGTGTCACTTGGTAGATACTACACACTGATTTTACCTTACTTCACTTAGTAAACACTACTTCTTCCAACACTTGGTTTACACTGAATCTTCATGACACAAACTTATTTCTCAATAGACACTATGAAGCTCAGTAGACACTGCTGATCTTCACATTTCCTATATTCACTCAATAGCCACTGTCTACTTGATGTAAACTATTGAACTCTTCAAAGCTTGACTAACACTGGAATGCTTAGTGAGTGTAGAAAATTAAGTGTTGAGCTCAATAGCTATACTGATATGGATAATTGTTGTCACTAATGGCAATAGTAACTTAATACCAACAATCTCCCCCTTTGGCATTAGTGACAAAACACTTAAAAGCCAAAACATATGTACACAATCTGATTCACTAAATTTTGGTTTTTCAAAATTGATATTTGTAAGGCTGTTGCATATAAATTTCTACATATACTCCTTGGTGACACATAATGTATATACAAAGATACTTATGTACATAGCTATACACATATACATGCTAACTCTATTGAGTGCTATCTCCCCCTTTCACTTATACTGATATCTCTCTTTATATATAGAATTTTCCCTTCTGCTTATATTGATATTACATATGACTCCCCCTTTTTTATAGTAATGCCAAAGGGATACATATACTATCTATATAGTTACACCAAAATGAGAGAGAAATTCTTGATGTGCCTTGATAATGAGGGTGAATGAGTTATACATATTCTCTTGCAAAACTTGGTAGGTGGAGAGAGTAATCTGAACTTCTGTTGATAATTTGATCATGTGATCAACCATTGAGAAGTTCTGATCCTAGACCAATGTTTTGCAATGAGCAACATGTTTTTGCATGGTATCCATTATTGGAAAGATCATGTTCTGAATATCAATCAAGGTTTCTCTTATTCTTACTTCTTCTCATAGAACTTCTGCCTGCACTTTTGCCAAATATTTCACCTTGGTGCAATGAGAGGAGATGGAAGAGGGGTTAGCTTGCAACTTTTATGTACTAGATTTCATGTTAGCATCAATCTTATTTAGCTTCTCCTTTATTTCATTGGTAAAATTGGACATATCACAAATTTTGGCAAAAAATGATGCTGCATTATTAAAAGAATTTTCAAAATTACCCAAAAATGTGGACAACTCCACTTGTTTGATTGCAATCTATTGAGCAATATGCTCTAGCACCTTGTTATCAAACTTCCTTTCAGCCTTATCAATTAGCTTCTCTTGTCTAGAGGAGTCCTCATTATATTTTTGTATAGCTTCTTCTAACTAAATTAAAATATGTTGAATGGAATCCACTTCAACACCTAAAGCTTCTATGATTATATTCTTGGCATTTTCAATTATTTTGTACTCCTTATCCCTTTCAAACCTTAACTACTTCTGCATAGATTTCTTCTCTATTAGTTGACTAGCTAACCTCATTTATTATATAGTAGCAGTCCCATAGTCAATCTTAGGTATTATTATCTTTGTGTCTAAGTCAATGTCTTGTTCAATTTATTTTCCAATGATCAAAAGTTTTAATGGTTTCCTTTGTTTTACTTTAGTGATTACTGGTGTGACCTTTGGAACAAACACAATAGTAGAGATAGAAGGGCTAGTAGTGAAAAATGGAATAGGGCTTCTTCATCCATTTCTTCTACTTCCTCCTCCTCTTCTTCCTTTTCCTCCATTAGAGCATGCAACTCTCCTATAGTAACTAAGATGGAAGGAGTGTTGTCATCATCATCATCATCATCACTATCATCATCTTTAATTATAACAGTTTCATTTGATGGCTTGTTGAGATGATATACATCTCTCGAGACATCTGAGGGATGCTTAACCACTAATTCTATGTTATTCATTAGTATAAAACATGAGTTAAGCTTTAGAATCATTCTATCTTCATGCTCTTTTATTGCCTTCTTTACTTCTGCATTAGTCAAATTCGATACTTACTATCTCAATTGTTTTTCAAAGATGTCTTTTACACTTTGCACTATGTTCTCCCATTTGAGTTTGATTTTGGCAAATAGATCTACATGGATTTGAGGTTGAATTTGTGTAGGGGAGTACTTCCAAATACCCATCTTCTCCATGACTAAGTCCTCAATCTCTTTTTTCTTAGCTGGAGTCTAAGTCTCATATTTGAGAACTTTGAAGTTACATATTCTTGCTCCAAATCTTAGTTGTTTCATCCTTTCCTCAAATGTAGGTGGAGAGAAAATGAATATAGGTTCAATTTTACCTTTCCTACCTCTCTTAGAGAACACTACAGTTGGTTTCTTTTGATGTTTAGTGATAATCATTCTACCTTTCTTCCTTTCTAGTTCCTTTTTCTTTGATTCTTCTTCTTTTTCTTCTTCATATTCATCTTCTTCATCCTCGTCCTTGCCCTCGATAAGCATTAGAGGACCTTCAGCTATCTTCAATTTGGCAATTCTCTTCTTGCCTCTGCTAAGAGCTTGAGGAATCTTGATACTAAGCTCTATCCTCTTCTTGGCTTCCTCATATGTGCCAAATGTATGAAGATTTGGATTGGTTGGCTCATTTACTAAAGCCTCAATGATGTCTCTAGCTTCATCAATGTTAATTTCATAAGGAAATGGTTTTAACCATGCCACTCTTGGTATGATTTCTTGAATATACACTCTGTCATGGTCCACCATGAAGCATATGTCATCCTTGTAGTCTTCCACAAGCTTGGGTGGGATTTAGAATCTATTGTTCATTTTCTCCTTGAATGCCTCAAAATAATTATCCAACACCCTTTCAAAAATTTCACCCATTTCTTCAATAAATTTATTTATCTAATAAAGGACAGGGGTGTCTTTCCTCCATATGACTATGCCCTTAGATGGAAATAATTTTTTATCATAAAAGAATAAATAGGTAAGTAATGAACTAAACTTGAAGGAATTTTTCTTGGAAGTCTTCACACTTTCAATTTTTTTGTTTAATTTCTTTAGTAATACATCTGACAAATCAAATTCAAGGTTCTTCTTTATAACCTTGTATGCTAGGTCAACTACCTCACAAGGAATGCTATTCGACTAACTCAAGCTGTAGATTTTATGTGCAATGATATGGATGGAAAACCTAAGCTCTATGTTAGTGAAATTGTTTAAATTCAAACCTCTACCATCCCACTTGGCTAGGGTTTTCTTTTGCAGTTCCGCCTGACCTAGGGTTTTGGTTGACTTAGCTTTGCTTAGTATTGGCAGACTTGTAACCTTGTGTATCATCTTCTTTGTAATCAAAATGGGTTGCTCCAACCATAATTGACCACTATGGAACTGACTTAATATATATCTTATCCATTTTACTTAGAAATTTTGAGGCACGTGAGGGATATGAGTTAACCCTTTAGCTTCCAAATGTTTATGCTCGGGTTTCAAAACTTCGTCAACACACATTTTAGCTAGGGCATTATCCATTTCTAATGTCCCTAATTCTTGAATAGTACATTTAAAGTGAGTTCGTATGTCATTAATTAGGAGTACCTTTAGTGAGATCTACAACAGAGCACCATAATGATCAATTGATTTAGCAACGGCCAAAATGAGTTTGAAGTTTGGTGCTTTCCATTCAATGCCCTTAACCAACATTTCAAAACCCTTCTTTGGTTTAGAGATGCTTCCACTAGAAGACGCCATCACTACTCAGTAGATGATAAAATTCATGAAGATCTCATTGTTAAATCACTCGAAAATACTACAATGCTCTTTCAAATCACTCTGCTCTTAGAATGCTAAGAATGCAATTAAAAATAAACTCAAAATTAACCCTTTTTGTTGAGAAAATTTCATAAATGCTCAGTGCCATTATGACATAGTGTATGATAGACTATCATCCACTAACCTAACTTGGCAAGAGTATCAACTTGGCAAATTAAACAAGTTTCCTTTACTTCGGACCTTGCTTGGTAAGGTCTTCAACCAAATTTCCTCGGTGGAGTCTGATGCAACTCAGTGAAAGATAACCTTTTTGTGGTCCTAGTGTATTTGGAATACTGATTGGATCATTTGCAAATCTCATATTTCTTGGAACTGCTTATGATCTTCTTGCTGAGTACAGCTCCAATACATTCTTAGGAATTTAGTTTGAGGGGATGGAGTCACCCACTTCTTGAGTGACTTCACTTCCATGATTTGAGCTTGTATCCTCAATAGATTTAGGAATCCATTGCTGCCTCATTTATTTCCATATGTTGTCACCCCTTGCTTTCTTTTCATCTTCAACTTTTCCTATATTCATGTCATTTTTAGCTATATGACCAAGTTTAGTGCATGTGAAACACCTTATCATAGTATCTTTCTTTCTTAGGTGATGCCTTGCACAGTTTATGCCAGTGTGTCCATATTCTCCACAATAATGACATATGAACCAAGTATTGTAGTCCCATCCAAATACTACCTTTACAAATTATTTAGCTGGATTGAATGATTTGGATTTGCATTGAGATGCCTTGTGACCATGATTTTTGCGTTTGTGAGATTTACCTTCAAATTTTGGTTTCTCCTTGCATTCATCAATTTTGTGACCATGTTGATTGCAGTTGTAGCACTTTCCATTGAATTTTTCTTTTCCATTACTCCAGCATTTGTTTGATGTATGACCAATTTTCCCACAATGATTGCATGAGGTTTTTTTATTCCTTTTTGTACCTTGCTTGGAAGATTCACCTTGTTCTTCATTTTATCCAAGTCCTGCTTTACCTTTTTTCTTATGAAAATTCTTCTCATTTTGCTGATTCAATTGGTTCATGTCTTCTTGTGATTTCAACATTCTCTCATTGATTTGTTTTTTAGTATTTAGGTCATTCTTCAATTTTTCAATTATTTTCTTTTCACATATCAGTTCTCTCATTATTCTTTCATTGATTTCCCTTTCATAATTTAGATCACTTCTTATTCTTTCACTCTATGCTTTGAGAATCCTGATTTCTTCATTTGCTCCAATGATTTGATCAATGAGGTCTTCATGTGGATTGGATTGATTCTATTCTTCATTGTTTCTTGCCTCCAAGTCTTCATTTTCCTTATTTCTTTGTTCCAAAATTTCACATAGCCTAATTGATTGAATTTCTTGTTCTCTTCTGAGTTTCTTTACTTCTTATTGCAGAGAGCCATTCTTTGCTAGGAGTTCCTTGATTGCCTCATTAGCTTCATTTGATTTTCTTGATGGGAAAAAGCCTTCAATCTTTTCTTCAACATATTGATGGTCATCCATTTTTCTTGCAAGCTCCTTCCTTCTTTTCAGGGATTGGGAAAGATACTCCTTTGCTTCTTTGAGTTAAGTTATGGCCATCTCCAGATCTAGCTTTTCATTTTCAATTTCCTTGTCAAGTTTGAATATCTCCATTTGTCCTTAGATCTTTGCTCAAGTTGTCAAACTTTTATCCTGAGAACCACAAAGCTCTAATACCAATTATTGGATTTCTTTATGATATGACAAGTTATTGAGAGGGGAGGGGTGAATCAGTAACTTTAAAATTCTTCCTTTTACCACAAATCAATCTATGCTACTGCATGCATTAATACTAAAAGATAAAACATTCATCACACAAAAAAACACAATATTTTGGTGACCCAGAAACCTTCCAAATAGAAAGTAAAACTAGGGTGGGGATTATACCCACAAAACTTCAATACTGTAGCATAAAGTTGGCCTATTAAGGCTTACATTGATCAATTCTGGTGATGGCCCTGTTAGAAGCACAAAGGACTACTAGGTCCACCTTGTTAGAGGATTTACAAATATGAAGTATGCACTCAATTAAGAGATTTCTACAAAGACTGTTAAGTCTTCCTTGTTAAAGGATTTATAAATTGATTCACCTATTAAGATGAAGTAGTGGATCTACTTACAACTGATTACTGATAAGATCCTTTATGCACTGATCACCTTATGTGATGGATATAACTTTTTTGCCTCTATATTGAACTTGTTGTATTACTTGAACTACTGCTGATAATTCTTCGCATGTACTTCTCAAAAATATTTCACATTACTTCAGTATTGCTTCATACATATGATATCTTATAATACACCTTACATATATACCTTTCAAATTTACAAAATATACAATGTCATCCAAAATACAAGTGAACAACACATTACAAAGTTGGCCTAATAATAAATAACTCGGGTTCACTGAACTGACTCTATGACCTTTTGATACACGATATCCATTGCATTACTTGGCATTGTCATGCACTTGGTAGAAGTGAAGGCTTAGTCCATACTAATCACTCGAAGTAGTTCTAGACTCAGTGACCACTAGTGACTCGGTAGATGTAGTGTCACTCAATAGATACTGCACACTAAGTTTACCTTGCTTGACTCAGTAAACACTACTTCTTCCAATGCTTGATTTACATTAAATCTTCATGACACAAACTTACTGCTTAGTAGACACTGCTGATATTCAAATTGTCTATATTCGCTCAGTAGTCACTATTTTCTCAATGTAAACTACTAAACTCTTCAAAGCTTAGTTAACACTAGAATACTTGGTGAGTGTAGAAAATAAGTGTTGAGCTCAATAGCTATACTAAAATGGATAAGTGTTTTCACTAATGGCTATACTAACTTAATGTCAATAGATAATATCAAATAGATTGAGTTTATAACTAATAGAAACAATATAATTTACTAGACAAATTGTTCTTCTTTATCTTTATTAATCCTTAAATAAAATATTATAAATTTATTTAGTGTCAATAACAATATTGAACATGTTATTCTAAATAACATTATAAACACAATAAAAATTATATTTTACCAAGAAGGTAAAAAAATATATTTCACAATTAAAAGATATCATTTTACTAATACAAATATGAAATTATAATAATAGGATTAAACATTAATTAATTCCCAATACACTAATATTAGGAAAGGGCTCAAAATACATGTAATGCCTTTTGGAAAGATATATAACTCTCATGAAATGAATCCTATTATGAAGGGAAAAAATAAGGAAACATATTACATGTGAATAAATTCAAAATCCACCAAATAAGGATACAATCCCAAAATTGTAGGTCTTGAATTAAAGAGGTATTTAGTATTGACATTAATGTAATTTATTAGTTATAGAACTTATTTAGTAGTTTTCTTTCATATTATTAATTAAACTTAATAATATATTTGTTTATGAAGCATATATTTGTATGGAATAAACAATTAACATATTATTTTAGATTATAATAAATTTATAAAATATTAATATATTTTTTATGCTCCAGATAAAACTTGGTGGAGGACATCTAGTAAGAGTGTCATGGCATGATCCAAGTTATACATGGTGGAAGGTATTCCATACAAATTTCATAGTATTATCTAAAATATGTTTGGTGGAGGATATTTTGTATGAATTTCATAATATGATCCAAATCCACTTGGTGGAGAATGATCCAAGTATGACTTGGTGGATGACATTCATTGTGAATGTCATGGAATGATCCAAGTAGATAACTTGGTGGAGGGCTTTCATTGTGAATGTCATAGTGCAACCCAATAACTTGATGGAGAATCTTCATCACAAATGTTAATCATTTCAAATGAGATAGCTTATTAAATATGTGAAATATTCAATTAGATTTGTTATGAACTTACTAATTTCTTGTTGCCATTATGGTTCCAAGTTAACTTAATATGATGGATATTACAATGGTATCATAGCATGATCTTGTCATCCTATAGGGTTAAAAACTTAGACTAAAGAATAATTCAATAAAAAGAAATCTAACAATGTGTTACATATATGTTTTGTGTCTTCATACATTCAAGCCTATACACAATATGTTTAAGTGAATGAGTTCTAATGCAAATAATTCTAAGAGTAAAAGAATAACTAATAATGAGCCAAATGACAAGATTTGAACACATGATATTTCAACCATTCTAACATAGCCATAGAAAAATTACCTAAATACATTGAAGTGTGTAATAATAACTACTCATATTTGAAGATTCATAAAAAAAATGATATTTCTTGAGGACGAGAAATTATGGGACAGAAGGACTGGCATACCCCTATTTGAAACAATAATTAGTATATTTAATAATAATCAGTAATCAAAATGAAATAGATATGAATAATTATTATTATATATTTGTATTTATACCTATACTATATGGAAAGATAACAAAGAGTAACCATTTGTAAATGATTTGAAATATATGTTTTAAGGGAGATAATATCAAATAGATTGGGTTTATAACTAATAGAAACAATATATTTAACTAGACAAATTGTTCTTCTTTATCTTTATTAATGATTAAAGTAAATATTATAAATTTGTTTAAGATTAATAACAATATTGAACATATTATTATAAATGATATTATAAACACAATATAAATTATATTTTACCAAGAAGGTTAAAAACTATATTTCACAAATTAAAAGATATCAGTTTACTAATACAAACAAGAAATCATAAAAATAGAATTAAACATTAATTAATTCTGAATAAGAAAATATTAGGAAAGGGCATGAAATACACATAGTGCCTTTTGGAAATATATTTAACTTACATTAAATAAATCCTATTATGAAGGAGAAGAATAAGGAAACATATTAGAGGTGAATAAATTCAAAATCCACCAAATAAGGATAGAATATGAAAATTGAAGGACTTGAATTAAAGAGGTGTGTAGTATTGACATTAACTTATTTTATTAGTTATACAACTTATGTAGTAGTTTTTCTTTCACATTATTAATTAGCATAAATAATATATTTATTTTTGAAGTGTGTATTTTTATAGAATAGGGTGTGTCAACCAAGTTGGTGTACAAAAAAGTGGACACCCCACCAAAAAAAAAGTTCTCAATAACTTGATCAGGTTATTCAAAAATTCATATGCGGCCCAAGCTTGGTATCCAAGCCTACCCATAATAATAAAGAAATAACAAAATTATTTTTTTTTAATTTATATTACTTTAAAACCCAATCAGGTCTTCTTAATTTACATTACTTAAAACTTGATCAGGTTTTAAGAAGTATAAAGAATATATGTTGTTTATTATTGAGGGCATTTTTATACCCTCAAACAATAGCAGTAGTGTGTAGGTGATTGTGAGAGGCCAAAACCCTAAAATTTGATTGGGTTTGTAAAGAAATTAGTGTTTTTTTGTATTTTCATCCATTGTGCCTTGCAAACTAGGTATGTGTTGATTCTCTTTGTCATTTATGTATTTTTTCATCATAATTTGTAATTGTTTTTGTAATTTGTAAGATTTATAATTTTTTTTCATAATTTATAAATGTTTATTTTTCTAAATTAATATCAGATGCATAAACATTCCAAGAAAATGTGGTATAGCCAAAATACCACCTCTAACACAAACATCACAATCAAACTATCCAAGCGCATTGACACAACCAAAAAACACTCCACCAATTGTGACACAAACACAAAACCCTCAACCACTGCAACATAAGCACAAAACCCTCCACTCAATGTTCTTGTTCAACAACTACCACCACCTATAAACCTTCTATTCATACCATTACATCATGTAAATACTATACAAGAGGACTTATAGCCTTGCACAAAATATCCCACACATTATCCAAATGGTCAATATATAGCTTGTGGTGATCTACACTTTGTCACCACTCAACCTTGGCAAATACACTTGAGCAAATGGCCCAAAATGCAAATGAGGTATCTAGGGAGGTTACAAAATGGGGCTCATGGAGAGATAGGTGTCGTACATTTTATGCCAATAGATTATCATATCAGAAAGTGAAAGGTAAAGACATAAAGAAAGATAATATATGTGCTCTTTTCACTCATCCTATATCTAGAAAACCCCTATTACACACAACCAAAACTTTTCATATTCATTGGTTCACTCATGTTAGGATGAGATCATTTTTTTGGGATAGGTGGTATATGGTATTTAACCTACAACCATGTAATAATTATGAGGTTCCTCTATTTTTTTGAGAAATCTATACTATGAGTTCATCCTTGGGGAGAAGCCAAATTAATTTGACATATGTGAGTTCTAGGGTAGAGGGAGAAGCTATATGTAGGATAGACCTAGGGCTCATAGGGCGGTACCACAACATGAGAGGAAATGTACAACATAGAAAATCATGTCTCATATTGTGCTTCTAGAAATCATAAAGAAGTTTATTGATTTACAGACTCTTCATGCAGCTGCACCATTGATAGATATCATCATTGAGCATGCCTCATAGTTAGGTGGTATTACTTCACCTACAACACCTCAACCATCATCATATGCACCTTTAGGGTCATCACAGCCTATAGTAGCTCCATCATCATCACCTAAGGAACCTCTACCATCATCAAATGTACCTTTAGGGACATCATAGCTTGCAATAGCTCCATCATCATCACTTGCACCACTAGTGTCATACCCTCTTGTGCCACCTACATCATCATCACATGCATCATTACAGTATTTGGGGCTCAATAAGTATTTTTTATTTTTCAACACATATGTGATGGGATGGATAGAGAGGCAACTCAAGCTAAAGTTTCATCTCATCCATGTGTAGATTGCAAGCAAACTTTTTATGTATATGGAGGTGGAAATTTCACACTCACAAAAGATTTGATGATGATGGTCTTCAATGGAGAGGAGAAATTGGTTTGTTTGTTTGAGTTTTGACATGATATTATTTAATCACCTAAATATTGTAAAAGTAATTTTTTTTATTTTATAGAGCACTCTAGATTGATATGTGAACAATATGCAATGTAGGATGTGGAAAGCAATAAAAGAACACCATAGATTACTCATTCTATTGGAGGTACAAGGCTAGGAGTAAGAACACCTAATATAAAGTTTTTTAAATATTCTTAAAATTACAATAATATATTGGTTTTGAAATACTATTTCTTAATTAGTATGTCACTAACAATACAAAGTTCCCTAAATGTTGTTTCTTGATTATTTTACAAGGAATGCCCAATCTTTAAGAATTTTTACAATGAAACCAATAGAATATCAATGTCTAAGTTATGTTGATGAGTCATGTCATCTAATTTCATCATGTGAATTTTCTAGCATGCTAAGACATTTCCATCTCCCACACTCATCATTCCTCTTCCATGTTCCATAACTATCATCCCTCTTCCATCCACCCCACTTATAGATCCTCCTCCATTTCCTATCATTATTAAAACCCCTCTTATAAATCCTCTTCCATATCCTACCATCATTGAAATCCTCCCATTCATAAAATCCATCCAATTATCATCCACATCTCTTACTCCTGGCATTACCTAAACTCCATCTAATGAACCTCATGAGTTCATCCTACATATACCCATCCCCATCGAAGAACCTATCAAATTCCATATCACCTAAGGTATCTTGCATTCATGTGGAGGTCATGAATCTAAACTTGTATTTCTTAACAAGGTGCCAAAAGTTCATTCACATCTCTCTTTACCCTCCCGATCTCTTTGTTTTCAATTTAGGCCTTGTAGCCTTTTTGAGCCCCACATTTTCCTATCTTTCAACTAACCTTCCCATCTCATCCTTCAAGTCCTTTTTTCTTCTTTTCCTCCTATGATCTTCTTTTTGTTTATAGTTCCTTCTTTCCATTTACAACATTATCTCATATCTATTTATAAAACCACTATTAACTAATTTTGCCCTCCTTCCAAAATGAAAATATTTGAATTTAAATAGTATAATGCTCATATATTTGAAATATTAAAATATTAGGGCATGATAAAATATATTTTATGACCTTGGGTTATACCTTATTTCCTAAGTAATGTGCAATTTACTATCTTTGTGAGCCCATATTTTGTCCACTATCAAATGCAAAAGGAGTGAGGGTTGTCGCCTTATCACTGTCAAAAATTAAACTCACTTTTTTCATAGCAACAAAGTGATGAATAATCATGTGTACCAGGTGAGCCTCCCTCTCTTTGTGACTGGTCAAGTTTTTAGGTGGGTTACAACTGGCATGATTTCATTTGTGCCTTACAAGGATGGGCCAATTTTCTTTAGTGTATGTTACTCACCATCAAATCAAAGATCATCCACAGTTGTCACTTTGTGGCTTTACGAAGATGTCTGCATTTTATTTCATGTGACATAGTAATGATGGACATGTGTACATGGATCCTCTTTTCTTTTTTAGGTCATGGGCAAGGTGGAAGGTTTTTAGATCAGTTGGTGTGGGACTAGTGTTCATATTGGTCAATATTTTGATAGGATTAATGAACTTTTAGAACTATCAAATGGAAGTAGATCCATGGCCATTGATTTGTCATTATGTATTGTTGCTCAATCTTTAATTCATGTGACAAAGTGAGAGGTTGACAAGTATACATGATGGGCCTAGTTAAGATAGTAACAACACTAGTTAAGAACCATGGTTAAGTTGCAGTTTCATGTGGCATCACTGTTAAGTTTTAAAAGGTAGCAAGGGTTATGTAATAAGTAGTCAAACTTGTGAAGACCTCACAAGCTAGCAAAAGGAAATAAAACTATTGGGCCACGTGGTAGATTCTATGAGATTCTTCACCGACTTGCTAATTTTTAGGGTTTTAGTGCACCAAAAGCATTTGAAAAGTGCAAAGTAATGGTGAAATCTGATCTTTGGATCAATAAAAACCACTCTATGATTCCCCCCATGAAAACTTATGGGTAAAGCTTTCTATCTACCCATTTTTTCCTAATTTTGCATTGATGTTCATTGTTTCTATCTTCTCAACATTTTATAATATTGATTTTCTACATCTGAATGTGTACCATGATTAGATCTCTCTTAGATTTTTAGTCATTGTTATCTAAGGACTTAATGATAGTGGTTGGATCAGTAGCTTTTAGTTGAACCCATCTCAAGTATGCTTGAACTATAAAAGAAAGTTTTCTTTCTCTTAAAAGGGTTGATCTTTCTTTGATTCTCTTGTATTGTATTATATACCTTGCTACCATAATTTCTTAGGCCTTTGATCCATTATAATCCTCTATTGTGTCTCTTTCAACTATTAACACATCGTGCAATACTTCCTTGTCTCTGGTTAATGTCTTGTTTATATTTTGTAGC
Source organism: Cupressus sempervirens (assembly GCA_028749045.1). Classification (NCBI taxonomy): domain Eukaryota; kingdom Viridiplantae; phylum Streptophyta; class Pinopsida; order Cupressales; family Cupressaceae; genus Cupressus; species Cupressus sempervirens. Next base: position 365,915,037 of record CM053784.1, read on the forward strand.
TATATGATTGTATCTATTTTGACATTTGAATGGTATAGAGTGAATTCTTTTCCTTATAGAATTCTTCTATTGTATGATCTACATTTGGTTATTGAATTAAGAAAGTTTGAATTTGTATTCTTTGAGGTTATAATTGGTTAACTATGTATTTATAGGAAGAGACAAGATTAAACACTCTATTTTGGTGCATCACCTCCTTAGGATAGATTAGGTTAATGATTCTATGCATTTCTTCTTCCCTTTTCCCCTCCAATATTAGTTAGGTGCATCTTGATAGTAAAGGAAGTTGACCTTATCTGGAGACTCAACCTTGTTGTTCAAGTCACACAACTTGGAGGTTGTTTACATGTTTCACAAGGTTACCTTTAGGTAAAGACTTCCAACAAGCATGGAAACTTTTGTGACAATAGTTTTTGGCATGCTTGATGGGACATTCATATCAGAAGATTTTAAGCTCACTAGTGTTAAAGAATAATTTCAAGTTGATGATGAGAAGGTAGTGTTCCTCTTGGTGTTTTAGGCCTTCAAGAGACTTATTTTCAAAGTACTTGGTGACTCTACTCCACTTTTACATCTGGTTTCAGACCATAGTTGCTATGATTGATGCCCAAAACTGAAACAAGGACATCTTCTAGAGTTAAGTTTCAATACACAGAGCTTTCATTTTCAAATGCTAGTAGAAAGAAGACTAGATTTTCCCTATCACCAGTTAGGAGTACAAAAGAAATCTATACACTTGCAAGATCCCTCTCTACTCCTACTGATAAATTTTTGAGATAATGGATGTTGCACACATTGCATAATATTGTTATTTTATTATTTTATTTTTTATTATGTAATGTTGTACCTAGATGGACGTGCAACATTAAAAGATTCTCATGGGATATACTTGATGAGTTGTATTGTAACATTGTGATAACATGTCATGTAATTATTTAATATTGGGAAAAAGAATTAAATGCCCAATATTAAATGTGGGGTCAGTGGGTTAGGTAGCACATGGTTTTAGCACATGGTTTATGTAATACCACTTGGTGGTTTTGTGGGACTTGCTACTATATAAGCAGCCACAAGGGTAGTTGTTGTAGAGAGAGAGAGAGAGAGAGAGAGAGAGAGAGAGAGAGAGAGAGAGTGACAAGGAGAAGACAAAAGGCAAGAGTCAAGCGGAACAAGGCTTGACAGGTTAGCCAAGGTTAGCCAAGGGAGCATTTGTGAAGGTTGAAAGCATGGCATGGGATGTGTGGATTCATGCTTGTTCACATAGTTTGCTCGATTGTGGCTATGGCCATGAAGGCTTCCATGGTTGTATGGCAATGGTTATTTTGCTGAATAATACATGGTGATGGATGCTTTTGGAGGCTGGGTTTTTCCCTCAATGAGGGTTTCCCAGGGTATATCTTGTGTCACAATTTTGTGGGTATGTTGTCTATTCTCTTGCATGTGGATTTTAATTCTGTGTTTATTTCAGATCTATTATGGGTTATGTGGAAACGGTTATATTCTTTGTTGCCATGTTTCCTTTCAAGTGGTATCAGAGCTATGGTTTTATTATTGTAACCCTAGATTGAATCCATGGGAATGCATGAGAGGATAAAAGAAAAGGGCAAGATATATGAATGATTTATTGCAGATCTAAGGGTTTTGGATTTGCTGTTATGATGGGATGTTAAAATACTTGGGCATGTGAAATTGTTGGAGAAAAAGAGTTTTTCGGATATTTCATTTAAATGAGGGTTTTGGGGGGTAGCATGCAGAAATGACCTCCTGGATAAAAATAGACCTCACCATTGGATCTGGGTCGACATTTCCATAAAATTTGATATATAATATGCCCTAGTTTGACCATGTTCAGAGAAAATGAAAGAGTTTTTTGGTTTCAGCCCATGATGGTCGTCAAATTTAATCCCGTCGGAATTTTCGTCACTGGAAAAAAAATTAAAAATGAAAAATCGTACTGAAAATGGTAAAAAGACTGTCTTAGTAAAACGGCCATAACTTTCTCTCAGAATATCAGATTTCAAAGTTCTTATAGGCGTTGGAAAGCTAATTCAAAGCACTACAAGATGGTGTAGGTTTGGTTCTATGATTTTGAGATTTTGTCAGGTTTTAAAAGCTCTAAAGTCAGATTTTATTTATTTTGAGCATGGATTAGGGCATAACTTGGGCATACGGAGTCAGATTTTGGACTTCGAGTAGTCAACGGAAAGCTCTTGGAGAGCTCTACACATTGGTTCAGATTTGCTGCAGGTTTAGCATGATTTATTTGTTGATATATTTATTTGAATAGTTTATGGTATATATTTTGACTATGGTAACTTGTGAGTTTATGGCATTGGAGATTTAAGATTTGATGTCATTGTATACTCAGTTCATATTTCAGATTGGTCTCATGATGATATGGTTATCAGTGTTTGGTTTGGATATGCATGATGACTTGTTGGGTCTACAAGTTATGCAGTGTTGTAAGCAGTCTATACTTACAGGTTGCATTTATAGCTTGGTTATGGGTTGTCTTTGCCCATTGATCTTTCATTATTGATGCATATTCAGATTGGTGGCTTGGATTTGGGTTGTCTATGCCCTAAGTCACATGATTTTATCTTCATGTAGAAGGGATGAGATGTTGTTACCAGGTATAGTCATGGTGGAGGATTGTGGTTGACTATTTTATGCTGACAGGTTGGACACTTTGAGAGCCAGATGCTCGGTTCATGAATGTGATCATGGTGTCATGGATTTTGGCATGACATGATTGGATATACAGCTTGGATACATGGTTTAGTGAGAGCTTGTGACAGTGATGGGGTGACAGTGTAGGATTAGTTCCTGGTTTGGTTTGGATCTTCAAGTAGGAGATGGATTTTATGATGCCATAGGTGACTTGGTACCACAGTTGAGTGGGAGTTGTTGGCATTGATATATTTATTGAGTGTTTGTAGATGTTGGAAGTTTGTCTTAGATCTTGAGGACTCATGGAGTTCTTGGTTATCTTCATGGTGTATGGAGATGGTTCTTCCTAGTATGTGGAGATGGTTTTTCTTCATGGTGTATGGAGATGGTTGCATTTTGAGGGCTCACAAGGTTCTTGGTAAAGGTGTGGTTTATTCTTTTATTTGGCATGTTATCCTTGGTATGAGGATGGTTTCATTATTATGTCATGGTATACTCTTGATACGCGTTTAGAGTTGTGACATGTTATGGTGTGTTCATATGGAGCATGTTATCTCTTTAGTTGAGATGGTAAGATCATGTTGTCATGTTTATGTTCCTAAGGCCATGGTTGAAACTTTGACATTGATCTTGGTTTAGTTTCTTGGTATTGAGTACACTGATCATAAGCTGGATACTTCATGATATTGCTATGTTGCATTTGGAGTTGGCATGAATTGATTGGTTATAGGTGCTCATGGATACTTAGAGACGGTAGTGATGCTGATTTCTCTTGGATTAGAGAAGTATTTGTTGGGACGGTTGATGGTTTCAGTAGGAAGTCCGAGGGGCAATCACCTGATATGGACTTGAGAGGAGATTGTTCTTAGATGAGTCTTGGTTGGAGACTTGGGTATCTTGATGAGCATTCTCATTCCCCACTCTTGGTCTACTCGACGGTTTTCTACTTGAGAGGTATAGCCCATTATTTCTCTCAACTGCATTATATTTATGCTTGTCTTTCATGGATATGGATCTTGAGCTATGGTACATGAGTTAGTTCTAGAGGGTTCATTTGAGAGATGGTTTTATATTGGGCATATTCCTTGGATTAGGAATGGTTATTCCTTGGTTTAGGAATGGTTTTATTGAGTTTGATGTTCTTGTGAGAGGCTTACATCCATAATTAGTTATATGGTATGGTTTGGGTGTTGTTGAGGCTTCTTGTTGGGGTTTTATGGAGGAGATCATACTTGCACAGTTTACATCTAGAGGTGTGTGTAGAAGGACATGATACAGGTTATGATTTGCATGGTGTCTCTAGTCTTGGTTATCTTCCTGGATGTTCAGTTTTGACTACATTGGATTTGAGATTGGTTAGAGATTGTGATCACTGGCTTGTGCTCATGTATGTCATGTGAGAGATGACATGCTTATTACTTTATCTCTTTCCTCTGTTGGTTGTGGTGAATTTGGGAGACTATTGGAGACTTGTTATGAGAGTTATTCTTGCAGGATATTGGATTATGTATTATGGATGTCCTTGATACTACATGGATTCACTTCTTTGAGATGTGTTGAGTGGATTGGTTATAGATTTGACATTATCTTTTGCAGTGGGAGCTTCTTGGTATATATGTGGCAGGTATTGCTCTTGAGGCTTGTGATTGCAGGTTGAAGATTGGATATGTCGGTGATATCAGATTGACTTGTTATACCTTTGAGGTATGGATAGTTGGATGGGTTTTGACACTTTGCTGTGGGTGCTATTTCAGCTATGGATATTTTGACAACTACGGATACATGTGATTACCTTTGGATCAGGTTTTTGTGCTTAGAATTTTAGTTGGTACAGGATTTTATGATCTTCTAATGCGACAGGTTGGGTGGCTTTCTCTTTGGATGGCTTCTATGTATGTCCAGTGGGAGTGGTATAATAGGAGGTGAGATCATTCATGTTTGAGATGCTGGATACTTTGATTTTGTTGCGGGTACCAGGATGGAGCACTCGGTGTATTTTGATCCATGATGGTGGATGTGCTGGGAGGGATTGTTCCCTTGTTCATTTATATGGCTACGGATTGACCCTATGCAATGTATACAACAAGTGGGAGATTGTTGAGATAATGGATGTTGCACACATTGCATAATATTGTTATTTTATTATTTTATTTTTTATTATATAATGTTGTACCTAGATGGACGTGCAACATGTAAAGATTCCCATGGGATATAATTGATGAGTTGTATTGTAACATTGTGATAACATTTCATGTAATTATTTAATATTGGGAAAAAGAATTAAATGCCCAATATTAAATGTGGGGTCAGTGGGTTAGGTAGCACATGGTTTTAGCACATGGTTTATGTAATACCACTTGGTGGTTTTGTGGGACTTGCTACTATATAAGCAGCCACAAGGGTAGTTGTTGTAGAGAGAGAGAGAGAGAGAGAGAGAGAGAGAGAGAGAGAGAGAGAGTGACAAGGAGAAGACAAAAGGCAAGAGTCAAGCGGAACAAGGCTTGACAGGTTAGCCAAGGTTAGCCAAGGGAGCATTTGTGAAGGTTGAAAGCATGGCATGGGATGTGTGGATTCATGCTTGTTCACATAGTTTGCTCGATTGTGGCTATGGCCATGAAGGCTTCCATGGTTGTATGGCAATGGTTATTTTGCTGAATAATACATGGTGATGGATGCTTTTGGAGGCTGGGTTTTTCCCTCAATGAGGGTTTCCCAGGGTATATCTTGTGTCACAATTTTGTGGGTATGTTGTCTATTCTCTTGCATGTGGATTTTAATTCTATGTTTATTTTAGATCTATTATGGGTTATGTGGAAATGGTTATATTCTTTGTTGCCATGTTTCCTTTCATAAATCTCAACCTAGAATACATTTTCTTATATCAATAGACCACTTTCTTATATGGCACAACCTAGAGCTCATGCTTTTGGCACCTTTAATGCAGAAAGTCCCTTGTTGCTAGCCAAAATATATGACATACCAATATCAACTCTTAAGAGTATACCTAATTTCACTGGTGAAACTTTCATCTCCTCTATAGAACATAATCAAGAAGTTTCAAATATTTTCAATATACATGGTATATCTGAGGATGATGTAGTAGTTAGGCTCTTAGCTTAATATTTAAAAGGAAAGGCCTTACAATGGTATAAAGGGTTGCCTCATAACTCTATAACAGATTGTGATGGGTTAGGAGCAACCCTATGCAAACATTTTGAGGATAAAAGTGACCATCTTTCATTTTTAGAAAAAATAACTACCACTAAAAGAGCTCTCCATGAATGTATGACTAATTTCAATTATAGATTCCAAAAAAATAGGATAGAATACCAACTCTAGTGAAGCCTACCCCTGTTAATGCTTTATTGTATTATCTAAGAGACCTAAATAGTGATATTGCCACTATAATCCAAACTATGGGAGGGGATTCATTACCTAATATTTATGAGATAGTAATAAGGGCAGAGAACATTCTAATACAAGGAGGTAAGCTAGCTCCAAAGCGTCCTATGCCCTTGTTCCTTGATATGCAAAATCACCAACCACTAGTCACCCCTATCCCCACATCTTCCACATCATGACCCATTATTCTAACCCCTCAAACTTCCACATCATCTAGTGATCTAGGAGAGTTGAAGGTTTTAATGCAAGATATTGGGAAAAAGTTGCAAATTCAAGATAAGAGGTTGGAGGAGAGCCTCTCTATGATTCAGAAGGTAAGCAAAAAGGTGGTAACTTTGGAGAGACAACAAGGTAAGGGTAATAAGGCTCCTCAACTACAATACCAAATTCCTTTGAATGATAGGCCTCCAAATCAAAATCAAAGGAATGCTTCTACTTTAAATGCAAATCAAAGTAGGTCCTTAGTCCCTCCAAACAATATGGCTCAAGATCAAGATTTTTTTCCCTCCCGAAATTACTCCTATGCCTATTATATGTGTCAAAAGATTGAATCCTATTTAGCTTTGACCATACAAGAACTTGCAAGAAGACAATCATACAATGTAAGACAACCCAAAGATGCCTCACATTTGCAAAGACAAGGTAATTGTTCCTTCATGAATCATCAAGTGGAGGAACATTGTCATGTGAATCAAGATTCAATTTCTCACAACACTAGGAGAAAGAGAAGAGCTGTTGAAGATGCTACCCCTCTCCCTCCTAATCAAGCCTCAACATCAAATGAAATTCCTCAGTTACAAGTAGTAAATGATCAACCAATTCTCCTCAACGACAAAGACAAAGTAATAGTAGAAGAGATGTCATGGCCCCCAACTTTTTCCATCTAAACCTCCTATACATGCAACTCCAAAAGTTCCTACCAAAGCACCTAATGCATAATTTAGTGTGATAAAATAGGCGAAGAGAACATTTCTATGTGGGATATTGTTGCTACTACACCTATGCAAAAGAAGTTGTTGCAGCAAGAATTGGAGAGCATTGAACCAAAGGATCTGCCATCTAGCATGGAAAGTGCCACAAGTCTAGTACAACCATCAAAGGAGGTAGAAACAAGTAAAAATGCTAGACCTCCTCCATTTTATGTCTCTTTGATAATAGGGGATACACTAGTCCACAATTGCATGATTGATTCAAGGGCTAGTAGTTCAGCGATGCTCAAGTGTGTAGCTGATGTCCTAGAAATGAAATATGAGCCCATTATCAGGGATGTATTAAAATTAGATGGTAGTACTATCAAGACTGTAGTAATCCTTAGGAATGTTGAAATGGCCCTACATGTATGCCCTAGTTTTATTGTAATCAAAGATATATTAGTTGTTGAAGTTAAGCCACACTTTGCCATCTATCTTTCAAGAGATTTCATTGCCCAAATAGGGGGCTACATATCCTCTTATTGGTCATACATGTTTTTTAGAACAATATATGGAACTAAAGCTTCAATGAGAGTAGAGCCCTATGCCCTCCATCATATTAAGCTCTACACTCCTAATCTCATCAATATGAATTGCATTATCTTAGAGATAGATGAAACTGATATAGTGCAAGAGTCCACCACTTCTCTGATAGGGACACCTAATTTTCTCTTGGATGAATAGGATAATGCATATAAGTTTGATCCTATATTGAAAACCCTAGAGACAAGCCTTGGTACATATTGCATATTAGAAAAGAATGTTCTTGTCCCTAATCTTATGAAGACTAAAGAAGATAAAAGTGCGATATGGAGTAGGTACTTTGATGTATCAAGAAATAAAAATGGATCAGGGGCTGGTGTGATGTTGATTTCTCATGCACTAGAGAGGTACTACTTCTCCTTTAGGCTTTAATTCAGTTGTACTAGTAACATAGCAGAGATGAGGCATTGATTCAAGGTATTTTGCTCAAAAAAGAGGAATTCAAGCCTTAAGTGTATATGGAGATAGTGATTTGATTGTCCATCAAGTGAGAAACTAGAATGTCACCAAGAATGGTCCATTCAAGTCTTATAAACATAGAGTATGGAATTTTCTTGAAAGTTTCAATGCATTTAATATTCAAAGCATCCCTAGGAAAGAGAATATACATGTTGATAAACTTGCAAAAATGGGTGCATCTTATGATGTGCCAAAGAGCCTTGAAGATTAAATGAAGTAGTAGATTAGAGTGGTGGTTAGGCCTACTATCCTTAACAATAATTTCAATTGGAAAGTATTTGAATTTGATACACAAATTGTGAGTTTCTTACAAAATGAAGCAGAGATTTCAAATACAAACCAATCTAGATAACATGACCACTATGGGGATCAGATGATCAATCTCAGTTCCAAAAAATTTCCTAAGGGTCTAATTACATTCGAGAGTGCTTTTACTCCTAATGATCAAGCAAGAGATAGAGGCATGAACCTTGCTACAAGTAAGGATGATCATTTACCAAGCATGGTTACTGATGGGAGAACTCTAAATATGGGAAAGGTATCTACTGAAGTTGAACAAGAGAATTTCATTCATCTATGTCAAGAATTTAGGGATGTGTTTGCATGGACATATGATGATTTGAAAGGTTTTAACCCAAGCCTCTTTTAGCATACCATAGATTTAAAGGAAAATGTCAAAATAGTAAGACAAAAGAAAATGCCAATGAATCCTAAGATTTAACCAATAATGAGAAAGGATCTATCCAAGCTAATAGAGGCTAATATTATCTTTCCTATCAAGCATCCCTCTTGGGTAGCAAACCTTGTCCCTGATAGGAAGAAGAGTGAAGAACTTAGACTATGTGTAGACTTTAGAAACTTTAATCAAGCCTCCCTTAAAGACCATCACCCCCTTCCTTACATGCAACAAATCCTATCCAGGGTTAGTGGTTCAAAAAGGTTCTCATTCCTAGATGGATTCTCAAGTTGCAATCAAGTGCTAGTCAAAGAAGTTGATAGATACAAGACTAAATTCACAACAAAGTGGGGTGCCTATGCTTATAGTAAGATTCCATTTGGGTTAACAAATACAGGTGCCACTTTCCAAAAAGAAATGGAGATGGTCTTTAAGAATATGATAGAAAATTTTGTATTGGTCTATCTTGATGATATTACAATATACTCAAAAAAGGTGATAGATCATTTTGGCCATCTAAAAAAGGTGTTTATAAGATGTAGAGAGTATGGAGTATCTTTGAATCCAAGCAAGTATGTCTTTGACACTAATCAAGGGAAATTGTTAGGACACATTGTATCCAAGAATGGTCTAACCATTGATCTAGAGAGAATAAAAGCAATAATTTCTCTCTCTCTCTCTTCTCCTAGTCATAAGAAAGGGCTGAAAATTTTTCTTGGTACAAGAAATTTTGTGAGAAGATTTATTCCTAATTTAGCTACCGTGGTGAAAAATCTTACAAATATGCTCAAAAATAACATGGTCTTTTTCATGGACCAAGGAAGGGAAAGAAATTTTTGAAGAGATCAAGGAAGCCACAGCCTCAGCTCCTACTCTCATCAATACAAATTTTGAGAAATATTTCATCCTTTACACCTTAGGAGGTGAGTCAAGTATTTCTACTATTCTGACTCAATTAAATGACAAGAATGAAGAGAAAACTATAGCCTTTTTTAGTGGAGGGCTTAAGGAGTATAAAGATAAATATAGTTATGTGGAAAAGAAAGCCTTTTCAATCATAAGATATTTGAATAAATTTAGACACCTTTTATACCATAACAAGATTCATTCATCGGTGTCTCATGCAAGTTTCAAGGATTTACTTTTGAGCAAGGATATTAGTGAGAAAAGATTAGATTGTATCACTAAGGTGATGGAGTATGATGTGGACATCCAGATTACCAAGTTGGTAAGAGGGAAAGGAATGTGTAGGTAGATGGTCTCATCTCAATAATTAGATAAAGAAGTTTCTATGGTATTGATAGAACAACAAGAAGTGAGATATAACAATTCAAGGAGTTGGATAAATGACATGATAGCCTTCTTGTCAAGAAATGGATATCCTCAGGGATTGGATAGAGCAAAAAGCAGAATATTTAGGTTGCATTCAATTCCTTATGCCATAGTTGATGATATTCTTTTTAGGAGAGACTTCAATGGAACATTACTAAGATGTATTGATGCAGATCAAGCTGACAGAATAACTAAAGAGGTTCATGATGGTCCTAATGGTGGCCAATTTTAAACAAGAATCACTGCCATGAAGACAATGAGGGTAGGATATTACTTGCCATCCTTGTTCCATGGCTGCCATAGATATGTTAGGAAGTGTGAAAAATGTGCCTTCTTTTTTAGGTCAACAGAGGCTTGTAGCCCTTCCACATCAGCCCATTCAAGTTGATTAGCCCTTTTCTCAATGTGGATTAGATTTTATACGTCCTATTAATACTCCTTCTAGTTTTGGTCATAAATGGATTCTAGCTACTACAAATTACTTTACCAGGTGGATAGAGGCAATTGCATTAAAAGATGCCACTAAGAATTTAGTTGTTGAGTTCTTAGATGGAGTCATCACAAGTCTTGATACCCCTTCCACCATAATTTTAGATAATGTGAAATCATTTGTAGGAGCTCAAATATGTGAATGGGTAGTAGATCATGGTATTTACTTGAGTACATCCTCTAATTACTATCCCCAAGGTAATATATTGGTTGAGTCCTCTAATAAAAATCTAATTAGAATAATCAAAAGAACTATAGAGGACAACTAGAGGTGTTGGCATCAGAAATTAAGAACAACCCTCTCAATTAATAGAATAACACCCAACAGAGCCATAGGAAATTCTCTTAAACTGGCCCATGAATTGGAACTAATTGAAGATGATGTTATGACTATAATGATAGTAGAAATGATGGAGTTGGAAGAGAAGAGACAACAGGCGATGCAGACCTTGGAAGCATATCAACAACAAATGAAAAGGTCCTTTGACAAGAAGGCTAAAGTTATAATTTTCAAAGAAGGTGATCTTGTGTTGAAATGGGATGCAGATAGAGAAAAATCAAGCAGACATTCAAAGTTTGATGCAATATGGAGTGGTCCCTATGTGTTAGTCAGTTGCAAGCAGGAAAATGCTTTCTAGTTGAGCAGGCCTAATGGTGAAATCTTGCCTATTTTAGTTAATGGAATATATCTTAAGCCCTATTTCTAATAAGGTTATGGTTTTCATGTATATAGTTAGCTAGTTTTTTCTAGTTATTTCTAGTTTTCCAAGAAGTGCATGGTACACATGGTGTTGTCCCCCTAGAGTGATAATTTTGAGTCTTTTGAGGTTGCCGATGCAATTTTCTAGGTTTTTTGCAGTTACAAAGATCATTTTCTTAAGTGTCTTGGTTTCTTACAAAGTGGATCTTCATTTTTTGCAACTCCATAGCCCAATGGATGTTCAAGCTCACTAGTTATATATATAGAAGGCTTGCATTCCCCCTGAGTCACCAAAATTGTTAGATAATTTTGCCCTCCTACCAAAATGGAAATATTTGAATTTAAATAGTATAACATTCATATATTTGAAATATTCAAATATTAGGGCATGATAAAATATATTTTATGACCTTGGTTTATACCTTATTTCTTAAGTATTGCTTAATTTAATATCTTTGTGGGCCCATATTTTTTCCACCATCAGATGCAAAAGAATCGAGGGTTGTCGCTTTATCGCTGTCAAAAACTGTAGTCTCTTTTGTCATAGCAATAAAGTGATAAATTTTCATGTGTACTAGGTGGACCTCCCTCTCTTTGGAATTGGTCAATTTTTCATAGGGGTTACAACTGGTAGCATTTCATTTCTGCAATATTAGGGTGGGCCAATTTTCTTTAATGTATTTTACTCACTGTCAAATTGAAAATCATCCATGGTTGTCACTTTTCCAATTTGCAAAGATGCACACATTTTATTTCATGTGAGATAGTGATGACATGACACATGGATGTGGGTCCTATTTGCTTTTGTGGGTCATGGGAGAGGTGGAAGGTTGTCAGATGAGTTGGCATAGGATCAACATTCCTATAAGTTAATATGTTGACAGGATTAATGAACTTTTGGAACCGTCAAATGGAGGTAGATCCATGACCGTCACTTTGTCACTATGTAGAGTCACTCAATCTTTAACTCATGCAACAAAGCAAGAGGTTGACACATATAAATGGTAGGCCAAATTAACATAGTAGCAATGCTAGTTAAGGTTACGGTTAAGTTGTGGTTTCATGAGGCACCACAATTAAGTTTTAATATGTGGCGAGGGTTATGTAATAAGAGGTAAATCTTGTGAAGACCTCACAAGCTAGAAAAAGGAAATAAAATTATTGGGCCATGTAGCAGATTATGTGAGTTTCTTCATCAAATTTTTTATTTTTCATGGTTTTGGCATGCCAAAAGGGTTGAAAAAGGGCAAAGTAATGGAAAAATCTAATCTTTGGACCAATAACAACCACTCTAAGGTTCCCCCCATGTACAACTATGGCTAAATATTTTGATCTGCACATTTTTTCCCTATTTTTGCATTGATGGTCATCATTTTTGTCTTCTCGAGGTTCCGTAATATTAATTTTTTGCATCTAAATGTGTACCATGATCACATCTCTCTCAAATTTACTATGATTTTTCTCTAAGGACTTATTGACAATGGTTGGATCAGTAGCTTTTAGTTAAAGCCATCTTAATTATGCTTGAACTATAAAAGAAATTTTTGTTGCTCTTAAAAGGGTTGATCTTTCTCTGATTCTCTAGTATTGTATTATATACCTTGCTACCATAATTTCTTGGGCCTTTGAGCCATTGTAATCCTATATTGTGTCTCTTTCAGCCATTGACACACTATGCAATACTTTCTTGCCTTTGGTTAATGTCTTGTCTATATTTTGTAGCTTTATGATTGTATCTATTTTTACATTTGAATGGTATTGAGTGGTCTCTTTTCCTTATAGCATTCTTCTATTGTTTGATCTACATATGATGATTAGATTAAGAAAGTTTGAATCTATATTCTTCAAAATTATAATTGTATAACTATGCATTTTTAGATACAGACAAGATTAAACACTCTATTTTGGTGCATCACCTCCTTGGGATGGATTAGGTTAATGATTCTATGCATGCCTACTTCCCTTTTCCCCTCCAAGAGTAGTTTGGTGCATCCTAATAGTAAAGGAAGTCGGTCTTCTCTAGAGACTCAATCTCATTGTTCAAGTCCCACAACTTGGAGGATGTTTCCATGTTTCACAAGGTTGCATTTAGGTAAAAAATTTAGACAAGGGTGCAAACTTTCATGATGACAAATATTCTTTACTATTTTATAGGGCTTGTCAGAGGCTGAAATTTCTCGATTGATGATGCCACACTTTCTTCCATTAATGTTGGCCTTGACAGCTATGCAATATCATAGCTTGTATACCTATCAAGTTTATAATTTTATTTGAACTCATATTGCTTCTTATTTATTCCTCTTATGTTATATTTGTTTCTACTTTAGGGTACTCCACATAGCTCAATGTCAAGAGGAAAGGGAAGGAAATTGGCAAGAACACCCAAATGAAGAAAGGTATTAAATACAATTCAAGTTTATATTTTAAAATTTATTATGAATGAATTTATGTACATGAACTTAATTTTGATGAATATTTGGTGACTTGTTTTTTTAATATATGTAGAAACAATTGAGATTTCTAGAGTTGATGAATACACCTAACACTACTAATGTTCAAGAAAGGGAAGATGTAAAATTTTATATTTTCCTTCTATTAAATGTTAGGTTATAGTATTTATTTTTTCTATATACATATTAAATAGTTGCATTTACAAATGAGTATGTGCTTTTCTTTTTTTCTTTTTTATAGTAATTATCAATCATTTTGGCTTATTAACATGTGTTATTTATCTTTTACTTATTACATCACCCTTTGAGACTTTGTACAAATCCTTTACCATTTCATTTTATTACGTGTCTCAAGAATCAAAGATGGGGTCAAACATGAAATAGGCTAGAGGTATGCATGTAGATTCTTAGTTGAAGCCCTCTTGTGATCTCAATTTGGATTGTTTTTGCATATGATAGAAATCCCTAACACCTACTTTACAATTCTAATATTTTATCACTTACCATATAGGATGTGCCTCATACTAGAACTAATTCTTTAGTGGTTGTGTCTCCTACTAGCATGGAAGATCTAGCTCAAGTTATAGTACGTATTTTTATTTTTATTATATTTGGAATCCTTAATGCCACTCTACAATTCTAACATTCTATCACTTACCATAAAAGTTGTGCCTCATACTAGCACTTATTCATCAATGGTTGTGCCTCCTACTAGTATGAGAGATCCAACTAAGGTTACAATGTATTTTTGTTAACTCTATTTGGAATCATTAATGCCACCCTAAAATTCTAACATTTTATTACTTACCATACAAGCTATGCCTCATACTAGCATTGATTCATCAATGGTTGTGCCTCCTACTAGCATAGGATATCTAGCTCATGCTACAGTATGTTTTTTTTTACTCTATTTAGAAATCCTTGACACGTATGTCTACAAATATAGAATTTTATCAATTACCATATAGGTTGCACCCAATACTAGCATCATTTCATCACTGTTTGTGCCTCCACTGACAACTAACTCATTGCTAGTTGTGTCTCCCATTGTCACTCGAACTCATCATTTTGTTAGGAGTCCTACCCATCCATGAAGGATCTCATTTATTTTTATCACTCTATCAGGGTGTGGGATAAAGAGATGATCTAATAAACAACTCAAATATCCATAATTTAGAACCCAATTTTTAGTTATTTTGATATTATGTATAGATAAGATATTTGATATAGCATTTTAATTTTTCTACTGTAGACACCTGGCAAGCCACAGACTACATCAAAGATGCTCAGTTTTGATGATCCAACATAGTCATACATATTGATGGATATATACATATGTAATTTTGTTTATGACATTACATTGACATATATTTGACTTTTTTTTTGTATATATTCAAGATTTTTATTGTGCACATTCGACATTTGTATACATTCAAATTTTGTATTGTATCTGTATCATCTTAAAATGGAAGCACTTCCTTGTTAAGAGTTTTTTGCCCTCTGAGTAAATGGTATGGGGTCATGGAAAGTACCTTGAATAGGTCTTTGCAAGGATATGGTTGTGTCCCCCCTGTTCTGCTTCTCTCCCCCTATATCTAACCTCTTTCTAACAACTTTCTATGAGAAATTGAAGACTTTGACTTTCTTGGTCAATGATTACTTGAAGGGTAGAGGTTAACCTTGACCCTAACCTAGGTCAAGGATGACCTTGACCCTAACTGAGGGCAAAGTTGAGCTTGACCCTGACCTAGGGTAGAGTTGAGCTCAACCCTAACCCCAAGTCCAAATTTCAAGTTCTAGAGGTTTCGAGATATTTGGCTTCAAAATGTTTCATTGTCCCACTTCTAGGTTGGTTATTTTGGTTGTCAAAAATAGTAAAATCTTAAATTACATTTAATCTAGGTTCATTTCTAAGGGTTAATTTTAATTGGGACTTAATTTTCCAAAATCAATATCTCTAGAAGTTTGTGCCCTAGATAACTATTTAAGGAAGCCTCATCCTATCATTTTCTCTAACCCTAAGAACAACTTAACAAATGGGAAGATATCAGATGATGCATTTTTTTCATAATCAAGCAAGAATTCTATCAAGAATTTTCAAGGAAGTTTCCAAGCTATTGTCTCCATTCAGTTTTTCTATTAAAGATAAAGTATTCAAGCATTCAAGCCTTTGAAAAAATTTGGTTCAAACATTCAAGATTCATCATTCAAACCCTAGATCTAGCCATCATGGTGGTGTGATCTTCCTTCAAGTTCCTTTGTTCATTTTCTAGATCTATTCATTCTTCTCTCAAGGTTTATTCCAAGCATACAATCATGGAGGTTTTGATTTACATTTGCTAATGTTATGTTTAAGCTTTCATATCAACATAGTTTTTTACATTTCAAATATAATTACATATATATTGAATAGCACAACTTCATTGTTAGATTTACTTTTACTATTTGCTATCATTATTTATTTCAATTCCATTTTTAAGGTTGATTCCAAACCAGGGTTTAACTAAGTAAAACCCCCCATCCAAAAAAAAAAGTCATTTTTCTTGTAGGTATAGGTACAAGATGATGAATTGAAGTACAAATTTAGATACCCTTTTCAAAAAACTTTCAAGACCGCAAATAATTTTTTTGTCAAAGTAGTGCAGGTCAAGGTCAAATTTTTTAGTTGAGATTGTGCCCTACTATCTAGGTCAAGGTTGACCTACCCTTAGAAGGACAATTTTTTTTTGGTTTTTCTCTATCTTGACATTTCTAATCCAAAGTAGATTGCAGACTTTCTCAAAATTGTACACAGACGTCAAAAATCATCATTTTCTAGATTTACCCTACTTTAAGGTTAGTGTTTTTCTTCTATCCATATTTCTTTGTATTCATTTTGGTGAACTCGATACACTTACCCTCTTTTCTTTTGTGGAATTAGATGCCCTATTGTGTTTTATAGTGTTAGATTTCCTTTCATATTATCTTGTGTGTTCACCTTCACTATTCATTTTGGTGAACCTAACAAACTTACACTATTTTCTTTCGTGGAATTAGATTCCCTATTGTGTTTTATGGTGTTATCTTTACTCTCATATTATCTTTTGTGTTCACCTTCACTATTCATTTTGGTGAACTTGACCTACTTACTCTCTTTTATTTTTTGGAATTAGATTCCCTATTATTTTTTATGGTGTTAGATTTCCTTTCATATTATCTTGTTCCTTCACCTTCAATATTCATTATGGTGAAAACTCGATAGACAACTCTTTATTTTTTGTGTTAGATATTTTGTTTCGTTTTATGGTCTTGCATTCTAAAATTCAAAAATACAAAAAAAAAATCTATATATTCAATAAAATACAAAAACATTTATTGTGTTTCATTTACTATGAAGGTTGTTAAGATGCTTTGGTATGTGTTCATGTTCCTAATTACCCTTCTTTTAGAATCTCTTTACCATACCTATGATGTTTATGAGAGTATCATTTACTTTATTATGTTTATGATCCTTCATCTTATTCTCGCTTATTCTTTTGTGAATTTGACCGATACTAGTCTTCCTACATTCAAAACGTTCATTAAAGATTTATGTGGTAGACTTATTATTATCTTGAATTGTGTGAAGAATTTGGTATATGATACACCATCTCCTAATATTCCTAATCTTAATCCTATTATTCCTAATTCAATGGCTAATTTTCCATCTATTAATCCTCGTTTGTCCCATACTTGTGATAGAATTCAAGCTATAGTTCAGGATGCAGATTTGCAAGACTTCTTTGATTTACCTTCTCCTCTAATGCATGATGATATTAAAGGAAAGGGTAAATAAATTTCTTCAAAGCCTATTATTCCACCTTATACAACCTTGAATCATGAATGCAATAAACAATGACCTCTTGTAGAATCATTAAATGATATGTACACTATGAGATATAATTTGATAACTACATAGAGTTATAGAGGTTTAGGGATTGGAGTTAATGAGAATGGTATCAAGTATCCAGTTCATATATACCCTCTAAACTAGATATGCATGGTGTTCATTGTTTTCAATCTCATGTCAAGGTGGTTGATGTTAATCTTCATCCTCCTCTTCATGATCTTCTCCCTACACCTACTTTAGATAACCTTGATAATTCATTAAGAGGTGGCTAAAAAGGTGTATGTTGAGTTAATTATTTCCAAGAAATAAATACTTAGACTTATGCCAATCAATTATCTATGCAAATACAAATGTCTTTTTCATTATTGTAATACACATTTACTTGTTGATT
Source organism: Cupressus sempervirens (assembly GCA_028749045.1). Lineage (NCBI taxonomy): Eukaryota > Viridiplantae > Streptophyta > Pinopsida > Cupressales > Cupressaceae > Cupressus > Cupressus sempervirens. The sequence continues at coordinate 365,932,988 of CM053784.1, forward strand.
GTAAACATTTCAAAGCATATGTTCAAGAAAGAGTTTCTTTGGGAATTATATCTTTCTCTCATGAAGTTTTACAATTCTTTAATAATTTTGATATAGGGATTCCCCTCATTCTAATATAATATAGATCTCTTCTCCTCTTGTCTATAGGCTGGGGGAAAGAGGTGTATTTTTGTAAAATAGATTGATACAGGTATGAGAATGTATTTCAATTATTGTTTTGTCACTAATGTCAAACCTACTACTTGTTGGTAAGGCAACTACTTAGTTGATTTGAGTACTATCATTTGTTTGATTAATGAGAAGGTTTTGATAAAATGAGATAACAATAGAACCTAGAGGAAAGGTTGAGTTAGGGTCTAAAAAAGGAGTACAAGGATAAGTTAAGACACTGATGATATAGTGCATTGACTATCTACTTAAGGTTGCAAAGGATGGATAAACCGATTAAGTCTAGAAGAACAAGTAAGAAGAATTGAGTCTGTCAAGCTTGACCAAGTGGATAGTAGGTGCTAAGAAAAGTTAATACAAGCCAAGTAGAAAAAAAATTGGAACCAAGAAAATTCAAACTTCATTGTATGTTGAGTGATATAGTGTAAGCTGAGCAAAAGTTTATTGATGTCAAGCACCAATAACCTTTAGTATTTACTGAGTTATCTAGTGGATGACAAGTGGAAGAATAGTATGGAAGTTGAGTGACAACATATTGGTGTTGAGTGCCAATATTCATGTCAAATCATGGATTTGACAAATCTAAGCCGATTTTTTTTTTTTTTGTATTTTGTGAAGCATGTGGAAGCTAACTATGATGAGTTGGTGGCATAGAATTCATGGTAAACCATTTTGAGGCAATTTAAAGAGGATTGAAAGAGAAGTTTATAGAAGAAAAAAAATGAAAATATTGGTAGATTCATTGAATCCTACCCAATCCTACCTAACCCTAAAATGGACAATAAAGGATGAACAACAAAAGATCTTAATTTTCTATTTATAGAGATGGTTGGTCAGAAGGAATGGTTGTCATGTACGAGAACCTAAGGAAGACAAGGAGTCTAGGGTATTGCTTCATTCAATGACCAAATTGAAGAGATTTCCATTGAAAAGAAAAGAAAGATGGCTTAAGGGTATGGATGCTTGAAGGGTGAACAACATATTAGATCTGAAGTGTGTGAAAGCCAAGAAGAATGGAGAACTAAAATAATGATCTATAATCTACAAAGTGTGTTGTAAGTTGTTATTAGATCAAGCCTTATTGTTCCTTTCCAATCATTGTACCAATCTAAGATAAATCTTTTGGTTTGGATTATGGTTGACCTAATAGGAATTTGTAAATCCTTAAAGCGGGTGACATTCCAAGTGAATGATCTAAAGTCCTCTAACCAGGCTCACTCCTAAGAAGGTGATTGAAATCCTTTAACTAGGTCACATTTAATAGTATGGATTATAACCTTTAACAGGGTTGGTCTTTCACAGGACATCACTTCAAAAGAGTGAGAATGAGTAGCATGTTACTAGTGGTTTTTGCCCAAATTGGGTTTCCATGTAAAATCATTGTGTCAAAATTGTTTTTGAATCTATTATGTTTCATGCTTACATTTCTACAAAGTTGATTTGATAGTAACCTATAAGTTTAAGTGATTATATGATCTAATGGATGCATGCATGATGAGTATATTTTATGGATATGGGTTCACTAAGTTGTGAAAAGTTTTATTTCTACATATGGAAATTGGATAACTAATTCACCCCCCTATCAGTTATTCTAAAGAATTCCAACAATTGGTATCGAAGCCATTTTATTAAGAGGACTAGTTTGAAGGTAATAGAAGCAAAAGATCAAGACATCAAAAAGCAAGGTACCCAAGCTTAATGGAGATAACTTTCCTATATGGAAAAGTCTAATGAAGCTACACTTGGGAGGTCTTGGAGATCATGCACAATATACCGTCATTACTAAGCATGTCAATCCTATTGGAGCACTAACTGCTAAAGATCTAAAAAAATAAGAAAGAACACATCCAGGTAATGTTGGAGATTGCCTCTATCCTAAGATATGTTGAGTTTGATGATATCAAGGGTTGTGACAATGCAAATAAAATGTGGGATGACCTTCAAACCATCTATGGAGGTAATGCAATGAGAACCAAATCTAAAAGTCTTAGAGGTAAGGTTGATGATATGCAAATGCAAGAAGGTGAGAATGTTACTCAATATTTATCTAGCATAAAATATGTTGTTAATGCAATAAAAGGGTCTACTAGTAAGATAGATGATGAGACTATTTTAAGAAAAAAAATTAGAGCATTTATTCCCATCTATGCTATTAGAGTTTTTGCAATACAAGAACTGAGATGTATACCAGATTCTAATCTAACTCTTGAAGGTTTGGTAGGTAGGCTCACTACTTTTGAGCTATCCAATTTTGATAACTTCAAATATAACAATGTTGAATTTTTGTTCAAAGCTAAGTTGTCATTGAAGGAAACTAATGAAAAGAAGAAAAAATGTAAAATATTTTTCTAGTGATAGTGATATAGATAAGGAGGGTGTAGAAAAACTTGAAGCACTACTAGCAAGGAGATTTCATAAAGGTAAAGGAAAATCCAAAAGTAAGTTACATATCATGTGTTTTAATTGCAATGAGGTTGGTCATATTATTGCTAGATGTCCAAAGAAGAACTATATAGTTGGAGAAGACTACCAAAGTAGAAGAGAAGAAGACAACAAATATTACAAAGACAAAGGCAAGAACTCTTGCTACATTGTAGAAGAGGAAAATTTTGTCACAAAATCTTGCCCCCTTGTCCAAAGTTTTTACATAAGGACAAGCTTGTGAAACATGGAAACAACCTCCAAGCTATAGGACTTGAATTATGAGGTTGAGTCTCTGGAGAAGGTTGACTTCCTTTTCTATCAAGATGCACCTAAAATATACTTAGAGAGGAAAAGGGAGAAGGAATACATGAGAGAAACTACCTAACCTTTCTAAGGAGGTGATATGCCAAAATAGAGTATTCAATCCTACCTCTTCCCATACATGCATAGTTAACTATTATGAGACCAAAAGGTATATAGATTAAGACTTGTTTAACCTATCAATCATGTAGATCAAAAAACTAAATGAGTGACACAAGGTAAAGAGTTTCACTATATATCATGCATAGGAAAAAGAGATGGAATAATGCAAATTATAGATATCCACAATACATTGAAGAGAGCCAAATAGATCTTACACAGTACATCAATAGTTGAAAGGGATAAGGTAGAATATCATGAATAGCTCAAAGGCAAAGGGAATTTACAATGTGCATGGTGAAACATGCTAAGGAAAATAGAGAAGAATTGACCCTTCAAGAGATTACAAAATGTTCTTTTATAGCTTAAGCATAACTTAGATAGCTTCTATTCTAAGGAAAGAACCTAAAAACTATATTCAAGATGGTAGAGAGAAACCACTACAAATTTGGGAAAGATCTAATCATGACACACATCTAGACGTAGGAAAATCACTTGTTCACCAAATAGAGCCTCTAAGAAGAAAAAAACTAGTGGCAATTAATGTTCTAACTAATTAGATGAACCAATAGATAGTGATGGAGTGTCTCTCATCATTTCTTAGGCATGAGGAATGATGAAAGTGGTTGCAGGAGATCAAAAAGATTGGATCTATCATCAAAGGGCTACTTCCTTTGTCATTATTTCACCAAATCAATTGTGTCATCAGTCAATAGGATTCAACCTTTAGTCCTCACCATGTGGACCAATCATCTTATCATATTTTTCCACCCTGCTAGCATTCAACTTTATGTTTCATATTTGACTGTCTGTGATCACAGCTTCACTAAATAATTGGTATCATCATTGCATGGCTTTCCCTTGACATTTCTCATCAATCACAATGACCCTATGAAGATTGTGATCCTTAACTCTATTTGCACCATCGTCGCTTTAACCTGAGGTTAGTCTCTTAACCTTGTCACTAAGTGAAACAAAGGAAATTGCCTAATTGGAACTCTAACTATAGTTCCTTTTTAACATGTTATAATACCAAACTGGCCATAGATCTTAAAGATTTAATAGTGTGAAAAGTATCTCTGAAACATTGAAGATTTTTCCCTTATTGCACTATTGTAACTTAAACCATGGTCTATCAAATTAACCTTGTGATTGAGTGAAAATAATGCAGTCACCCTATCGAGACCTTGACCTTGGTTGAGCTAGCTAACTCTGTGATCTTGTGAACATAATGCCATCATGCCTTTTCCACTTGAACTTTAGTTAATGCTTAACCTACTATGATTGTGCAAACCAAAGGGTGATTGCATGGTCCCAACTTAAAATGTTTCAAAGGCATAGCATGAAAATAAGGCCATGAGGCTTAGGATAAAAGGATAAAGCCAATGTTTTAAATAGATCCTTATATGACATTTGATCATTTGAATATTTGAAAAAGTATGAGCATTGGACATGTTTAACAAGAAAACTCAAATTTTGCAAGGAGGGAAAATATGGCTAACAATTTTGGCAACTCAGAGGGGATGCAAGCCTGCTATGCATGGACCAGTAGCTTGTGCATCCATTAGGTAATAGAGTCATAGAAATCACAAGAATTTGCCCAAAAAAACCTCAAAACTGCTCTCTACAACTACAAAATAGGAACCAAACTCTCTAAAACAAAACATGTTCTAGTGCACTTCTTGGAAAATAGGAAAGAACAAGAAGAAAAATAACTAGCTATGTACATGAAACATTAATTTCTATCAGAAATAGAGACTAAGGTATATTCTATTGACTAGAATAGGCAAGATTTCACCATTAGACCTACTCAACTAGAAAGTATTAGCCTGCTTGAAACTAATAATCACATAGGGACAACTCCATAATGCATCAAATTTTAAGTGCCTCCCCATTTTTTCTCTATCTACATCCCATTTTAGCACAACATCACCCTCTCTAAAAATTACTAACTTAGCCTTTTTATCAAAGCTCTTCTTCTTCCACTGTTGATGTGTTTCCAAGGTTTACATGGCATGCTTTATTTTTTCCTATAGCTGCATCAAATCACTTATCCTTACTATCATAGCATCATTTGCAACTAACTCAAGTTGATAAACCAATTCAAGAGCATGAAACTCCAATGAAATAGGAATCCTAGCTTCTCTACTATAAACCAACATGAAAGAAGAATTTCCTATGGCCCTCTTAGGTATTATCCTATTAGCCCATAGATTTTTTTTCAATTTTTGATGCCAAAAACTCTTATTATCTTCTATGGTTCTCTTAATTATCCTAATTAGATTGTCATTGGATGACTCAGCTAATATTTTACCTTGAGGGTAGTAATTGGAAGAAGTGCTCAAATATATATTATGATCAATTGCCCACACATAAATCTAAGCTCTTACAAATGATTTCGCATTATCTAAAATTATGGTGGAAGGGGTACCAAATCTTGTAACAAATCCATCTAAGAATTCAACAACTGAATTCTTAGTAGCATCTTTTAATGCAATTGCCTCTATCCACCTGGTAAATTAATTTGTAGCATCTAGAATCCATTTGTGACTAGAGATGGAAGGTGGATTGATAGGGCCAATAAAATATAATCCCCATTGAGTAAAGGGTTGATCCACTTGAATGGGATGGAGTGGAAGGGCTGCGAGTTTTTTCTTACTCTAAAATAAGGCACATTTTTCACACTTCCTTACATGTCTCTGGTAACCATGGAAAAAGGATGGCTAATAGTAACCAATTCTCATTATCTTCATGGCAGTCATCTTTTCTAAAAAGTGAAGACCTTCAGGACCATCATGAAGCTCCTTAATCATTCTCTCTACTTGATTTGCATCAATACATATTAGCAAAGATCCATTGAAGTCCCTCCTAAAAGGAATACCATCAACTATAACATAGGGGATTTCCTACAATCTAAATTGTCTCCTTTTAGCTTTATCCAATCCTTGAGGATATCCATTTCCTGCTAAGAAGGTCTTCATGTCATCTATCCAGATCTTTGGATTCTCATCCCATGCTTCTTGGTGTTCTGTAAATACCATAGAAACTTCTTCATCTTCTTCTTGAGATGAAATCATCTTCTTACATAATCCTTTCCCTCCTACCAACTTGGTGATTTGGATGTCTACATCATACTCCATCACTTTAGTGATCCAACCTACTCTTTTCATGCTAATATCCTTGCTCAAAATGAAATCTTTGACACTTGCATGAGGGGCCAATAAATGGATCTTATTGTGGGATAGAACATACCTAAACTTCTTCAAAGCTCTTATAACTATAAGGGCTTGCTTCTACACATAGTTTTACTTTCCTTCATACTTGTTAAGCCCTTCACTGAAGAAAGCAATGGGTTACTCTTCATTCTTAACATTTAATTGAGTCAAGACAATAGAAATGCTTGACTCACCACACAAGGTATAAGGAATAAAGTCTTTCTCAAAATTCAAATTGATGAGAGTAAGCACAGAAGCTATGGCTACTTTGATCTCTTCAAAACTTTCTTTCCCTTCCTTGGTCCATGAAAAGACCATATTCTTTTTAAGCATAGCTATAAGAGGTTTCACCATGGTAGCTAAATTGGGAATAAATCTCCTCACAAAATTTATTCTACCAAGAAAACTTTGTAGACCTTTCTTGTGGTTAGGAAGAGAGAGTGCAAGTATTTCTTTTGTTCTTTCTGGATCAATTATCAAACCATCCTTGGATATAATGTGTCCTAAACATTTCCCTTATTTAGTGGCAAAGACAAACTTGCATGGATTCAAAGATACCCCATATTCTCTACATCTTATGAATACTTTTCTAAGATGGCCAAAATGATCTATTGCATTCTTTGTATACACTATAATATCATCTAGGTAGACCAACACAAACCTTTCAATCATGTTCTTGAAGGCCATCTCTTTCCTTTTAAAATGTGGCATCTATATTTGTTAGTCTAAAAGTCATTTTACTATAGGCATAGGTTCTCCATTTGGTGGTCAATGTAGTCTTATATCTATCAAACTCTTTGACTAACACCTAATTGTAGCCAAAGAATCCATCAAGAAATGAGAACCTCTCTGAACTACTAACCTTGGATAGGATCTACTCCATGGAAGGAAGGGGATGATGATCCTTAAGGGAAGCCTGGTTAAGTTCCTTAAAGTCCACACATAATCTAATTTCTCCATTCTTCTTCCTAACAAGGACAAGGTTAGCACCACATGATGAGTGCTTGATAGGGAAAATGATATTGGCCTCAATAAATTTGGATAGCTCTTTTCTCATTAATGGCTCAATCTTGGGATTCACTAGCCTCTACTTTTGCCCTACATGCTTGACATTATCAATTAAATCTATGGTGTAATGGAAAAAACTTGGGTCAAAACCCTTTAGATCATCATATGTCCAAGAAATTAAATCATTAAATTCTTGACATAGATGAATAAAACTTTCTTTCTCAATTTTAGAACATGCCTTCCCTATGTATAGCATCCTTTCATTAGCAACTACTATAGGACCAAAAATGGGCTAATATCTAACATAATATGAGAAAATCAAAAACTCAATAATCATACATTGATACCCTCTAGTCTACCATGAAACCCAAATAAACAAAAGGAAGAACACAAAACTCTTTCTTTCACTTGTAGCTATCATGTCCTTCTTTCTTCTCCATGTGATGTAGCTCCAATTGCATATAGTGTGTAAAATCTGGAAGAAAAAGCCTATGATAATGATAATTCTATGAGAATACTAGAAGATGTGATTTGATCTTGAGAGAGAAAAAGACAAAGGACTTGAAGGACTTAAGAATTAGGGAAAAAAATGAGAGGAGGAGTGCTCATTTTATAATCAACATGCAAGATGAGAGCATTGGAATCATCACCTTGGATATGCAACTTGGAAAGAGATTCCTTCAATAATCCATGATGCATATGATAGAAGATGCCAAATGTAGGATTGTATGATGCTTGGAAGTCAAACACGGATATAAATGAAAGAGGATCCATGATGCATCATGTGACACCTCAAAACCCACTTAAAGCCAAGAATCTATGATGATGGAGACCAAATATGGACATGCATAAGAGAATAAGAATATATGGATTATGACACATCTTAGCTAAGTGTCAATGAAGAATTCATGATGTGTCGTGCCCATGTGTCACAATGATGTCAACATTATGTGAAATATTTGAATTAAAAATCCATTATTCCATACATATAAAAATTAGTAAAAAAAGGAATAAATGGTGGAAAATATGACATAGGGAACTAAGAATTTCCATAGTTTTGCGAATGATGAATCAATCAATTAATAAAATTAATTAATTGAGAAGGTTAGTTAGGAAGAATAATTAGTGAAATGACATAGGATTAAATTATGGGTTAGTTAATCCTATGGAGAAAATTAGTAGATGATTGGCCAATTTAAATAAATGTGATAGTATCCTTTGGTGAAACATGATGATAATGCAGATTGACTAGGATGATGATATGTAGACCAAAGCCATGTTCAAATTGATAGCATGCCAAGGACACATGACATGACCTAAGGACATCTAACACTTCATCGATATCATAAATGCTACATGATTGAGATTAATTGATAGGGTCGATCTTAATAATATTGATAGACACTATCAATGTTATTAAATAGTTGATAATGCCATGATTTGACACTGAGAGACTCGACAATGTCAATGATCAAATGATGAGAATGATAGTCTATCCTGTGCTAGGGTTAGATTGATAAGTTTTGATAGATTGATAAGTTTCTAAGGCACTGAAAGCCAAAAAAATGCCTAGGGTTGGGCAAATGATGATAGAATTTGGATTTTTGACATGTTTTATTATGATCAAGACTTATTTTGGGTGATTTTGAGTAGGTTTGGGGTGATTTTGGGTTAATTTGATATGATTTTTGATGATGTTGAAATGGTTCTGAAATGGTATAAAAATGATGCACAAGAGGATACAAATGATGAAATAAGATCAAGTTGGCCAAAAGATTGGAGTTAGTGGAGTGAGAAAATGGGATGAATTAGTATGAAAATGTGATGAAACTATAGACATGAACCATTTTTGAGCATCTACATTTTTCCCCTCTTTGATACAATGTGATTAGAGCATTGTGTCAAAGAACACTGACGAAAAAGTCATAAAAGAATGCCCCAATAATGGTGGTGTATGTTGATGCCCCTTTGAGAAATTGACCAACATAGGCATATGATAGGTCAATTTCATCGACAATAAGAAGATAAAACCATAGCAACTGATAGATCACAAATCAGAGCTAAAATGTGAAGGTTATGGGCTCTAGAATACAAAAAGGCATCATGACTAACATAGAAAGGGCCTCTTGGACATGCATAGGTAGAAAAAAACTATAAAAGGGATAGGAGATTGTTTTGAAAGTCATTTTCACCCTCACATTTGGTAGAAAAGAGCTCTAGAGCAAGCAAAATGGACCAGATACCCAGGGAACAACACCGTGGTGAACGAGTGCAGACCTACTCATGACGGGAGGATGCAAGAAATTTTTTGAGTACATCAAGGTTTTCTTTGTCCCTCTAATGGTTTTTTGTACTTTTCTATGTTTTTCCCATGCTTTTTAGGCACTTAGGAGTCAATCGGGGGTCAAATGGGATCAAACAGGGGTCTCAGTGCTAGGTTAGGCCATGAAAATACCCCAACTACACCCAAAATGTAGCCAAATACATAGTGGGAACACTTGGCATGCCCAAGTGCACATTGAGCACACTTGGCATGACTAATTGTGCCATGGGTGTAGTTGGGGGCCCCAACTATGCCCTAGGATGCTCCAAGGCTCCAAATAGGGTCCAGATGGGCCCATATCAACCTAAAACTTGGGGTAAACAAGAAAAAATCTTGGATGATGTTAGAAAAGGGTTGATACTCAGTAAAAGGTGGTCAAAGTGGTCAAATTGGTCAAATTTAGGGTAGATGTAGGTCAAACTTAGGTAGATGTTGACAAAGAGTGATGCAAAGGGCATGAAAGGGTGCAAACAGACTCAGTATGACCCAAAACTTGGACCAAATGTTCAAAACCATAGGAAGAGTTGAAAACATAGGTTTATTTAGGCCAACATGGTCAAAAAAGTCAAACCTGGTCAAACCTAGCTCAGATGAAGGAAAAAGTTGACAAATGGCTAGGTAGAGGGTCAAAAAGATGCAAATGAGCTCGAAATGACTCGAAACTTGGTAGACATGTTCAAAACCATAGAAAGAATTCAAAACATAAGTCAAACTTAGTCAAACTAGGTTAAACTTAGGTCAAAAGTAGGTTAAACTAGATAGAAAGCCATAGAAGGTTGACATAGGCTGAATGGTTATGCAGGAGGATTTGCCCCAATAGTAGATGAGGGTAATAGGCTGCAGAGCCTTATGTTGTGTCATTAGATGACTACTAGAGAGTCAGGGATCTTGGCCAGTCTTGGTCTATATCATATTACATTTATGCTAGAGGTGAAAGGGAACAGAGCCCTATTGGCAACATTGACTGAGAGATGGCATTCAGAGACTAGTTCATTCTATCTACTAATGGGGGAGGCTATAGTGACCTTAGATAATGTATGGCACATCCTTAGGATTTTAATTCATGGAGAGTTAGTGGTGTATGACTTCTCTATTGGGAAATTAGCATTACAATGGTTATTCAGACGTGGAGATGTGGAGCTTGGTATCTGAGACTATGAGATTGGATGGGACCTACTAGTGGCATGCCATGAGTGGTTGATAGTTGTGATCTAATGGGTGATCGGTGGACTAATAATACCTAATAGGCATGGACATGGATTCCTTGTTGGATGGGGTTGGTTGCTAGAGAGGATGATCATGGAGGGGACTCTGTTTGTATGGAGCCCATGTATGTTAGCTGTGTTGTACTACTATCTACATCAGGTAGCATATAGAGGTAGGCTGACATTTAGCATAGAGGGTACACTATTATAGATCTGGGCATATGAGAACATTGTAGTATTTAGACCACTCACAGAGAGGGAGCTAGTGGAGGACATGCCATATTCATATAGTTATAGAGGCATACTAGCATGAATAGTTAGATACCATGAAATAGTTTATATAGAGACCCTACAAAGATTGCCTCAAGTGGGACAATGATGAGATCCACCTACCATACTATAGACAGGAGTATTATCTCATAAGGTGCAAAGTGATTGGTCACCTAGTGATAGAGATGTACCTACTAGAGTAGATATGCAGACAATTTGGTCAGATACAGGATGTGCTAATGGGTTTAGCATTATTTGCATAGTCTAGAGGAGAGGTCCAAGAATGGGTAGCACTTATTAGGACACATGTGACTTATGCACGGCTAGAGGAGTTACAGTCAAGGCTATAGGGAGAAGTAGTAGATGTGGTGGATGTAGGCATGATGGAAGTATATGATAGATGGTTTGCATAGCATCATCTAAGGCCCTTAATAGATCTGACAGTACTAGTGCCATGAGAAAGATCATAGGAAAAGTAGGATGAGGAGGAATATGGGGGACAAGATGAGGAGGGAGGAGATGAGGACAATGACAAGGAGGGAGGGGATGAGGACCATGATGGGCAGGAGGGAGATGAGGACCATGATGGGGAGGAGGTACATGAGGACCATGATGACGAGGAGGGGGAAGATGGAGAGGATGTTGAGGTAGGGGATGATGATGCAAGGGATGATGATGGGGATGTTGAGGGAGAGCATGAGGGAGATGATGATGAGGAGGGTGGAGAGAGTGGGGGTGGGGATGGTTATGGGGGTGGTGATGGGGGAGAGGATAGGGATGATTATTGCGAGGGTGGGGGTGATGGTGAGGGAGGTGATGAGGATGACATGGGTTTGGATGGAACTATGATAGATGTCAAGGGGGATCTAGTGCATTACACTGGGAGGACACTAGTACCAAAATAGGAAGGGCCTAGCCAAATAGAGCTTATGGAGGTGATCATAGGTCTCTAGAGTTAGTTAGACTAGGTTGTAGTAGAGAGGGATGTAGTGAGAGCAGAGAGGGATTAGGCTATGATAGAAAGGGAGGACAAACTACATAGGGTAGAGAGGGAAGTCAAGGAGTCCCAGGAGTTCATAAGAAACATTAGAGATTTGAAATTCCAAGAAATAGATATGATGATGACCAGGACACATATGAAGACATAGTACTAGAGGGATTAGTATGAGAGCATAGTGCCACTAGGGTAGAGAGTAGAGAGCTTTCATGCATTAAGATCTCACTCACATTAGACATAGAGGACATAGAGTAGTACAGGGGTGATGGAACCACCATAGACAATAGAGGGATAATCCTCAAGGCTAGATAAAAGCCGCGAGGCTAGGGATAGTACCAGGTGACACTAACATGCTCACATACAGAGCAGAGGGGCTTCTCCATTTTTCTTTTGTTTTCTATTATGATCTTTTATGGTTCATGCCTACAGGTGGTTAGTATAAATGTAAACCATGGTCTTGTACTCTAATACTTTTGTGAGACATTTATAGGAATTTACTTATGTTATGATGACTATATGAGATGGATTATGCATATGTTTTATATTTTTTATGTGGATGCATTTATACTTTTCTATGTGGACCTTTATATAATGACATCATGCATTGATTTATCACATGTTATGCATAGGAAATGACATCATTATTTTTGCCACATAATTTTCTCATGAATGAATGCCTAATAAAATCTAAATGATATGGAATGAATGCAAATCAAATGTGACATAATATAAATGTCATGTTTATGCAAAGATGTGTTTCTTTGGATTGTTCTAGACTTTTGACATATGTAGGAATGCAGGATAACTATGATTTTAATGTATCAAAGTATGAGACCAAGGTGGGGGATGAAGGAGATATAGAAGATGGTGGAGATGAGATGAGGAATAGTTAGTCTGAGGTGAGGACAATTACTTTTGTAAAGTGTACTATATGTCAAATGGAGCTTTATTTTGATATGGAAAATGGAATTCAATGCATCATGGCATAATGGGCTAGAGTGCAAATGCAAACCTTTTTCTTAAACAAGCACGATGCAAACAGAAAATGACCTTGTCCTTCCTAAGGCATACATACATGCCCTAGACTCTCAAAGGTACATTGTAATAGATAGGAAATAAAAGATGACCATGAACCATCCCGACCACTCTCATAGATCAATTTGTATCATCGAGTGGCATAGGAACATGATCAAAGTAAAAAAAAAGAAAAAATAAATCACTCACTAAACAACGTGAGCCAAAAATTATTGTTGTCCATTATTTCTTGTCTTTTAGTATTTTAGGTATTCATATGGTGTTTTATAGGTTGATCATGTGATAGTTCTATTTTTGGATTCAGTCCATAGGTTCATAGTGACATGTTGGATTGATTGTTGGTTCACATTGTTCAGATAGTGTGATTGTCATGAAAGTGTAGTGCTTTGAGTTTTAGTCTAAAAAAGTGCAAGTGTTTAAGAAAAAGGGGTGATAATCCACATTGACAATTTACAAGGATTATTACAAATTTTTGGTGGGTTTTGTGATTTTTAAGGTTTTTGAGGATATTTGATGTTTTTGTGTTACTCATTTGTTTAGGACATTTTATGATTTTTAGGATTTACTTCAAGACATTTTTATGATGTTTAGTTGTTTTTTTAGGATATTTTATGATTTTTAGTGAATTTTTTCATGAAATTATATGATTTTTAGTGAATTTTTTTCAGGACATTTTATGATTTTTAGTGATTTTTTCAAGATCATATTTGAATTGTTAGGATTTTTTTAGGATCGTATTTGAATTTTTAAGATTTTTTTAGGATCATAAAAGCATATACAAGTGTTAGCTCCAATCTATTATGTGATAAGTCCAATGGATAAAAAGTGCTTAGGGATATGCCCCCAATTCAAGTTCAAGCTCATGCACTATGTAGGTAATATACCCCTAGAAAAGATGCCAACTATGTACAAAGGCCAACGCCAGAGTATGTACAGACTGGTGATGCTTAGGTAAGATAACAATGGACATCAACCAATTTGTGGGCCATGATCAAGGACTAGGGATGTCTTGCAATATGAAGGATATGATTAGAGAATGACAAAATGGGGAAAAAACTAGATGGAATCCACATATATGGAGGAGCAATAATTAATTACACATGGCATGTATTTGCTATATTTTCACCATGGTACTTGCCCAAAGTGCCTATTTTCCAAGTTTTCACTTGTGGACATAATTTTTTCTCTTGACTCAAATTTTCATGCCAAGAGACTTGTTTGCCAAGTTTTGATCAAGGCATCCATTTTTTCATGACTTTTATACTTTTCCTTTTCTTTTTTTTTCTTTTTTTTTAGGACTTTTAGATAGAGTCAAGTGTAATACTTGTGGAGATGCATGTTGTTGATGGACACTGGTAGTGGTTCACCTTTTGGAGTTGCAAGTTGATATACCCCAAACCTAAATGTTGTAGTAACTACATAAGGTCCTTTCCCAATTTGGTTCAAATTTGTCTAGTTTTTCTCTATGCTAATGAGTCTTGTAGTTCATCTTCAAGACTAGATCACCGATCTCAAAATGATGACCTCATATTTTCTTATTATAGCCTCATTTGAGTCAGTTTTGATAAGCTTGTAGATGTGTCAAGGTAGCTCGCTTCCACTGATCGAGCATTTCAAGTTCATGGAGTATGGATATTCTATAGTTTTCATCATCAACAATATCTTGTAGGGATACTCTTAATGATGGAATTTTAACTTCAATGGGAAGTATGGATTCAGTGCCATAGATGAGAGAGTATGGTGTTGTGCCAATGGGAGGACATACACTTGTTCAATAGGCCCAAAGAGCTAGATTTAGTTGTAAATGCCAATCTTGACCAGAGTCATTAATAGTCTTTTGGAAAATCTTAAGAGTTGTCTTATTAGATGCTTCTACTTGACCATTTCCCTATGGATGATAGATACTAGAATATTCATGGTATATGTTGTACTTCTCCTAGAGCTTATCCACATCTTTTTTTTCAAAAGAACTTCCATGATTAGTAATAATAGCAAAGGGGACTCCATACCAACATATGATTTAGTTTAGAATAAACCTTGAAATCTACTTTCCAATGGTGAAAGTTAGAGGGATGGCTTCAACCCACTTGGTAAAGTATTATGCTATTGTAATGATGAACTTATGACCATCAAAGCAAGGAGGAGAAATAGCTCCAATAAGATCAAATTCCCATTGTGAGAATGGCCATGGAGATATGACTGGCTATAATTCTTGTGTTGGTGTGTAGATCAGATTGCTATGTATCTGGCACTTATGACATGTTTTGGAAAAATCATGGGCATCTTGTTCCATGGTGGGCCAAAAATATCCAGCTCTAACAATTTTCTTAGCTAGGCTCAGACCATTGAAATGACCTCCACATATACATTTGTGAACCTCGTGTAAGGAAGTTTTAGCTTCTTATGAGTCAAGGCATCTAAGAAGGGTTTGGTCAAAGGATCTCTTATAAAGGGTGTCACCAATGTGACATATCCAGTAGCTTTGTAGATAAAGGTTCAGCATTCATTTTTTGATAAGTTGGGTGGTAGGATTTGGGCATGTAAGTAGTCACAAATGTCCTAATACTAGGGGGAATTTGGACCAACAAGTTCACACACAAACTCAGATTGAGAGATTTCAAATGCTAGAATCAAATTTTGCTTGACAAGGAACTCATAATGCTCCACATTTTGAGGCATATCAATTATAGAAGCAATGGTAGCCATAGCATCAAGTTTCTTTTTGTGTATTCTTAGTAGTTGATGAAAAGAGATAGTGACAAATTTAGATTTAAGAAAATCTATCATCTGCTTGTAAGGCATTAATTTATCATCTTTGGTTTCATAGTCGTCATTCACTTGGTGGATGACTAACTAGGAATCACAAAAGACCTATAAATGTTGAATGTTCTATTAGATAGCTATCTTGAGTCCTGTGATCATTGCCTTGTATTCTACTATGTTGTTGGTGTAGTTGAATGCTATCTGATATGACTTAGGGATTATGTCACCTTGGGGGTGATAAATATAATGCCAACTCTTTAACCATTTCTTGTATGTTATCTATCAAAGTAAAGCTTCCATCCATTAGCTATATCCATGTTAAATATGGCTTCATCAAGAAATTCTATCAACATGGGATGATCATCTATCATAGGTACTTCTACTAACTGGTCTGCTAGCACTTTCCCTTTGATTGCCTTTATGTCTAAATATTCTATGAAAAATTTGTTAAGCATCATAACCCATTTGACCAAGTGCCCTATGAGAGCAACCTTTCCTAGAAGATACTTTAGTGGGTCAATCTTAGAGACAATCATTATTTTCTAATGGAGCGTGTAATGTCTTAGCTTTTGGGTTGTAAAGACACCAACAAGGCAAGCTTGTCCAATGAGTGAATAATTCATTTCATATTGCACAAGTGTTCTGCTAATGTAGTAAATGGCTCACTCTCTTCCTTGTTCATCATTTTGTGCTAAGAGAGCTCCTAATGTTGTATCTCTAGTAGATATGTATAGAATGAATGGTTTTCCTAGAATAGGAGCCATTAAAACTAGTGGATGTAGAAGATAATCTTTGAGCTAGTGGAAATATTCTTCACACTAGTTGTTCCATAGAAAGGATACCCCCTTACATAATAGATGTTGGAAGGAGTGACACTTATTTGCTAGTTGTGCAATGAATCTATGAATAGACTATAATCTCCCTTGTAGGCTTCTTAATATTTTTAGATTTGTTGGAAGCATTTCAAGTATTGCTTTTACTTTCTTAGGATCCACTTCAATGCCTCATTGAGAAACAATGTATCCTAGGAGCTTTCTAGACACAACTCTAAATACAAACTTTTTGGATTTAGACAAAGCTTATAGCTTTCCATTCTAGTGAATATTTGATCTAGGATATCCACATGATCATTTCTTCTAGGGTATTTGCAAAGTAAGTCATCGACATAGTCTTCCATGACAATGTGCATGAAGTCATGAAAGATGGTAGTCATTGCTCTTTGATAGGTTGCCCTAGCATTTTTTACACCAAAAGGCATGACATTCTAGCAGTATGTTCCTCAAGGGTATGTAAAGGTTGTTTTGTGTTGATCTTTAGCTACTATTCTTATTTGATTATAGCCAGAAAAGCCATCCATCAGTGATAACATCTCATATCTAGTTGTCATGTCTACAATGATGCCTATATTCAGTAAAGGGAAATCACCCTTTGGATGTGCCTTGTTAAGATCACAAAATTCAGTGCATATTTGGATGCCCCTAGAGTGTTTTCTTACTAGTACTAGATTAGATATCCATTCTGCATAATCAATGGGTCTGATAAAGTCAACATCCAATAATTTCTTCAATTTAGCTTTGACAAGGAAAGCAACTTGAGGATGCATCTTTCTCAACTTTTTCTTTACTAGTTTCATTCTTGGTTTTAGTAGTAAGTGATCTAATCCTAGCATGTCTGCATAAGACCAGGTGAAGTTGATCTACCTCTCTAGAAAGAATTTGACAAATTCATCTCTTTCCTCTAGTGATAGGGAGGCTACAAAATGTATGATCTTAGGGTTGTTAGATGTCCCCAAATTTATCTTTTCTATCATTTCCATAAGTAATGTTGATCATTCCTTCAATGGGGGTATGTCTAATCTTCCATCCTTGGGCACCTTAGAGAGGTTTTCACCCTTGGATATGTCCTTTATTTTTACTTTTTCATAGTCTAGTGGTGCCTTTTAATTTTCAGCAACAGACCTACTTTTGTCTTTTTTTGCTATTTTCTCAATTTAGTGACTAGAAGATGGAGTTGAATCCCCAAAATATGACATGATGTTTAGGTCAATGGACAAACCTAACTTGTGATTTCCTTGTGGTAAATAGTCATAGAGCTCAAAGAATTATGTGATAGTGTCATCATTTTCAAATTGGTTAGATGTTGGTGGTCCTTGTTGGTCCCAATCAATAAGTTTGGGGTAAACTAGGGAAATGCCATCATCGGTGTTGAGTAAGATTTGGTCAAAGGCATATATACGGATATATGGTTTAGTGGTATCATTGGGATCATGTTCAAAAGTAGGAGGACTTGGATCCTAGAATGTTTTGATCCAAGGTGCAGAGTTGGTTTGAGTGATAGATGTAGTTATATGTTTATCCTCCATAGGTAGGTTATTAGGGTTAGAAAAGATATGGTCAAGTGCATAAGAACTATCAGGACTATCAGGTTTAGGTAGAGTATCCTTGAATTCATTTTAATCATTCAAAATGTTCACATTATTTGACAAGGATGACTCAGTATGAGGGAGACCCAAAACAAATGGTTTGAATCCACATCCCAAGCTATGAGGTCATCCTGATGCAGTCATGGGCTGAATAATGCCTTGCTTTTGAGGTCTCAGGTTCTTGTAAGAGGATATAGGAGTAGGTTCTTTTTCTATTTTAGCCTTTTCAATCCATGTAGATGTGTTTTCATAGACATGTTCCTCATGTAGGCCACCTCCACTAGTGAAAGTCACAGAAGGTTTCTTTTGAAATATGAACTTAGGCTTGTTCTATATATGCTGAGGTTTACCATATGACTTGGGAAAGAAAGGGATTTTTCCAATGTGAAAGGCATGTGACATGGAGTACTCACCTTAACCTTGGTCTTAAATTTTGAGCTTTCCTTTGAGTGTGGGTGTGAGTGCAAAAGGATCAATATACTTGGAGGACTTGAGTGGATTTGCTACATGGTTTGTTGGGGACTGGTATGTAGTGGTTCCTCTAAGATTGACACAAAATTGGAAGGGATTTGGATAACTAGGGATGGTGACCTCTACATTTTTATAGGAAAATTTTAGGCATTGGTGGTATGTACATGGTACTGCTTTCATAGCATGGATCCAAGGGTATCCTAGTATCATGTTGTAGTTCATTTTGATATATAGGACCTAGAACAATGTATTCTTAGTAATTTGGCCAGCTCTAATGGGTAATATGATGACACCCTTGGAGAAGCATTCACCATCATCATAGGCTTTTATTGTGATTCTTCAAGAGGGATCCACATTGTCCTTAGAATAACCAAAACTTTGACAACCTTAAGAGTACAGATGTTCAGTCCTACTCCTCCATCTATTAAGACATGTTTGACTTTGGCATTATGGATGAAGACTTCAAGGTGAAGGAGATCATTGTGGTTGGGTGTGTCCTTAGGAATATCTTGAGGGGAAAAAGTGATATGTTGTGATGTAGATAGGTTCCCAACCATGGCCTAGAACTAGGCAACATCAATGTTATCTGGGACTATGGACTCTTTAAGGGCTTGAACCAAGATCTTCTGATGTTAGGGAGATGTACGTAGTAGGTCCAAGATTGATATTTGTATAGGGGTATTGTTGAGCTATTCAACAAGGCTATAATCAAATGAAGTAGGAGCATTAGGTCTACTAGGGGGTGCAAGTCTAGTAGAGGCAATAGGTCTAGAAGGAGCTGTAGGTAGGGTGATCTTGGTATGACATGTAGTGAAAGTGCAATAAGGGTCTTCAACCTTTAAAGTAAATGTGGATATGAAAAAAATTGGACTCATTGATATAGTTGATGGTATAGTCATATCTAATGTGTGTTTAATTCACATTAGCTTGTGAGTTTGAGTTTGAGTTGGAGGGCTTCTCTTTTTCATGAGTACCCAAAGGATTTTTGAAAATAGTGTGATCAGATGTGGATACTAGTAGTGATGGGTTGGCTATGATCACATCATCATCAATAAGGTCTTGTATTGCAAGTTTTAGTTGGAAACATTATGAGGCTTTATGTCCTTTGGTGCGATGGTAATCACAAAATTTTGTGTCATCCACCAAGAAGCTTTAGTTAGTGATTTGTCTTTGATTAGGAGTAACTGTAGGAAGTTATTACTAAGTAATTGTTGAAGTGCAATCTCAAGAGGTATCCCCAATGGTTTGAATTTTCTATCTTTGGTTCTAGGATGTCTTCAAAGTCCATCTTGTGTGGAAGTCTCAGTTTTCTATTGTGGAGGTGATGTTTGATTGGGAGTTTACAAATTCATAGGGTTTGCATCTTTCAAAGTCAATTGAGGTTGTGATGTGCTAATTTTTTGTGCACCCACAATGTCATCATTAGTCACATTCTTGTTTTTGGAGAAAAATTTTGTCTTTTCATTAGACGAGTTGGTGTTTGTGTTTTCTTTGTTCATCTTGAGGATTCCCTTATAGATAAGAGCATCTTCAATATTGGCCCCTTTTTTCATCAGTTTGGAAATCGTGCTTGGAATTTTGATTTTGAGTTCATAAATTAAGTTGGGGACTAGGTTTTAAATGCATAGGTTAAGTTGTTGTTCTTAATGAATGTTTAGTGAGCATTGACTGACTAAGCTTCTCCAGTGTAGTAAGAATGTGATGAATGGTTCTCTCATCTTTTGTTTAGTTGAGCACAAATTGGAGAGTGTCACCTCACTTGTAATGTTGAAGGAAAAGTGGGAGATGAATTTTTCTACAAGTTTTGACCAAGATTTTATGGTACCAGGAAGTTTGAAATACCATTCAAGTGCAAGCCCACCTAGAAAATGAGGGAACAATCACATGAGATAGGTGGGCTCATCACTAAGTTTGGTACAATAGGCATAGAGTTCCCTGATGTGATCAATGGGGTTTCCTTTTCCTCGATATTTTTCAAACCTTGGAGCCTCAAAGTGTTTTGCGAATGGAGGCATATATAGACTTTTATCAAATGGATTAGGATGTAAGTCCCTTTCTGTATATAGAGCTTGTTTCTTGTAGACTCCCAATGCCTTGACTTGTTTAGAGAGTTGTTTGAATTGTTGTAATAACTCTTCATCAGGGTTTTGCCTAATAGTCTTATCTTCAAGTTTTTTTTGTCTATGAGTAGATCGTTTACTATGGTGAGAACTGTGTCTAGTCAGTTCTGACATTTTTGTGTTTGAAGAGTTGGGTGATGTGTCACTAGGTGGTGGAGGTATGTTAGTACCTTGAAGGCAAAAGGGTCCTAGTTGTGGTACATGTTGGGGTACTTTTTGTAGTATTTTTTGTGGTACTTGTTGTGGTATAGACTATGATTGTTGTAATACATGGTGTTGTTTTATCACTTGTTGTGGTTTTTGGTGTGTCATTTATTGTATTTTTTGTTGAGATACCTATGTTGGTTACATGTGAGACTGTGTATGTGACTATTGTTGTAGAGATATCTATTGAAGTTGTTATGGCACATGTTGTTGTTGCAACAAGTGTTGTTGATATGCAATTTGTTGCTCAAGGCATCTTTGGTATTCCAACTATTGTTTGAGTTTCTCCTATTGTTTAGCAAGCATGGCTTGTTGTTGTTGGAATTTTTGTTGGTACATTGCATGTAAGTCAAGTGGCTTTACATTGGATTGCATATTAGGGATGTTGGATGCTTGTAGCACTTGAGGTTGTTGTTTTTGTAATTTATATTGTTGTTGATATGTCAAATGTGTGTTAAGTGGATTTAAACTTGGTTGTGGATTGGAAGTGTTAAGTCCTTGTACCACTATAGGTTGATGTTATCATGGGAGTTGGTTATGTCCTTGAGAATTGAATATCATGTTTGAGTTGTTGCTTTGGTACCCTTGTGTGTTAGATGTTTCTCCTTGGGACATCATATTGATTTGACAATGAGATGTGTTCCTTTTGGGAATGGTTGTGATGTTAATAAGAATTTTCCTTTGTATGTCAATAGGGATTATTATAATTGATATTTCACATGGTGTACTTGTGGGAGGATCCATAACATTTGACATCATAACATTCGGTAAAGTTAGGAGCAAGGGTACACTTTGTTGACTTTCCACCAAAGGAGGTATGTTTGGCATCCCTAGAGTACAAGTCCCTTTAGGTTTGTTTTTTGGTTGCATTATGTGATTAAGATCAAGTCTTAATGTCCTTTTAGGATATTTAGGAAGAGTCTTGTTTCCATTCAATGGTGGAGGTTCATCAAATAAGGGATTAATGTTGATGTGTTCAAATGTTCTTTGGAGGATAATAATAGTTGATTCTTGATGGGACCTTATAGGTGCATCATTGTGTTTGAAAACTCCAAATGTTATTTTCCCTTATCTAAGTCCAAATTTATCATGGGTTGTATGTTTTCAATTGTTAGGTTGGTTTGACATTTGGACTTAGGTCCCTCCAAGTGTTGATTGAACTTGAAAATTTCTTGGGCTGCCAAAAGTTTGATGTTTTTGCAAAAAAAATTGTC
Organism: Cupressus sempervirens; assembly: GCA_028749045.1. Taxonomy (NCBI): domain Eukaryota; kingdom Viridiplantae; phylum Streptophyta; class Pinopsida; order Cupressales; family Cupressaceae; genus Cupressus; species Cupressus sempervirens. Next base: position 365,955,247 of record CM053784.1, read on the forward strand.
TTGATATGTCCTAGCCATTTCTTCGCTAGTGATGCAATAACTAGTGTTAGAGTCATCACTTAGGTTTACCATACCTTGTTGTGTGTTTAATGTGTTAGGGTTGAAGGTACTTGTGGTGGGTTTTCTGAATTCAAAGGAGTGTGTTTGTTCATCCTTATGTGTGGTTGGTACACTTCCACCTCTGGGTGGTATCAGTATGAATATGGGTTCAAAGTTAGGACTCCATTGAACTATTCTATGTGTAGGAGATGTGTTTGAAGGGAACCTCATAGTGGATGTGTTATTTGAGGTTTGTTGTGTCATCCCTTGATTGTTAGGTTCTTGTGGATACATTCTTAAGGGGTCTATAAGAAAGGGTTGTGATCCTTCAATTTGGTCTTTGTCAAATGTTTTTTTGGTTTTTTTGTTCTTCTTTGGTCTTGGATGAGGTTTTAGTTGCATTGGTACCTCGAAAAATAAGGGTTGATAAAGTTCTTTAGGTCTCTAAGCTAATTGTTTCCTAGTGAGTGTTGGCATGATACCTAAGGATGTAGGTGCAATAAAGGAAAGCCTAAATGGACTCCCTACCTCTGAAGTGTGCACCTAAACTACCAACTATGCTTAGATAGTACCAAGTGCACCCTTGGTGCACTTGGGGCCCTAAAGGTAAGCAATTGGTAGGTAGAAGGTATACAATTGGTAAACAGAGGTGTTAGGGTGGCTAAAATGTACAGTGTGAAAAATTTGAGTGATTTTGAGTGTTTTCCAAGGTTTAATTATGCAATGAGAGCTATAGAAGTGCAGATTAGGGTTATGGAACCTAGAATGAAATCCCTAATTACCAAGTGCACTCTAAAACTACCAACTATGCACTGAAACTGATGTAATGGAAGATGGAGTGGGTCTAAAAAAGGGTTCCCCAAATACTCTTCACTAAATAAATGAACAAAAAAAGTGTCTTCTCTATGTCAATGTGCAAGAACACCTACCACAAGTGTTCAAATGAATGGTTTAAGGTTATCACAACCCAACCAAAATAAGAAAATCCAAATCACAAGGAAGACCTATCTCCAAGAAAACTAATCAATAGCTACTCCTCTTATCACAATGAAAACTTTGACACATTAACTCTATCAATATATAAAGGAGTTTCAAATCACAAATTCAAATTTAGAGGTAGTTTGTCAAACACTTCACAAATCTATTCCACAGATCTATCCTGCACATTTGCACTCATACCTTTTGAACAAAATTGTATTATTCCAATCCCACCATTATGAATTTAGTAAGTTAGGTTTTCTAAACAATATCCAATAATTAGGAAGATCCAATGGTTAAATAAATGATTTCAATCTTTGTACTAAGTACCATTTGTGTTGTCCCAAACCAACCACCATTTTACCATTACCCATCTAGGGCATTGCATAACTTTTTGAAAACAAATCCAAATGAAATTGAAATGAACCATATTTTAATCTAGTTTCTAAATATATAAACCATTTAATCTTCCAATGGCCAAAACTTTCTATACTACCAAATAAATGCCTGCTCCTCTGTTGATAATATTTGAAAACCTAGTTTCACCAAAATGTTTATGTCTTCCACAAATTTTAATGAAAAAGACTCTAACAAAGGGGGAAAGAAATTAAATTCACATATCCTTCCAAATAATCCAATTAGATTATTTGATTCTTCTATATGTGTTCATAGCATTTGCTTCAACATGACTATTATCAGGAAGTACCAAATCTGCAAACAACAACTTTCACCAAAATGACCATAACTTGTTCAAATCTTAACAAAAATGAACTAGACCAAAGCCAAAAGGAAAATTATTCACTACACCATCAAATTAAATCATTTTTACATCATTTATAGGCTTTAAATGGTTATACAAGACTTGTTAACAAGAAGGAATCTGAAAATTCAATCATACAAGAACTTGAAAATGCTCCAAACTTGTTCAAAACATAAATCCTTCCTTCTTCTCTGAATTGGCTTGACCATATATTTCTATTTAGAGACTAATTGGTAGTTTTGACCCATAAACTACCTTTCATAATCATCCCTTTTACAACTTTTAATGAAAGTTTAGAACTTTTCTTTACAACTTTTATGCAACTTGTGCATTTTTGACATTTATGCAAATACCTATTACCCTAGGACTTCATTTGTCATTACACATTTATAAAAAATCATTGGGATGTCTCTAATGGTCATATTTACATTCAAAATAGACCTTATAGGCCTAGTCAAGCTTTGAATTATTAGCAGAGTTTTTCCTTGACAAAGGTGCTCCTACACCATACTCCCTGACTTCAAATTTTTCATAGTCCTCTTGGAAATGTAACCATGATGACCTACAAAACAAAATTTTCCTCTTTATCTTAAGAAATATTGATAGATTTGATACCACTTAATATAGAAATTCACAATAGAATCCTTCAATAGGTAGGAAACTAGGCAATTGGATAAGGTTAGAATCTTTTGTTTTGGCAAAGAAATTAATAAAAAAGCTATTTTTCCTACAATTTCATGAGTTTTAGGGATTTTTATGGACCTGTACAAACACATGGCCATTTTTTAGTGACTCAAAAAGGTAGAGGTTGAATCATCTTTCATTTTCAAGTGGTATCATGCTTTTATCCTTTATAGTTTGCAAGTTATTCATGTTTTGCTAAAAGGTGTCTAGAAATCAGCATTTAACTAGGTTTCACCTAGGGCCTTGTCATTTTGGCACTTTCCAACATGGGAATTTGATGCCCCTTGGTGGAATCAAAGATTTGTGAGTTTAATTTTATATTTTTTAGGTTTCAAACATGGAGAAGTAGTGGTTTGGGTTTTCCACCATACCCTAGGTGTATGGCACCATATATACACCATACGACAATTTGCAATAGTCATCATAACTTGAGTTTAGGAGTGACCCAAAGCTTGAAAATTTGGAATTACACCATGTTTTCATACCCCAACATGTTCCAACAACCACTTGGTGATTTGGCATGTGGGAAGAGTCACTTTTGATAAGTCTCTTAGTGTTTAACCCTCTCTTTGGGGTATTGAAGGATTCTAACCTTATCTAATTGCCTAGTTTCCTGCCTATTGAAGGCTTCCATTGTGCATTATTGCATCAAAAACTACCAATTGCACACTTGAAGCATGCAATTGGTAAAACTGGGGTGTAGTTGGTAAAATAGAGCAAAACTTAGAAATCTAGAAGTGGGTATGCAAGATATGAGTGTTTTTCTGGAATTTTGAGTGTTTAGGGATGTTATGCAACCTAGGGAAGTTCTAAATGATCTAGGATTTTGATATGCAAGGTGTGAATGTCCTAGGGAAAATATGAAAATGCAAATGTAAGGTGACATTTTGGAATTTAACTAAAGGGTATGCAAAATGATGATTAGGGTTGGAACTTGAGCTTGGTAATGATGCTAGAGGTTGATACATGCAAGGTGGACTATGCAAGGGATGGTGTGTTAAGGTTGATAATGACATTTGGGATATGAAAAATGAGGATAAGTGATCAAGGAGACAAGTTGGTTGATATGTGAGTTGATAGGGTTTAATAGTGGAAATGATGTAAAGGTTTTGAACAATGAAAAATAAAGGGGATATACCACTAGGGTAAGTCAAAATGATGTTTAGGGAGACTAGGAATATGACAATGCTATGATAAGAGTATATGCAAGGATTTTGAACTTAGGTGAAATCTTTGAAAGGTATTAACCTAAGAGTTTGACATTATGAAAATAGACTTTGGATCTTGACCAAAAAGTGACAAAAGTGAAAAGATCAAAATGACAAAGTCAAATTCATCTTGACATAGATGGGGTTTGACCAAAGAAAATGATATAATGACCATGGTCAAGATCCATTATCTATTGACACAATGAAATACTCTAGGGTCCATACTTTTGTTTAGATTTTTGACTACATTCAAATATTTTTGGGTTCAAAATGATGTTTAGGGGGCTCAAAATGATGGTTATGCTGATCAAATATGCAATATGCAAAGGTCCTATGATGCAAAATGAAGTTTTCGGTGCAAGATGTTGTTTTGGGTGAGATGCAGAATGAGGACCTATAGTGGCATCTTATAAATGTAGTTTTAGGGTCCCAAAATGAATTTTGGAGGCCCAAAATAATGATGCAGGTACCCAAGTGCACTCTAATAGCACCAAGTAAACTCCAAAAGTACCAACTATACCTATGGTGTAGTTGGGGCTAGTTTGGGCACAATTGGTAGTTTCATGCTGCAGTTGGGAGGCTGGGTTGAATGTTTATTGTTTCTGAGCTAGGTAATGGCTAAGTTGCTGCACTAGAGAGCTAGGATGTTAGGGTTGATGTTATGATTGGATAGGAGAGGCAAAATGAACGCTACAACCTAAGGAAGGAAGCCCTAAGTGAATACAATGATGGCTAGGACATGTAGAATGTAGATGAGGACATGTTGAGATAGAGGGGTCTATCCAGGTACCTAATGAAACTACTAAAGCCTCAAAATGTTGTCGACCAATTTTGGGTGCAATTGGTAGTTTCAGGGAACAGTTGGTAAATTGGGCTAAAACTAAGGTAATTTTAGGTGTTGGGGTTTCTAGATTGATGTTCCAAAGAGCCAAAGGGTAGAGGACAGTCCCAAGACTAGAGTGAAGGTGCAAAATGATGGTTAAGAAACTTGGAATAATGGTTAAAGTGTGCAAGAAAAAAGTTGGGTAATGCAAGAATGCAAATGAAAGATGCAATTAGAAACCTATCAGTGCCTTCAAAACCTATCAATGAGAGCAGCAAAATGTAGATTTTGAGGTTGAATGCAAAGACTAAAGAATGCAAAATAAACCCTAATGGAGGAAATATGAAAGATGAGGGATAATAAAGACTACAAGGATGCAAAATGAAGCCCAGATGATGCAAGTATGAGGCTCAAACTCTGGTGAATGCAAGTGGGTGTTATGCAAAGAGGGAATCTAAGTTATGCCAAGCACTTCTAGGGATGTAGTATTCCATGTTTTCAATGTTTTGAAGGTTTTGGACCAAAGTTTGAAGCATGTTGATAATGTTTGAAGTTTTGACAAGGTTTGAACAGTATCCAAGGTGTAAAATTTGCTAGTTGGCTTTTATCACGATTAATGTTTTACACACATGAGAGACACAATAAGACAAGAATAATTGTTGTTAAAGTGAAAAGACACACCACAAGCTATGTTTTAGGACTATATCCACTAAATTCCTATTTGAACCAAAGTTTACTTGCACTTATCCAGAGCAGACAACTTAGAATCTTGGCACCACAGGCTCCCCCTTATAGAGCACTCACTTAGCGGGGCTACCAAGATCCACTTCACAAGGGGCATGACTTCACAAGGGATTATTGTCTCTACTAAGGACTACAAGAATGTACGATGTCTTCATGGGCATGGGTGACCCCTTGAGCTAGTGGATAGAAAGGTTTTTGCCCACTAAAACAAGGTTTTTAGTAAGGGCATTCCATTTAGCAAGTGAATGATAAACTTTCTCAGAAGGTCTCCCAGCCTTGTGAACTAGGGTTTGACACACCACAAGGGAATTGGAGGAGAGCTATCAAAAAGAAATACCACTGACAAGGCATTAACTATGTCAAGTTTTATATAGTGTCTAGAACATTGACTTGGCTTTGGCTTGTTATCGCTCTGAATTCATCCCCTCACATACCCAATATCGGGTATCTTGGTCCAAGGTAGGCTTCTTTATAGAAGTCACATGGATATATCTTACACCCAAGATCCATGAATGGTGGGGAGAGAGGATACATCCATGTAACTCCTAGGGTTTTAAACACTACAAACACTCCAAGAAGAATAGAAAAAGTTCATTTTAAAGAACCAAATGAAGTATTATTTAATCTAGGAAATCCAAACACATAGTTTGGACAAACACATAGGGTCTTTGACAGCATCCTACAAACAAGAATTAGTAGTTTATAATGATTATGTCTTCATCTAATGGTCACCACATGCTGCAAATAGACCATCAGTAACACAAAAACATCTAATCTAGGTCCTAGAAAGAAAAAAACCCTAGGTGCAAAATTTGAGTGAAGTATGTGCTTTTTATGAACCAACTGCATTCTGACGGAGCAAATAGTGCTCTAGAAGACCGAAATGACCCAAAAAACCCCCAAGTATGTTTAGAAAATGCTAACTACACCCATGGTTCACTTGGGGCCTAGAAGGGTGCTGTTGGTATTTTTTGGGGATAGTTAGGAGGCCAGTTGCAGAGTGTGGGGAAATGGTGCCTAAACAAGACCCAAAACCTAAAATTTTGAACTCTACCTTACCAAGTACAACTAAATAGTGCAGACTACACCCATAGTGTAGTTGGGGCCTAGAAGGGTGTAGTTAGTTCTTTCTAAGCATAATTGGTAATCTTGGAACAACAAATGGGGGTTATGGTGGCTCCTAGGCCCCTAAAACTACTTCCTAGAGATTCCAAGTGTGCACTGACAGAGTAGAGTGCACCCTAGGACAGCAAGCTAATAGAATGCATAGAATGAGAGAATATAACCATATTACTAGAACCCCTAATTAATATAGATGTGATAAGAAAGTGCAGATAGTCCTTATACCCTTCCAAGTGAGCTCCTTTCTTGCACCTACAAGCACAAAACAAGAAACCCAAGTTAGTTAAGCATGTTCACATTAGGTTCACCAATTGTAGGAATAGAAAATGGGCTAATATCTAACATACTATGAGAAAATCAAAAACTCAATAATCATACATTGATAACTTCTAGTCTTTTCCATGAAAGCCAAATAAACAAAAGGAAGAACGCATAGTTAAAACTCCCTCTTTCACTTATAGCTCCCATGTCCTTCTTTCTTCTCCATGTGACGTAGCTCCAATTGCCTATAGTGCATACAATTTGGAAGAAAAAGCCTATGATAATGATAATGCTATGAGAATACTAGAAGATGTGATTTAAGCTTCAAAGAGCAAAAGACAAAGGACTTGAAGGACTTAAGAATTAGGACTGGAAATGAGAGGAAGAATGCTCATTTTATAATCAAAATGCAAGATGAGAGCATTTGAATCGTCACCTTGGATATGTGACTTGGCAAGAGATTCCTTTGAAAATCCATGATTCATATGACACAAGATGCCAACTGTAGGATTGTATGACACTTGGAAGTTAAACATGGCTATAAATAGAAGAGGATCTATGATGTGTCATGTGACACCTCAAAACCCACTTAAAGCCAAGAATCTATGACGATGGAGACCAAATATAGACATGTGTAAGAGAATAAGAATATATGGATTATTACATATCTTAGCCAAGTGTCGATGGAGAATCCATGATGTGTCATGCCTATGTGTCACGATGATGTCAATATTATGTGAAATATTTTAATTTAAAAAATTGTTATTCCACACAAATAGAAATTAGTAAAAAATGGAATTAATGGTGGAAAATATGACTTAGGGAATTGAGAATTTCCATAGATTTGTGAATGATGAATCAATTAATCAATAAAATTAATTAATTGAGAAGGTTAGTGAGGAATAATAATTAATAAAATTATATAGGATTAAATTACGGGTTACTTAATCCTATGGAGAAAATTAGTAGATGATTGGCCAATTTAAATAAATGTGACAATATCCTTTGATGAAACATGATGATAATGCAGATTGACTAGGATGATGATGGATAGACCAAAGCCATGGTCAAATTGATTGATTGATCAAAATTGAAAGCATGCCAAGGACACATGCCATGAACTAAGGACATGTAACACTTAACCAATATCGTAAATGCTACAGGGTCAAGATTGATTGATAGGGTTGATCTTAATAATATTGACAGACATTGTCAATGTTATTAAACTATTGATAATGCCATGATCTGACACTAAGAGACTCAAAAATTTCAATGATGAAATGATGAGAATGACGGTCTTACCTAGCACTAAGCGTCGTGACAGTACTAAGGTCAAATTAATAAGTTTTGATAGATTGATAGGTTTCTAAGGCACTAAAAGCCACAATAATGCCTAGGGTTGGACAAATGATGATAGATTTGGGATGTTTGACACATTTTGTGGTGATTAAGACTAATTATGGGTGATTTTGGGTAGATTAGGGTTGATTTGATTTGATTATTGATGATGTTAAAATGTTTTTGAAATTGTATACAAATGATGTGCAAGAGGATGTGAATGATCAGATATGATCAAGTTGGCCAAAATATTAGAGTTAGTGGAATGAGAAAATGGGATGAATTAGTATGAAAATGTGATGAAACTATAGATGTGAACTATTTTTGAGCATCTACAACTACAACTAGTATATGACCATCTTTGTTTATAGCAAGGTTCATGCCTCTATGTCTTATTTAATCATCAAGAGTGAAAGAAATTTCTAAGGTAATTAGACCCTCGGTAGTTTGTTTGAACTAAGATTGATGATCTAATCTCCATATCAGTCATGTAGCCTTGCCTAGTTTCTATATCATAATTTTTCTTAATTGTATCAGAAACTTAAAATTTGTGCATCATAATCAAAGACTTTCCAATTGACATTAATATCAAGGATAGAAGGCCTAACCACCACTCTAATATGCTACTTCCTCTCATCTTCGAGGCTCCTTGGTACATCATAAGTTGCACCAACTATTGCAATTCTATCAACATGTCTATTTTATTTCATAGGGATTCTTTGAATATTAAATGCATCAAACCTCTCAAGAAAATCACATACTTTATATTTTTAAGACTTGAGCAAACCATTCTCCTATTTGATAATCAACTCACTATCTCCATATACACTTAAGGCTTGAATTCCTCTTTCTTGAGCAAGTAGGAGACCTTGGATCAATGCCTCATACTTGGCTACATTATTAGTACAACTAAATTGAAGCCTAAATGAAAAGTAGTACATTTCCAATGTAAGAGAAACCAACATTACACTAGCAGCTAATCCATTTTTATTTCTTGATCCATCAAAGTACATGCTCCATACCCCATTTGTGTCTTCTTTTCTCTTTATCAAATTAGGGACAAGAGCATCTTTCTCTAATATATAATAAGTGCCAAGGCTTGTTTCCATAGTTTCTGATATAGGGTCAAACTTGTATGCATTAGCCCATTTATCTAAGATAAAATTAGGTATCTCTGCTAGGGAAGTGGCAGGTTCATTTGCTATTTCATTTTCATCTATCTCTAGGATAGTAAAATTCATATTGATTAGGAGTGTAGGGCTCAATATGATTGAGGGCTAAGGGCTCTACTCTAATTCAAGATTTAGTTCCATATCTTATTCTAAAAAGCATCTATAATCAATCAGATGATATGTAACCACCTATTTGGGTAGTGAAAGCTCTTGAAAGGTAGATGGAAAAATGTGGCTTAACTTTAGCAACTGATATATTTTGAACTATAGTATAGCCAAGGCATGCATGTAGGGCCATTTCAACATTCCTAAGGATTCCTATAGTCTTGATGGTACTACCATCTAGCTATAATGCATCCCTAACAATGGGCTCATATTTCATTTCTAAGGCATTAGCAACACACTTGGGCATTACCGAACTACTAGCCCCTGAATCAATCATGTAATTGTGGACTAGCTTATCCCCTATAATTAGAGAAACATAAAATGGAGGAGGTCTAACCTTTTTACTTATTTCTACCTGCTTTGATAGTTGTACAAAACTTTTGGCACTCTCCATGCTAGGTGGTTGATTCTTTGGTTCAATGCTCTCCAACTCTTGTTGTAGTAGCTTCTTCTGTGATGGTATAGTAGCAATAGCATTCCACATGGAAATGTTGACATTTGTCTTCTTCATTTGATCTACCATGCTAAATGATGTATTAGGTACTTTGGTAGAAACCTTGGGAGCTTCATGTGTAGGAAGTTGAGATGGAACAACTTGAGTCATTCACATCTCATCTCCTTTGCTATTGTTTTTCATTTGTTTTTGAGGACCATTAGTAGGTTGATTGGCATTGGGTTGTTGATCCATTGCTTGAACATGAGGTATTGTGCTTGACGTTGAAGCTTGATTGGGAAGAGGAGGAGTAGCATCTACAGTAACTTTTCTTTTGCTCCTAGTATTGTGAGCATAGGAATCCTAGTTTACATTACAATGCTCTTCCACCTTATGATTCATGAAACAATAACTGCTTTGTTGAGAAGCATCATCAATTTAATTAGCACTGTGTTACTAGCCCACTACTTATTTCTATGTAGTTAATGCAAAATAAGACTTTTTCCTCTGACGCATGCAATATCCATAGGAGTAGTTATAGGAAGGGTAGAAATCTTGATCTTGAGCAAGATTGTTTTGAGGGACTAAAGTCCTATTTAGGTTGGTGTTCATAGTATGGGTGTTTTCAATAGGCATATTCTAATTTTAGGAGACATGACTCTATTTAGGGGATCTATTATGTATGGGACCTTGATACTCAAGTTGATGAGGCCTATTATTTTGAGTTTGTTCCCTCTTCATAGTCACCAATTCATTACCCAGTTTTTGAACTATTGCACTATTGTCCTCCATCTTCTTTTCTTGATCCTGCATCCTCTTGTCCACATTTTGCATCAATTTTTGCATCATGGCCTCAATTTTATCAACTTCATTAGAGGATGTGGAAGCTATTGGGACCATAGCAAGAGACTAACTTACAGAGGAAGTATGAATAGGGAGTACAATAGGCTAATGGTTGGGCATGTTAGGAAAGAAGGGCATTGGAGGTTTTTGAGCTAACTTCCCTCCTTGTATCAAGATATTTTTTTCCCTTATGGCTATCTCGTAAGCATCTAGCAAGGTATCCCTTCTCATAGATTGCAGAGTGGTAGCAATATCATTGTTGAAAGCCCTAAGGTAATACAAGAATGCATTACCAAGAGAAGACTTTATTGCAGTAGGTATTCTATCCCATGTCTTCTGAAATCTATAATTAAATTTTGTCATATATTCATGGGGTTCTCTCTTGATAGTTGTTAGCTGATCCAAAAGTGATAGGTGATCACTCTTGTCCTCAAAATTCTTACAAAGTCCTACTCCTAACCCATCCCAATCAATAATAGAGTTATGAGACAAACCTCTATACCATTGTAGTGCTTTTTCTTTCAAGGATGAAGCTAGAAGCCTAACAACAACATCATCCTTAGATATTATGTGTATATTACAAACATTTTTAACCTCATGGATATGTTCTAAGGGAGAGGTGGAATTTTTACCAGTGAAGTCAGCCATACTTTTGAGATCTAACACTGGGATATCATGTCTTTGAGCCAAAAGGAGAGGACTCCCACCATTAAAGGTGGAAAATGCATGAGCTCTAGGCTGAGCCATATAAGAAAGTGATCTATTTATATGAATAGATGGCAACCTAGGCTAAGATCTATCATTAGGACGAGTAGAGATAGATCTTTAAAGGGTGTGTATTACTAGTGCACTCTAAACTAGTGATAGATATACCCTATTCTTTCTTCTTCTAGGATTTGAAAATGAAAGCTCTTGGTATTGAAAGTTACCTCTAGAAGATTCCCTCGTTTTAGCTTCGGGCATGAATCACAACAACTTGGTCTAAAAACTAGATATATTGTAGGATAGAGTCAAAGAGTACTTAAAAAAAACCTCTTGAAGCCTTGAAAATACTGAGAGCAACACTATCTTCTCAACACATATTGGTACTTTTCTTCTTTGACACTAGTAGACTTGAAATCTTCTTGAACAAGGTCTCACTAGGCATGCCAAAAACTATTGTCACAAAAGCTTGCACCCTTGTCCAAAATTTTTACCTAAGGATAACATTGTGAAACATTGAAACAACCTCCAAGCTGTGAGACTTGAAATATGAGGTTGAGTCTCTAGAGAAGGTTGGCTTCCTTTTGCTATCAAGATGCACCTAAACTACACTTGGAGAGGAAAAGGGAGAAGGAATACATGAAAGAAACTACCTAGCCTATTCTATGGAGGTGATACACCAAAATAAAGTGTTCAATCCTACATCTGCCCATACATGCATAATTAACTATTATGACACCAAAAGATTACAAATTCAAACTTGTTTGACCGATAAATCACATGTAGATCAGACAACCAAGTGAGTGACACAAGGAAAAGAGTTTCACTATATATCATTAATAGGAAAAAGAGATACAGTCATGCAAACTATAGATATCCACAATACATTGAAGATAAGAAAATAGATCTTACATAGTACATCAATAGTTGAAAGAGATAAGGTAGAATATCATGAATAGCTCAAAGGAAAAGGGAATTTATAATGTACATGCCAAAACATGTCAAGGAAAACAGAGAAGAATTGGCCCTTCAAAAGATTAAAAAATATGCTTTTATAGCTTAAGCATAACTTAGATAGCTTCTACCCTAAGGTATGAACCCAACAATCATATTCAAGATGGTATAGAGAAACCACTACAAATATGAGAAAGATTTGATCGTGGCACACATCCAAACATAGGAAAATCACTTGTTCACCAAACAAAGCCTCTAAGAAGATAGAAACAGAGGCCATTAACATTCTGACTAATTAAATGGACCAACAAGCAATAAGGGTATGTCTCTCTTCATTTATCAAACATGGGGAATGATGAAAGTGGTTGTAGGAGATCAAAAACATTGGATCTATCATCAAAGGAATACTTCTTTTGTTGTTAGTTCACCAAATCAGTCATGTCATCGATCAATAGGAGTCAACCTTCAATCATCACCATGTGGAACAATCATCTTATCATGTTTTATCATCCTACCAGCATTCAACTTTATGTTTCATATTTGACTACCCATAATTGCAACTTCACCACCTTTCCTTTCAACTAACATCAAATGCTTGTGACTAAGTGAATAACTATTATTGTTGTTGTGTAGCTTTCCATTGACATTTCTCATCAACCATCATGACCCTAAAAATATTGTGATCCTTAACTACATTCACATTATCACCACCTTAACTGAAAGTTAGTCTCTTAACCTTGTGACCAAGTGAAACAAAGGAAATCACTTGATCGCAACTCTAACTATACTTCCTTCTTAACATATTGAATAGCATGCTGGCCATAGATCTAAAAGATCTAACAATGCAAAATGCATCTCTAAAACACTAAAGATTTTTCCCTCATTGCACTATCACAACTTAAACCATGGTCTATCAAACCAACCTTGTGACCAAGCAAAAATAATGCAATCGCCCTATTGGGATCCTAACCTTGGTTGAGCCAACTAACTCTATGATGATACAAGCACAATGCCATCATGCCTTCACCACTTGAACTCTAGTTAATGCTAAACTTTCCATGACTACATGAACCAAAGGGTTATTGCATGGTCACAACTTAAAATATTTCAAAGGCATAGCATGAAAATAAGGCCCCGAGACTTGGGATTAAAGGATATAGTCAATATTTTAAATAGATCCTTATATGACATTTGATCATTTGAAGATTTGAAAAAGTATGACTGTTGGACATGTTTGACAAGAAAACTCAAATTTTGGTAGGAGGGAAAATATGGCTAACAAAAACCAAAGATGGATCTGATGATCATGATGATGAAGTGGTGTATGTTGCAATGAAGGATGATTTTGATGAGGATGAGGCAACTACACTAGTGTCTTGTGTGAACAAGAATGACAAATGGATCATTGACATTGGTGTTCACATCAAATGACTAGAGATAAAAGTAAGTTCATTACCTTGAATTATTATGATAGAAATAGTGTAAGGTTTGGTAATGATACACCTTATTTGATAAAACAAAAATTTTCTAACAAACTCATAGAAAAGATTTTATGTGACAATGTTTATTATGTTGAAGGACTTAATTATAATTTTTTGAGTGTGTCATAACTGAATAGTTTAGGTTGCAAGGTTGAGTTTGAGAACAAGATTGCTAAGATATATGATACTAATGGAAAAGTAATGGGGAAAGTTGATCAAACTAGAGGTAATCTATTCTACTTTGATATCAATGATGCTACTTATCTAGTTGTAGAATTTGATTATGTGTGGTTATGGCACAAGAGGCTATGTCATGTTAGTTTTGATAACTTGGTTAGTATCAGTAACATGAGAAAAGTCAGAGGTTTTCCTAAGTTGAAGAAACCTAACAATATAATTTTCAAACAATATCAATTAGGAAAAGTGATAAAGTCAAGTTTTTAGAGTAAGATTCATATTTCTAAAGGAATATTGGAGATTGTTCATATTGACCTGTATGGACCAATTGATATGCAAAGCTACAAAGGTGATAAGTACATTATGATATTTGTTGATGATTATTCTAGGATGATGATAGTTATGTTTCTGAAACAAAAATCTAATGCTTTTCAAATGTTTAAGTGGTACTTAGCAAGAATTGAGAAGGAAACAAGTAAAAGTCTAAAAGTTTTGAAATCTGATAGAGGAGGAGAATTTACATCAAATGAGTTTGACATATTTTGTAATGACAGACAGACATCTACCCCCAGGACTCCTCCACAAAATGGAATTCCTAAAAAGAGCAATAGATCTATAATGGATTGCACTAGGACACTCATGATGGAGAATAATGTTGCTTTGAAATATTGGAGAGAGGCTATAAGTATAGTTTCCTTTACCTTGAATCATGTGCAAGTCAAGAAAGGTACTTACTCAACAACTTTTGAACTATGGTATGGATACTCACCAAATGTAAAATATTTTAAGGTATTTGGAAGCAAGTGTTATATTCTCAAGGATTTTAGGAATGGTTAAATAGATGCAAAAACTGAAGAAGGTATATTCCTTGGCTATTCCACAAGAATTAAAGCTTATAAGTGTTTAAATACTAATACTAACAAAGTGATGGAAAGTGAAAATGTGAACTTTGATGAATATACAAAAGTACATGAGGTTGAACCTATGAAGGAACTAGAGGAATACAAATCATTTGTATACTTTTATGAAGGTATGCCTACTAATGAAGATGTTGTAAATCAAGTTGCAAATCAGCAAAAAGTTTGAGTGACTACTGAGTCACATACTATGAATGTCGACTTGCATTCAGGAACCAAGCTACATTTAGGTGTCAAGTTACAGAATGAGGTTGAGGCACATTCTAATTTTGAGATTAGTGTACATGAAAGAGATGTTGAATTACCTAATAGAGAAGTACATAGTGATTCAGAAGTTAATAGACAAAATGAGGAAAATAGAGCAAAACCAAGATTTTCAAAGTATGTCAAAAGACATCACCCTGCTACACAAATTATCGGAGATAAAGATGCAAGACCAATGAAAAGGAACAAGTTGAGAAATGATACATGTTTTCTTAACATGCATGAACCTAAAATAGTGAAATATTCCTTATAAGATGTGGACTGGATTAAATTCATGAAAGAAGAGATTGAACATATTGAAAAGAATAAGACATGGACTCTAGTTCCTAGAATAGAAGATAAAAATGTGATTGACACCAAGTGGGTGTACAAAAAAAAGTTAGATGAAAATGGTAAAGTCAAAAGGAATAATGCAAGGTTATTTTGAAAGGGGTATTCACAAGAAGAAGGGATAGACTATGGAGAAACATTTGCTCATGTTGCGAGATTGGAAGGAGTAAGAACTCTACTTGCTTACTCTGAATATAAAGGTTTTAAAGTTTATCAAATGGATGTTAAGTCTACATTTCTAAATGGCATATTGGAAGAAAATGTTTATAAAGAACATCCAGAAGGATTTTTTGATGCTAACAACAAAAATATGGTATGTAGACTACACAAAGCTTTATATGGTTTGAAACAAGCACCAAGAGCATTGTATGAAAGGCTTCACAATTATCTTGTGAAAACTAGATTTGAGAGGACTAATGATAAGAAAAATATGTACTTGAAGATAGAAAAAGGAAAAGGCATTTTAATATCTGAATTTTTTGTTGATGATATCATATTTGGAGGTAAAGATACTTTATGTAAAGCTTTTGCAAATGAAATGAAGAAATAATTTGAGATGTCTGTATTTAGAGAGATCAATTTTTTTGTGGGTTTGCAAGTACATTAGATGAAATATGGTATATACATCACTTAGTCAAAATATGTAAAGGAGATACTCAAAACTTTTTTATTAGAAGATTCCAAGCCAAGAAACACTCCTATGGTGATAAAAAAAAATGTCTAAGAATGATGATTCAGCTAAGGTGAATCAAACATTGTACAGGTCTATGATTGGAAAATTGAAATGTGTAGTATATAGCAAAATTGATATTGTATTATCTATTGGGATAGTTGCAAGATTCTCTGCTAATCCCAAGGAGAATCAATTGATGGCTCTTAAGAGAATAATGAGATAGATGAAAGGAATAGAAGCCTATGATCTGTACTACAAGAAAAGTGAGAAATTTGAATTGAGAGCATACACTAATATTGATTGGGCTGGACATATTGATGATAGAAAGAGCACTAGTGGAGGAGCATTTTTATTAGGAACAAGGTTGGTTACATGGACTAGAAAGAAACAAAACTACATATCTCAATCTACTGCTAAAGTTGAATATTTTGTTTTTGTAGTAAAATGTACAAACATTGTATGGATCAAATAGCTACTCAAAGGTATGAAGGAGTAAATTACTGAACTAGTGATACTTTATTGTTATAATACAAGTGTTATAAATATATCAAAAAATCATGTGATGCATACAAAGACTAAGTATTACTTGAGAGAATTAGTTCAAGATAAAGAGGTGAAGATGGAATATGTGAATACAAAAGAGTAAATAGCTGATATCTTCACAAAAGAATTACCTAAGGATGCTCATGAGTGTCTAAAAGGTAAACTAGAGGTGATACCCCTATCTAAGGCTATTTAAGAAGCATGAGAAGTGCCCTGCATCAACTGAGATGATTGACATATGTTATGCATTGATGTAGTCTATCTTACTTTAGGAGCTATTTAAACTAATCAAAGAGCTAGAGTTGATGATTAGTCACAAGCTAGGAGACAAAGGGAGAAACTAAAAATATTCATATCTGCATATTAAGATGACAAGTCTTTGGCATTGTTGTCAAAGAGGGAGAAAGACAAAGAAAGGGAGAAATCTAGCAATTCAAAAAGGGAGATAGTATACCTAATGATTACATCTACCTAGTAAGAGGGAGATAGTGCTAAGGGAGATATAAGAAGTGATCAAGAGGGAGTCATAAGGATGAGTTGATTATCTGTTGATAATAACATAATTTTGTAACCTATAGATAAAATGAAAGTTGTTGATAGAGGGAGAGATTTTAATACAAGAAATTATTTTCTTTTTGGTATTATCATTGGTTGTACTAGTTTTTCATCAATGCCAAAGAGGGAGATATTTGAAAATAGATTGATATAGGTATGAGAATGTGTTTTAATCATTGTTTTGTTACTAATGTCAAACCTACTACTTTTTGGTAAGACAACTACTTAGTTGATTTGAGTACTGTCATTTGTTTGATTAATGAGTAGGTTTTGATCAAATGAGATAATAATAGCACCTAGAGGAAAGGTTGACTTATGGTATGAAAAAGGAGTACAAGGATTAGTTAAGATAGTGATGATATAATGCATTGACTATCATTGGTGGTTTTTTCCCAAATTCAATTTCCATGTAAAATAATTGTGTCAAAAGTGTTTTTTGAATCTATTATGTTTCATGCTTATATTTCTACAAATTTGATTTAATAGTAACCTACAAGTTTAACTGATTGTATGATCTAATGGATGCATGCATGATGAATATGTTTTATGGATATGGGTTCACTAAGTTGTGAAAATTTTTATTTGTACATCTAGACCTTGGATAACTAATTTATCCCCCTCTCAATTATTTTAAAGAATTCCAATAGTATTTTCATACAGTCTCTTAGGATCCATTAGGCCTTTTATTAGGCTTAATTGGTATTATTTCTTCATATTCTTCTATGATTTTGTATTATGTTTATAATCATTCATAGAATCTATTCAAGATATCTTTCTAAGACATTTTTTCCACAAAAGTATCTGTTATCTTCTTCCTTGGGGGGCAAGGTTCTTTCTTCTTTCTTTTTGTCTAGGGAACTACTTTCCTTAGCTTAGTGGTGCTTATTTATATTATAATATTATTTCATCATACTAATAGATGTTTTGACTATGGATATCCTTTTTATATGATTTGTGGTCCTAGCTCATCAACTCTTCTTTATGTTGCAAATTTTCTTTTTTCTTTTTTTAATAAATTCTTACCCTTACTTTGGTGTTAGAGTTGTTTTCCTCATTCCAAAGATTCCTTTTCTTCCTCTTTACAAAGGGCTTGATGATTGAATCTTTGTTCTGACTTGGTTTATTTTTGAAGGATGATATTTTATCTAAAAGCAATCCTCTGTCGTGGAGGTATTTTTATAAGATCTCTTTCTTTGAGGATCCTTTTTCCATGAATGACATATCCTTTTTACAATTATCTATACTCATGGATGTAGGGATATGTATCCCTCACAAAGACTATGGCATACATTGCTATTAAACAAGATATCTCCTTATATTGTGAAGTAGGTATCCTCTTTCTCTTCCTTATCCTATCTAGTAGGCAGCCACGATAAGGAGGTGGGCATATATATAGTCTCCCTTGTACAATAGTTTTTTAAATTTATATGCTAAATCCTCTAAAAGTAATGCACATAAGTTGTCAAATCTTGAAGAGATGAACTTATGTTAAATTTCAACATGCTAAATCTTGGAAGGTAACACAACTAAGTTGCTAAATCTTGAAGAGACACGCATTTTTCAAATTTCAACATGCTAAATCTTGGAATATAATGCACATAAGTTGCTAAATTTTGAAGAGACATGCATTTTCAATATGCTAGATCTTTTGAAGGTAATGCACATAAGTTGCTAAATCCTAAGGAGATGCGCATTTGATATTCTTAGTGATACAAGAAGGTGGATCTATGGATATTTCTAGAAGCCACCAGAAGATGCATTACAATTCCAAGCAGAGTTTATGGATGAACTATCAAGTTTGGCTACCTATTTGGCTCTCCCTCTTCCTTGGTGATTCATGGTAGGGTGGGATCTTACTAGGTGAGGTAATCACTTTCTCTTTTTCTCTCTTTTTTCTTTCATGCTAGTAGGATTAGATCATGAAGCTATTTTATTTACAGCGTTGATCTTGTCTTTCTTAATTAATTATTTATTCTTTGATGATAGCTTTCCAAATATGATATTAGCATGAGAAATATTTCATAGAAAGGTTTCTTGTGCTAGTTTATTTGGGTTTTTTTAGTACTAACCCTTCTATTGTGTTGTTTTAGTTTTATTTTTGTTTTTTCACCCTCATGCATGTATGCTAAGTTAGAATCATTTTCTTGGGGGCTTGTATCTTTAGCTAAGTGTTATTTTATCTCATTGTGAATCCACTTGGATCTCTTCTTTCTTCTCCTTTACCAAGAGTTTGCGTTGATTCCATACTCTTTCTAAAGTGGGGGTTTATTGTATCTTCTTAAAATAGAAGAACTTCCATGTTAAGATCATTTAGACCTCTGAGTAAGTGGTATGGGGTCATGTCAAGCACCTTGAATAGGTCTTTGCATGGATCTAGTTGTTTCCCCCATGTTCTACTTCTCTCCCTTATTTCCAACCTCTTTATAACAACTTTCTCTAAGAAATTGAAGAATTTGACTTTATAGGTCAATGATGACCTGAAGGGTCAAGGT
The DNA here is from genome assembly GCA_028749045.1 of Cupressus sempervirens. Classification (NCBI taxonomy): domain Eukaryota; kingdom Viridiplantae; phylum Streptophyta; class Pinopsida; order Cupressales; family Cupressaceae; genus Cupressus; species Cupressus sempervirens. The sequence goes on from CM053784.1 coordinate 365,974,905, forward strand.
CGACCTTGACCCTAACCTAGGGTAGAGTTGACCTTAACCCTAACCCAAGGTCCAAATTTCAAATTCTAGAGGTTTTAGGATATTGGGCTTTAGAAAGTTTCATTTTCCTACTTTCAAGTTGGATGTTTCAGGTGTTAGAATGGTAAACTCTTAAATTCCATTTGATCTACATTCATTTCTATGGGTTAAGGTTAATTGGGATTTAATTCTCCAATGTTAGCATCTCTAGAAGTTTGTTCCCTAGATCACTATATAAGGAAGCCTCCTCTCATTTTCTCTAACCATAAGAACAACCTAATGAATGGGATTATATCAGACAATCCATTACTTTCATAATCAAGGAAGCATTCTATCAAGCATTTTTAAGGAAGTATCCAATCTATTGTCTCCATTAAAGTTTTCTATTGAGGATCAAGGATTCAAGGATTCAAGCCTTTGAAGGGAGTTGGTACAAACATTCAAGATTCATCATTCAAACCCTAGATCTATCCATCACAGTGCTATGATCTACCTTCAAGATCCTCTATTTATTTTCTACATCTATTCATTCTTCTCTCAAGGTGGATTTGAAGCATAAAATCATGGAGTTTTTAATTTACATTTTCTAATGTTATGTTGAAGCTTTCATATCAACATACTTGTTTACATTTCAAAGATAATTGCATGTCTATTAAATAGCATAGCTTCATTGTTAGATTTACTTCTACTAATTTCTAGCATTCTTTATTTCAATTCTATTTTTAAGGTTAATTCCAAACTAGGGTTTGACTAAGGAAAACCCCCATCCAAACAACAAAACCATTTTTCTTGTAGGTATAGGTAGAGGATGGGGAATTGAAGTATATATTTGGATACCCTTTTTGGAAAGCTTCTAAGATTTGTGAGAAAAAAATTTGTCAGAGTAGTGTACATTAAGGTCAAATTTTTGGGGTGAGATTGTGCCCTAGGTTAAGATTGTGCCCCACTATCTAGGTCAAGGTCGACCTACCCTTGGAAGGACAAAAAAATTTGGGGTTTTCTATGTTTTGACATTTCTAGTTTAGAGAAGGTTGCATAATTTTGCAAAACTATACACAGACATTAGAAATCATCATTTTCTAGATTCACCCTGCTTTAAGGTTAGTATTTTTCTTCTATCCATATTTCTTTCTATTCATTATTGATGATGTTATACTTTTATTTTTCTTCATCCTTAAAGTCAATTGTTTATGTCTTGGGAGTGCCTAGGTAGAAGTTGAAGTTGAACCTTCAAGTCAGTTCAAGTTTTGTCACTAGCACGAAATGTTAAAAGTAGGCTAGTCATTCTCCTAGTTACCAGCCTTCCTATTCGTATATGGGAAATTTGAAGTTGAAGTTGAACCTTTGGGTCAATTTAAGTTCAACTTCAAGTTCAAGTTCAAAATCCCAAACATCGTTGGTGCAAAGTGCAGTGTTCAATTCAAAGTTATAAATTGCTCAAAATTCCAAGATCCAAGGTCAAAAGGTGGTGGTGGATAATTAGATGTAAAGTAGGAAAACTCCAACATGTGATTCATGTGCAAGTATTCTTGTATATATTGTTATAGTTTTAATATAACCTATAACGACATATTTCTATCAACATAAAAGAAAAAAGTCACAATGTAGAGGGCTTAACTCTCAGCTCCACCATTGGATCTTATTAAATTTTGGATATGTCATCCAAAATCAAGTTTTCTAAATCTTCACTAAAGTGATCTTCAAAATTTGGACAAGGTCAAAAGTTATAATGGATTGTATGCGGGTCTATCAACATACCAGCAGATAAAAATGTGTTGTTGTCATAAAAATAGTCAAGGGCCACAACTTTTAATTTGACCATTGGATTGAGATAAATTTTAGATATATTTTGAAAAACATAATTATCTAAAATCTCTCCTAGCAATTTTATAAAATCCATCACAAATCAAAAGTTATGACTGTTTAAGTGTAGCAGCATATAAATTACCAATGACAGTCACAAGATCATGACAGCAATTTGTTACCAGCATGTACCACCTATCCAAGAATGCACATGGGATTCATTTCAAATTTGGTAAATATATTTTTTATAATCTATGAAGCTCTTAAATATTCTAAAGTAATAAGAAGAAGATTATTCACAAGAATTATTTAAATGATTTTCAAGAAACGGTTACCAGAACTGAAATGCAAGTGAAAGCTGTAATTTATTGTGAAGATTTCTACACAATTGGGGTTATTCTCTTCACCAACAGTTATCTAGCTATAAGGAGTGAGAGAATACATTTTTACGGGTAGTGATTGTAATAGGGAGGAGGAATAGAAGTTTTATTTTTATTTTTCTACAACTTGGCTGTAATTACAAAGATACAATGATATTGTTATTCTTTTGTTATGCATCTAAAATAAAAGAGAGTTTCTTATATCAGATTCTAAAGTATAAATATAATTTTCTTGGATTGAAAATGGTTATATAGTCATTTCTTTCATGTTTTAGATGCAGTTCTACATTATCATTCATAGTCAGCAGAATAAAATAATTTTTCTTTGCACTTCACTTGTGATGTGAATGATTGGATAGATGGTCTTGTGGTTATTTGTTCATTTTTATTTCCTCATTGTCCAGTTTATAAATTTTATAATCGCTCCCATAGTGATGGGAAAATGCTAGAAAGCTTGTGTCTTCTAGTAAAAGACATAACCAGCTATTTAAATTCTTTGAATATCTTTCTAAGAGGAAGTTGTACCTCTCAATTTAGAGGAAAACTATCAATCTCATGATAGTATTTCCAACTGTTAGTGGCAATTTTCCTTCAATTCGGCCATTTTGAGTCATTCATTGTATTTAATTTTGGAAGGAAAATTTTGTTAACTAATAGATTTTTGGTGGCTTTGCTGGGGAAGAAAGTGAAGTCTCAGTGTTTTCTTTCTTGGATATTGAAAGGTACCTCCCCAAGGACAGAGGTTGGTGACTCTGATTCTATTTGGTAAAATAAGTCTAGTGTGTTATGGCTTTGGTTGTAGCCCAGCCATGGGGGGCTCAAATTGGGCCATTTTCTTTATCCCAATATTCAACCCTCCCTAAAAGATCAAGCAAATACTTCTCAAATTTTTCTAGTGACACAAACCAAAACCCTAGTGATCAGCAAAGCATTTACAGTTGCCTATAAGATTCTTGGTGTGCAGGAGGAGAACATCTTTGTTAGATTATTTTTTGGAAGCCTAATTGGAAGTGTAACAGATTGGTTCCAGAATTTACCAGATAGCTACATCACTTGCTGGAATGATCTTGAGGTAAAATTTCTACAGAGGTTTATGTCTATGGTTGATGTTGCTCAGTTGTTATTAAATTTCTTTCAAATCAAGATCAAAGAAGGGGAAGCCATGAGATATTTTGTTGATGGATTCAATAGAAGTGTTGGTAAGATTCCTCTAGCTAGCCAGCCAAGTGAGAATAACTAGTTGTGTATATTCATTGTTTCCATGCAAATTGAAGTTAAATTCTTGCTTTTGCGATTAAAATTATAAAGGTTACAAGATGTACAAAGGGAGGTTATTATCTTGGATGATGATATTATCATTAGTGAGCTAAGATGTACTAAACCCTCATAGGAAGAAATATGCACTTATGAAAAACAACATTGTCTAAAGGTGAAGCCTTCTCAAAAAAGGTTTGTTCTCAAAAAGGAAAAATCAGCACCCCCTATTTCTGTTTGTCAAAATCTGATAGTTTTTAATAAAGAGGATTTTTTAGTGCCTCCTATGATTGAAGACAATCTTTGTGACATAGTTGGAGCATATCATTTACATGTTGATTATGATGATGAAGATTTTCAAGAATCCCCATCAGCTGAAAGTAATTAATTTAATATGTCAGAAGGTTGTTTGCACATTGAGGATAATGATGACACATCTCTCAAACACTAGATCTAATGTCTTGCCATGGTATTTCTCTTGTTGAGGAAAAACTTGGTGATAAATTAAATGAGAATTTACCAATGGCCTCTCCATTTTTTGAATTCGAGTCTTTTTCTTTTGGATCCTCTAATGCAATTTTAGCCACTAATATTTTTTAGGAAGGTATGACAAATCAGCAAGACCAAGAAAGTTATAGCAGTGATAATGGTAAAATAGAAAATGCCTTGCAGGTTGATTATGAATATTTTCAATTTGAGTGCATGAAAAATGAAGAATTGCTACAACCTAAAACATCTCAAGATCTTGAGAAGACTAAAATGCAAGTATCATTTGGTTTTGAAGCTGATATGAGTTAGGAATTCTCAGAATATGAGGTTTTTCATTTCCATGAAAGAGTAAATAAAGATATTCTTGAAATTCTAAAAGATTGTGATCAGCCCATTCTAGAACATGTTTACTTTGAAAATAGACTTGGTGTTGACAACAAAAAAAAATAAGATTTAAACATATATTCTAATTTTGAAAATTTCATCAACAGAGGAAGTTGCAAAATAAATTTTTAGCATCATGAAAAATCAAAGTGTTGCAACCATATGGAGATCAAGCATTGAGGGCACATGAAAAATAAAAATTCTATGGAGCAAAATGGTTCTTTGGGTCTGACCTACTGATTCAAAATTTTGTCCAAAATATAATGATCATACCCTTTCTTGCATATGTTGCTCGATGGTTTCTTGGAGAGATGCATCTCATTCTCCAACCTCTTTTTCACACCAAAACATACTTTTCTCAACCAATTAATGGCTTCCCATGAGAAATCAAATGCATTTGTCAAGGTATGGGTTGCTCACCCTATCCTTTATACATAAATTTTTGGTTGTGCTTAGTTTTAGTTTGCTCCTTTTTGGCTGGCTAGTACCTTAGTGTTTTGTTGTTCTCCCTGTCCTCTGCTCCTCTCTGCAAGAAGTTTCTCTATCCTCTATACTTTAATGACTCTATTTCTAATGCCTAAACACTAGTCTCAACCAAAGATTACAGGATTCTTCATGCACTTTATAGTCCATGTCCCTAGTCAGAGCCAGTCATTACACTTGTATTTTTCTTCATCCTTAAAGTCAATTGTTTAAGTCTTGGGAGTGCCTAGGTCAAAGTTGAAGTTCATCCTTTGAGTCAATTTAGGTTCAAGTTCAATTTCTATCACTAGTGCAAAATGTTAAAAGTAGGCCATTCATTAGCTTTCCTATTTGCAAATGGGAAATTTGAAGTTGAAGTTGAACCTTTGGATCAGTTGAAGTTCAACTTTAAGTTCAAGTTCAAAATCCCAAAGATCGTTGGTGCAAAGTGCAGTGCTCAATTCAAAGTTATAAGTTGCTCAGAAGTCTAAGATCCAAGGTTAGAAGGTGGTGGTGGATAATGAGATGTAAAGCAAGAAAAATCCAACATATGATTCATGTGCAGGCATTGTTTTATATGTTTTTATAGATTTAATATAGCCTATAACCACAGATTTCAATCAGCATTAAAAAAAAAAAGTCGCAATGCAGAGGGCGTAACTCTTAGCTCCACCTTTGGATCTTATTGAATTTTGGATATGTTGTCCAAAATCAAGTTTTCCAAATATTCACTAATGTGATCTTCAAAATTTGGCCAACATCAAAATTTATAATGAGCTGTATGTGGGTCTATCAACATACCAGCAAATACAAATGTGTTGCAGTTAGAAAAATAGTCATGTTGCAAGGGCCACAACTTTTAATCTTGATATTGGATTGATCTAAATTTCAGATATGTTTGGGAAAACTTAATTATCTAAATTCTCTCCTAACCAATTTTTAAAATTCATCATGGATATAAATTTATGACTATTTAAGTGCAGCAGTATATAAATTACTAATGACAGTCACAAGATCATGATAGCAATTTGTTACTAGCATATGCCACCTATCCAAGAATGCACATGGAATTCATTTTAAATTTGGTAAATATATTTATTATAATCTATGAAACTATAAAATGGCTCAACTATTAAATATTCTAAAGTGATACGAAGAAGATTATTCACAAGAATGATTTAAATGATTTTCAAGAAACGATTACCAAAACTAAAATGCAAGTGAAAGTTGTTATTTATTGTGAAGATTTCTACACAATGGGGATTCTTCTCTTCACCGGTAGTTTTGCAACTATAGGGAGTGAGAGAATACATTTTGTGGGTAGTGATTGTAACAATGAGGATGGATAGAAGTTTTATTTTTATTTTTCTGCAACTTGACTGTAATGACAAAGATAAAATGATATTGTTATTGTTTTGTTATGCATCTGAAATAAAAGAGAGTTTCATATATTAGTTTCTAAAGTCTAAATATGATTTTCTTGGATTGAAAATGGTTATATAGTAATTTCTTTCATGTTTTAGGTGTAGTTTTGCATGATCATTCATAGTCAGCAGAATAAAATATTTTTTCTTTGTACTTCCCTTGTGATGTGAAAGATTGGATAGATGGTCTTGTGGTTGTTTGTTCATTTTTCTTTCCTCATTGTCTAGTTTATAAATCTTATAATCACATTTCTCCCATAGTGATGGGAAAATGCTAGAAAACCTTTGTGTCTTCTGGTAAAAGACATAACTAACTATTTAAATTCTTTGAATATCTTTCTAAGAGGGAGTTGTACCTCTCAATTCAGAGGAAAGCTATCAATCTCATGATATTTCCAACTATTAGTGGTAGTTGTTCTTTTATTCGAGCATTTTGAATCATTCATCATATTTGATTTTGGAAGGAAAAATCTACTTACTAACAGATGAGACATAACATCTTTTTGTAACTATATGATTGATATGGCACAATATATTGTTCATTTTGATATATATTGAACTTGAATTTCCATACAACTTGTTCAGTGTGTGTATACAAACTTGTATTTCATCTTACTTTCTTGCAATTAATCAAACACATGTTCATTATTTTATATAGAAAATGTAACATTTTTTATAAAATTCATTATAACATGTAATAAAACTCATATGTCACTTATTTTAATGTAATAAGACATGAAGAGTAAAATATGTCATGATTTTTGTATTTGTGTAAAAGATTTCATTGCAATAGTTCTTAGAGACCTTTAGGGATGCTTTTGTTTAGTGTGGTCGATACCATCTAATGGATGTTGTTGCTAAAACATGGTTAGCCCTAGCCTAAACTCAACTAAATGGAGATAACAGATAAAATGATTTGATCCTAGGACCAATGGTTTGAAATATACACAACCTTACTTATTTGAACTAAGCAACACTACAACTTTTCACATTAGGAAAGAAAGGGATGCCAAATCCAAACAAAATTGAATCTCTTAAAACTAAGATAGGTTATTATAGGCCTATACAATGTTATCCTATAGCACTTGACAGTTTGTCAACACAAGCTTAGGTAAATGCTCACTCAAAGATCACAGATTAATGGTGCTTAGAGACCCTTAGGGACTCTTCCATTTAGTGTGGTCAATATCATCTGAAGGACATTGTGGCTGAAACAAGGTTGTCCCTATCTTAAAACTGGCCAACTAGAGCTAATGGAGTAGACAATTTGATCCTAGGATCAATAGTTTGAAATATACACAACCTTGTTCATTTGAACTAAGAAATACTACAACTTTTGGCATTAGGTGAGAAAGGGATTCCAAATCGAACCAAAGTTGAATCTCTTAAAACTGAGATAGGTTGTTGTAGGCCTAGATAACTTCATCTTGTAGCACTTGACAATTTTCCAATACCTTCCACAAGCTCAAAGATATGCTCACTCAAACATCACAGCCCAATGGTGCTTAGAGAGCCTCAAAGAGCCTTAGTGTGGTTGATAGCATCCAAGGGATGTTATGGCTGAAACAAGGATGACCCTAGCCTAAGCCTAGCCAACGGAGCTAACAGAGAAAATTATGTGATCCTAGGACTAACAATTTGAAATATACAAAACCTTGCTCATTTTAACTGAGCAAGACTATAACTTTTTTCATTAGGTAAGAAAGGGATACGAAATCCAAAAAAAGTAAAATCTCTTAAAACTAATATAGGTTATTATACATGTAGACTATGCAATCTTGTAGCACTTGATAGTTTGTCAATACCTTGTACGAGCTTAGAGATATGCCTGCTCAAAGATCATAGCCCAATAGTGTTTAAAGACCCTTAGGGACACTTCCATTCATTGTAGTTGATAGAGTCTAAGGGATGTCCAAGTAGTGTAGTATAGATAAGTGAAAGTCCAATATAACATGTATTATAAATAATTAATTAGATAAGGTGCAAGAAAGAAGGATTGAGAGGTGTACACTATGAGAAATAATTGTTTGAGGGTATAAAGTTGATGCAAGGGTATACCAACAAGTGATCTTCCTTAACAAGGAGTACATTTTTGAGTTTATGTTGATTATATATGTTGAATTGAAGGTGTACATTGAAAGATTTAATTTTGGAAGTGATTGGAGAGTGAATTTCTAGAAGGCCCTAGTTTTTAGGAGCAAGTGGCAAGGATTTGATGGTTGGGAATGTAAACAAGGCCAAGGGTACTTTAAACTTACTAAATATATGGTTTCAAAACCTAAGGAGGTATTGTACAAAGTTGGGTACTCGAGGATTAAGGATAAAGAGTAGTTGCTTCATAAAAGTGTCCTATTTTAAGCCTACAAGGGGTGCCATAGTGTGACAGCAAGGACACAGTCCAAAACAACCCATCCAATTTTTTCATATGTAATAGAGAAGAAAAATGGGTATCCAAATATATAATTTATTTTCCTAATTTTTTTGGAAATTTGGGAGAAAAATGCAAGAAGACAACCATCTAGGTGTCATTAGGCCTATTAGGTGAACTTTGTATTTCCCTTGTACATCAATATAAGCTAAAGATAATTGAATCATCTTTGAAGGAGATTTTATCATCAAAGCCACAAAAAAGAGTTCAAGAACCAAATTTATAACCATAACAATAATTTCTATGCACAAATTTATAACAATAACAACATATAACAATGTACAAAATTTATCTCTTATCAGTTTTACACACAAAATTTGGTATCTAAATATGCACATGTTGCATCTCTTATTATATTTTATACAAATTATGGCATATAAATATGCACATGTTACATGTCTTCTCTTTTATATATACAAAATTTGGCATCTACATATGCATATCACTGTGAAGTTGCAACATTTCGCATAACATATATACAAAATTTTCAAAATTATTCTACTATATGTAGAATCATTCAGCTATAAAAAATACAATCAATCAAGGGAACCTTCTAGATCAACTCTAACCCTTATTGTATCAAGTATTACCTCATGATCAAATTCACATACTTTCCACAACTTCTTGTTAAGAGTCCTACCATGATATGGTATTAGTTGAATATTTGTTCCAATAATAAGATTAGAGTAATGAAGAGTATGTATGTGTGTCTCAAAATCCTCAAACAACCATGTGCTAGAATTCTTGATAGGGTACCTACATCTAATTGTAAAGATAATTTAAAGTCAAAATTGATACATTATACATGAAAAATTGACTTAAAAAGATATTCATGGAAAGGGTAAAAATATATACTACCTTCTAAGCCATGTGCCTATCACAACGATGGATCCAATTAGGTACTCAATACCCCCACCATCAATGACTATAGCTACCAATTTCTTTTTGGCCTCAATACACTGACGTAGAAAGTAATTCATTCATTTTTCATTTTTCTCATATGCAATAATTGCATATACATGATCTACATTATATAGAAGGATAAGTTAATTCCAAAATGAAATTAATTTATTTTAATCAATTATTAAGTTGATAACTTAGTACCTAGTTCAACTAGGTCATACATGCTCAAAATCTTGATGCTTCAACCTAGTTGAGTTCTAGTGTTATAGGAAGTTGATATGAATCAATTGTATGCAAAGGTCTTCAAAACCATTGGTCACCCACTCTTTTGATTCACATTTGTCCCATAAATTATGCATACAAGAAGAGAAAAAGCATGCAAGCTTTCTAGTATGAATAGCTAGTGACATTGCATTTGAACTTCATAATGAATGCATGTCACTTGATCTTGTAAGTGTACAACAATCTTGAAATTTTTCAATGTTAGGTCCAGATATTAACTAAAAATATATAGAAACCATAGACTTACCTGTATTACCTAGTGCAAGTTCACATATTAACCAAAAATATCTAGAAACCATACACTTACCTATATTACCTAGTCCCGTCATAGAATTGCACCATTGAGAAATTGTTTCAACATTTTCTAATATTGTGCCACCTTCATTCTTTAATTACTCTTTACTAAGGGCTCTTTTCACACATGCTCCAGAACCATCATGCTATCCCTTTCCATATATTTCCTCAATGAAATTCCAAATATATTGCACTCCACTAGTGACATGCATCCTACTCAACCAATAGAACATCATTGCATTCTTGAACTATGTGATGCAATTGTTTAACCATATAATGTTTTGATTGTGTCTAACATATATTTTCCTCGAATTGTCATAGAAAACTCTAAAACATCCTTGCATAAACTTTGATTGGTGATTTCGATCATCGCTAGTATAGAAGTGATGCTATCTTAATACATGTATGTCCTCCTATGTGCTATCATGTGCATGAATAAATTTTATGTGTACAAAAATTGATACATGTGTAGAGTTGTAATACATTGGTTGTGCTTCATTTTGAATTTTTAGCATTTAGTTTTCAGTGAAGTCAACAACTAACATAATCATACCCAAGGGAAAATTTTCCTTACACAACTTGAATTTCTCATCTAATCATCTAGCTCTATGTATATAACCTATGTACTCATAAAATATTTTCTATTGAAACAATTTCATAAAATCAGCTACACATACATCATTTTTTACTAATTCACACCACTTTAATTCTTTTGCATCTTTAACACCATATGTAACTAACTAGTACTTTCCAAGAAAAACTAGTATCACATGTTCTTAAACCCAAAATTCTCATCATCTCTCTATATTTCAGATTTTTCACCATTTCAATAAAAAGTTGGCATCTTCTACTTTGATTTAATTTTTCAAAATAGTTATTCCAAATCTTTTGAACAATTATTCTACAATTTCTCTCTAACATTTTATCATGGATTGGCTTCAAAATATTATCATCAAGCAATTAGAATTTTTTGTTTTCTACAAATTATTCTAGGATATGTCAATGTACGTGCTTTCTCTATATTTGTATTACTTAAATTATGTGTGTTCATCATTTCAACTTGAGATGTCACATTAGGGGCATTAGGTGGCATAAGTGTATTTTTCATAATCATTTCAATTGGGGTATGTTGAAAATTTTCATTTGTCAAATTAGTTACATTTGTGACATCAATATCAATAGGTGGATTTTCATCACTTACATTGGAGGCATTTGATGATGTACCTTCACATAATATCCTCATACACTCCCTTGTTTGTGCCTTTTCTACCTCTAATTTTTCAATTGTTCCTCTCTTTCTCTTTCCCATGATTATAGATGCAAAATGCCCTACATGAACAAAATACACAATAAAATACAAATTAAACAAATTTGCATCATTATTTTATGCTCAATCACAAGATACAACCATAAACTAATATGTGGACACAATAAAATATAAAAAATTTATCATTTCCAAGAAAATTACCCTATAAACAACATGAACAAAATACATGATTAAATTTGCATGGTCATTTTATGCTCAATCACAAGATACTAACATAAAATAAGATGTTGGCATGAGAAAATAGATCAAATTTAGCATTCCCAAGAAGAAAAAAACAAATACTTGCATACAGGTATAGAAATACATGTAAAATAATAGTAGAATCTCATGGGCCACACTAAAACAACATAATATACATTGACATGTTGTTTTATTTATAGAATTCATTAACCTAGTGGGGTTATCAATAACATGATCTAGTTATTGAGTCCTAGTTGAATCATCAATATGGACTAATAACTCAATTGGGTTATGTTTTACTATTACAAAAAGGTAGAGAGAGAGAGAGAGAGAGAGAGAGAGAGAGAGAGAGAGAGAGAGAGAGAGAGAGAGAGAGAGAGAGAGAGAGAGAGAGAGAGAGAGAGGAGGGGTTAGGGGTTAGGAGCTATGGGTCAGGGATTAGGGGTCATTGTAAGAGAGGGGTTAGGAGTTACATAGAGATAGATATAGGGGTTAGGGGTGTGTGTGTGTGTGTGTGTGTGTGTGTGTGTGTGTGTGAGAGAGAGAGAGAGATGGGGTTTAGAGTTAGATAGAGAGATAGTGTGAGAGAGAGAGATTCTTATTTCTAATGATCTTAGATAGGAACTATAATTATATCAAATTCCTTATTTTATTGATATTGTATTTAAAATGTAGAAGAGAGAGAGAGAGAGAGAGAGAGAGAGAGAGAGAGAGAGAGGGGGGGGGGGGGGGGGGTGGGGAGGGGGGGGTAGGGATCATGGATTAGGGGTCATTGAGAGAGAGGGGGTATATGGGTGAGAGAGGGGGTTAGGAGTTTGAGAGAGATAGATATAGGGGCTAGGGGTTTGTCTGTGTGTGTGTGTGTCTGTGTCTGTGTCTATGTGTGTCTATCTATCAGAGAGAGAGAGAGAGAGAGAGAGAGAGAGAGAGGGTCTAACTTAGGGGCCTGAAATGGAGGGAGAGAAAGGGAGAGTAAGTTAAGGGTTTGAGAGGAGCAAAGAGAGAGTGGTTAGGGGTTAGTAAGAGAAGGAAGTTTAGGGTTAGAGATGTAGCATTAGGAGCTAGATAGAAAGAGATGTAGGTTAGGGGTTTGAGAGGAGGGGAGAGAGGTGGATTAAAGATTTAAGGAGAGAGAGGGTAAGGGGTTAACCTGGATAGAGAAGGGTTACAAGTTAGAGGGAGTGGTTGTAAAGGGTTACGAAGAGAGTGAGAGAGAGGTTATGAATATATGTGATTGTATATATAATAATAGATTAGAAATAAATAATTATATATGAACTTAGTTGTATACTTATAATTATATAGTTATAAATATATATATAATATTTAATTATATAATAATAAATATATAATTGTAAAGATAATTTGTTTATATATTTATAAATATTTAATTTATTTATGATAGGCATAACCCAATCAAGTTATTTCTATCATAGTAACCCATAAGGCTTCTGTGAATGGAATGTATTTTCTATTTACTCGTTAATAACTTGATCAGGTTTTGTATCATAAAAAGTTGATTAGGTTATTTCTCAAGAAAAACCAATTGGTTTCTTAATTATTATAGCACATTTTGGCTCCAATAACCTAATCAAGTTATTTGAAAACATAAAACCTAATCGGGTTATGGCTTGGAATTAGCCTTGGAAGTTGACCCAAAGGCCCGGGAACTCAATTTCCCTCAATTTTCAATCCTTTGGACATTTTTTCATCTTCTAAGATGAATTCAAATTTTTTCCTTCATCAAGTTTCCAAACGATAATTTGGCTATCTTTAAAATCACTACCATAATCTCACCTATCTTCTCATCTTTCTGAGTATGTAATTTTTTTCTCTTTTTGACAAGTTAACATTGTAAATGTTAATTAGTTTTTCCACTATCTTCATAGTCCTCGCGAGCATATGCCTATATTTTTTTTTAATAACTTTTAATATTCTTACAGAAATACAAACTAAATTACATATAATAGCTCTACACTTCTTCTTTTTTAAAAGGTCATTTTTTATTATTTTGATGCAAGTTATGGTTTGCAAATGAACAAGTACTACAATTCCAGCATGTGGTTACTTCAATAATTCATTAAAAAAATACTCATCATAAAATTAAACAAAAATACACAACTTCTAGATATCACTCTTAGCTATCATCTTGCCAAAGGAATTTGAAAAATATTGAATATAAATAGGCGTTTTGTGTTGCACATGAAAATAACTATGTTATGTTTACTAAAAAATCAAGGACTATTTTTCATGTGTGTAGGGTTTGACCCACCTAATCTTATCCATTTTATAAAAACTCTAGTAGTTTATAAGGTAGATTTAGAGTTCTACAATTTATATTTTTTATACATCTTGTCATTTTGAGTGGATGACCCTCAAACATTTTATCCAAGTTTAGGGTTTTCTGATTTTAGGAAAAAGGTGTCGACTTATACCCCCCTTTTGCACAACATCTTGGTGCACTTACCCAATAAACAATTAATATATTATTTAAGATTATAATAAATTTATATATTATTAATATATTTTTATAGATCCAAGTAAAACTTGGCAGAGGATATTTGTTAAGAATGTCATGGTTAAATCCAAGTTATACTTGGTAGAGAGCATTTCTTATCATTGTCATAGTATGATCCAAACTATGTTTAGTGGAAGATATTTTTTATAAATTTCATAATACAATCCAAGTGCACTTGATGGAGAATGATCCAAGTATAACTTAATGGAGGGAATTCATTGTAAATGTTATGGAATGATCCAAGTATAACTTGGTGGAGGGAATTCATTGTGAATCTCATAGTACAACACAATAACTTGATGGAGAATATTCATTACAAATGTTAATCATTTAAAGTGAGATAGCTTATTAAAGATGTGAAATATTCAATTATATTGATTGCAAACATACCAATTTCGTGTAGTCATTATGGTCCCAAGCTAACCCAATACTGGGGACATTACACAATTGCAATAGGGGGTGAATTAATTCATCATGAACCAGTAATTCATGATATAATTTTGCAAGACCAAGATTTTCATCCCAAATTTGAAGCCTATTGTTGGTTAGAATATTTTTTCATATTAACTACATGAGATGAAGACACAGCATTTCAGTTTTTTAATTCCCTGCAAGATGGTGTGGCTATGGTGAAAGGACTTGGGGTTGAATGTAATAAAAGAGCAATTGAAAAAGCATATGGATTGGTTTGTGAGTGTGAAATATTTGAGGAGGACCTAGACCCAAGGTCTTCTAGAGCTCTCTTTTTTTTGTGCATAGATGGGTGACTAGACATTGACAAGAAATAGTGAACTAGAGGAATGTTGTTGCTAGAACCCTATGGGTAGTGTGCATTGTATGTAATGCAATATATAAATTGTGAAGGAAAGACTTAGTGGTTGCATGTAGTCTACTTCAATCTTCTAAGTTGTATTTGGCATGACAAAGGACCAATCAACCTTCTAAATTTCTTGTTCAACTTGTTAAAGAAGAGGGTTGTTGTTTTACAAGAAGGTAAGCCTACATCTATGAAAAATCATTGTTTGATCAAATTGATAATTGAAAGAACCTTACAAAAAAATATAACTATATCTTAGGATGATTTATTGTTAATGGATGAGTATGTGCCTAGACTATTAGGACCTAGAGGATAGAACGTGGGAAGAAGAGTTGTTACTACAACTGGGACCAAAAAGATTTTGAAGAGACTTGATCCTTCACCTTGTGTTTCCTCTTAAAACTCTAAAGCTTGCTAAGAAGAAAAAATCTAATAAGCCCCAACATGATCCTACCTCCAAAAATGTAAAGGAAAAAGCCATCCCTCATGCAAACATTGTTACCCCTCATACTAGTGTTATGATTAGATACTCCGCTCAAAAAAATAAGGGAACCACAATTAAGGAACCATTAAAGGAGAATGTAATGAAACCAATAAAATCACAAGATGTAAAGGACTTTGTATTTTTTCCCCAATGTCCTTCTAAATGAAAATACGTTTAGGAAGAAACTCTTATAGCATCTAATGAAGGAGAATACTCTTGCAAAAAAAGGAAGAAAGTCTCTAAGACTTTGATTGATATACTCATTAAAAGGAGTGGGATAATTTCCAATAATCATAGCTTGGGTAGTTTCCATGTTATCACTAATGTTCGTATTTTTATTTAAAAATATTTTGAACAAGGAATAACTAGGCTAAACATGGATATGCATAATGAGATAGGTTTACCACAAGAAGATTTGAAATGTTTACAAATGAGCTAGGAAAGTTGAACGTAGGTGATGAAATCATCTTCATTGAGGATAATAGTGGTAGTGATGAGTTAGCACCACACAAATTTGTATTTTGAAGGAAAGAACAAGCTCTGCAGGTTGTGCACAAATCTTTAGATGATGAGAAAGAAGTAATGGATGAGGAAATGATATTTATTTCTAGAGATATATAGGAAGAACCTCCTACAACACCTGATGAAAATAATGATGACGGTTACCCTAACATAAACATGGAAAATCTTGTATATGAAACTTAGCAAATAGAGATTGAAAAACCATAGTGATTAGAATTTAATTATCTAGAGTAGTGAGAGGTTGAGAATCAAAAAAGGGCAATAGTTTTATGGACTAAGCGCCCAACTAATAAAGTAGAGAATGATAAACAAGAAGCTTATATGGTGTTTGAATGGATAAACCTTGAACAGTAGGATCTAATGCCTCCACAAAATATTTCCACATCTTTGATAGTTGGACTTAGCCTATATCAGTACATGCTATTTGAGAAGGCTATGTGTACATAAGAGAAAAAGAAGTTGCAAAAAATTATTGATAACCAGCAATAAGAGTTGAGGGGTAAAGAAGATGAGATTATAGTACTAAAGAACGAGGTTACTCAAATTACTACTATGATACCTAAATTACTTCAATGCCAACTACCAGCATAGGTATATGCTTTATTCCTCAAATAGAAATTATTAAATTTCAAAATGACTAAGATAGTCATGGGTCTTAATCCATCCCTACATACCCGACATGAGTTTTATCATGCTTTCCAAAACTCTCCTAAAGCAATTAAAAAATGTTATGTGAATTATGCTTGCATTATTTAACATTCCCTAATGATAAAGTGAAAACCATTGGTGTATGTGGGAGACATTCAACTGTGATTATTCATTTCATGGGTTAAAAATGAAATTATTAGAGAAAACTAGGGTAGACCCTATAGAGAAGAGGAAATTAATGTACCCTTGTTTTTGAGACCTGATGAAAAAGATCCCCAAACTTACTATTATGATTATTAAAGGTAGAAAATAGTGATTCAGGGAGTGAAAAGGTTAATCATCTTAGGGAGGCTGCATATATAGAATATGAATAGTTGGCGGTTAGAGAAATGCAGGAAGTTGAGAGAGAAATAATGGAAAGAAGGATTAGAATTCCTTAGGAATTGTAAGTGAAAGAACCCCATTCACCTCAAAATTTCATTGGGGAAAGAAGGTGAGCTCCTTGGTATATATTATTAGGAAGAATAAGATTGAGCTTTTGGATTCCCCTTCGATTCTATCCACCACTATTTGGTATTCATGAAGATGTGGATGAACATGGGATGGTAGAAGAATTCTAGACATGGAAACTGGTTAGAGAATCTAGGGGATATTATTGAAGCTTTACCAAAAAGGGATTAGGTCAGAGAACCCCCAAAAATTTCAAGATGAGAGCTCATGTGAGGAACTAAATAGTTTTTGGAGGACCAACAAAGAATTAAGTTGGGGGAACAATGGGGATTATTATTGGCATGTAGTTCATTTAATTTTTATGGTCATTTAGAAGTCTAAGCTTTGTTCTCAAAGACTTTTTAATCATATTTCTATATAAACTTATGAACATCATGGTCTCTTGAACATATTATGGTTTCATATTTATAATACTATAGTTAAAACTTATGGTTGTTAAATGAAATCAAATGTGTTCGTATTATTGAATCTTTTTTTTTTCTTCCCTAAGTTTTATTGGGTATGTTTCTGCAACTATGTATGTTGTGAGAAAGAATTAGTTAGTCAGTACATTTAATGTTTTGTATAAATTATTGATATAGATATGTGTTTCAAAATTGGGCATGTGTACTAACCTTTTGTATGAATGAGCCAAATAAAATTGAAGAAGCACCATCAAGCATATGTTGATAGGTTCATGCAGTAACTACAATAAAGTGGTTAATGGAAGATCAGGTCAAAGAAACTAAAAACTACCCATGCATAAATCTAGAGTCATGTTGGGCTATATTTATTGAAGACTTTTACAATAGGATAATTGTGTCCTATATTGTTGTATTCATTAAAGTCCATGATAAACCCGTATTGTTGAAAAAACATAGATTTAGGAAGTTTGTTTCTCGTTAGTTTGTTATAAACAAGTTGTTGTTTGGATTTCTCTAGTTAGTCAAGAAATTGATTGTAATCCAACAACAGTATTCAATACAATAGTTTTATTATTTCAGTTCTACTCTTGATGGTTTGAATATCAATAAATGACATTGTTAACTTCCAATACCTTATCTTGAGTATTTCATTTTCTCATCCAACAAGGCCCACTTGGTGTGTGAATTCATTCAATTTGTAGAATTAGTTTCTTATTTTTCTTAGATTAATTTAGTACTTTTTTGCTATCATAGCCACACAATAGCAAAAATGTTAGTTTTTCTTGAAACATAGGAAAGCTAAGTAGTATCCCATTTCTATTTAAATTCCTTTGCAATATATTAACTATTTTATTCTCTTCTTAGTCTCAACATTCTAGCTTCATATTTTAATGATGGTAGTTAGGCTAGTTTAGAGAGTATACTTTGCATATATCATTTAAAGTATACTTCCCTAGTTGATGCACTAAATGAGTCTAATAATTAATTTGGTCACTGCTTAAGGATGCCTAATCCATTAGTTATGGGTGTAAAGCTCTAGTTTCCAAACTGATTAATTGGCCAAGTGAATTATTCAAGGCATGTTTTTGATTGCATGGTTGGTCGATGGGAGAAAGTTTATTTGAAATCTTTTATAAGCACATCATTTTCTCCATTTTGCATATACCACACATCCATCAATCAAGTTCCCAAGCACTTAAGCACTCAAACTGTCTTCTAGTACACTCCAGGATATTCTTTGCAATTCATTGAAGAAGAGATCTCTTGTTTTCAAGTTCAATGCTCTTTCAAGGAGCTTCAAGGAGTTTATTTGGGGGTTTCATCATCTATCTTCCATGCTCGTGCCACAAGCTTTCATGATCTATCTTTCTCCATTGGTGACAGTGAAGCTTGTCATCAAGAGAGGGTTCCATCTTACATTCTTCTTCTAAATTCACATCCTCTTGATCCATTGGATTGGTAAAGTGAGTTTATTGCATTTGAATTGAGAAATCCTACTTTAGAGATGAATTCATTTATTTAATTTACATTTCAATATTTCAATTATTTTAATTTTAAGGTTTATTCCTAAACCAAGGTTTGACCAAGGTAAACCCCCCATCAACAAAACAAAACATTTTTTCTTATAAATTATAGATCTTGAAATGTAAACATAGAACACATTCATATACTCTTTTTTGTAGAACTTCAAAGATCCAAAATCTATTTCATGACTAGACACAGAAGATAAGGGGCATAATGTTGGCCTAAGTGTTGTAGACTAGGTAGGAAAAAAAAATGGGCAGACTTAGTCAATACAAGCTTTGTCATTGTTGGCAACACTCATGAAGGAAGGTCTGTTGTTAGTAAGGCACAACTATTGAGACACAATAGTGTGCATCCCTCACTCACAAGTTGTCTAAGTATGAGGAGATATGTGAGCCTAAGAAAGGAAAAGATAAAGGCAATTCACTTAGCCAAAGGATGATAAGTGAAGTCTGCATGTGCAATAAGAAATCTAGTAGAACAATAAATGGATAGGCCAACAAGTAGATCTAGCATCAATACCAAGATGGACATAAAGAAAGAAACACATGACTTCCTAGTCTTGAAAAGGCTAAGAGTGCACTCAATGTCACATTTAATGTTGATGGGAAAAGAGATCAAGAAATAGATGGAAGAATTTGAATTTGAATCCCTCCCAACTAGATTAAACCATCAAAGGTACATGGCACCCATGACCCTTGTATGAACATGTTACATCTGGAAGAAGGAGCACACTACTAAATGAAAAGACAAGCTAGTAGTAGGGGTGAATTAAACATTTGAATTTTAAGTCTAAGGCTTCCCAAGGAAGCTGAAAGGGAAGTATAAAAGAAGATAAAATAAAAAGGTTAAAGGTTAGATTGCCAAGTAATTAGCCATAGAGTCACAATGAGCTGAGCTAAGTGGAATCTCAAAGAGGAGAAGAAGAGTGGCAAGAGAGATCATTTTTAAGATCTATTGTGTCACAAAAATTTTGGGAGAAGATTCAAAATACAAGTAGCACAAGGCTATTGTATACAAGTACAAGGAGAGCCAAGCACACTGATGATCAAAAGTTGAAGACTCTAGAGCCAAAAGAAAGAAAAAATCATGGAAGACTGATCAAGAAATCCAACAAAAGGATCTATGTCAAGCTAACTGTAGTAGCTAAACAGTTAGATCACTTTTATTGTTGTTTACTTACCTTCACAATAGTAAATCCTAATGAGGATGGACCTTGGTAGGTTCTTTGTATAAATCCTCTAACAAGGTGACACATTAACTTGTGTTCTAATGTCCTTTAACTACACTTCTCCTAATAGGGCAAGATCTCTACAGATCTCATCCAAATACCTCATAGAGTGAAACCTCACAATGTCATTGTAATTTGTTTATGGGGATAAGCTCTTAACTGGGCACACTCTAGAAGAGTTAAGATTTTTGAGGATTGACTCACATACCAAGGTTTAACCCTAGCCAATTTTTTATGAGATAAATATTTTTTTATGTGTTGCTAATATAATATGATGAATTTTTTCGTGTCCATGACTAGTTGAGTTATAGATTCCATATACCAAAAGATAGTTGTGTAGTGCACTTTGTAATGACTCTCCCATTTTATTTATGTAAGTCATCCTAATGGATGACACCTTGCTGATCTTTCTTTGTGAAGTGGTCGTGATTGGGACCATGAGTGGTCTACACCCTTGAGGTGATTAGATCTATGTTACTATATTAGTTTCTTTGATTATGCTTATGGCTGATTTATGAGATTATGATGTGTTATATGGTTTCACTAAGGTTTGTGCTAGTGGTTACTAGGACTGATGTGGTATTATGATGTTATTTTGTGATTACCCTAAGATGTGTACAAAGATTTGCACTGTGTATTATTATCTTGCTAAACTAAATTAGGTTCTTGTAGTAGTGGTTAGTCATGTATTTGATCATGTTCACTTAGGTGTTTTAAGTGCCTTTTTATGTTTTTGAAACAACCATTATTAAATGCTTAAATAATTAGAAATGAATTGCCCATGTTGGATTCATTGGTTATGTGCTATGGATATTTACCTTGTTCATTTTGGTAATTTATGCAAAATGGTTATTTAATGTAATTTAATTCATTTATCACTTTGGCTATATTATTATATGAAATCTCACTTGATCGTGTTGTTTAGTGTGCAAGATTAATGTCCCTGGTAGTGGCACATGGGGTTAGTGATTCAGTTTTTCATATTTGGCCAATGTCATCCCTATATGGTCAACGTATCCTATTTAATTCTTTTAAATTAAACCTTTTGGTTATTTAATAAATCTAGACTCATTTTCACTATGTGATTAGACCTGTGAGCATGTCTGCATATTTAGAGGTTTGTAATTGTCGTGAAAGTTATTAAGGAATTATGTGATTTTGATTTAAGGGAATTTTGGGCTCTATCTTATTTTATTTAATTCCTAAGAGCTTTTCCGTAGTTCAATTCCAATTACTTGGAATAGCTTGTTTTCATTTGGGTTGATTTAGGGTTTAACTAGGTGAGTTGGTTAATTAACCTAATCTTTTATTCACTTGAAAAGTGAATAAGTATCCAGAAAGGAATTTAATTCCTCACTTCTCACTTTTGAATTAGAAAGTTTGAGAGTAAAACCCAAAATCCTCTTCATGAGGAAATATTGTTTTGTTCATTGTGGGAGATACAAGCATGGGATCGTCATGAGATCGGCCTCATTGGATCTAGCTCAGGGAGACCTTGGATTGCCATGACTTTTGACAATTTTCATAGGTTTTTATTTTATTTCTCATGTTTCTATATTTTCCCTTTTGGCTATGAGCTAGGACTCTCTCATTTTATTGTTTTAGCTTTGTTTCTTCTTTCATCTTTGGTAGTCATTTGTTAGGAGGTTGAAAACTAATGTTCTCCTTTGTTTCTATATGCTAGCTCTACCCAGTTAGGTGGGTATGAGCATTTCTCTATTTTTTGGGATGTAGGTTTGAGCTTTTACACCATTATGCAGGTTGTTTGTGCATACAAACTTCAAACCTAAACTTTACTCAATATTCATGGTTTTTGTACCTAAAGACCAAATGGGTTTTAATTTCAATTTTGTTGAGTTTTGAAGTTCTCACCTCAATTTGTGTGTCACCCAATTTTCTTGGCATGGTTTTGGTCGTGGATTTATATTATCCATAGGATGTCAATCCAACCATGGTTGCATCTTTATGTTTGCATTGGGATGTGTGTCACATCCATACTCCCAAATTGTGTTTGGTTGAATGATTTTATACCTAGTGTTATTGTTTCTGATTAAACCCTTGTTTTTATTTTGTGGACACTAGGATTCATGTAGAATCCATACTCCTAGATTGAGAATGGTTGAGTGAGTTCATGATTTTTTTTTTGGTTGCATCATTTGGATTTTTGTAGAATCCATACTCCTAGATTCAAGGAAATTGAGTGAGTTCATGATGTATGGTTTTATTATGCTTTTGGATTCATGTAGAATCTGTACTCCCAAGCTTGTATCGGTTGAGTGTTATTTCTCTTGTGTTCTCATCTAGCACTGATTTTATGATCTTTGTGATGGTGTTACACCCACACTCAAGCACATGCATGTGCATTTTTCAAGTGACTTGTGAGGCCTGAACTCCTAGTTATATTTTGAAGGAGTTATTTTCTTTTGGGGTTGGGTTGGGAATATGCATGCCTACGAGCACTCAACATTGGATGAGCATGAGTAGGGTAGGGTAGCACCATGAAGGGGCTTTTACTGCAACCTTGGTGACTATTTCATAGGTTGGCATGAAGAAGGCTTAATTAAGTGAGAACTAAATAAATTATTGGGTAATAAATTTAAGATAATAAAAGTATATGTAAGCACCTGGTGTTAGTCCAAGGACATAGTGCATGCACCTTCCATTGGGGAGTTGATGTTGCATGATACTAGATTGGGCTACCCAATGCCAAATGATTTACCCTCTAGTGAGTCTTTACATAGTTGATCCATAGAGTGTCTAGACAAGACTTGTTGTAGTTGCATTGTCCCAAGATCTTGGTTTCAGTCATCTTTATTGTCTGACATGAGTGTTAGCCATGGACATTTCCTTTATGTGTTTTTGTGGTTAGATCATTATCTCCATCATCACAACAGGAGTGGACCTATGGGTTCCATGTGGTTGGGAGGTGTAGCTACCTATACCAATGTTGGGGACTAGTGTACAAAGAGAGTCTATTTCCAATTGAGATTGATGCTTGATGTTCACTTGGTATTTCAATTTTTCTAGATTATTTTTCCTTGTGATTTATTCTTTAATTTGAATGCCTGGATATCATGTTTAGATTTTTTAGTTTCATTTGATGCATTCCTTTATTATGGTGTTATAGGATATGGTTAGATGATGTGATTGACTACTAGTTGGAGTATCTATGCTTTGATGGATTAGCATGTTAGATCTTTTTGTTTTTATGATGTTAGTTACTTTCATAGTAGTAATTCCCTCATAAGACAACTTTGACTATCTAGTTGGCCATTTGGGATGTTATGCACGAGGGATGGCTGGGCCTTTGAGGTCTCATGATGTTATTATGGCTAGGAGGAACCACACATGAGTTTTAGTTGTGTTGGTTCTTAGATGCTTATGCTTTCCTTCATATGATGTTTGGTTTATGAACCATGTATGTTCATTGTGATGTTGTTTTATGCATGTTCTTTTATATGTTGTTACAAATTAAATGGATAGATATTTTCTCCTTCCTATTGCTTAGTGACTTGTCTTTTATGCTCTTGAGTGATCATTCCTTGATTTACATGGATTTGATACTCCCCAATGTGGAGGTTTTATGTTTTTATGCTTTTTTGTCTTGTCTCATTTTTGTAATGTTGGCATTCTTCATATGGGAAGGGTAGTTCCTTGCATGAGCAAGTACTTCCTTGCACAGAGTTTGAACTTCCTCAAGTGGCATGTTGTGAATCCTCACATGGAGTAATGCACTTTCTCATGCATAGTGATGCAAATTTTTGTGTTTGATTGGAGACCAATACACTTCCTCATGCAATAAATAGGGGGCATTTAGGCTTAGCTGAGGAAAGTTTGAAAGTTGATTTTGGACACCTTGTTGAATTTCACACCTTTCCAATTCAAAATAGTATTTCTATGGGGTTTTAAAATATATCATGAAATTATAAGGATGTATACTTAAGATATATTTTAATATATGTGATGATTCATTCTAGATAGGTTCTAGGCCTCTTCGGGCTAAGATAAAGATTCTAGGAAATTCCAGGGCTTCAAAAATTTAGACTTGGCCAAATTTTAGGGCTTTAGGATTTCAGGCTTAACCAAATTTTGGGAGTTTTCATTATCTTTCAGCATGGTGTCTAGTAGATGAGTGGATGTAACTTTGAGCCCTCGTCTTCTGCATGACCATTGTTGGTCTCTTCTTGTGATTCTTGATTATGATATGATTAGTGGATATGGACTTGTGCATGTCTAACCATGCTAGGAGCTCTTACTTTGGGATTGAACGAGAAAATTCCCTTGGTATATTCTCATAATTCATGTGGTCTTTGGTTTGTCAGTTACAGTTAGGCTTGGAGATCCTTAGAAGTAGTTGTAAGACTTCCGCTGGTATAGGTGAACATGTGAGTCTTGCCATGCTCCCTATTCTCATCACCTTGTCTTGGTGTTTCATTATTGCACTCGATTACTTTATATTGTTGTTTATTAACTTATCTTTAAAAAATATTATTCAATGCATTTTTTATCCTTGTGTTCCATGGATCTTCTAGCAAGGCATTACACAATTTATGAAGAAAGGTAGAAACAAGTAAGTATATTGGTTCCCCCGCCCCCCTCTCAATATACTATTATGTAGTTGGGACCAACAATTGGTATCAAGGATTAGGTCCTTAGGAGAAAAAAAATAACAGATCAAGGAAAATATCAAGATGTTCAAAAGAGAGGCACCAAATTTCTATATGGAAACTACAACTCATGGTGCAAGAAGATGTGTCTGCATCTAAAGATTCTTGGAGATGCCTACTGGAGGCATATAGAGGTAAAATACTTTGAACCACAAGGTCAACTCTCTTCTGATGAGTTGAAAGAGAAGGAGATACACATGACCACAATGGATGCCCTAGCAAGAACATTCTTATACTCATAATACAAAGATGTGGAGGAACTAGAGATAACCCATGAAATGTGGGTGAAATTGAGGGTTGTTTATAGTGGAGACAAGCACGTCATGAGGGCTAGAGTTGAAAGCCTATGAGGAAAATTTGATGGCATGAGAATGCAAGGAGAGGAGATCAAAGCCTATGGAAAGCAAGTAAAATATATCATGCTAGCCATCATAGCATGTGTTGGAGTAATATCAAAAGATGAATGCATAAGCAAGATGTTGAGAACCTTGCTACCCAAGTATGCCATAAGGGTGTCAACCATTCAAGAGCTAAGAAAAATAAACAAGATGGTGTATCACTTGATGCACTAATAGGAAAATTCATTTTTTTTGAGCTTAGCAACTATGAAAATACTCAATTATCAAGAGTTGAGATGATATTCAAAGCCTTGGTTGCTCCAATTGCAACACTAAAGGGAAAAGGAGAACTAAGCATGTGTAGACACGGGAAGGAGTTGGAATGTATGTACACTAAAGAAGTAGAAAAAGAATAACTAGAATCTATGTTTGCAAAAAGAATGGCCAGAGGAAAAGAAAAGTACAAAGGTAAGATTCCTTTCAAATGTTTCAACTACAAAAAGGTAGGACACAATGCTACTAGATGTCCTAAACATGTCATGAAAGAGACTAGAATCTAGAGAGAGAGAAAATTTGGAATGGATCCAACAAGAATTAGTCAAAGCAAAAAGAGAAGAAGTGGTGTTACATCATTGAAGAAGGTGTTACTAATGAAGAGTCAACTAGTGACAAGGAAGATGATAAGGATGAAGTATCATTTTTCATGATTACATAGGAAAGAGTGGAGAGATCCCTAATAATTAGTACTAGTATCCACAAGAAATGGATAATAGATAGTGGTTTCTCGCACCACATATTAGGTGGTAGGAGAAAGTTCCATGAGGTAAAGGCCTATGATGGAGGAATGGTAAAGTTTGGAAACAACTCACCATCCACAATTATAGGAAAAGGTATTGTAGCCCTAAACGAGTCCACTACATGTGAAGATGTGTATCTACTGGAAGGACTAAAATATAACCTGTTGAGTGTAGCTCAGCTAATGGAAAAAGGCTAAAAGTTTGAGTTCAATAAAAAGTTGCAAAATATTTGACAAGATAGGGAAGTTTTTGGCTATAGGTAAGAAAAGTAGAGGTAACCTATTCTACCTCAATATTTATGGCAATACTTGTATGGTAGCTATGAATGAAAATAGTTGGCTATGGTATAGAAGACTATGTCATGTGAATTTTGATTGCATTGTCAAATTAGGAAGAATTATATACAGGGTTTATCCCCCATTACTAAACCTAATAATGTCATATGTAAGGACTATCAATGAGGAAAGTTGGCGTGCTCAAGTTTCTCTAGTAAGTCATTTACTTCTAAACATGTACTAAATATAGTCCTTACTGGCTTGTGTAGTCCCATGAGGATGAAGAGTGTATCTGGAGATATATAGTTTATGTTTTTTATCGATGATCTTTCTAGGATGATGTGGACTATTTTCTTAAAAGAAAAATTAGACACCTTCTACATGTTCAAGTTCTATAGAGAAAAGTGAAAAGAGAAACCAATATGGCATTGAAATTCTTGAGATCAAATAGGGGAGGTCAGTTCACCTCATGAGAATTTGAGAGCTACTACAAGGAGCATAGAATTTGGAGGCAAATATTATCCCCTGGGACTGCAAAATGGGGTCATAGAGAGAAGAAAAATGACCATCATAGACTGTGAAAGAACATTGATGATTGAAAACAATATTGTACAAATATACTGGAGGGAATTTGTGAGCATAGCAATGTACACCTTGAACAAAGTACAAGTGAAGAAAGGGATGAATAAGACTCCCTATGAATTGTGGTTTTGTCACACACCATCTGTCAGCTACTTTAGGGTATTTGAAAGCAAGTGCTACATTGAGAGGGATCAATACCAAGGGAAGTTTGAGCCCAAGAGAAATGAGAGTATCTTCTTAGAATACTCTACTAATAGTAAATCTTATCGGTGTCTTAATCTTCCAACAAACAAGAGCATGGAGTCTGCCAATATAAACGTAGATGAATTCTCAAAAAAGAATGAAGAAGATTGTAAGAAAGAAATAGAGGATTACAGAAAATTTGAGTACATCCAACTCAAAAGCACAGTGGAGAGAGTATAGTAGAGGAAGATCTTTTGCAAGAAGTCATACCAACTCAACCTAAAGAAGCTCAACAAGGAGAGTCGAGAGATTAGATGCCCGAAAGAGAATCGATATTGGCAAAATATGCAAGGAGAGATCACTCAGCAGATCAAATTATTGGTGACAAAGATGTAGGAGTGACAAGTAGAAGAAAAGCGAGGGAGGCAGTCTTCTTGATATCACACACATAACCTAGAGAAACAAGCGAGGCTCTAAAAGAAAAAGTTTAGAAGAAGGCCATGGAAGAATGATTAGATTAGATAATGAAGAATGAAACATGGACCATGGTAGCTAGACCTAACAACAAGAATGTCATAGGAACAAAATGGGTGTTCAAAAATAACATGAATGAAGAAGGAAAAGTGGTTAGAAATAAGGCAAGGCTTGTTTGCAAGGGATGTACATAAGAGGAAGGAATAGACTATGGAGAAACACTTATACTAGTAGTTAGACTAGAAGGAGTCTATATACTCCTAGCATTTATAGAACACAAGAACTTCAAGGTATGCCAAATGGATGTGAAGTTGGCATTCTTAAATGGAGTTCTGGAGGAAGAAGTGTACATAGAGTAGCCTGAACGGTTCAAGAATGAACAAGGAAGGAATCAAGTATGTAGATTGAAGAAAGCACTATATGGTGTCAAAAAAGTACCAAGAGTGTGCTATGAGAGACTACACTCATATTTGATAATAAAAAATGGGTTCACTAGAACTAGTAACAATTTCAATCTATACATGAAGCATGAAAAATAGGTAGGCTTTCTGATTGTAGATATCTTTGTGGATGATATCACCTTCAGAGGAGATGACAAATTAATGATAATTTTGTAGAAGTAGTGAAGGAGTTTGAAATTTCCATGATCAAAGAGATTAAAAAAATCATTGGACTCCAAGTGTCCCAACTCAAAGGAGGGATCTTCATTGGATAGAATAAGTACATAAAGGAGGTATTTAAGACATTTGAGATGGAGGAAGAAAGACTAGTAGGGACCTTGATGGTGACTGGATGCAAATTATCAAGGAAAGATGAAAGTCCCAAGGTGAAATAGACACTTTACCAGTCCATGATTGGTAAACTACAATATGTAGTGCATAGAAAACCAGACATTTTACAAGCAGTTGGAATTGTGACTAGGTTCTTAGCCAATCCAAAGGAATCACACATGGTAGATGTGAAGTAGATCTTCAAATATCTAAAGGGCACTAAAGAGTATGGCCTATGGTATCCTTGCAAAGGTACTTTTGAACTAAATGTTTTTTACTGATGTAGATTGGGCAGAGAATATAGATGATAGAAAGAGCATAACCGATAGTACATTATTTCTTGGAGGAAGACTAGTTGCATGGACCAAAAAAAAGAAAACTCCATATCACAACTGACCATAGAAGTAGAGTATGTTACTATAGAAATAAATTGCACTTAGGTTGTTTGGGTCAAACAACTACTTGAAGGAATTCAAGAGAAAATGGAGAAACCGGTAGTCATCAACTATGACAACACCAATTCAATCAACATATCCAAAAACCTAGATATGTACTCAAAGACTAAGCATATATCCATCAAGTTGTTGGAAGTCTTTAATTGAAACACTAAGATACTAAGAGGGGGGATTAATTAGGATCTCTAACACTTTTATCTTTTAGCACAACTTTAGTGCATTCACCACATTTACCATCTCATATCTAATGCTTGCATAACATAACTTCTAAAATCAAATCATGTAACATGTAGATCTAACTATCAATCACATGCATGAAATGAAAGCACATAACACAAAGATTTGGTTACCCAAAAACCCTCCAAGGTGAAGGTAAAATTGGGGTGGGGATGACACCCACAAATCTTCACTACTGCAATAATAAAGTGAACATGTTAGGGTTACAAAGGTTTGTTAAAACCACTTTGTTAAGATATTATCCTTGACTCAATCTGTTAAAATTGATTCATTACCTGACCCTCAATTTGCTTCTGATAAGTTGGTTTCAGATCTCCTCTCTTCAATATGATTTGATCTCTAATTTGATATAGCTTTACTACCCTTCACTACTTCAAAAGGTTGCTTCCTCTATTCTTCATAGCTGAACTCTTTTTCCTCCTTTGCAATGTTCGCACTATCACCATGATCTACTCTGTGATCGCATGAATAGCTTGTTTTCCTTATGTTTCTCAATGACCCTTGCTCTTCATCTCTTCACTCTCACACACACAAATAGGGTTTTGGATCTATCTATTTAAAGATATCTAAAGAGTTTTCTAGACTCTTTCACTTTGCCTCTAATTGGTTATTCACCACCCATAGGGATTTTTGATCCATGGAATAAAAAATGTAATAATCTTTGTAAAAACCTCTACAAATATTACATGTCTTGACCATGTTGGCCTAAAATAATTTACCTTAAATTTTGCATCATTCCTGACTTGAATGTCAATTTTGCATAGCTCGACACAAACTATTTTTGATGCTCAGCCTTCACTATTCTTGTTATTGTTACTCGATCTCTATTGTACTCCTCATTGACTGTGTAACTCGACATCAATATGCTTTGATTGATTGGTAGTGATTATGCTCGGCTTGTATTAAAAATACTCAACAACCAAAGATTTTCTCGGATCCTATAGAGCTTGGCATATACATGTTTATTTACAAGTCTATCACATGACTCAGCCTATATAGAGTAGTTTAGTCATAGTGATGACCAACTGACTCTACCTTATATATGACTAAGTGTTTGATAGTAATAGACAACAATAGTTAGAGATACCAACACGAGTACCATTTTCTAATAGAGAAGGTGCAATAAAAGGAAGTTAGGTTGGTATACATACCAACCAAGGAATGACTAGCAAATATCTTCACCAAGCCTCTTCAAAGGATATTTTTGAGTATCTAAGTCACTAATACATTTGGCAGTGTTTTGCGACATCAATTTGTATTTGGCATTTTTTTTTGTCTTATAACCCAACGACATCACAATTGCGACATCATCAGGTTATAAGACAAAAAAGAAAAGGGCGCATTTCTCATAATGTTTAAGAGAGCACCCAATGAATCAGATCTCCCAGAGCGAAAAAACCCCTTAGGGCCAGACTCCGAGCATAGCTTATCTACCCATGATCGATTCCAGGAATGAAAGATGGTACTATTCGAACTGCTCTTGATACCGGATGTGGGGTGTGTAACATTCTCTCTTGTTTATCTAGCTATATACTTGTGGAAATAGAGCATAACTAGTTTTATACAATGTCTCATTTTTACTACTATTTTCTTCAAGCTTTCCAAAATGTTCTCGATAGAGTTCTCGATATGGCTCTCCAAAATGTTTGAAATAGCAGATGTAAATGATTTTACCTCATTTTTTACCACAACTCCTTTCTGAGAAGTGGGTTTGTAACTCAACAACTTCACATCAGACATGGGTTGAGAAGCTAAACCAAGATCTGATATGAGAAACTGGCAAAACATTAGAATAATAAAAGCAAAGAAGGGCTTCATTATTAAAATGTAGCTTCACACTATTTCTTACGATGGAAACCAAGCTCTGAAACCTTTGAAAGAGTTCCAAGACAATCAGAAATGCTTCTCTTTTGCAGAAAAAGATTTCAGAGGGAGAAATGTGATAATATGAGTTTTTGTTGATTGAAAATAAGCTGTCAAGCAGAGGGTATTTAAAGACGTGGAGGTCTAAATTTCAGTGCTCTTTAAAGTTGGATGAAATATAAAAACCATTAAATATCACTTGATGTTTTCACTGACTATTGGAAATCAATTCAATGGTTGTAATGTGAGCTTGATACACCAAATATCATCCCATCTATAATGGGCTTTATCTATCTTCATCTTTATGATTGGGGACATTTATTCCTCCAAGGTAGATTTGGTCTTCCACTACCTCATTTAAAAGAAAAATATTTTCCTTCAATTATTGATCCACACACATTCCCCACATGCCATAAATTTCAGCAATTTGAACACTCCTTCACTCAAATCTATTTCTAAATGTTGTGAATTCAAAATTAAAGATTTAACAACTTTGAGAGAACAATGTGGATGTAAAAGGGATTTTATGTATGGCTAGGGGTGAGAATTCCTTAAACTCAAATTAGCTTTAAAAAATTAAGAAAAAAATATGCACATTGATTTGAGATGAAAAACTACATATTGAAACCCTTACTCAACATTGACACATCTCAAATCAATTGAAGCAATGAAAACTTTAAAACATTATGAAATTCAAGCCAAAAATCATATATTTAAATGCCTTACAATGTAAAGAAAGCAAAAACCTATGCTTGAGGTTAGCCTCTTTGAACTTGGAGAGTTGAGGATTTTATTCTCCATCACCTTCATTAACATCACCACAATCTCTTCAACACACTTAGTGACAACCTAATCATTATCAATGATTAAGAAAATTTATCATAGAGCCTGTCAATGAGCTTGCAAAATGGTAGTGTAGAGGATTTTAGAAAATCATGCATGTTGACTTTAACCCATAGGAGGACAAATATCTAAGTCACATACATCTCAAGAGAAGGGGATGTTGAATTCCCTGGGAGATTGTGCAAACTTGAGCACATAGAGGCAAAGATATTGCACAATCTTTTTTTACAAAAAGTCATGCCAGACACAATAATAAATAATCAAGGGAAGATACATACATATTGTTTGGTATTGTAGCATAAA
Source organism: Cupressus sempervirens (assembly GCA_028749045.1). Classification (NCBI taxonomy): domain Eukaryota; kingdom Viridiplantae; phylum Streptophyta; class Pinopsida; order Cupressales; family Cupressaceae; genus Cupressus; species Cupressus sempervirens. The sequence continues at coordinate 366,006,978 of CM053784.1, forward strand.
TTAAGTTAATTACATAATCATATTCTTTATAGAGGTGTTAGAGGATGAGTAGATAATATCTATTCATATTACTTCTAATTTGTGCTTAAGTAGTAAAAGTGAATGATGACAATCCTGAATACCCAAAGTTGGATGGAGACAGAACGTGGTAGTGAACACCTTATTCCTACTGGCACAATAGATGTGCCACCAAGATTGTACTCCCCCACTACGCCTTCAAATTTTCTTCCATGGTCACCAAGGGAAATGTGTGTATCATTTTCTCTTAAGATCTATTTGGCTATAGGAAAAAGAATGTGGGAATAGGAATGTGTATTCTAGAATTATTATTCTAGAATAGAAAATAAGAATACATATTTCTATTCTTGTTTGGTTGAGTCAAAATTTGATGGGGAATTCACAGACCCAAAAATTTATAGTTTCTAAAAAATATAAAATTGAAATAGGAACACATATTCCAATTCCACCTATTTAGGTAGAATTACAAATGGTCAATTTTACAACAATGTTTTTTCCAATTTTCAATATCCTCCTCTTCACATGCATAAAACAAAAATGAAAATGTTATAATCTATCATAAAAATGGTCTTTATGTAATGTGTATACTACCATAGTCCATACACAATTTTGAAAGACTACAATCAAAATCTAGACACCAAAGTGATGTCCAGTTATAGATTAATCAAAAACAAGGCTTTTCAAATAACTCGTAGGTCATTAGGATTATAGATTTTATTTTTAAGAATTTTTTAGAATTTTTGTTTCTTATCCACCAAAGCTATATTCATGTATAGAATCTTGTGAAAATAATTATTATACAATCCACATTAACTTTTCAGAGAAGGTAACAATATAAACTTTTCAGAAGTCACCCATGGCTTAAACTTTTCAAAGAAGGTAACAATATAAACTCAAAAGACTTGATTGGTCTTCACCAAGAGTGCAGGTCCCAAGATGATCACACAATATAATAACATGACTCCATTGGCCAACATGCCAAGAGGGTGGATCTCAATAGCATTTAAACAGCAACAATGAGTATATATCAAATCTCTGAACCAAATAATAACAAAGCATTATCAACAACAATATGTCAACAAATCAATAACCAGATAATTTATGTGCTTTTTCATGACTATGTTTGACTCATATAATTGTGATCTCTCTAGCACTATGATGTCATTTAATATGTCTTGCTAAAACTTGTAAATTTTGTTCCTTTTGCCATGTCATATAATATGTCTTGGCTTCTAGCTTATATGTTTTGAAATTTCTGTTAGGCCTTGTAGCTTGTATGATTTGATTGTTGGAGAGCTTCTACAGCTAAGCAAGAAGGCCATTTCATGAGTTATATAGTCGTACGCTCGGGTATGAAAATTGCATATTTTTTAATCTAATGTATATTTTAACTAGACTTGTAGCTTATATGTTTTGAAATTGTTGTTAGGCCTTGTAGCTTGTATGATTTCATTATTGGAGAGCTTCTATAGCTAAGCAAGAAGGCTGTTGCACGAGTTATATAGCCACGCACTCGGGTATGAAAATTGCATATTTTTTAATCTAATGTATATTTTAACTAGACTTTTAGCTTATATGTTTTGAAATTGTTGTTAGGCCTTGTAGCTTGTATGATTTGATTGTTGGAGAGCTTCTACAGCTAAGAAAGAAGGCCATTGCATGAGTTATATAGCCACGCGCTCGGGTATGAAAATTGCATATTTTTTAATCTAATGTATATTTTAACTAGACTTTTAGCTTATATGTTTTGAAATTGTTGTTAGGCCTTGTAGCTTGTATGATTTGATTTCTAGAGAGCTTCTACAGCTAAGCAAGAAGGTCGTTGCATGAGTTATATAGCCACGCGCTCAGGTATGAAAATTGCATATTTTTTAATCTAATGTATATTTTAACTAGACTTTTAGCTTATATGTTTTGAAATTGCTGTTAGGCCTTGTAGCTTGTATGATTTGATTGCTAGAGAGCTTCTACAGGTAAGCAAGAAGGTCGTTGCACGAGTTATATAGCCACGCGATCAAGTATGAAAATTGCATATTTTTTAGTGGCTTAATGTTGTAAGGTCTCTTGAAATAAGACCTTCAGGCGGTTGGTCAAAGTTTTACAAATATTCTTATCTAGAAATTTTCCTAGAGCAATTGACTAAATGTTATAAAAGGTGATTGGATTAAATGTCTTAGGAATAAAGTCAAAGAAAGTATTTTTAAAATATTAAAGTATTTAGCTAGGTCTAAGAAGATTTGTGTACTTTTGACAGTTTTTCTTAGTTTGTGAAATTTGTGGACCAAAGTTTTCATAGCCCATTTTTTGCTTCTGCAAAGAACAATCATGTCAGATAATATAAGTGAAGAACAAAATAGGGAGACAATCGCTAGATTGTAGTCTAACTTGAAAAGAAAAGGTGATGGAAAATGTTATTGTCCTTGCAAAATTTGTAAGGGCTTAAATCATAGAAGACTGCTAATCAAAATAGCTAAGAGACATTGTAGGTAGAATGGTCACATTGAAGGGGGGCATGACTATCATCCACTGGTAATTCGTTCATTATATCATTTTAACAAACTATATACATATGAAATCACTTGACGATGAGTTGATGATCATGGTTTATTCATATTAATCAATTTTATATAAGTTGATCTCCCTAGGGAAGTACATGATATGAACCACAACAATTCAAAGAATATAGTTTTCGAAGTGGAGGAACATGGAGGTGCAAATATCCAAGGTGAAGATAATGATCCCATGGAAGATGACGATCATGCGCCAGAAAATGCAAATGAAGATGATGGTATAAATACATTGATCCAAGACACATTTAGTCCAAGCGTATCTAATCATGATGATGATGATAGCCTCGATGTACCTCTACTTGAGAAGGCATACGAGCCCCTATATAAAGACTCCCAAACAACTCTTCTCTCTATTGTATTGTTGTTGTTGAACTTGAAGGTTATGAGTGGTTTATCCAACATAACAATGTCACGTATGTTAAGGTATGTCATATATGTCTTTATAGTTAACAAAGGGTGAATAATGTACCACTAATATTGTTTATATTAGCAACTTATATTTTTTCCTGTAGATTGATAGGCGAGTTTTTGTTACCATCATCAAATATTCTACCTTGCTCATATTGAGAATTATCTGTTGTTATGAAAGATATTGGAATGGAGTATCAAGAAATACATGCCTATCCCAATGATCATATTATATATTATAAAGAACATGAATTTGCAACACAATGCCCTGTATGTCATACAAGTAGATATCGAACAGATCGACTAACAAAAAAGGTGCCTCAAAAGGTTCTTCGTTACATCCCCATTATTCCACGGATGTGACAATTATTTAGGTGTAGTAGCTTGGCTCAATTTATGGATTATCATGCACACAATAGAAGTTAAGATGACATTATTCAAATCCCTGCGGATGGTTCGGCATTTATGCACATAGAGGAAAAGTGGCAACACTTCAAAGAAGAACCTCATAATCTCATTCTTTCATTGGCAGTGGATGGTGTCAATCCGTTTGGAGAGATGAGATCTGTTTACTTGGTGTGGCTTGTTTTTGTTATCAATAATAACATTCATCCGTGGATGTCAATAAAGAGGGAGCACATTATGTTGGCAATGATTGTTCCAGGTATCTTATCATTTGATAGTTATTAACTTACATGTACTTACAAATCTTGCAGTAAAACGGTCACAATAATTATGTAATGTTACTGTTCATTCAAGTAGGTAAATATCAAGTTAAAGATATGAATGTATATATTGAGCCTCTTATCGACGAGTTGGTGGAGTTATGGAATGGTGTCACTATGTATGACGTGTCTAGACCAATAGGACAAAGACAATTTCAATTCCATGCAATACTTGCATGGACAATACATGATTCCCCAGGGCTAACACATTTTTGTGGTATGTTATAGTGAATTCAAGTTGCGCACGATAATTCTAATTATAAAAATCAACATATTTAATAATCCAATTATATCATTATCTTGTAGGTCTTCAAACAAAGGGAAAATTTGCATGTCCAGTTTGTGGTCCTAAAATGAAATCTTGTCATTCAAAAATTTTAGGAAAGCAGGTGTTTGATGAGTGTAGAAACTTCCTCCATAGGAATCATAAGTATCGAAGTACAAAAAATCATCTTTTCAATGGGAAAGAAGAGACTACATCAAAGCCACGAAGAATGACACCTCGCCTATGGAAGTTGGAATATAATAGAATTAATCGTCGAGGTAATGTCATTCCACCTAATGGTTTATGTTTGTAATTTATATATTTCTATTGTGATTTTTGTTTACTAATTGTGTAATTGATGATCGTGAAGGTCGTCAAGGCAGTACTGACAACCTTCCAAAGGGACTAAAAAGCTATCCCAGAAAATTTAGCAGGTTGCCCTACTACGAGCACTTACAAATTGTGCATTTGTTTGATTCTATGCATATTAGAAAGAATATAACAGAGACATTGTGAAAAATATTGGATGGAAGGCGTGACAAAGAAAAAATTGTCAAAATTTGTAATGACATTCATGAATCCAATCATGCATTGAAGAATTTCATTCACTCAAATAGCAATAGAGATCAGATTAATATAAGTGCCCTTCCTTGGTCATTAATGGAGTAGCAAAGTGATGCCATAAAAGAAGTCATACAAAAAATTTGATTTCCCACAGGATTTGCTGCGAACATAAACAATCTCATATAAAAAAAAAGTGAATTTGGGCCAAGGCTCAAAACACATGATTGGCATACTTTCATCAAGGTAAGGTATGTTCTTCTGTATTTACAATATATTCATAAACTGCGTGTATTGTTCGTTATGTTATGTTAGAAAATAATGAAATGATTGGTTTATAATTACCGCAGTACATGCTTCCTTTATCTCTCCCAGAGCCCTTCAACAATAACATCAAACAAGTGATATACGATCTTGGAAAATACATGAGGTAAGCAGTAATATCTGTTCAATTTGTTGTATATATTTATTATATTTGTGATTTGTTTTTCTTGCTATGTAATCTATTGTATATTATTTTGTAAAGTCTCGTATCTATATATTTTTTGTGACTTGAATCTCTTAATGTAGGTGGTTGTCATCTAAAGAAATCCATAAAGAAGATATAAACTATTGGAAGAGAAGAATTCCTTATTTACTGTGTGAAATGCAAAATTGTCTATCTCCAACTTTTTTCAATGCACAGGAACACTACCTCATACACCTAGTTGAGGAGATTGAATTGTGTGGACCTGTACACACTAGGTCAATGTGGATGGTTGAGAGGCACTTGAAATCTTTGAAGGCTTTGGTTCGACAAAGAGCACATCCTGAGGGTTCTATGGTATACTAGACTATGGTGTATGTTACTGAATATCTTCCTAAGTTTGCATCAAATATCCGTGTAGATTGCATTTGGGATCTCGAGCCTTTTAAAAAATTAGAAGGGGAGTACTTGATGGGGAAAGGTACATTCAAGAAAGTGAGAGGTAATAAATTATAAGATGTTATTGTAATAAATTATTTCTTAATTTTCAAAATAAATTGGTTGTAAGTTGTCTTTTTTTTTTTTGTACAAGTGCTCGAGAGTGGGATGCACTACATTTGTATATTGCAAACAATCTTTGATTGGATGACGGTATGGATTGAACTATGTCAACATTCTGGTCGGACATTAACATGGGAAGGTGTATCTTCATTGGTTAAAGAAGCTCATCGTAATGGAGATTCCAATGTTACGCAAAGGGAAATAGATTTAGCACGTGGTTTAAGAGATTTCTAGGTATGTACGAATTTATTAATCACCCGTATGTTTATCAACTCATGATACAATAATTTTGACATGTTTCACATATTATTGCAGGTTAAACACCACAAGGCTATGTTCTGTAATGGTTAGAAATTTTGCATCGAAGTGTTGGATGACACGAAGAAAACTTGTGATTCAGGAATAACTGCAGTCTTTCAAGTGACTAATATTTCATCTAGAAACGACTTACATCCTTGAGAGTCTGAAAATTGATACTATGGAATTTTGGATGATATACTAGAGTGTGACTTTAGTTCCTTCAAATTAGTACTCTTCGTTGTCAAATGGTATAGGCTACGACTTAATCAATATGATCTTGATAGAACTGTTATTGAACATGATAATGGATTTACAATGGTTAATACAAGGTCGTTTGAGCCAGTTGGGGATGAGCCCTATGTTCTTCCAAGCCAATGTGAGCAGGTATTTTACTCAGAGGTTCTACATAAATCGGGTTGGTCATTTTTTGTTAGACATGAACCAAGAGGAAGGCCAATAAAGTATAATGTGATGGAAAAAGAAGATACCGAAGAAGTAGAAGATGATGTAGATGATGCTTCTGATGATGATGATGATGATGATGTTGATGTTGATGATGATGATGTTGATGATGACGATGATGACAGCTATGATGATGATGATGATGATGATGATGACGATGACGAGGAGGATGATGATAATGATGATGATGACGACGACGAGGATGATGATGATGATGAGGAGGAGGATGATGATGATGATGATGACGACGAGGATGATGATGATGAAATTTAGAGGTATGCCATCAATCCTTAATCTATTTAATATTAATTTCTTGATAGAAATATACTTGTCTTATATGGTTACATAGTTTATTCATTATCTGTTTAAAAGCTACAAGTTTCAATTAGAAATAGAATAGTGCTAATCTAAATTAACTATTAATCTAAATTAATTAAATAAAACTATTTAAAACACATATTGATGCGTGAATGTATTGAGCCTTATTTTCTTTCAAGTCAGAAGCATTTGTAAGTGTTTAGTTTAGAAAAGGGAATTCATTAAATATCTATAAAAGGGAGTTGTACCTAGAATAAAATTCATAGGGAAAACATAATATAAGTGCTTAGCCCTTCACTAATTTAATGTTTTTAATTTTTATGTAATGTACCTTTTAATGTTTTTAATTTTTATGTGATGCTTATGATGGATGTGATTATGATTATGATGTGATTATGCTCATGATAATTGAATTACATTTGTAGGAAACTGAACCCCTTTCAGGAGCATCCCACATAGTCTCATGGATCGACAAGTATAAGTCAATACTCCTTATAGACAATCTGTTTAATACACTTATCAATAGTAAGATTGATGTCTTCTAAGATCTCCCCCATTTGCAGGTACCAGTGAATAGGTATTTATCAGAAGTGTCTTCCTCAAGTGAGGGAAATATAGGAATAGAAGAGGAAAGTAAGACATGCAGTTTATCTAGAATAGGGAGATTAACTAGAGGTCAAAGGACTAGAAGGAAATTCAATAAATGCATGAAATTTTTCCTTGCTCAAGGGGGGTCATGTTCTTATGATGATGAGATGGAAGGCGACATCGAGGTGCCCTTGAGGTACCAACATCTACAAAAACATTGGGTACCCAAGGAACTTCCTCCAATAAACACTGATTTTTGTGTTAACGAGAGGATATATCGCATAGCACCATCATCATTACATGGTTTGGGCCTATTTTCTATGGACGGCATAAAGGTATCTTACAACAAAGTTTCTGAATTGATGGAGTATGTTGGACCATGTTACGATTACAAAAGTTGGATGCATATTGTTCAATATAAAAAAAGTATGCGTAGGTATGCCCTCTCGACAAATTATATACAACAAAAAGACAATAATCAAAGTAAAAGTGTGGCTATATACATTGATGGAAGGCCAAAAGCAACAGGGAATATTGTAGGTTTTTTAAATAGTACACAACCCGGGTCAACCATAAAGCAACCCAATTGTATATTTGAGGCACGTGAGGGAAATCGTGTATTCATTTGTGCGATAAAATCAATACGTGCAATGGAAGAGCTTCTTATTGATTACAATTTGAACCACATAGATACAAACGAGGCTACTATCATGGGGGTGGTACATACAATTAAACCAACTTCTAATCAATGATTCCAACATACCATTTAGTCAATAAATTTTTGGCTAACATTTTTATACTTGATCTTTGACACAGGGGTACAATATGGAGCAACCTTCATGAGGGGATGTTGGTGATGTTCCCGGCTCATCTACACATGAGCAGGTAAAACTCATTGTAATTGTGCAAACTAGATAGAAGCAAAATGTTATTTTTTTAATGTTGTTTTCTTCATTGTTTTGGAGTAATTTTGATAATACTAATACTATTGTTGTCACAGAGGGCCAGTGGTCGGAGGGAGGGAAAGGAACCTGCACTCCCTCAGCAGTCTGCCCCTGAGGAGGACCCATTTTATATTGATTTAGCAAAGACCAATGACCCGATCGGTTCGATTAAAAAGTTGCTAAAAAAAATTAGCAAAGAAATTATACGTTTGGCAACCATTAAGCCTACTACTCAGGAAATAAAAAATAGGGCATCTGAATTGTTGCACACCTCTGAAACCTTAAAAGTAAGTATTAATGAAATTTTAAATTATAACAACAGTTCAATAATCATTTTTATGTTATGCTATTTTATGAAATTAATTAAAATATGGATGCGTTGTCTTTACAGGGTCTTTTGTGTGATTTCGAGCCCCATTCCCATGATGAGGGTGCTGCAGGTGGTTCAAGTAGATCGCATGTTCCATTCCCCACTTGTGTTTTCCATTGAATATATATAGGAATTATCATAATCATTAACAATACATGCAATTAAGACTAAACTTATGCATGCTCTAACAATTTTATTCTTCATCTTTAGATCCTATGATGATGTCGCCTCCATCTAGGACAACCACAAATCTCTTTCCGACTGTTGAGTCGAAAACACGTAGCTTACAGGCATCAACTGTTGCACCATCTACTGGTACACAAATCCCTCTTTTTCTCTCTTTTGTTATGTGTTTAAGTGTTATGTGTTTATGATGTCATCTTTGAGTACATTATATATCAACTTACAGGCTCATTAAATATGTATGGTTAGCAATATTATATTGACGTGATATCCTAATCCCTGTTCCAAAACATATTCTTAATTACTAGAATATTTTCATCACACTGAAGAACGAGCCCTCAAGTGAGCAATAGGGACATCTATGATGCTTTTAGAAGATGAAAGTTTTCCAAAAAAAAACTTAAGGAAAAGCAAAAGAAACTAATAAAATGAGGCATCAGGTGCTTAGGACAACCTCTAGACTTGCAAAATGCTGTCCACATACAACAAACATAGCTACAAAATGAACATGAGATGCCCAGCAATAAAAGTTCCTCAAACATAAAGGGATGATCGGCTTCCTTGAGGTTGGTTGTTGATTCACTTCAGATGCTCCTACATCAAACTCCCCAACTAGGTAAAGACTAGTGAGAATGGCTTACAAATGGAGTTATGCAGTAGGACTACTTTTTTAGACTGTGTCAACCTACAGCAAACTCTATCGTTGACATAGATAGAGGTAGTTCTACCTATTCCAGCACTTGGTCGGGATTCTCACCATCCACCTACATAGTTTGTTCTCTTCTTTTCTTCACTCTTGTGGACTTGTGCTCACCATAGTCCAACCTCCTCTTCCAAAGAATTTTCTCTTCTTTTCCTCCACATAATCTCTCCTCTCCTCCCCTTCTTTGTGGAATCATATCCACAAAAAAATGACCACCTCCATGGATGCCCTATAACATTCTCAACTTTCTCTATATGTAATCAATTGATTCCCGCAAGAAAATATGCCAACATCTTTCCCTACCTTCAACAAAGGTAAACCAAATTATTTATCACAAAATTTATCAAAATTTGCACCATGTTCTTACATTGCTCCATCATCCTTGAGCTCTCTGTATTTCACTGCTGCAATCACATCTTCCTCATCTTCACTATCCCATCTATCTTACACCTTCCAACTTTATCCATCCACTCATGCTCTATTGCGAAAAACTATGCCCACAAATCTTCCTCTACCACTTCCTTAGCCTCATCTATCTCTTCTTTCAATCTTTCTCCAACACAGGATTGTCAAAATCCATCTAATAACAAATGCTCTCTTCTTTTTCTTTCTTTTCACCATAAATCACTTCAAGTCTTTCCAACTCTCACCTTTTTACCTTCTTTTCCAACTGTTCTCACTTCTATCCTCTATAACCAATAGGATTCTAGAAGAGGTACCTCTCCAAGATCTCTTTCACTCACTTCCATTCAGTGGAAAAAATTTGCACACATCTTACCTAGCTTCATTTCTGCTAGAGGATAGACAAATTATTTTGCACAACTTCTTTACTATTCACCCTTCTTGACACGCAGATCCTGGTGCAAATTGCCTCCCTTTGATGAAGATGGTTGCACACTCAGGAACATAGGCTCTAAAATACCATTTGATGGCAATGAAATCCACAATCACCAACAAAATCCAACCTTGTCTTCATGGCGACGAGAACTAAAACAAAATAAATTCATTTTCATAAAGCACATCTTCTATGACAAAAACTAAAGTAATGTAGTAAATAAATTTCCCACACAAAGAACATTCCATAATCACTTCAAATGTCAGAATACAATACAGATACATAGAAACAATATATTTGCACCAACAAGAAATTTTAAAAAAATCAATAAACAGAATATATCTGATAATAATCTCCTTCACAATTCACTTGACTAAGATATGCAATTCAAACTTGCACAACTTTAACAAAAATATGAATATGTAGAGTCTCCTTCCATACAATTTGGCAATTAATGGCATAAAGAATACAAACTTCTCCACATAAACCTGTAAATATTATCAATTAGATGTAGGCTTCTCTCATACCCTTATGTTGCCTCCTTTCTTAATTCCTTGTATATTCTTTGCACACAATCATCCCCCAAATCTAAGAATGGGAATCATTGAACAAGAAAGATCATAAGTTTTATTGAAAGTTTGAAGCTACTACTTGATAAATTATTTTTAGAAAGACATAGTAGAAAATAAGACTGAAAAATACATTAATTGTTGATTTTGTTTCACTGATGTTTACACAGCATAACAATTTCAATACATAAGAAGGACATATTTCCATAGCAAGTCAATTTGTGATATTGTTATCAGGATTTAGCTGTGTAATTTTTTAAGTCAAATTCATTAATGTATGATGTCCTCATCCTTACCCTAGTGACAGAATAGCAATAGAATACTTATGTGGTTAAGGGGTGGTAGATCTTGAGCACCAACAGCTAGCTAGCTTGCTTAATATGAATTACCTGAAGAATTTGCATATCACATCTTGAGAAACAGTGAGAAAGCAAGTCAACCATTTCCGAATTATTGATGTAACCTTGCAGACTTATTCATGTAACCTTGTAACCTTGTAAACTTGTAAACTTATGAAACTTTTTGCAATAGGAGCTACAGCATCATTCCCTAGATGTTCCTATGTTCCTAGCATGGGAACGGTGAAGGATGTCATATTGATCGTTAGTGACGATGAAGGCATTCCATTAAAAGTAGCCAAAGTTCCAAGTACTTTAAAGTTATTATTCTATAGTGATATAATAGTAATTTAGTTTTTGATCACTCTTCATCAACTAATGATCCCATGATTGTTTTGTAGGGAATGATGTTTTTTGGAAAAAACTTGGTGATGAGTGTTTGCGAATATTCGGGCCCACCATGCGTACCTGGTAGAACATCATATCCTAACTAAAACCCCAAACCACTGTTTTGATTTCATATCATTGCTAGAATAGTTTTCTTTTTCATCCATTTCTTGAACTATATTAAAGGTAGCTTCACTTCAGTTATGAGTCTAACATGTTTTTTTTTACTTAAAAGGTGGAATCTCCAAGACAAAAAGCTAAAGGATGATCTTATAGAGAGCATGACCCAACTCTTTGGACCTCGTGCATTTGAGAGAAACAAGCTCCTTGAAAAAGTTGGTTTATGTTTGAAGTATATTAGGGACCAGTACAAAAAAAACTTACGGGATAACCCTAGGTATGAGCGTCCGCCCTATGTTCCTGAGGCTGAGTGGTAGGCTCTGATTTTGGATGGAAAGTATAAAGCTAACAAGAAAAATACAATTACACCAGTAGAGAGTACACCGCCAAGGTATGTGATACTGTTGAAAATGTAATTATGTACTAATTAACCTTTATATTTATATTATCTAACATATTTCAAACTTTTCATAGATTGCTTGACACATCAAAGGCAACAAAGGCAAGACTAGAAAAGCACGGGACACACAAGCTCGGCTCTAGTGGTTTTTTGAAACTTTAAGCACGAGTTGTAAGTATTCTTGATCCTCAACTTTTGTAACTTTTGTATTTCCTTTTGATATTTTAACTACCCTCCATTGGTTGATGAAACAATGCAAGTAAAATTCACCATACCACGCAAAAATGCAAGGCTCAGAGTTCAAGAGATGCCTCACAGAAGAGGATAAGAGAATTGGCTTCGAACAAGGCTATAGAGCCATGGCTGAATGGCTACGAGCTGAAATCAGTGTGGAAGGTTCTAATAATGATGAATCTGAGCCACAGGTAAATAACTTAAATGAAATTTATTTCAAATTGAATACTTTACCAATTAGTCTATTTGATGTTAAGTTCCAATATAAAGTGAGTATATCTATTTTAAGCAAGCAATGATAACAATGCATAGGATGTTGGAATGTAGCCTGACAATCCTTCTACACAATCTATGAATGCTGAAGTTTCGCATGATGTGCATCCCAGTGGTGGAGGTATACATTTGCTATTAAATTTTTTATATGTAATTGCAATTGGTGTTTGGATTAACGTAACATTTTGTATAGCAGTTGTAGAGGATCGAGGCGTCAATGTTCATGAGTGTGTTGACGTTGAGTCCAAACAAAATGATGTGGTTAGATCAGGTAAAGAGCGTCACCGTTATGTTATTTAAAATAATTAAATACTTGTAACAATTATAATAAATTATTTTTAATTTAACTCTTTTATTTCTTATTACATAGGACCCCCCTTTGCAACAGCATAGGAATTTGAGATCATCAAGAACAGAGAAAAGAACTGATAAGGGGGAAATTGATGATGACACCGATGCTCCTCTTAGAACTTACATAGAAAAAAGAAATAGAAAGAAAAAAAAGAAATGATTGTCATCTACATACCTTAATTGATAATGACTGAATTTCATGTCTCAATGAATTTAATTATGTGATAATGAATGTTCATGAATTATGTGTTAATGCAAAATATTGATGAATGTTGCATGTTTATGAATCTAATGTGTTAATGAATGTTATCATGTGATATTGATTAAATGTTACATTTTATTAATGGTTGAAAGAATGAATGAATGTTAGATGTTAATGGGGAATGTAGAGTGATGTTAGGGGGAGGGGGGTGGGGCCAAATGAGCTTCCACCTTCACGTGGTTGGCCCTATTTAGTAGAGAATATTAAACTATTCTCGAAACAAATTTAAGCTCAATAAGATGTAAGTGAAGCTCAACTTGGCACAAATAGGGATTCAATATGATGTAAGGGGTCATTTGAAGTCCTAGGGTGTCCTAGGAAGAGTTATGGGTGGATGGTAGTGTTTACATGATGTAATAGGCTATTAAAGCCCCTAAATGATGTAAAATGCACTCAAAGTGCAAGATCTATTATTTCCCGCTCCTTCCCCAATATCAAATGCTTTAATTTTGATCTCCTTGAAGTCATCTTGGAGGCTCCTAGTTACGTCGGTACTTTCTTTAAACACAATGTTTGAACTCATTTTCTATCTCTTCACAGATTTTGGGTAAAAAAATCCTCACTGGTTGTTTATGATCTGTTTGTGGTATAGGTGTGCAACACATTGCGAGCGACATGTTTGTTAGTGTTCCAAAGGAAGATGCTATATTTATGAAGGTAAATTCTCTAAATGATTATCAATCACTTTCAGGATTTAATTTAAATTAGGAACCCATCTTCTTCATCGTCTGCTCCTTTTTTATTAGAAATTTTCCTTCTGGTAGTGCTCTGCTCCATTTCATAACTTTACCTTTTTCTGAAGCTATGCTCTTTGGTCTCCATGTCTATCTCTGTGTTTCTACCTAAATTTAGAGACCCAGATCCCTGTCCGATTCTTATTTATGAAATTATCTAACTTGTTTTTTAAGGTACAAGGTCTATTTATTTGTAGATACACATTCATTTGTCCTGTTCTGTCTGGAAGGGCAATGGGATTGGCAATAAGAAGACCCAGTAAGTGTAAAATCAATTATCATCATCATAGTTATAAGCCCAACGGAGACTTGGAGGCGCCATTGTTTCACAAAACATCTGGAAAGATGCAATCTCAGGATCAGTGTGAGAACTTATCGAGGGATCAAATGGAGCAGTTTCTTTTAGATGGGGATTTGTTATCCAAAGTGATGAAATACATGGATGCAAAAACATTGGCAATAGCCTCATGTGTTAATAGGATATGGCATAAAGCTGCACAAGATGACAAGCTCTGGGAAAACATATGTCTCAAGCATTGGGCTAACACTGGTTGTGGAAGCCATCAACTGAGATTTGTTGTTTTGGCTCTTGGTGGATTTCAAAAACTATATTCTCTTTCCCTTTGGCCTATGCTTAATCCATCTGCTTCTTCTTCTTCTTCGCCATGTCCATTGCCTTCTCAAGCCTTGTCTCCCTTCTTATCAAAGTCTGGTCTGAATAAAAAGAACAGTGCAAAGACTCAATCTTGGGGTAAGGATGAGATTCATCTTTCTCTTTCTCTTTTCTCTATCCATTGCTATGATAAAATGAGTAGTCCTCCTATGCAAAACGTGTCCTTAGCCCAGTTTCAATCTTCCAAGCATCCCATATTTGAAGATGCAATCAGGCCCAAATAGGTATAAATCCATCTAGCCCCACAATAGATATTGCTGGTATTTTAGTTTTGTGTATATTAAATTTCCATGAAGACCAAAGTTTGTATCTTTTCATTCCTAATTTGATCATGGACTTGTAAGTAAACATCAGAACCAGACAGAACTTATTGTTTTCATGTTAGATGTAAATATATAGCTAGTTTGATGCCCATACGTCTTACACTGCCTGGTCAGAAGGAGCGCTCGTGTGCAGCCTTGAAACCCTTCCAAGTGGCTGATAAGAAGGTAAAATTTTCAGATTTGATTTGTTTAGAGTGTTCTGTGATTGGTCATAGCTATTGATAAACTTCTTAACATGGGTATGATGCTTATGGTGCTTTGTTTCAAGAATGAATCTTGTCATCTGAAGTAACAGATTGTTACCCATTATGGACTACTCATGAATTTCTCTTTTAATTTAGGGTTCATAATTACTTCAAGCCCGATTGCTAAATCTATGTTCAACAAATGTAAACAAAGATCAAGTAACTGGGCTGGATTTTGTTTACTTTATAGCTAACGTTGTGTTGATGCAAAGTTGTGAATCAATTACAAGGTGTCATGAGGATCATCTCAGGTTGGGTACTAGGCTTTCTTCTTGTGACTACGTCAGGGTTGTGGCCTAATTCCTCTTGTATACAAGAAAACTCTAGCAAACAAGGCAATAAAGGCCAAATTGAGAACAGGAAGTATATTGTACAGCCTACCTTATTAATATAAATCTTTAGTATCATAGTTGTTTCTATAAACCCATTCTTGCCTGTCCCGAGGGAGGTTGCCATAGATCTACTAGTATATATTATACTTTTTGTTGGTAATGTTCAACTGACAGCAAATTTAAAATGGAAAAACTTTCTGGCTAGTTCCCTAGACTTTGGATCTATATGCTACTAGAACTTTAAGTACACAACTCTTCATTCAAATTCTCAATTGGCAGGAACTAGACGCTATGCATCCTTGTTGTCTTTCGGCTTAGTGAATATCATTGTGGTTTCACTGTCAGAGATCGAAAAACATCTATTTTTTGTTTCATTAGTATTCTTTGTAGCATGCAACAGTGATTTCTGTCAACTGATGCAGTTCCAGAGAACGGAGGTGAAACTACAGAGTTGGAGGTATATGACTATAAAGGAGATGGAGGAATAGCATTAGCTATGTACAATATTGATGAGGTATGTAGTCCTCTCTTTTATGACAAATATAATTTCCTGTTCTAATTCTAATTGAGCAAATCTCAAATATTCAATTATGATTAATTATTTTTGTGTAGTCTATTCGTGCATTTGCTAATGCATCAATGGCAACAACTTATGAGAAGAAATGGCCACTTTACCTGAGTACTAAAAACACAATTTTAAAAAAATATGATGGAAGGTATGTTTTTAAATCAATACAAGGATTGATGATCTTATTTTTACCTTTTTCTCTAACACACCTTACTTCCCATGTTATCATTCTTTATGATTCTCTAGCTTAAGGATCCTCATATTCTCGGAGATTCTTCTTATATGTGACTTAAATTGGTAGGTTTAAAGATATATTCTAGGAGGTATATGAGGCCAATTGGAAAGCTAAATATGATGCAATAGGAATCTGGTTGGTTTTGTTTCTTGGCACAATAATATGAAGATTTCAATGTTGATTATCTCAATTCTGTCAGGCACGCAATAACTTTTTTCAATGATTGATTCATGAAAAAGTATGAGCATAGGCTTATTGATCAAACCAACAACTTAATTCACACTACTATTCATCTTTGTAACATTTTAAAACAAAATTAGGAATCTTTGGATAGTGATCTATACTATTATAATAGATTTAGTGTTTGAATAATGTTACTTTAAGCCACTGTATCATCAAATGTATGATCCCTCAAAGTGACCAGTGATTTGATGATAGGCTATTTGGAAGAAATGTCAAACTTATTTGCATTTTTGGTAATGGAGTCTTTGATAATAGCTAAGTGACTTTTGTATGTTTAGTCTTTGAGTTGTTCCTTTCCTATCACATCTGATGCATGCCCTGGATTTCTACACAATTTATGAACAACCCTACTAATGACGTTTCATGAAGTTCACATTTCATATTGCAAGTTTTTTCAGTAATTTTCACAAATCTTTAAGTTGTGGATGTCTAGGTTAGCCCCTAGAATCTAGTTATGAAGTTGTATTCGTGAGAGGCACATCTGTGAAGGAAAATCAGCTTTCTGATTTTTAATTTATCATTTATGAAATTGATCAATTTGTTGTTGTTAATAACTTTTGTGGATAAAGAAGGGATTAATGGAAGCCTAATGGTCTACATCATCATATATTATGGCACAGGTTGGGACCAAGGACTTCTGGGAATGTGTGTTGGAGAGAAACACAAATTGAAGATACCTTCCAAATTGGGTTATGGAGATCATGGATCTCCTCCCAAGATCCTAGGTATGAAGTTAGTTGCATGTTTAGTCAAATTTTGATGGCAACACTTTTATATAATCTTGATATAGAATATAAGCTTCCCATATTTTTTCTAATAGAAAATCATTGTACTTCTAACTCATCCTTCACAGCAAGAGATTTGTGAAATGCAAAAACTGATCAAGATGCAAGAATACCTATTTAGTTTACCATTGCTATTGCTGTTGAATTTTGTGCACAAATATCAATAGCTAACGATACCAAGCCTCCACAATCCATTATAGATGTTCAAAACTTGATTTTGGATTCAATTGTGGTTCAAATTTTTTTTTATTGAATCCAAAACTAGATTTTAACAAATATTAATTTTGTTTTACTACACATACACACAATGGGCAAGAGTAACTGTTTATTTTTGTAGGATTTACAATTTGTGTTGTTGTTGAGTCTTGTGCAAAAATATAAATAGTGACTTTGATATATATATAATTACACACATACAAATTGTGAGACACAAAAACTTATAAAGATGCAACAACTACTGAAGCTAGGTATGAAGAATATGACACTGATATATTTTTTACTAAGGAATTAGATGTTGTGAATTCCAAATATGTCACTGCCTAGACTTTCTAAATGTTTTCTTTTGTACCTAGTTCCAATAACTCAATGTAACATCAAAATCTCTAGTCATTTTGACACAGGTTTTACTGTACTCCTATACAATAAAAGTGGTCAGGTTGGGCAATAGCTTTGTGGCTTTGACCAACATCTACATGATAGTGTATCCACTAACTTATTTCAGATTTGACAAGCATTCATCCTAAGAATGATCTAGATTCACTTCCAGTATCTTCTCTGTGTTTAATTGCTTTTATTGCTTTTACGGCAGGGCAAAACTAGATGAAAATCCAAGACTGCTTGAATTTTCAGAGAAGCTAAAAGTTTCCTGTGTAGGAACTGTTGAGACAGGGAAAATGACAAAAGATTATTTAGGATATTTATAAGGCATGGCAGAATATCTTTTATTTTGTTTGGACTAATATAATAATATTTGACATTTTGAAGTGTCTATTTGTATTTTTTTATTATAAATATAGGATGCATACATCTCCTTGTAAAAGCTGATGATAGAGATTAAATTAATTAAGAAATAAGTCATAAAGGGCTTCATTTGAAGCATCATGAGAAAATGCTCATATTTTCGTGATTGAATGCTTCGTTGAAGTCTTTGTTTTAGTTTTTTTTAATTTCAAGATATAAACATCTCATTGTGAAAGCCGATGGTAGAGAGAAAAATAATTAAGAAGCAAGTCATAATCAGCTGCATTTGAAGCATCGTGATCAAATGCTCATAGCTTTGTGACTGAATGTAACAATAGGTTCTATGTTTTGTTGCTAAGAAAAACAATCATTTATCACTTTGTATGTGCTTCCATGTAATATATTAATAATATCTTTTATCTGTGTGCTTTTGTAGTATCTATCAAACTATTGATGCTACTCACAAACCGAGTAAAACAAAGGAATACTGTGAAATGTTTAATCTAGGAAATGTTTGTGAGGTATGTAACAAACTAGGAACTATGATGGTCATTTAATTTTTCCCAGAGAGAAGCACTTGCCACAGGCCATATTAGCAGCCAAGGATTTAGTTCTGAGTAAATGGTTACACAAAGTTAAGAGTGTTATTTAAATTTAATTAGATATAAATTAATATTCTTAGCATTCAAAATTCCAACTGTCAGTTTAGTTCATTCCTGACAGTGATCTGTTGGTGATAATTCAGTTCAAAAGGTAATTAATGGAAGACCCAGTTTTCTTGCTCTCGCTTCGATCCATTTGTTATTAACCTAAACAAAGAAATCATGGTAAGGAATGTGAAGAAATCCTCCAACTGAGGTAATATTTTCCTCCAAGAAGCTACCCATTTCTTCTCTAATGATCTCTTCTACTTTTGG
Source organism: Cupressus sempervirens (assembly GCA_028749045.1). Taxonomy (NCBI): domain Eukaryota; kingdom Viridiplantae; phylum Streptophyta; class Pinopsida; order Cupressales; family Cupressaceae; genus Cupressus; species Cupressus sempervirens. The sequence continues at coordinate 366,026,204 of CM053784.1, forward strand.
ACAAGAGCTTTTATAGAATCCATATGAAAGACCTGAAACTGGTTCAGGCTTCGGGTAACATACATTAACGAATATGAGACATATAATAATTGAGAACAATGATTTGCAGGTCTCTAATGGTGTCATATTTGGGGAAGCTTAATGGTGCACAAATTTTTTTTTTGTTTTGCTTCTTTCACTATCGCAATTGCGATGAAAATTGCGACGGGGTTGCCGTCGCATCTACAGCAACCCTGTTGCAATTGGCGTCGGTAACCCCAAAAATTATGACGGGGTTGGTGTAGATGCGACGGCAACCCCGTCGCAATTGCGACGACAACCAGGGATTTTGATTTCACAATAAGGTGGCTGCATAGTGACGGATAGGCATCGCAATTGCGATGGAAAACACAGATTTTGGTTTGGCACCAAGGTGGCTGCAAAGTGACGGATAGGTGTCACAAATGCGACGGCAAGGGGTAGATGTCATAAATTGCAACTAAATAACTACAACATCTATGTCTATCACAGTGGCGACACATTGCTGTCGTAATTGTGACACATGGCCATCGCAAATCGATGCCAAATCTATTAGTGAGTAAATGATTAGGGTTGTATCCTATCCAACCTTAATCATGTAGGCATCAATTCAGTCAAACTATTGAACAAATATAAAAAATGGGTTGATGAGTATAAGAAACTACTCCAAAGGGGGGGCAGTCAAGCACAAAGAATTAGTGGCCTTTAGCATTGATGTCAAAGGGGGAGAAGTTGCATGTCCGGTTGACTTAGTGTTTCCATCAATGCCAAAGGGGGAGATTATTAGCCTAAGGGTTGCAGAGTAACTAGAAAAATAGACTAGTGAACTTAGTTAATACAAGCATTTTCATTGCTAGAAAAACTCATGAAGGAAGGTCTACTAGTAGTGAGGCACAACTGGTGAGACATGATAGTGTGCATCCCTCACTCACACAAGTAGTATGAGTATGAGAAGATATGTGAGCCTAAGAAAGGAGAAGATAGAGGTGATCCACTTAGCTAAAGAATTCTAAGTGAAGTCTGCTTGTGGAGCAAGAAACCAAGAAGAACAAACACTGGATAGATCAACAAGTAGATCTAGCATGGACACCACAATGGACATCAAGCAAGAAATTTGTGACTTCCTAGTAATGCTAAGGGTAAGAGTGCACTCAATGTCACATTTAATGTTGATGGGAAAAGACATCAAGAAGCAAATGGAAGAATTTAAATTTGAAATCCTTCCAACCAAAGTGAACCATCAAAGGCACATGGCACCTTTGACCCATATATGAACATGCTGCATCTAACAGAAGTGGTGCACTAATACAACAAGAACACAAGCTAGTAGTAGGGGTGAATTCAATTTTTGAAAATTGAGGCTTCCAAGGGAAGCTGAAAGGGAAGTGTAAAAGAAGATAAAATGAAAAGGTGAAAGGTTAAATTTCCAAGTAATTAGCCATAGAGCTAGAGTGAGTTGAGTTATGTAGAATCTCAAAGAGGAGAAAAAGAGTGACAAGAGTGGTCATTCTAAAATAGTTATTGTGTCAAGGACATCTTGGGAGAATCTTCAAAAGAAAATTAGAACAAGGTTATCATGTGCAAGTGCAAGGAGAGCCAAGCACATCAATGATCAGAAGCTGAAGACTGTAGAGCATAGTGGAAAACTAGTCAAGAGAGCCAACAAAAGTATCTGAATCAAGCGAAGTTTAGTAGCTAAACTACTAGATCACTTTTCTATTGTTTACTTACCTTCACAACAATAATCATGATGAGGATGGACCCTAGCAATTTCTTTGTACAAATCCTGTAACAAGGTGACACATTAACTTGTGTTCTAAATTCCTTTAATTGGGCTACTTCTAACAGGTCAAGATCTGAATAGGTCTCATCCAATCCTCTAATAAGGTGGCACTTCATAGTGTCATTGTAATTCTTTAACAAGGATAAGCTCTTGACCAGACACAATTTAGAAGAGTGCAAATTTGTGAAGATCGACTCACACACTGTGGATTTGTCTCAATTATTTCCAAATGAATTCTTCATCTTACATTTGTCATCTCTTCGCTTTGTACTTTTTTCCATTATTCTCCCTCTTTGATTTATATTCTATCATCTATATACTTTCCTTCTAAGATACTAAAACTCGCCATCTTTGACATCAAATGCCAAAGGATACATACTTTGAAGTTACTATGTACCTTTTGTACTAATTCATATGTGATATGTTCTACATTTCACACCTGAAGTGTGACAATATGCATCAACTTGTTAGATCTTCAATGAAACGTGGTCGATCACTATCTTATGCTTTAGTGGGCATCAGATAGGGAAATAACCCCTAGTTTACCTCTTATATAAATAAATGCATCCTTAGGTAATGCCTTAGTAAATATGTCTTCTATCTACTCCTTGGTGTTCACATATTCCAATCTCGCCTCTTTGTCTTGAACCAATTCCCTTAGGTAATAATACTTGATTACAATGTGTTTTTTCTTTGTGTGCATCACATGATTTTTGGATATATTGATTGCACTTATGTTATCATGATAGATAACTACCTGTTCATTGATTTCCTCCTTCATTACTGACAACAATTTCTTGATCCATATTATGTTAGAACAATAAACTATTGCAGCAACATACCCTGCCTCTGTTGGTGATTGAGAAATACAATTTTGCTTCTTTCTTGTCCAAGATACTAATCTCTTTCCAAGAAAAGATGCTCCTCCATAGGTGTTTTTTCTGTCATCAATGCTTCCTACCCAATCTACATCTATAAAGGTTCTTAACTCAAGGTTTTCTCATTTCTTATACCATAAACCATATTCTTCAATTCCTTTTAGGTACCTCAGAATCCTTTTTATTTTCATCGTGTGATTTTCCTTAAGATTTTCAGAAAACCTTGCAACAATGTTGACTGCCAATGCAATATCAAGTTTGGTGTGTACCACATACTAAAGTTTTCAAATCATTGATTTGTAGGTAGTCTAATTTACCTCCTTTGAATCATCATTGTTTGAAATTTTATGTCCAATAGACATAGGTGTTCCAATTGGTTTGGAATCTTCCATTCCAATTTCTTTCAATGTTTCCTTGATGTACTTTGACTGAGTGATGTATATTTCATCCTTCATTTGATGAACTTGTAGGCCAAAAAAGAATTTATCTCTCCAAACATAGACATTTCAAATTATTTCCTCATTTCTTCTGCAAATTATTTGCATAACATCTCATGTCCTCCAAATATGATATCATCCACAAATATTTTTGCTAGCAATATCTTGTTTTGTGGTCCTTCCTTTATATACAAATTAGTATTATCATTTGTCTTTTCAAAACCAATTCTTACCAAATATCCATGCAGTCTTTCATACCATGCTTTAGGAGCTTGCTTCAGTCCATATAGATCTTATGTGTAGTTTGCATACTATGTCTCTTTTATTTGGACCAATGAAACCTTTAGGTTGTTCAATGTAGACTTCTTCCAGGATTTCATTTAAGAAGGTTGATTTTATATCTATATGATATACTTTGAATCATTTATGTGAAGCAAATGCTAGTAGTATTCTGACTCCTTCAAGTCTTGCAATAGGGGAAATTTTTTCTCCATAGTATATAGCTTCTTCTTGTGCATAACCTTTACATACTAGCATTGCCTTGTTCCTTGTAACTTCTCCTTTCTCATTTAACTTATTTCTTAATATCTATTTTCTACCAATCACATTCTTATCCTTAGGTCTAGGTACAAGAGACTAGATATTATTCTTTTCTGTTTTCTCAATTTCTTCATACATTGCCTCTATCTGACCTTGATTTTCTAAAGAATATTTTATAGATCTAGGTTCAAGTTCACTAAGCAAGCATCTACCTTTTAATTTGTTCCTTGTCAGTGTGTCATCTATCTCTCCTCCAATTATTTGTTTAGGTACATGATGTCTTCTAACAAATTTTGCAAATTTAGGCTATCTTATTCTTGTTTATGAACTAGGTTCACTCGATTCTCCATTCTTGTGATCTTCTTCCTTTTTCTCAAACTCCTCTATCTATGACTTGGGTTCCTCTGGTTGATCTGACTATAACTTGGGTTATATTTCCTATGACTCGAGTTGCACTTGTCTAAACTGACTACAACTCAGGTCGCATTGCTTGTGACTTAGGTTGCACTTGTCTGTGACTTGGTAGTTGATCTTTATGCCTAGGTTTCCTATTAGAGTTCAAATACTTAGTCATTTACTAGGAAAGGTTGAACGGTCATCACTGTAACCAAGTCATATAAGGACTTATTTATTTTGTATTACATCCCAAGAAAGTAAGAGATTGTCAAACACCCCAATTGAGATTGAGCACATATATATAAGTCGATCTTATACAATTAAGACCGAGTAAATTGAAATACATTCTTTTCCGAGTGAACAGAATAGATCAAGTGTGTAGAAGCCAAGTGTCAGCATGACTGTTAGTTATGACCGAGGGTCAAAACATTTAGATGTTGAGCAAACCAATTTTTTCATATGAGTTTTCAATCACATAGAAACCTATGTAAACCATTTTTGGCCAACTTCTAAACAATATTTAGTATTTGTAGAGATAGTTAAGATGGATCTTACATGTATTTATAAAAGGTATTGATCCTGAGGAAAGAAAATCAACCAAACAGAAAATTAGAAGGGAAACGACAAAAGGAATGAATTGTCAACCGTCAATTATGATATAGAACTTTCGAAGATTGTTTATTTAAAGAGGATTCTAACCCTAGGATCATAAGTGTGTGTGAATGGATGAGTGATTAATGGGTGAATGTCCAAGTGAAGGGGCGAGAAAGAATAGAACAAAGAAAGAATGATAAGTCTAAAATGAGATTAGATAGAGCAATCTAAGTAGTGAAAGACAGAATGGAGATATTAGATTGAGACATTAAATAGAGGAGATCCAAATTCAGCTTTCAAAGAAAATCGAGGTCAAGTACTAAATTAGTTTTAATAGATTGAGTCAAAGAAAATCTCTTAACAAAATGAGCCTAACATATCTATGTAAATCTCCTAACAGAGTCCTTACTTGATTGTAAATGTAAAATCCTTTAACAAGGTAAGACCTAACAGTCTTAAAGCTTTTAATAGGGAAGTCCCCTCATGGGGTAGATAATCTATTATGATCAAACATTATAACCCTAATAGATTAATTTTATTATTGCAATAGTGAAGATTCGTGGGTTTCATCCCTAGCCCAATTTTACCTTCACATCGAAGTGTTTCTAGGTAACCAAATCATTTGTGTTATGTGTTGAATCATTTCATGGATGTGATGTTTTAATTTATATTTCAGCATTACATTTTTGATGATAGATATGAGATGAATTTATGTGAAATCAATAATTTGTAATCAAATTTATTTTCTTCCAAGTAAAAGTTTAAGATCCTGATTCACCCCCACAACCCCTATATCTTGTTTTTGATTAAATCCTTCCAACTGTTAGAGTAATTATTTGTTCTAACTTATTAATTAAATCACTTTGATTTAATTAATTAAGTTGCCTATTACTCTAGTTTTCTTAAGCTATCTTGTAGGTGCATATAATTAATATTTTATTAATTATATTGTGCAACCCTAGTTTTTTTAGGCTTTAGTTTCCCTTTTCGGGTTTCATGATTCCTTTATAAGGATTCACCTCCTTGTATTTTAAACATTCACTTATTGGATTATATGAGATATTGCTCTTTGCATGTCCATAAGATGGATCTGGCTTTTTGGCCTCTGTGATTTTTCCTTGCCTCTGTTCTTTGCTTCATCCATGTGATAAGTTTATGCATGCAGGTGTTCTTGGGAGATTAGTTTTTCACCTAATCTAACATGGTATCAGAGCAATATCTCATATAATCCAATAAGTGAATGTTTAAAATACAAAGAGGTGAATCCTTATAAAGGAATCATGAAACCTGAAAAGGGAAACTAAAGCCTAAAAAAGTACTGGCGGTGCGGTGGTGGTGGAGGTTCTTTGTTATTTTTTATTATTTTTATATTAAAAAATAATAATTTTTTGCATTTTCAGAGGCCCTGGAGGTTTTTTCTCCGTAACTTGAGCATACAGACGTATTTTTTTAATTCGAAAAATGCACCGAAAAGTTGGTTCCGAGACAGAGATGTTGGTACAGGTGTTTTTGAGTTTTGATGCAGTTTGGTTTCCTGTTTTGTTAGTCAAAGCCGGATGTTCTGTTTTGCACTCCAGGAGGCATATCTTGAGCTTCCGATCTCTGATTTTGGACTTCTTTATATCGCTGGAAAGCTCTTTCTGTGCTCTTTCTAGTGATGCTGGTTGTTGTTCCAGATTTTGTTCCAGGTACATCCTATTCAGTCTTTTGCTTTTTAGCATTCTGGTGGATATCCTGTTTGTTTCAGGTCCGGGGATCGATTTTGTTACTTGAGTTGCTTCGTTTTGGGCTCTACCTTCTGTTGTTTCAGCCTTATGTCTTTTCTGATCATTGTTGATATTCATTGTAAGCATTTTTATGCAACGCACTGAGATAAAGTGCCACTCTTGCGTTTTGGGATCCTTTTCATCATTGTGATTCGTTGTACTCGCACTATTTTATAAAGTGCCATGGGGGGGATAGTTGTTTGCTGCTTATAGGCCCTGTTTCTCTAATTCCTCATGCAGTGTCGATGACATGTGCCTTTATTGGTGTTTTGTACCTCACTCTCGATGTGTTTGGCTCCTGTGTTGTAGGAGATTCTTGGCCCATCTTTTCAGCTGCCTGTCACCTCACCTGCCTTAAGGGGAGGTTATATTGTTGTTCTATGCTTCTTTGGTTGATGGTCCGTGCCTTCTATTTCCATGGAGAATCCTTTGGTTGATGGTTCGTGCCTTCTATTTCCATGGAGGTTCTACAGATCAGCATTTTGACATATTTTTGCGGTTCTTCATGCTTCAATGATTCTCTTCTGATCTCTTTGTTCCTTCTTCTGGAACATTCTTTTCTATCTCTTTTTAGAGTAGGGTTTTTCCCATATGGTTTTCTCTATTTCTCCTCTTTATAGAGATTTTGTTGTGATTGGGTACCTGATCTGGCCTTGTTGCTAGGACCCAATTCTCTTTCATAGTTGTGCTAGGTTAGCTTCCTCCCAAGCTTTGCTTAAGGGGGGGTGTTAGAGTAATTATTTGTTCTAACTTATTAATTAAATCACTTTGATTTAATTAATTAAGTTGCCTATTACTCTAGTTTTCTTAAGCTATCTTGTAGGTGCATATAATTAATATTTTATTAATTATATTGTGCAACCCTAGCTTTTTTAGGCTTTAGTTTCCCTTTTCGGGTTTCATGATTCCTTTATAAGGATTCACCTCTTTGTATTTTAAACATTCACTTATTGGATTATATGAGATATTGCTCTTTGCATGTCCATAAGATGGATCTGGCTTTTTGGCCTCTATGATTTTTCCTTGCCTCTGTTCTTTGCTTCATCCATGTGACAGGTTTATGCATGCAGGTGTTCTTGGGAGATTAGTTTTTCACCTAATCTAACACCAACAGTAGGTTCACTTTGTTGTTGCTTGGTTGCAACTGTTTGTGAGTTGGGTAAAGTCTCATGTTCCTCCTCATAGTAAACAAATTTTATGTAGTCTTTAGGTTCCTTGTTGCTTTGTTCTTCACTTCTTTATGCAAACTCATGAATCTTCACATGTGCACTTTCTATAACTTTTTCAGTAGTAAGACTTAGACATTCATATGCCTTAAGTTTATTGGAGTAACCTAGGAATGTATCTTCATTACTTTTTGCATCAAGTTTTTCTTTCCTTATATCTTTCAAGATATAGCATAATTCATAAGGTGTTTTGTTTATACCTTTCTTCGGTTGAACTCAGTTTAGTGTATGAACTGATGTGCTAATTTTTTCTCTCCATTATTTTGGTGCAACATTTTTCTCAAGCATTAGTGTTCTTGCACACTCCATGATGGATATATTCCTTCTTTCTACTATATCATTTTTCTTTGGTGTTCTAGGTGTTGATACCTTTCTTTTGATTCCTCTTTCATTGTAGAATTCATTGAATTCATTTGAGATGAATTCACCTCCTCTATCTGATCTTAGGCACTTCAGATTCTTTCATGTTTCCTTCTCAACTCTAGCCAAATACCATTTGAACTTTTGAAAGGCATCATATTTTTCTTTTAAGAACATTGCCCTCATCATCCTAGAATAGTCATCAACAAATAGAATGAAGTATATGTCTCCACAGTAGCTTTCTATACCTATGGTCCACAAATATCTGTATGAACTAGTTTCAAAACTTCTTCAGAATTGAAAGTCTTACTTTTGAAACTTCTTTTACTCATCTTTCCAATTTAACATTGTTTACACATGGTCATCTCATGTTTCTTTAGATTTGGTATGCCTCTTACTCTTTTGTTCTTGCTTATTGTAACCAAGTTATCAAAGTTAACATGACACATCATTTTATGACATAGCCAACATTCCTCAATTTGTGCCAATAAACATGTAGTGGGATCTAGGTAAAACAAGTTACCTTTTGTTTGATTGCTAGTCCCAACCAAGTTTCCTTTACCATCCAATAGCTTAGCTTTTAAATTCATGAATTCTACCTTGTATCCTATATTGTTCAATTGTGTCACACTAAGTAGATTGTGTCATAGTCCTTCAACCTAATAGGCATTGTCACATTTGATTCCTTTCGTTAATGTTATGCATCCTTTTCCTTTTACATAACATGGTTCACCATTTCTAAACCTTACACTTCCACCGTCATAGTGTTCTAAATGTTCAAACCTAGTTTTGTCACCAGTCATGTGATTAGAACAACTATCTGTGATCCATTTATCATTTTCACTAACATGAGAAATTAGTGTCATCTTTTCATTTTCCTCATTATCAGATTCATCCTTAACAACAATATAGACTACTTCTTCATTATCATCACTGTCAAAATCTTTAGCAATGTAACAAGATTTCTTACCTTTGTCTTTGTACTCCTTGTAGTTCTTGAAGTCTTTCTTGCCTTTGAACCTATTATCTCTTTTCTCATCTTGATCTTCTTTGTTTGAACATCTTGCAGCAATATGGCCAACCTCTTCTCATGAGAGACAAATCAATGAGATTCTGCCTCTACATTTACCTTTCCCTTTTGGTAATCTTTTTGCAAACAGGACAGGGCTTCAAGGACTTCAAGATCATCATCAGTATCATCTTCTTCTTCACTACCAACTTGTTTTCCTTTTGAGTTCCCACCTTTTCTACCCAGAGTTAGTCTGGGTTTGAATGCAGATTCAAAGTTGCTAGGATTAGGAACATAGTTATCAAAGTTATCCAATTCAAAACTAGTTAGTCTTCCCACAAGTGCATCCAAGGTTATATCATTTTTTAAATTGCATGTCATCTCTTGAATTGTCGAAACTCTAATTCATAAATAGGAAGTAGGGTTTTTAATACCATGTTGACCACTGTTTCATTAGTTATTTTTCCTCCTACATCTCTAATTACACTCACATTTCCTTTGATTCTTTCACTGTATTGGACAATATTTTCACCTTCTTTCATTTTCATTTGATCAAACTTGCCTCTTAAACTTTATGCCTTGTCTCTTTGCACATTTTTATCACCTCCATGGACTTTTTGCAGTTTTTCCACATTTCAAATGCAGTTGGACAATCTTTAACTTCATCAAACTCAAAATAGTTGAGGGGGAGCTATATCAATCATTATTATATCGTGATTTTTTGCCTCCATTTGTTCCACAGTCATAGGTTTAGGTAGTGGCACATATGTTTTTCAAGTAGAATAGACTAGTATCTCCAATGCTTGATTGGTGTGGCTTCATCATTTCCTACCATGATGAAAGGTTTTCTCTATTAAGCTTGGGAATCTCCCTTCTGTATGACATCTTGATCTTTAACTTAGGTCTTTGAAACCTTTCTGGCAAGCACCAAATGCTCTAATACCAATTGTTAGAAATGAAGAGAGTAATTGAGAGGGGATGGATGAATCAATTACCCCAAAAATAATTCCTTGTCCCTAGATGTCATATCAAACTTTTCACTGATAATGCAATACTTTATCCAGCTTGGTTAAAACTAAGTTCTTGTTGTAACTCGGTTAACAAAGCAATCTTAGGAATATTAATTTGTTTTACCCTTAGTAACTTAGTTGTAGAAACATAAATCATAAAGAAAATAACATGAACATAGAAGACACCAAGATTTAAGATGGAAACTCAATTTGAAAAAACCACCATGCAACTAAGTTACAATATTTTCACTCTTCTAAAGTGAGTCATGTTAAAACTCAACCCTGTTAAAGGTTACAATACATACTGTTAAGTATGACATTGTTAGAGTATTTAGATCACCCTATTAGGAGTGGCCTGGTTAGAGGTCTTCAAACACTTCAAACTTGAAATGTCACCTTGTTAAAAGATTTACAATCTAACTATTAAGTCAACTCTGTTAGGAAATTTCCTTACTGCTACAATGGTTAGAAGGTAACAGTATTTTAACCTACTTTATGAAGCAACTTCTTTTGCAAATTCAGATCTTTGTTCTGGCTTGACCTCTAGATCCTTAATGATCTGAATATTCTTTGTTGCTTATCTTCCACACCTTCATGTTCTTCATTTTTCTTCAATCACATATACATCTTATTCCATATATCACACTTTTCATTACACTTCTTGATCTCTCTTATATATCAGAAGCTTTGTCAAGTCAGCTTGAATACCTTTTTAAATTACCATTAAACATCCAATTAGTCGGCCTTAATTAGTTAAATAATCAACAAGTGTAATCTACTCACACTCGCTCAATACTAGGATTAATCACTTGGTTAACACTGAGATTGCTTTGATGCCCGACCACTCGATTAATACTGATTGTGCTTCGTTAATACTAAAAGTCCTTCATTGCTCGACTGCTTGGTTAATACTAATTGCCCTTCATTGCCTAACTACTTAGTTAATACTGACATTTGTGTAACTTCAGTGACAACATACAATTTGAAGAATTATTTTCAACAGTTACTACCTTAGCACCTCTACATATTTATGTGAAGATTTGTACGTTGTAATAAAAAAATCTCTATAAATAAAGCTAAAGTATTATTATTATTATGGTAGTCATTTGATGTTTTCCAAAATGTTTATTATGTTTGTCTAATACCTTTTAGGTCCTCTCAATCTATCTTTTGATCTTTACTAAGATATGTATGTGAAGATGTGTACGTGTATATATGTATGTGAAGGTGTATATATGTATGTGAAGATTTGTACGTTGTAATAAAAAAATCTCTATAAATATGTGAAGATTTGTACGTTGTAATATGTATGTGTACATATTTATGTGAAGATTTGTACGTTGTAATAAAAAAATCTCTATAAATAAAGCTAAAGTATTATTATTATTATGGTAGTCATTTGATGTTTTCCAAAATGTTTATTATGTTTGTCTAATACCTTTTAGGTCCTCTCAATCTATCTTTTGATCTTTACTAAGATATGTATGCGAAGATGTGTACGTGTATATATGTATGTGAAGGTGTATATATGTATGTGAAGATGTTTCAATGTTCATTCTCTCTTGTCCAATGACTTCTTGATCCTTTGATCTTGTGAGTGGTTACTACCTTACCTTAGGGCCCGTAATATATGGTTATGAACATGTATATGTGTGGCCCCTTATATATGGAGGTGAACATGTGTGTGTGAGAGAGGATATATGAAGATATGTGTGTGCATGTAGAATTGATGTTTTCCAAAATGTTCACTATCCAACGCTGCCTTCATCCCCTTCCTTTGATCTTGTCAATTGATAGTGTGAGTAAATACTCACTTAAGACTTCCTTTGATCTTGTCAATTGATAGTGTGAGTAAATACTCACTTAAGACTCCTATATATGTACGTGAAGATGTATATATGTGTGATCCCATTCCTTTCATCTATGTATGTGTTATTCCCTGCCTTTCATCTTGCAAGTGGATGCTCCTATATATGTATACATGTGTTTGTGTGCATATTTGCATGTGTCCTATATATGCATGTATGTGTTATCCCCTTCCTTTCATCTTGTGAGTGGATGTGTGCTATGTATGTATGTGTTATCCCCTTCCTTGTATCTTGTGAGTGGACGCGATGCTCCTATATATATATGCGAAGATGTGTACATGTATTTGTCTGTGCATATTTGTATGTGTGTGAGACTTAACTCCACAGACATTTTTTAGTGGAGGACTCATCATAGTAATTAGTTCCTCTAATTAGGCTTTGCCATAGTTCTACAATATTCTAATAATGTTTATAAATTTAAAAAAGAAAAAATATAATTGTTAAATAAAAATTCACCATGTAAGTTGAAAAGTCCTGGCTAATCCTAGCTGAGATTTTATAGAAAAATTAGAGGCCTCTTCTTAAAGTTGTCATTGCCAATAAACATGTAAAAATGCATACGTGCCCATTGACCATTCGATTGCAAATCTGCTAGATGTGCAAAGGTTAAACATCAAAATCCATTTCATTTGGAACCTAGATTATATACCCAGTTTTATTTAAAGCCTGTATACAAAACCCTACCCCAGATGAGCTTCCTTTACAGAGCTTGTCAAGCTTTTTTGGCGTCCTATATTATACATTTTGAAGGGAAAAAAGAAAAGAAAAATGCAGTCGGTATGTATCTGATGCTTTCATGATCACACAAAAGATATTTACACCTCTTAAATTCTATTCAGTCTGGTAGTAGAAAGCTAAAACAGGGTCTGGATGCTCCATTTCCACGGATTTGATAAAACCTTTTGGTTCAAAGCCTTCCCTTTGAATACTATTGCTAACATTACTTGGCAATGGCTTTTCTTGTCGGTACAAGAGAATCGCATGTGCATTTACATTTCCTGGCTTTCCATATGGTGTATATTCTGTAATTTCTCTAGCCAAGCAATTTACAACATCTGAGACAGAATAACATGAGGAGGGAGATTAGCTACTATTTTATCAAATAGCTCAAAAACACTTTGAAAGACACAAACAAAACTTACCGACTTCAGGAGATGGTGATGGTAATCTAATATCCTGAACCATCCATTGAAGATACAGAGATGTGTCTGGGTCTGTTAATTCTACACCAATTAAGAGGAGGAGGTAAACATCCTCAGCAGTCCCTATTCCATGTTTTCTCAAATGGAGACTAGGCTTTTCAGATGTTTGGGATAATGGAAGCCTTGCACCCAATTCCACAACTCGTTTTCCAAACTTAATCCTCAGATCGATTGTTTTTTCATTCAGCCTGTCAAATAAATCAAGGATATTAAGTGAAAGTAACAACATTATATATGATCATCCAAAAGGGGCCGACATAGGGGCACATATATCTTGAAGAAAGAAAATTCTTTATAGCTCAATCTAGGACTAGGTTACGCCATCTTTGATGTGGAAGAGGTACATGCAAATGGGAAGAAAGAATTTGTATGTTTTGCATGGTAGGGGCAGTTGAACCTAAGCACCATTTTTTTCTACGGTGTGAAGCTTACCATAGTATTTTGGTCAAGTATGCAAGCACTATCGCACCTACTTTGCTACAAGATTTGATCGCAAAAGATAAGGTTGAGAAAGCAAGGGAAATCAGCATCAAGCTTTAAGTAGTTGTTCAGCATTTCGAAAAGCTAGACCGTTGTGGGCATTAAAATTCTATTCTACTTCTATCAGAAATATCAAGTTTCCACTATCTTTCATTTATCTTCATAGATTTCTGGATTCAATTGTGTGTTTTTATCATTGAAACCTAGACCCTTGTGGACATTAAAATTCTATTCTACTGGAAATTAACAAAATTCTATTCTATCAAAGATATCAAATTTCCATGATCCTTCATTTATTTCATTTATTTTCATTGATTTCTGGATTTGATTGTGTGTGTTTTTATCATCAATGTTTCGGATCACACTCAGCAAGGATGACGGATCACACTCAGCAATGCTTCATCATCCTGATGATAAAAAAGCACACAATCGAATCAGAAATCTACAAAAATAATTCTATTCTGCTCTAGTCTTAGAAGCATTGAAGGTGCTATTTAAGCTTTTGCTTGAGAATCAATTCTTCTTGTTAACATCCTCCTTTACTAATGTGCTATCATGTCTTAGGCTAGTGGTGTTCGGAAGTCCCTGAACTTTGTAGTCATTGCCATTGTGTAAATGTTGTTTGAAAACTTGGATATTGCTCAAATACAGAATGTGACATATAGAACATATACTTGTTTTGATTAGTCTCGTAAATCCTAAACTTCTTTGGACAAGTCCCATGGGTAACCAAAAAAAGGATGTCTTTACATTTTTGTAGTCTAGGATAAGAGATAAAGAAGTAGATACCTCTCAAACAACTTGGGAACAAGTTTGAAATGATCTAGGCAATCTTTGACAGAAGGAAAATCGCTCCTAGTAGTCCTAGCTGCAGTCAGCTCTTCATTTTGTAATTCATCTGTGTTACGAGACAAATTCATAGGTTAAAGATTCAAAAAATGGAGGAAACAACATAATACGATTTGAAATTTGCAATAAAACCATGAAATTCTAGATGATCGAACATACAAGGTGGAGAAGTGGTGTATCCCTGGGCATTTTTAATCATGGAGCTCTGTCTGCTCTCATCTGCAGCCGTTGGTTCCAGTTTACCAGGGCGATCTCTAGCACCCTCTGCACCACAATGAAACCCAATCATTAATATTCACATGGGTTCAAAACTAATTCTGATTTTCAAATAGTCAAGCCACTCCAAGCAAAATTTACAGTTTGAAAGTAGCTCAAGCCCACATGCTTTCAGCGAAGGCAATGACTTTCTCGGACTAGTCCTGTACTTTCTTGGTTAATAGCAAATAAGACCATCACATTTATGTACCAATTTCAATGAGAATGAAATGCCCTTCTGAAACAGGTCTCAGGACTAGTCCTGTTTCATGTTGTGTCAAGGACTTACATTTGCGAAGTACTTGGTCCCCAGTTATAGTCTCACTGGTTACATAATAGGTAATGATTTAATCACCGTCTAAACAGTCAATGACCATGACGTGCCTTGATGAACACGCTGATTTGATGCTTTGACAAGGCCAACTACTTGGGGTAGTGACTCCAGCAAACTGAACCGTAAAACATATCAAGAAAGTTTGAAAAAAATACGGAGGGTCCCCAGGTAAGATCAACTTCTTGGTCTCCAATTCTAGTCACGCACAGCTTAACTGAAGGTACTGACCAAATTTGGATGTTTTTGAAGGACAAGCAATTCGGTCTCTAATTGAAGTCCTGCACATATGAGGGTACTGACCTAATTCAATGTTTTCGCAAGGTCAAGTACTTGATCTCCGATTTCACTCTCACAGCTTAATAGATGGCCATTCTAACTTTTGTTTAACCAGAGAACTTTAAGCAGAAATCGAATTGCTAAAAGCAGCAAAAAGAGCTACCAAGAACAGAAATTAAAAAACCAAAGCTGCCCACAGCGAGAATAGAAACCATAAGTAAACATTTACTGACAGCACTAGAAAGGTAGCTGAGCGAAAATTACAACAATCAATTATAGTCAGTCAATAACAGACAGAAGTAAACAACTAGCAAAGCAATCATGACGAGCTGAGCAGAATTCGCTTTTATCTCAGAAGCAATATGTTTTCATGGCATACAAACCAGTAACTCTGCATTCATGGATAGTGGGCACATGTTATGCCCTGTGCTGATCCAGAAACAATATTACTTCGCTCTGCTCACAATTACAGGCTCTGTAGTTATTCCAAGAAAAACTAAAGAATAGCTTCCAACTTGGACAAAATCCGCCATGAATTCATCAATCTTCAAACCAAACTTTTCAATCAGAATGAAAAAAGATTGAAAAGTTGTCGCAAGGTACTTAACAGGCTACAGCAGGAAACAGGACACACCATGCAGTTCCTAATACTCATAATGTTTTGAAGATAACTGTCCTCGACAACTACAGATTTTCAAGATTTCCCCAATTATTTAGACCTGTTTCAAAATGGCAAAGTATACCCTTATATTTCCCGCGTTTATCAAAATGAACAGAATAGATGATGGTACCTGCGGGCTTAAAACCAGCAAGAAGAGCATTGCCTTCAACACCAGTACCCGGAGCAGGCGTTGTTCCAATTAAAACGGCTTCCCTGGTATGCGGCAACTGATAAACACCTGCATTCACAGAGCACATAACCCCTTTTAGGGTTTCACTCCTAGAACAAACAAACCAAACACAACAATCAAAATCTTCTGAAAGCATTAAATCCAAACCCTTGGAAGGATCAGAAACGGCAGCGCCTCCTTCCTCTCTGACATCAGTGGCAACATATCCGTCGGCTCGGATGTTTGGGGCTTCTTGTTGTAAAAGAGAAGAAGGGGCTTTTTTAGGGTAAGAGCGCATGCCCTTTCCAAACCCTGAGACCGCCATGTCCGAGACTGGAACGTCACAGGGCTCTGTTATTCCACTCACCGCACTAGATTTTCTCACTAATTCCTCCGTGGAGATGTCATGGATGCTCGGAACGTCTGGCCGCCTTGGCTTCATATGCTGCTCCTCTGCCATTTCCCTGCAATTTCTGAATCAATCTTTTGTATCTCCGCAACACTGGTATGGATGAAATTCCTAGAGAGTTTGCTGATGAATTTCTGCTGCTCGCAGCATGTGAAATTGAATGTTGATTTGCTTCCGCGGTAGAAATATTCATGTCTCTGCAAATTTGTATTTTGTTTTACATTCCAGATAGAGTTGAGCGTGGAGGCCATGAAAAGCTTCACGTGTTGACGTTTAATACTGCAACGTATGGTGGTAAGCATTGCAGCATCTGCATCCTCGTACTTGCTTAGGTGCTTAACAAATCATTCATGTATATCGTCGAACATTTAACGTCGTGCAGTAGATTGGATTCTTTGGTTGAAGCAGCTTCAAAAAAATTTAAAATTTTGAACGTTTTGAATTTTATTTTTTTTAATCTGGTGTGAATTTCTTAGAGAATTTGTTGTTGTGTTAAAAACGGGACAGGGTAATCTCCATTAAAAAAATACCATGCAGATTCACGATAATGTACTGATTTTTTTTCAAACTTTTTGTTGTTTTAAAAACTATAGAGATCAAAAAAAATTACAATGTTTTGGATCTTTTGAAAATTAATCAACTTAAAAATAAATAAATTTAAATTTTTAATATTAGAATAAGCATAAATGATAAATATTTAAATTCTTACCTACCTAGTGTATCTCCAATAAAACTAGCTTATATATATTTTATATATATAAAATAAGTCAAGAGATATCTTTCTTGAGCCGTCTATTTTCATAATCTCATAATTTTCATTATCGTATATTGTGAGTCTAAGAGGTGTGAAGAAATGATTCGACACTCTTGATCTGCCTCATTTCCCCTCTATAATTTTCACAATTTTAATTATAATTATATTTAATATATTTCTATTTTGTTTTTCTGACATGTAAATGAACGTCAAATTTATTTGAAAATAGAAAATATTTACATTGAAGATTGCTGCGATAGAAAGCCTCTCGACTTAATAAAAACAAAATATTATTATTTTAAATTATTATATTCTATTCTTAACTAATTTTTGTTTACATAAATTAAATACAATAAAATAGAAAATAAAATTTGCATTGGTTAGTTGGGCATGGAGAGGAAGTTATATTTAATAATGCATTATGTTTTTTTTTTTTAAATAGGTCAATGAGTATTTATAAGAATGATTGTACTAAGTCTAATATTTTTCATGCTAAATTAAAAGTTGTCTATATTTTAGATTTATCACTTTAATAATTATATTTAATATTCTATTAATATTGGTTGAACAATGTGTTGTTTGGTTTGTCATACTATCTTAGTTTTAATTTAACAACATTTTAACTAAATTAAATAATTTTTTATGAAAGAATATTTTAAGAATTTGTTAATCTTAATAATAAACAGGATTTTCTAATAGATTTTTATTAAATTTTAGATAAATTATACCTCCAAAAAATCTAAGTTATTATTTTTATAATTTGATTATTAGTCAAATCATAACACATGTATAGATATTTATAAATTGTCTATCTTTGTATGAAAACTAAAGCACTAATTACATTTGGGAAGCTTTTCCAATAGGAAAAAATTATGGACAAGGTCTAATAACCTTAGGGTTTAGATACCCCCAATTACAATTTTCAAAAGAATTCAAAAATGAAAACACGTGTACTAATAGTCGATCATATTTTTATATTTTTTGGTTGTTGATTGGCCCATTTGTCTTTAGCCACAAGTACTGACATTTTTGAGTGAGTGACTATCGGTGCATGAACATAAGAGTTCTAGGTGTGCGAAGTTACCCCAGATGGCTACAGAGTATATATATATATATATATATATATTGTTAGAGTAATAAAGTATTTCCTTATTAATTAAATCATCTTGATTTAATTATTAAGCCACTTATTATCTCTGGTTTTCTTAAGCTAACCTTTATGCATGTAATAATTAATTCTTTTATTGGATATTATCATGCAGCCTAAGTTAGTTTCCCTTTAGGGTTTTTACCTTTTAGGTTTTACCAATCTCCTTTATTAGGATTGATCTCTCTTTGTAATTAATTAATTCGATACAATTTGCAACAAAAATTGCACATCAAGAATGTTTCATCCTTTGTGGATCTTTAAATTCAAGCCTCCATAGGTTTGTTCCTCTCTTTCTATAACAAGTGTTTGCATGCAGTGATTCTTGGGAGTTGTGGGTTGACCTTTCATCAACTTCAACATGGTGTCAAAGCTTCAGACTTTCATAGCCCTATCTCTTCATGAGAGGTTTGGCTTTAGTTTTTAGGTCTATTATATTTTAGAAATTTTTGTATTGGATATGGAGATTCACTATTTTTTGGTGCACTTTGAGTCCAAACATACCTAACCGTTGGATTTGTAGCATCCAAAAACCCCTATTTTCATATAAAATTTGTCAAATTTGGACACAATTACAATTTGAGGTTAAAAAAAATTGCCTCTAGATCAGACACGCTTCCTGAGGTGGTGATTCATTTTTTAAAAATAAATCACATAAAAAAATCCTTTTTTACGCATTTTATTTCAAAAAAATAAAAAGGCCCATGCAAAAGTTATAAAGACACAGTTACTGACATCAGCAGGTAAATCTCTTAGTGTTGATAGTAGTATTGGCATCAGCAACGACTTCATCAACTTTTAGGCAAAATTTGATGGTCTTTCCACTGTCGTGCTTGATTTGTTTTGTCCTTAAAAGTTGTTGGTCATGTTTTGGCCATATCTTTTGCATATGAAGGTATTTTTTGGAAAATCTAATATCGTCAGAAAGATCTTTCTGAGCCCATCACAATGGTGTATATTATTTGGACTATTGATGGTGTTTGGTTTCCTATTTATGCAGTCAAGTAGGGGTTCTATTTTGCACTTCAGAAGTCATATCTTGAGCATGTGATCTCTGATTTTGGAATTCTTTATATCGTTGGAAATGTTGTAAAGAGCTCTTTCCAATGATGCCAGTTATTTTTCTAGATTATACTCTTGGCATGTTCTATTTAGTTTTTTGCATTTTTGCATTCTACTGGATATCTTGGTTGTTTCAAGTCTAGGGATTGATTATTTTGCTTTAGATGATTCATCATATGTTCCACTATCTATTGTACTAGCCTTATATCGATTTTGATCTTTGTTGACATTTTTTAGTAGCATTTTTGCAAACACATTGAGATAAAGTGTCACTCTATTATATTTTGGGATCTTGCACATCTTTGTGTTTTTGTAAGGCCCTGTCAGGGTAAACTTTAAGAAAGCCATCTCCAAATAAAGAAATAAAATATTGGCGAATCTTTCATTATTTTGAAAAAAACAAAATTATTTCTATTAGCGAATCTCTCAATTTTTTATTCTAAATATGATTAATATTGGCGATTATTTTTTAATCATAATTTTTTTTGTATAAAATATTGATGAATCTCAATAATAATACGAAGTTCATTAATCCCCATGTAATATTACAAATCAAAATTGAACATTTTTTTACCTTGTGGAATATTATGAGAATCGTTAAATATACTTTAAATCAATAGTGAAAAATAAATATTGGTGATATATACCTAAAGTAACTAATAATTATGATAATTATTGGTTAGTTCAATTTAATTTCTCCAATAATATATTATATTTAGGTAACTCAAATCTATTCATGTAATGAATATTGTGGCGAATATTTGAGTTTAAATTTTTTAATAAAATAAATTATTGAGCGATTTTAAATATTCTATAACTGAATTTTATAAAACTATGGCGATTTAGGTTGTATCAA
Organism: Cupressus sempervirens; assembly: GCA_028749045.1. Taxonomy (NCBI): domain Eukaryota; kingdom Viridiplantae; phylum Streptophyta; class Pinopsida; order Cupressales; family Cupressaceae; genus Cupressus; species Cupressus sempervirens. The sequence goes on from CM053784.1 coordinate 366,046,543, forward strand.
ATCTTAAATTATTAGCCAAAATACTAGCCACAAAATTCTAAAATTAGCCAATTTACGAATATTAGCCACTAAATTATACCCTAGGCCCTGTCAAGGGATCCAAAAGAATTAACTTAAAGTTTTACTAATTTTGCCAAAAATTAAAATTAAAAGAACAACATACACTTCAATCATAACGTAACGGAAGAAATAACATACAATCATACATAAGCAAACATAACAGATTACATTCCTTAAGGAACCCAAGACGTCGAATCACATTTAAATTTAATTAATACTAAGTCTGATAAATAACAAATCTACATGAAAGTACAACTACAAGTCCATTTCACTTAAATAATATACATATGTTCTGAATGCCACTTGGCAATAAAATTTGAAATGCTCAATCATACACTGTACATGTCACAGGGAATGAAAGGCTAAAAGAATATATATTTATAAAAATAGCTTACATCATCCCTTTTAGATCCATGAAACAAAGTACAATACAATGAGTGAAATCATCTATCATAAAGATATAATCATCCATCATAATACATAAAGATAGAATGAAAAGAAATGTGGACAAGGAACTCTAGCCACGACATCAACGGACAGATCTCAATGGTAAGAGTAAAAAGTAACTACCACCTAACCTAGTGGTAACCCAAAAAGGTCCACTCCTATCATATTGAGGAGATAGTCTCAAATCCCAAACAAGATATCAATCCCAAAATCAAAAGTAATCTCTATGTCAAGGAAACACTAAAAGTAATCTAACTCAAAGGTTCCAAGATAAATCGACATCTAGACCTAGAGGCAAACAAAGACATGTAGGGAATCTACTATGTAAGTGGGCAAGTGTCATCACATGAATCAATGCTAGAGTTACCCTGGAAATCTAACTTGACCCTAACCCCCTAGTGACTCTATACGACACTAGTATCCTCTTGTACTAACAAGGCATACTAACGATGCATGGTCACAACTAAGCATTCTCTCTACTCCCATCCTAGTTTGTACTAGCACTCGAGGCATGGGTGAGAACATACAAAGACTCTTATTAGGTTCATTTTACTCTCATTTAGTGTAGTGTTTTCACTTATTAAACAAATTAAAATGGGTTACCCTGGCAGCCACTTTGGGCCTCAGCCTCTATTGCAAGCCACTTCCCGACATTACATATAGATAACCTACCCTAAGCTCATAAAATCACAAAACAAAGAATCATAGTATTTCCCCTAGTCCTATACAAGTGACTGGAAAGCATCAAGAGATAATTCACAATAACCCATCAGTTCTCTACGAGCAACTAGAAAGCATCCCAAAAATAACCGATTGAAGACTCAAAGGTCAAGACAAGTATGTCATACCATTTATCTCATAATCATACAAGGACACTGAAAGCAATAATGAACAATACAACCAACTCATCATAGAGCATACCAAACACATTACCATGGTTGAGTTTAAAAGATCAAGTTCAAATCATCATAATATCACAAACACAGAACTCTCAAGCCTCTGGTAGATGTCCTAAAACTGGTCAACACTCTAGTCAACCCAAACCCAAAACATAGACAATATATATGTAACAGTGTAGTTTCATAGTTTGGTTTGATTTTGAAAACACATAGTTGAGTTAACAGTAAGGTATCAGTGTTCATTTGCAATGTGAGTTTCAATTATAAAAGATTACATTTTAATCCTTACAATTTAACCCATTCTAGTATTTGAACATATTGAACAACTGCCCTTATCAAATTACAATTAAATGTTCTAAATACTTTAAAAGTAATTGTTTATTAAATTATTAAAATAATGATTTTTGATCTAAAATGATTACCATATTCTTAGAACTCAATTCATTAATAATAATAAACCAAGTCAATTTAAAACTTATAAAAAAATATTTATTATTAATTAAACTTAATTAAAACTAATTTCAATTAAATTAATTAATAATTATTTAAAAACAAAACTATGTTAATAATATATACATATATTTATATTATTAAATAATTAATAATTCATTTTTTTAAATACAAATTTAATTTAATTTAATTTAAAAATAATAATAAATGTGATTATTTGAAGGTCTGTTGGCCTTTCCCTGTGGTGGCAAGCCTTACTGCAGTCACAGTAGCAATGCCATATTGCTATTGCATGTTAGGAGACTACCATGTTGTTGCGGCTTTAAAGGTTGCGACAGTGGAGTAAAGGGACGAGGGGAGCGAGTGGGGGTGGGGGTGGGGTGTGTTTCCCCATCGCCACCCTCTCACAATATTTCTTTATATATATATATATATATATATATATATATATAGAAGTTTTATCAATACTCTGATAGGAAAATTTATGACGAACTAATCAAATTTTCAATTTAAAATTTCCATTTCTTATGAAACCCTTCCCAATTTAATTTACAACTTTTAAAACTATTGTACGAGGGTTCTACTAAATTTCAATCCCCACATATACAGAATAAAACAATAAGAATACCAGTAAATTCAAATGAAGGATTGAAGAGTTCATCACAATGCAATTTGGAAAAACAATTCATAATCATGATGAAGATGGGAATATTAAATTACATAATTAACTGGGTGAACAAAACACAAGAATCTACCTGGTTATGATGCTAATTCACAAACACACAAAGATTGTGAAAGAAATCTCTTCTCTCAAAACCTTCTCTTTGAAAATTCCCTTCTCCAAAATTCCTAGTCCCTGGAAAATGGACCCTCAATTGATGATAAGGAGTTCTCTCCTAAAATTGGGGCACTAATTTTACGATCACCCGAGGGAACTCCTTGATCACAACTTTTTAACTCTTTATTATCTTTTTCGAAATACGATCACCCGAGGGAACTCCTTGATCACAACTTTTTAACTCTTTATTATCTTTTCCAAAACTTCATGCATACTTTATGCAATTTTAAATATCTTTAATAAATGAATTTCTTTTTCACACTTTCATTTATTTTTGAAGCGTTAATTGATAAAATATTTATGAACTTAAGTAATAATTGTAAGAATTTGCATAAGGGCAAAATTCACCCAGAAACTAAGAACTCAAACACAAGCACAACTGTAGACCAAAAATGGATATGATCAATTAATCAGAGTATGTCTGAATACATTGCTCTATTTAGAATGTGATGTTCAACACATTAGGAGTGCCTGTATATAAAGGCCTCTCAGGAAGCACCTAGAATGTCTCTACAAACAACTAGGAGATAAGACAACTAAGCACCTTATCCAACATTCTAGATGAAAGGATAAGAATGACTAAGTGTCATATGTGTGTAGAAGATTCCTGTGTTGTAGACAACATGTGCTTAAAAGAGGTGCGGACCCCTATGATCTCATCAAGACAACTCACAAGAATGCACAAACTCCTAAGTGTCTCACAAATAAAATAATGCAAAATAATTAAATAATGCATAAACCTAAGTAAACTTAAGTAAGTGTAATAAGTGAATACTTATTTACACCAACACCCCCCCTTAAGTGAAACTTAGGGGAATGCCCTTAAACTTACAAAATTAGGATGAAGATGCAAAATGGGTCCCAACTACTAGGCCATGTTAGGTACCTGTGTACATAATGAAGATGCAAATCTCCCATAAAGCGAGGAAAGAGGGAAAACTTCATGGGAAAAAACCTCCCCCAAAAAGAGAGATAAATAAGGATGCATGGATGGATGGAGTAATCAAGACCCCCCCATTACGACATACATCCATGTATATACAAGAAAGAATGGAGAAGGACAAAACCTCTTAGGAGGAAAAAGTCCCCCCGCAAAAAAAGAGGAGACGAGGTAGTCCCCTCCCCTTAAAAGTAGTGTGTCGATCAATGAAGAATGCTCCTATGTAGAAGCTAATCCATGAGTGTAGGATGATGTTCCTCCCCTTTGGAAGAAACAAGAGCAAGTGTATCTGTGAGATGTGTCCCCTAGATGGAGAAAGAATCTCAATGATGAGTGGTATCTCTAAAACCTGTTCAAAAGTCCCTGTGTCGATACTCATGATGGCTTCCTCCAAAACTGCTGAAGAGAAGAGTAGATTGAGCAAGGAAGGATGTAGAACCTGTCTCAGGAAACCAATAGTCTTCCCAACTGATGAAGAGACCTCCTGCAGATGTTGTAAAGAAGAATCCACAATCATGCCAACCTGGAAGGATTGATCATGTAGAGTATGGAGTTGAGGGTCAGAGTGGGCCCTCGTAACAACTGTAGAAGACTCCTTAGCAAAGAGAAGTGAGAAATCATCATAAAAATTTCCCATATCTACTATGTGTGACTCCAAGAACAGAACTAAAATGTCTGGCAAGAAATCATCACCTGTAAGACCATGAGTACCCTACAATGTTGAAGTACATGAATCTGTCACTGCGGTAAAGGATGAAGTATCTACCTCAAAAAGAAGACGAATGTCATCAAGAATATCTCCCACATCTTCAATGTGAGACTCCACGAACAACTGTGCAATGTTTGAAAGGAAGTCTTCACATGAAGGTAGAGTAGGAAGACATAAAGTATCATGCTGCACTAATTCTGAAGCATCTGTGGCTGAAATAGGATCAGTAGGAGCAATAGGAGCTGGAGGTGTGATCTCATTTGAGGTTGAAGAAATCATAGCTAGAGTGACTGGATGTAGAAAGTCCACTAGAGATGGAGGATCACATGGATCTCCATATGCTTCCCAAATAGACCACCAAATATCACAAGAAAAATGTGCCAATCTAAGAGGACCAAAAGATTCCCTACTCATACTTTTACGCAAAAATTGATTAAGCTTGATAATATATGTCCAATTAAAATGTGGTGGCATTGAATAGAGATAAGGAAGAAATCCTAGATGTTCTCTTAGATGATCAATTATCAAAGTCCTCCATTTGTAATAGTTCCTTATTGTCAATTATGGTCTAATACCAAACTAACAATTCTGACAAGACTCCATGATATCAATCAATGAACCCCCAAAGAATCAAAGAACCCCCCCGAAAAAGACGTTGTTGGCACTTGAAAGCCACTTGCCAATTTAGGGCCTATTTCTTACAGTAGTATTTCTATCTAAAAAACCTTTAATGTGATTGTAGATTTGGAAAGTAGACAAAAATATGCACTTTCAAAAAAACCAGAACCTAATTTGGAGTCCAGATGAGCCCGTACCAAGCATTTTAAGTGGCAAAATTCAAGATTTTGGAGTTGTAGAAAAATTCAGAAACAGAGATCTCAAACCACCTGCACCAATGTGTAGATCACGAAATCCTACCCCAAAACAAAAAAAAATTGCTCGCAATAAGGAGTCCGTATGAGGAAGATATCGCTATTTGAAATCGTTGCTGTTGTTATTTTTTCTGAATCGCCACTGCACCTCCAAAAAACAAATGGCTCTAGATTTTGCCTCAGATGTCTGATTTGGATGAAACAAAATCTGATATGAGAGTTTTTGGACCTTCTGAATGTGATGCAAATATTAGATTTGCACCAACAAGCTTCAATCTTCACCTACAAAAAATCTCTCCTATGGCCCAATTTTGCAAATCGGTCCTTCGAGTGCTGATTTGCAAAAAAAAATTTGCCTCACAATCGACTTTGGTCTAGGGTAGGTAGCTTTGTAGCCAAGTTTCATCGAATCAACATTCTAGATGCAATGGTGAGGTCAGATCTAATGTTGGACACTCTTAATTTTTGCAGTACTCCAGATTCAGGCTGAGGTGATGAAGCAAGTGTGGTCTCAAAACGGCTATGTGATGAGAAAGTATCCAAGTTGCTCTGATACCATGTAAGAATTTTCCTAAGAAAAAAATTCACTTAGGAACTAAGAACTCAAACACAAGCACAACTGTAGACCAAAAATGGATATGATCAATTAATCAGAGTACGTCTGAATACATTACTCTGTTTAGAATGTGATGTTCAACACACTAGGAGTGCCTGTATATAAAGGCCTCTCAAGAAGCACCTACAATGTCTCTATAAACAACTAGGAGATAAGACAACTAAGCACCTTATCCAACATTCTAGATGAATGGATAAGAATGACTAAGTGTCATATGTGTGTAGAAGATTCCTGTGTTGTAGACAACATGTGCTTAAAAGAGGTGCAGACCCCTGTGATGTCATCAAGACAACTCACAAGAGTACACAAACTCCTACGTGTCTCACAAATAAAATAATGCAAAATAATTAAATAATGCATAAACCTAAGTAAACTTAAGTAAGTGTAATTGTAGATACCTAAATTTGATTACACCGCTTTAGTAATCCTATTTAGTTATCTCTAAAGGCATCATTAATTAAATTTCTATTTAATTTATCCTTTGCCATCCCCTAGCTGATTAATTTAATTAATCATCTATAGTCCTAAATTGATAAATCAAATAATCTATTATTTATCAATTAAATCTTTTTCTCCTATCTAATTCCAAAAATCCTCATTTATTAAATAAATCTATTTGATAAATAAAAATCCTCAAATCTAAAAACCCCTAACCTATCTCTAATCCTCCATTTAGCCTAATCCACCCCATCCACCCATACTAGCCTAGCTTAGCCACTAACTCACCCAACCTCATTAATGCCATCCACTTGCACATCTCTAACATCCTTAATCTAATCCTAAACCCAAGCCTAATCCACCCCTTAATGTTGTCACATTTCCTAAACAAGTTTAAGACTTTCCTAAACCAAATCAAAGTCCCCTCTCCAAAATATCTCAACCACCAAGCCATGAGTGCTGTTACAAACCATAAAAGACTCTTACAACCCCACTCATGACTCTTACATCCCTCTTCCATACTCAATCTCCCTCATCATGCCTTTAACCAACACCTTATCCTAACCTCTCACACTTATCCTCCTTGTGACAAGTGTCACCTTCCCATTAGTGCTAAACAAGCACAATCCATGTGCTCTCCTTTCAGTGCATCTTAGCCCTCCTTAAGCTTTCATATCTCCTTGCATCTAAGTCATCCATCCCTCTACCCCTTGGCCTATAAATTGAATCCCCTCCCAAGCCATTTCATCACAATCCTTGAGCTAAAGTTACCATGATATTTTGAGAACCAAAGTCATCAATCTTAACCTTATAATGCGAAATTGAGAGCTCACAAGGCTACCAATTTTCCATTACCCATCTCCACTATTGAAGCAATTGGGCAAGCAATTGAGCATACATCCACATCAAAAGACACATCTACAAAATCAAGGAAGCATGGAGTGTTTTCTCCTTTGAAGTTTGCACTTCTTGTTTGCTTTGTTTGTCTAAGCTTATATGTGAATTTAGTTTTAGTTTGTGAATGTTTCCCTTATTGTTAATATTCTTTGCACACTAAATCTTGTTCTACATTTTGGCACGCCCGGTGAGACCCCACTATGGGTCATTTATTTATCTATTTCAATCTACATGTTGCTTTTATAAACTAACCCTCTAATGCTTGTTGTTGTTTGAGTAGGTTGTAGGGTGTTTCCCTTGTTTTTGCAGGTTGAAAGGTGCACTTAGGAAGAAGACATACCCTCTAAAAACTCGAAATTTTTTTTTAAAAAAAAATCTAGAAAAATTTGCGCATTTTAGTTCTTTTCGCGCAGTGTTGTCTCCGTAGATTGGTGTCTGCGCCTACAATCTGTCGTCTCCGCTAGTTATTCTGTCGTTTCTACAACCTCAACTATCATCTATACAGATTGGCATTTGCGCCTGCAAACTGTCATCTCCGTCAGTTATTCTGCTGTCTCTGCAACCTCAACTGTCGTCTCTATAAATTGGCGTCTACGCCTGCAAATTGTCATCTTCGCAAGATACTTTGTCGTCTCTGTCGTCGCCAAGTTGAACTGTCATCTACGCCTCTTTCTCTATTGTCTCCGTAGATCGACATCTCCGTAGATCGGCGTCTTTGCAGATCATCGTCTTCACAATTTGGCGTCTGCACCTGATGAACTATCGTCTCCACCTGTCTTTGTTGCATTTTTGTTTTAACATCTTTGTTTCTGCACTTTGTAGTTAAATTTTTCTTTTTTTTAAAAAGAGTATAAATCGAATTTTAACTTTTGGTGGTTCCATAAAGTAGAGGTTATTTTAAGCATTTTTACGCCTAGGAAAAAGAACAAAAAAAGTTGATTTTATTTTTCCCATAGTTAAGCTTCAAATTTTGAGATTTTTGGGTTACTAATCAAATTGGCTTTTTGTAGCTATTGCAGGTTGGAGCACATATGAAACCACTAATCATGTTTTTTGCAGGTTCTCTTTACATGGTTTTAATGCGCTTGAAAAATGAACTTGAATGTTTAAACACTTGTCTTTGAATGCATGTTGCTAAAATGAACTTAAATGTTTAAACATTTTTCCTTTGAATGAATGTTGTTCAAACATAATCTTGAATGCCATGGATTAAAATCAACCTTTCTTGGAATGCATGCTTAAAACAAACAAACTTAATCTTGAATGCAAAGGATCAATGAATCAATACAATATCTCACACTTCAATTTTTGGGCATAAAAAGAATCTACATTCTAGAAACTTCTTAAATTATAAAAACCAAATAAAGACGCTCTAAGTGAGTTTATAGTTGGACTCACCCTCTTTAATCACCCATCAATTTAACCATTGGTTGCAATCTCAGCACCATCTATGGGGATGGGTCCACCTAAGAGGGTGTTAAGTGCTCCACAAAGATCAAACTTCACTTACTTGTGTTTTTATTAGTTTTTCTAACTTAGAAAATTTCTTGAATGCGCATTAGGCTCGCTAACACTTCATTTGGGCATTAAAATTTGAACAAATCTTGACGTGGAGGGCCTCCGAGCGCACGCTTGAAATCGGGTTTCACACATCTTTGTTTTGGGCTTAAAATAAACTCACACTCAATCTTGAATGCCTTAAAGAAAATCAATCGGTACTTGACATGGAGGGCCTCCGGGTGCGCAAGTTTACTTTTTATTGACCCTAACTCTTCTTCTTTCTTGCATTCTTCGATTGATTTTACTTTTGTTGGCACATTTCAAGTTGGAATTGAACATTTGCATCTTAAAAACGAGTGCTTGCAAAGTCTAGATCAGAAAACATAAGCGTCAGTTGGAAAAGAATTATGTCTTTTAGCCCAAGATCATCCAAGTCTTCTCTCCCCTTTTCATCTTTCGAGGCCATCTTGGATGCATAAGATTAGGATCCAAAATCTTGTTTAAATTTTTAGGAGGCTTTCTTGGGGATTTCATCACCCCTTGGGACGACTTCAACTCCAGCGTTCTGACGGAGTATAAGAATCGGGAGGTGAATAGAAAGACACCTCTCTTGGGATCAAGATTTTGTCACTCGAGCTAAGCCTCAAGGAACTTTATACCCTTGAGAAGTGAAAGAAGAGAAGTGGGTTACCGCTCCTCTCGGCTGTGTGACATCTTTTTGGTTTCATCTACAGATTTGGGCCTCACGTACCTTGGGTATATCGAGGACTCCCTAGCTAAACCAACTGTCAACCTTGCAAAAAACCATCTAGGGTGTTAATGTGTTTGAAGTGACTGATCAAAACATTTGTAAAACATACACACTCCTGGGCACAAGTATCACATTCTGAGAATCAAAAATTTCTATCTAGTTGTTTCTATCTATTGCTTGATTTTTTACTTATTGAATGAATGTTTGCCAAACTTGGTCGATCCTAGCTTAGGGCACACTTAGCGTAGTCACTACCTGTTTTAGAAGTTGAACAAGTCGAAGCAAAACAACTGAGATCTCTCAAAGCCAAGCAGATTCAAAAATTCATGTCAGAACAACCCAAACCCAAACAGAAGTTTCACAAAGTCAAACTCAAGCCATCTTAGGCATACCAAGAACTTTCAGCCAAGAGAAAGGAACTAACACCAAGCCCTTGCATTGCCAAATTCCACAAAGCAGAAGACAAAGCTGGCGACAAAGCCCTTCAAGATGCCTGGTTAGATCGCACCATCTAACTCAACCAACATCCAGGAGTTAACAATGCTTATGCCTTACCAACTAGGCATGATTTCTATGATTAGACCACTTTGTTTCTCTGCATCTTCTTGCATAAGTTCCACTTTAGAGTCATCCTTGTAGGTAAGCCAGCCATCCTTAGTCATCCTCTTAAGCATTTTAGCTCACCCATCTCATTTAGAACCAAACCATTTAGCCAGCAATCCAAAACTTCACATCTAAGCCTTCAAAATTGTTGTCACTTTGCCAAAAGTTTGCCATTCCTAACATCTTCCAAATCCACCAATCTCACCAAGGTTATCCCTTTGACAGAGCTTTTTCTAGGGTAATCTAGCTTTGTCACTTGTTATTCCTCATCACCTTGAGCTAAAGGTTGGGATCCACAAGTGGTCAATCTCGTGTTCTTCCTAAAGGATGATCAGTCTATCCTTAAGTTGACACAATCACCACCAAGCTTGCACATAGGAAAGCAGACCTTTCATGCTTTGGCAACATATCTTTAAAGTTAGAATCCCCAACCCAATCCTCCTTAGGTTTTTTCATATAGCTTTGCCTCAACGTAGGAAATATTTTGCATAGAAAAGCCTTCCCCCTTTTGCATCCATCAGCATTGTTGCATCTCATCCCTAGGAACATTCTGCATTTTCATGCCACCTGTCACTCGCTTAGCCAAGAAGAAGGAAACAATGGAGCCCTATCATTTTCATCAAACAACATTGCTCCCCTTGAGCAGTCAACCATCCTTCATCCCAGAGAACACCATACCATCACCTACTGACATTGAAGCTTTCATGAACCAAATAGGAAATGCAGTATTGGTGAATGCCATTATAGACAAAAAAAAGGAAACAATCATGGCTAACTTTCGAAGGGACAACATTGGAGCCTTTGACTTTGGAAGACCTCCTCCCCTATCAGAGCCATCTCACCCATTTTTTGGACAACTCGCACCACCCATAGGCTCTTATGATTCCAATTATCCTCAATATGTGCCAAAAGAAGAGCCTTAACCCACCCCATATGATCCAACAGGCCCAAACATACCAGCCTCCACTCAAGTTGAAATCTCCCTTCCACAAGCCAATCCAGCCACCACCACTCCACCATTGGTCCATACCACTCCATCCCAAACCCCCTTTGCCCAAAACACCTCACCATTCATTCCCTTCACTATTGATGCTGCTGCTCCCCAACCCAACCTTCCAAATCCACCCATCTCCCAAATCAGTGCTAGTATCTTTAGTCAACCTCAGCAATACACAACCAGGATGCCACCCATGGGGCCAAGTAATCAACCTTTCATCACCCCCTGCTTGTTTACCTCAGCTCAGAACACAATTCCATCATTTCCACTAGGTCCTTGGAGCTCAGTGCCATCAACTACAAATCCACAAGCTACTACCCTCACTCCACAAAGCTATCAAACCCCACCAGCTACTACCAATGTTCTGCCAAGCTCTCAAGTGACCCAAGCTCCTACCACCCCTCTACCAAGCTTTCAAATCTAGCCACCAAGCTATCAAACCCCATCAGTTCCATTTCCAAGCTTTCAATTCCCACCACCTCCACCACCAACTAATCCATTACCTCCTATCACCAAATATTTTTCTATGCCACTTCTAGGAGGAAATCCACCACCACCAACCACCAATTACTTGGCCTCTTTTGCCATGCAAACACCTTCCCAGATGGGGGCACAACCCACATATATTGGTCAAACTCCTCAAATCCAAAGTCAAGTTCCACAAGCTCCCCGATCCTTTCCCCAATCTTCACAACCATCTTATACCTTACCTCCACAAAACAATCCATTTATCCCACAGCCAGCTTATGTTCCTCAATCCCAACCTCAAATCCAATATCAACAACAAGCCTCACAACACATGCAGCAATATGTGCCACCTCCACCTCAGCAACCCATCATCCACCATTCAGTTGCCCAAGCCATGTACAATCCCTACCAGCCCATACCTCAAAGCCATCCATATTCCATTGCCCCATCTAGCACATACCTACCTCAGGGCACTCCTACATTGGGTGCACCCCAACCATTACCCATTAATTCAGAATGGGAAGCCATGAAAACAACTTTGAAAAACATCTAGGAGGGAAATGATCCAAAGACATTCAAGTTTGAGACTATGTGTCCTTATCCATTTGATAGAGCCATTACTATGACTCCATTCCCCAAGCATTTTGAAATACCTAAATTTGACAAATTTAGAGGAAAAGGAGACCCAGTCAACCACATCAAAGAATTTTACATGCACTGCCAAGAAGTGGCATACAGTGATGTCTTCCTCTTACGCCTCTTTCCCAAAAGCTTGGCCGGGCCAGCTCTTGAATGGTTTTATAGAATCCCATATGGCACAATTAAAAACTTTGTTGAATTGTCTAAGGCATTTGTAGCCCAATATACCCATCTTGTTGAAACAGAGTTATCAATAGTTGACCTTGTCCACACTAAGCAAAAAGGTGGAGAAAACCTTGTTGAATACTTGCAAAGATGGAAAACCCTTACCACCCACATATCCTACACCTTGCTAGAGCGCCATGTGGTGAAAATGTTTATTCATAATGCCCATCCCAGCTTGGCTCACCACATGACCATGAACTATTTGCAGACCTACAAAGATATCAAAGAGAAAGGAATGATCCTTGAGAAAGGACTCATTAAAGATGGTGTGGTCAAAATTTATAAGGAGGCCAACCAAAATCAATCACACTCCAATGACAAGTCTAGGTATTGGAAAAAAAACAAGCACGTTGCAACAGGTGGTGTCATTGACACCAGACATGTGAATATTGTTGGTCCTTCTCAAAACCAGTCCAACCCACCATATCAACCAAATAATCAGCAAGCTATCAACTACCAACAACAGAATAACCAAAGCTATCAAAACCACAATCCAAGACACAACTTCCAAGGGTCTAGCAATCAAGCTAATGCCATCAATGTAGCTACAGGGAAAAAGCCCAAATTCCAACCTGCACCTAGAAACTATACACCCCTTGGTGAGCCATTGGATGTCATTTTTGAGAAATTATTCAAGGAAAACCTCATCAAATTTTCTCCTACCCAGCAAATCGACCCAAGCCAATCCAAAGCTGCATGGTACAAAGACAATGAATACTGCAAATTTCATAGGGTAAAAGGTCACACTACCCTCAGATGCATGAAACTGAAAGATTATGTGCAGGATCTCATTGATCAGAAAGAAATCACCGTTGGTGCCCAAACCTCTCCCAATGCAGGTTTACAGATCTATCAAAATGCTTTTCCTCCTCACAACAACCAAAATCTTGGAAAAGCACCTATCCAAAACAACAACAACAACACTAACAATTGTCAGCCAAACCAACAGCATGGGAACAACAATGACCACACTTCATCCTATATAGACTATGGTAGCCTTATAGGTTGTATATCCAAGAAAGAGCCTTCTGTCAATGTTATCAATATCTAAGGACCAAACAATGAGTGTGCAGTCACCACTCAAAGAGCACGATTTAACATCGCAGGCCCACCCATTTTGCCAGCACCATCAGCTCCATCAAAAAGCTAGTACAATATCTTGGAACACCTTGGGAAAATGCCAGTCCAAATCTCCATTTTAGACCTTCTCCACACTAGTCCTATGTACAAAAACATCCTTGATAGTGCTCTCATAGGATCTCGTGTCCCTTCAGATATCAACGCTACTGATTTTCATAATCTCGTTGGACACTTATCCTCCTCATGCACCCTATCATTCAAACCCACCGACATACTGGTGGTTGAGCCAGATCACACCCTTTCGCTCCGCATAGCCATCATGGTATCCAATTTTGCCATGAAAAGATTAATGATAGATAATGGATCAACCTTGAATATTTGCACCCTAAAATTCATAAAACAAGCTAGGTATACTGAGGCAGATATCATTAGTGAGGTTATCACCATCAAAGCTTATGACAAATTGGAAAGAACCACAGAAGGAACTATTTTGCTTCCAATCAAGGTTGGGCTAGTCATCCAAGAAACACTCTGCCATGTTATTGATCTAAACCTACCATTCAACATCCTCCTTGGTCACCCATGGATTCATGCCATGAAAGCCGTTCCATCCACTTACCATCAGTGCGTCAAATTTTTGCATCAAGGCACTAAGGTAACCATCCATGCCAATCCAGAACCCTTTGCTTACTGCAATGTGGTTGAAGCTTCATATACAAACTATTTCCTTGGAATTAATATCAGCACATCCATTGCCAGCTCATCCCACACTTTTAATGACCCAGAAACCATCCTCGCCTCCACCCTATCTATCGTGAAGATCAATAACAGAGGCTGTGGAGAGTATAGTCTATCAGATGCATTTGCTATCGAGGCACTCCCACTTGATCCACATGCCCATGGACGATTGACATATCACAAAGCTAAGGAGATTCCACCTCCTCGATACAAACAGTTTGGCCCAACAACCTTTGTATCCTCAAAAATCCCTCTTCATGAGGAGCTCACTCCAGATATCAACAATTGGTTACATAAGGATGCACCTCAAAGAAATCAAGCACGCCTTGATCACTTCAGCCAGAAGTATCCCCAAGAACATAAGCTCATCACTGACAAATGGAACTATCAAGGTGGTGGTCTAGGACCAGAAGAAAGAGGCATGTAGTGCCTCATCGATGCAAACAACTGGGAATCAGAGTCAGGACTTGGCTTTGGCATACCCACAACTGGGGGCACCAATATAGACGGTCACACTTTTTTGAACATTCACCGTGACCTTGTCGAAATTGAAGACATTCCTGAGGAAGTTGAAAAGAGAGCCTACGACAATATCCTAGACCAAATCTTCCTCGAAGACTCTGTTCTCCAAAAACTATCCATCCACCTCATTGACCTACCACTCGCCTATCCAAAACTCATAGATTGGGACCAACCAAGCATCATACACATTGACGAGTTCACATCAAAGGAAGTGCTTCTAAGATTCATGGGAGCTGAAACACCTCACAAGAAAACAAAGCCAGATTCTGCCTATATCTATAAGCTAGATCCCAAGGGGTATTTTGGAGAAAATCCCCAACTTAGTTCTGATACACCCAAAACTGGAACTAAGGCAAATTCAGGACTAGCTAAGGCAATGAAGAGAACCCCTCAGCAAGAAAATCTAGAGTCACAAGCAGAACATGAGGATTTAGCATTGCCTCCTCAAGATAATCAACCAGAGGTGTCTTCTATTCTAATTGAGGATACTAGAGAAGTCAACATCGGTTCTTTAGAGATCCCCAAACTTGTTCACATTGCTACATCCCTATCACAAGACCAAGTTGATCTCCTCTTTGAGGTCTTAAGAGAGAACATTGGCCAATTTGCATGGTCATATCAGGACATGCCAGGAATTGATCCAAAGCTTGTAGTTCATCATCTTGTAGTCGATCCAAAGATCAAGCCCGTCAGACAAAAGCTTAGAAAAATGCACCCCAAGGTGGCATTATTGGTCAAAGCTGAATTAGAAAGAATGTTAGCTGCTAAGGTTATCCGACCTATCGACTACTCAGAGTGGATCTCCAACATGGTCCCTGCCACTAAACCTTCCGGTGACATCAGAATCTACACTGATTTCAGAGATCTTAACAAAGCTTGTCCAAAAGATGATTTTCCCTTGCCCAACATAGATATGATTGTAGATCTTACAGTTGGACATGAAATTTTGTCCCTCATGGATGGATTTTTCGGGTACAATCAAATCAAGATTGCAGAAAAGGATCAACATAAGACAACATTCACTACCCCTTGGGGAACCTTTTGTTACAATATGATGCCTTTTGGACTAAAGAATGCTGGGGCTACCTATCAAAGAGCTATGACAGCCATTTTCCATGATCTTATCCATAGCATTTTGGAAGATTATGTGGATGATATCTTGGTCAAGTCTCATACCTTCATGGATCATCTTGCTGACCTGGAGAAAGTCTTTGATAGGTTAGCCAAATATCATCTCATGCTGAATCCCAAGAAGTGTGTCTTTGGGGTCACATTTGACAAGCTTCTAGGCTTTATAGTTTCTAAACGAGGTATAGAGATCAACCCCAAGAAGGTCAAGACTATCTTAGACATGCCTCCTCCCTAGACACTATGACAGCTTCGCTCTCTTCAAGGAAAGCTCCAATCCGTTCGGCGCTTCATCTCCCAGCTTGTAGATAAGTGTACGCCATTTTCACATTTACTGAAGCAGGATGAGAACTTCAAGTGGGATCCTTTATGTTAGTGCAGCTTTGATTAGCTCAAGCAGTATCTCACCAATCCCCTTATCTTGGTTCCATCAGTTCCTTATCATCCCCTAATTTTGTACATATCAGCAATGCCTACTGCTCTAGGGACACTTCTAGCACAGCTTGATGACTGCGACAGAGAAAGAGCCATCTACTACATCAGTAGAACCCTAGTTGGTTATGAACTCAATTATACTCCTATGGAAAAAGATTGGTTGGCAGTTGTTTTCTCAACTCAAAAGCTTTGCCATTACATGCTAAGTCATACCATCCAACTAGTCTCCAAGATTGACCCTCTCGAGTATATGCTCTCCAAAACAACACTTATAGGTTGTTTGGCCAAATGGGTTATGCTCCTTAGTGAATTTGACATCCAGTATGTGGATAGAAAGGCAATCAAAGGGCAAGCTATAGCAGATCACCTAGCTGATGCACCTCTAATAGATGCATATCCTTTGATCATAGAATTTCCAGATGAGCATATCTATCTAATTGAAGAACAGCCCCCATGGAAACTTTATTTTGATGGCTCACACACATCTCATGGATCAGGGGCAGGAATATTGTTGGTCACACCTCAAGGATATTATATTCCAAAAGCCTTCAAGCTACAATTCCCTAGCACCAACAATATAGCTGAATATGAGGCTCTCATAGCAAGATTAAAGATAGCTATAGAATGGAACATCACTGAGTTACAAATCTTTGGTGATTCTCAGCTCATCATCAAGCAAGCCCTAAATGAATATCAAACCAAAGATGAAAAGCTATTACCCTACAAAGAGCTAGTTGATCAGCTAACCCAGCATTTTACAAAGCTTCAGTTTATACAAGTGCCTCGAATGCAGAACAAAGTAGTAGATGCTATGGCTACTATCGGCTCACTCTTGGAAATTCCCCAAGCAGCTACACAGTATGAGTTTTTAGTCGAGTAGCTCCTCACACCTGCCTATGCGAATGATGACTCAAATCGTGTTTGTATCTTGGTTGGTCCCCAATCCCCTTGATACCATGAGATTCACGCTTACCTTAACGATGGTATCATATCCCCTCACCTCACATTTACCCAATGCCAAAACCTCATCCAAAAATCCTCCCGCTATGTTATCATAGCCAATACCCTATATCGTTGGGGTTATCATGATACTCTCTCTCGTTGTTTAGACCAAAATGAGGTTGCGATGGTGTTAAAAGAAGTACACTCTGAACTTTGCGGTGCCCACACGAGTGGTATTGTCCTAGCATGACAAATCCTTAGAGTAGGCTACTATTGGCCTACCATTAAAGAAGACTCCTGTAACTTTGTCAGAAAGTGTCTCCCATGTCAGCAGCACGCAAATCTCATGCAAGCTCCTGCATAGGATCTACAACCTATTGCACCAACTTGGCCTTTCGCTTGTTGGGGCCTTGATATAGTTGGAACTATCACACCTCTCTCATCTGATGGACATAAATGGATAATAACAACTACAGACTATTTCACTAAATGGGTGGAAGCAGTCCCCCTTGTCCCAGCTACAGGAGTTCAGGTCTCCAAGTTCATCTTGTACCACATTGTTTGCCGCTTCAGCATCCCATCCACCATCTTCACCGACCATGGAGGTAACTTTGAAAATCTCAACATGGAAGAATTATGCACTTCCCTCCACATCCATCACCATTTTTCTAGCCCATATTTTCCACAAGGTAACGGCCAGGCAGAGGCAACTAACAAAACCCTCCTCAAAATCCTAAAGAAAGTTGTCAATGATTCTAGCCGCGATTGGCACCTACAAATAAATCCAGCCCTATGGGTCTATTGAACCTCCTTCCATACATCCATCGGCACAACTCCATACTCCCTAGTCTATGGTGCTGAAGCGGTACTACCCATAGAGGTTGAACTTCCCTCATTGCGCATATCTTTGTGAGGGCAAATATCAGATGAAGAATACAGAGTAGCTCGGCTCACCCAGCTAGATCTCTTAGACAAGAAGTGACAACAAGCTTATGATCATCTCACAGTCTATCAAACTCATTTCAAAAGGAATTTCAACAAGAAGGTGCTTCCATGACACTTTCAACTAGGTGACATGGTCCTCAAAGAAAACATGAAAGTCCAAGCAAATCAAGAAAAAAAAGACAAGTTTGAACCTACCTAGCTTGGTCCTTATGTTGTCACTGCCTCCTTTGGCTCCAGAGCCTATCAGCTATCTACACTAGAAGGAGAACTCTTGAATGATCCTACTAACATCATTCATCTCAAGAAGTTCTATGCTTGAAGATCCTTGGTATAACCAGCTTTTGAAAAATACAAAAAAATAGTAAAGATAAATAAGCATCCAATGGTGAAAACTTGGTAATTCAAGCGCCTTGGATAGGTACCTTGGTGAAAACCTAGTAATTCAGGCACCTTGTGTACTAAGACTAATCCATTATCTATCACTATCCTATCCCTCATCCATCCACCCACCATCTCATAAAAGCACTTGCTTGTTCCCTTGGTGTTCCAACCAAATATCCAAAATCTAATGAAGCCTATAAATACCTCTTATACAGCTTGTAAATCTTGTACCCTAGCTTGTAAATCTTGTATCCCCCCTTGTAGCATAGCTTGTATATCCGAATCCCTTCCAAAGCTTGTACCATATTTCAGCTTGTAAATAATATTGTGTCTTAGCTTGTATCCTATCACATGCACTCAAAGAACCCCATTTTCACTTAAGCTTTTCGCAAACCATCTATCTATCCACCTATCACCTATTACAGACATCCCACCCTTCAAAAACATTTTCATCTCACAAAACCCAAACATGAACAACCTTGTAAATTTGTAACATATCTTGGTCCATCAGCTTGTACATCCTCTTTAGCTTAGTACCATTGTATCTATCCAGCTTTCGTGTTAGTTTGTCCTTGATCAGCATCTTGCACACGTCACACATCTTGGTTAGCTATTCTAATGCATCCTTTAGCTAGATCTCCTATCACCAAAGTGTTATCCTTCTTAGTTTAGCTTGTTAGACGCATCACTCATCTAGATCCATTAGCATAGGTGCTCTTCGATAGATCCTTGCAGGATATAGCTTTCCTCATGTTTGATCTTGGTCCGTTAGTACCTCGTCCTACCCATCTCGTTGGCAAACAACTCTCTTTTGGATTTTCACTTTCTTTTGATTTGGAATCTTCCCTTTTGGGTCTGGAAGTATCTTTTTCAAGCAATCTTTTTGTTCCCTCCTCAAGGTTGCCACGATTTTCCATATCATGGTATATTGCGAATGGGGCAATCTGAGTGTTAGGTCTTGATCATGTCTTTTTCTTGTTTTCTTTTCTACTTGTGGGTTACCTAGTGTCATTTCCATGCTGCTTCCTCTAGGATTCATGTGTGATACTGGGGCAATCTTTGTGTGTTTGTTTTGAGTCAGTTCGTCAGTCCTCTGGAAAGTTGGTGAAAAGGCCTTGATGTTCTTGGTAACCTTGGCAATTAACCAACATTCCTATAGAAAATCTAGTGCTCAACTACATGGTGGTACTTCTCTTTGAAGTACCCCCCTCGCTCAAAAAAGCTTCAATGGATTCCCTTCATCTCCATTATCCCCCATCCATCTCCAGCATCTGTCACTCCTCCACCAGCTTATGCATAAATATCTCTTTGAATCACTCCTCGTGCTTAGCTTTAGGGATCCACAATCCTAGTCTTAGGGATCCACTAATCAAATCAATCCACCAAGCCTCATCTTTCAAGATCCACAATCCTAGTCCTAGGGATCTCTGAAACCCATCTTCTGCCAATCTAACTCTTTGAAATCCTGTTGCATCAGCCTTATCATTCCATCATCCATCTCCCTACCATGGATTCCTTTTATAGCGCTCCGCTCCTCCATTCTCTTCTCCAATCCTAGAAAGTCTTAAGCTTGCTTTACTATTGTGCCTCTGATTCTCCTTTATCATTCTCCCATAGTGAGAGTTTGAGCTAATTCAACCCCTCCTCTTTGCCAATCTGTGTCTCTGCTTGATTTCTTGTACTTTTCAAGAAGCTGTCGAGCCTCATTTCTCTCTCCACCACCTTCTTAAGGGGGCATCATCTAATTCTAGTCTCTCCTCTTCTTATTTGAGACTGGGGCAACCTTGTTGCTAAAACATCTTCCTCATGTCGTCTTCAATCAAACTTCTTTGAAATAGTGTTGTCTCAACACTATGTCAAAGAGGAGCAAAATGTAGACACCTAAATTTGATTACACCGCTTTAGTAATCCTATTTAGTTATCTCTAAAGGCATCATTAATTAAATTTCTATTTAATTAATCCTTTGCCATCCCCTAGCTGATTAATTTAATTAATCATCTATAGTCCTAAATTGATAAATCAAATAATCTATTATTTATCAATTAAATCCTTTTCTCCTATCTAATTCCAAAAATCCCCATTTATTAAATAAATCTATTTGATAAATAAAAATCCTCAAATCTAAAAACCCCTAACCTATCTCTAATCCTCCATTTAGCCTAATACACCCTATCCACCCATACTAACCTAGCTTAGCCACCAACTCACCCAACCTCATTAATGCCATCCACTTGCACATCTCTAACATCTTTAATCTAATCCTAAACCCAAGCCTAATCCACCCCCTAATGTTGTCACATTCCCTAAACAAGTTTAAGACTTTCCTAAGCCAAATCAAAGTCCCCTCTCCAAAATATCCCAACCACCAAGCCATGAGTGCTCTTACAAACCATAAAAGACTCTTACAACCCCACTCATGACTCTTACATCCCTCTTCCATACTCAATCTCCCTCATCATGCCTTTAACCAACCCCTTATCCTACCCTCTCACATGCATCCTCCTTGTGACAAGTGTCACCTTCCCATTAGTGCTAAACAAGCACAATCCATGTGCTCTCCTTTGAGTGAATCCTAGCCCTCCTTAAGCTTTCATATCTCCTTGCATCTAAGCCATCCATCCCTCTACCCCTTGGCCTATAAATTGAATCCCCTCCCAAGCCATTTCATCACAATCCTTGAGCTAAAGTTACCATGATATTTTGAGAACCAAAGTCATCAATCTTAACCTTATAATGCGAAATTGAGAGCTCACAAGGCTACCAATTTTCCATTACCCATCTCCACCATTGAAGCAATTGGGCAAGCAATTGAGCATACATCCACATCAAAGGACACATCTACAAAATCAAGGAAGCATGGAGTGTTTTCTCCTTTGAGGTTTGCACTTCTTGTTTGCTTTCTTTGTCTAAGCTTATATGTGAATTTAGTTTTAGTTTGTGAATGTTTCTCTTATTGTTAATGTTCTTTGCACACTAAATCTTGTTCTACAGTAATAAGTGAATACTTATTTACACCAACAATAATAATATTTAGCATTTATTTTAAAATGATCTCCTAAATATATGTTATTATTAAATTAAATAAATATTATTACACTCTAAAATTAAACTATAAATTTCTTGTTAAATTTAATTATTTTTATGTAATTAATTTTGTAATTAATAAAATATAATAAAATATTGAAAATATCATAATAATTTTCTATTAAATTAAATCATTAATTTAATCAGTTAATTTGACTTAATTAATAGAAAAATCATCAAAGACCTATAAGACGAAATATGAAAACCCATCATAAAATACCACATACAAGATCAAACTCTAGGGTGTTAATCATGAATTTATGTCATACGACACATTCAAAAGATAATCATCTTAGATACTTGTCCTAATTTTCTAGGACAAATGGGTTTAAAGGTTAGGATTTGGACTGAAGGATTTATCTCCCCTCTCTTACCATTGAGATAGGGTATGCTCATCCTGGAAATTCAGGGAAGTCGATACTTGGTACCTGCAAACTATATAAAATCCATGCATGTACAAACACATATATTCTAAACTAAACAAGCAAAGGTAGGAAGTGGTGCATCGTGTAGATCTTGACTAGTAAGTGACTACGACTCCCTTCCTTAACCACATCAAAAATTTCATACAGAAAGAAAATATACACACACACCATACACATGCAATATGGGATAAGTATCTATAAGAAAACATGTATAATAATCCATCTAACTAATCATCATCAATAACTGAAATCACTGTAATAATCATCATCAAGATATAATCATGCATACAAGAAGTAAATAGTACCAAGTAGTCTCATCATAATATCAATTGAATATGAAACAATATCTGAAAATCTGAAAGATAATGCTACTAATCATCAAGCATAAACTAGCCTAAAAGAGTTCAACAATGATAACAAAATGTAAACTAGGGACATGCACTACATCCACCGCCCCTAGACTTAGGTTTACTCCTAGAAGCCTATAAACAAGTAGGGATATAAACCTCGTAGACCAGATGCATCCTCTCATGTAGCTGATGACTCATCAGCAGGGTCCCATTAGACCTTTACCTGCTCTATGGTTTGACCCCTGAGGGTCAACTCCCGCTGCTCTAGAATGTGAACTAACTCCAAAGCTAGCTACCCATCCTCTACCTGCAAGGCATTCCAATCAAGAACATATACCATATCAGGAATATACTACCTAAGTATAGAAACATGGAAAACATCATGAACACAAGCTAGGCTAGGTGGCAAAGCAAGATGGTAGGCAACTGGACCTATTCTCTCAAGAATCACAAATGGTCCCACAAAGAAAGGTGCTGGCTTCAAACCTTTTCGATAATGATCAAACTCTTTCGCAGATGCACTCTCAAGAACACTTTCTCTCCCATAGAAAACTACTTATCTGTCCTATGAGCATCGACATAATTTTTATGTCTATCCTGTGCCATAGACACGTGCTCATGGATGCGCACTACCTATTTCTCCATATCTCAAAGCATCTCAAGACCCAACAGGATGTGATCCTCAAGATTGTCCCAACTCAAAGGTGTATGACAAGGACAAACATACAAGGCTTGAAAAGGTGCCATGCCAATAGAACTATGATATCTATTGTTATAAGAAAACTCCACTAGGTAAAGATAGTCCTCCTAAAGAGTCTGTTTGTCCATCACATACATCCTCAACATATCCTCTAGAACCTGATTCACTCTCTTAGTCTACCCATCTATCTCTGGGTCATAAGCTAAGCTGAAGTTCAACTGTGCTCCAAGATCATATTGGAGTGATGTCTAAAATGCAGAAATGAATATAGGATCCCTATCCAAAATGATCTTTCAGGGAATTCCATGTAGTCTCATGATATCATGCATGAAGACATTAGCTAAAAAAGTTGTAGTGTAGGATGACCTCATCAGTGAAAAATGTGCCACCTTAGTCAACTGATCAATGGTGACCATGATAGCATCATGTCGATGAGTGGTTATAGGTAATCCTACCATGAACTTCATAGAGATGATGTCCCACTTCCATGAAGGAATGAGATTTGGCTATAAAAGCCCTACTGGATGCTGGTACTCTACCTTGAATCTCTAACACTCAAGACACCTAGCCAAAAAATTAGTGATATCACGCTTCATCCCTATCCAATAGAATAGACGTCACAAGTTTGCATGCATCTTCTTGACACCTAGATGTGCCGAGTAAGGTGTACAATGAGCCTCTAATAGGATCAATGTACAAAGCTCATCTAGTAGTAGTACATAGATCCTTCCTAAATGTCACAAAAGGTCATCCGAATCCAGAACATAATCTGAAAACCTGCCCTCCAACGGTCTCCATGAATCTATCTCTCTACTCACCTTTTGATACCAAATATCTATAGGAAGTGCCTAAAGTATATGGCTCCTCAAATCCACACTAAGAGTCATAGATAGTGTCACATGTCTCCAATGACTCAAAGCATCAGCTACCACATTCTCCTTCCCCTAAATATACTTCACCTCGAAGTCATACTCGCAAAGAAACTCCATCCAACACCTTTGCCTAGCATTCAGATTAGGTTGCCTGAATATGTTCTCTAGACTATGATGATCACTATGAAGTTCAAATTTGTGTCCCAGTGAGAAGTGTCTCCATCTCACTAGGGCATGAACTACTGCAACTAACACAAGATCATGCGTAGGATAATTCAGCTTGTGATCCTTTAGTTTGTGTGACTCATATGCAATCACTCATCCATCCTGCATCAATACTACTCCAATCCCCTCTTGGGAAGCATCTGTACACACCATGAACTCACCTGCTAGATTAGGTACTGATAAGATAGGTGCACTAGTCAAAATATCCTTGAGCTTCAAAAATGATTCCTCACATTTATCGTCCATAAAAACTTATTTCCTTTCCTCTGAAGGGAAGTGATAGGATGTGTTATTCTGGAGAAGTTTTGGATGAATCTGTGATAATAACCAGCTAGACCCATGAAACTATGAATTTTTGACATGATAGTGGGTGTGGGCCAATCTACCATTGCCTGATTCTTCATAGGTTCTATAGAGGTACCCTCACTTGATATGGGGTACCCTAAGTATTGTATCTTTGATTGAAAGAAATCATGCTTCACTGAGTTGGCATAAAGTTGATTATCTCTCAAGCACTGCAAAACCAAATGTAGATGTACCCCATGCTCCTTCTAGGATCTAGAATATATCAGTATATCATCTAGGAACATGAGTACAAATTTGTCAAGATAGGAATGAAACACTCCATTCATCAGACACATGAAAACTGATGGAGCATTTGGCAGCCCAAAAGCAACTACTATGAACTCGTAGTGCCCATAGCAAGTTCAAAAGGTGGTCTTATGAATATCAGCATCCTAAATGTGAAGCTAATGGTATCCTAACTTAAGATCAATTTTGGAGAACACTATAGCTCCCTTAATCTGATCAAATAAATTATCAATCCATGGTAAAGGATACATGTTCTTTATTGTCACCTTGTTTAGCTATCTATAATCAATACATAGGTGTAATGAACTATTCTTCTTCTTCACAAAGAGAACTAGATCTCTCCATGGTGATACACTCAATTGGATACTACCTTTGGCCAAAAGGTCCTCAAGCTATAGGCGCAATTCACTCAATTCTTGAGTAGTCATATAATAAGGAGCTCTAGAAATAGGCTCCACTCCTAGAATTAGATCGATACAAAAATTGATAGCTCTCTTTAGGGGTATGCCCAGAGTCTCACTCTGAAAGACATCTGTATATTCTTGTAGAATAGGGTGGCTTATAGTCTTTCCTGTAGGGTCTTCTTCTTCTAGCTCGCTTACCATAATAGAAAATACTTGACATCCCTTACAAAATCTCCACTTTAATTACATAGTAGATATCATCCATAGAGGTATAGGTCTTTGTATCCTCACAATCTCTACATCCTTCCCTCGATCATCCTGACACATAATGGTCTTCTTTCTGCAGTCTATACTAGCTCTATGAGAGCCAAGCCAATCCATACCTAAGACCACATTGTAAGAGCCAAGAGGAATTACCCAAAGGTTAACTAGCATCACAAATCCTCCTAATCTTAGTTCACTCTTCTGAACTATGGAATCTTTGGAAACCCTAGAGCTTAAAGCTAGTTCCAATTGCCAATCCAGACCCTTTTTAACCACTTCCAACTTACACTTAGTAACTAATGATGGTGAAATAAAAGAGTTTGTGGCATCTGAATCAAACAATATAGAGAGAGGTGTACCTTAGATAGCTCCTGTAGTCTCAACCACAGTCCCCTAATGGTCTGCTTGATAGTGATCTACCACCACAAATACCCTATGAGCTCTACCTACATCCCTGACTGTGGGATCAGATGTTGCTAGCCTAGAACCTACAAATGGAGATGCAAGTTGTGGAAAGTTTGTTGCAATGTGTCCAAACTACTCATAAAAATAACATCATGTGCCTCTACCAAATCCCCTCCCTACTGGAGGTGCACTCAACTACTGGTGGCTATCCCTACTAGCAAAAGATTAGTTGCTCAACACAAGCTAAGTGTTCCGATTTTGCCTATTGCACTATGCGTTGTGATAGTTCTTAGAGT
The DNA here is from genome assembly GCA_028749045.1 of Cupressus sempervirens. Taxonomy (NCBI): domain Eukaryota; kingdom Viridiplantae; phylum Streptophyta; class Pinopsida; order Cupressales; family Cupressaceae; genus Cupressus; species Cupressus sempervirens. The sequence continues at coordinate 366,072,680 of CM053784.1, forward strand.
TAGAACCATTGCCACCACTCTATGCTTGAGGGTATGATCCCTTCTATTATTGTTGTTGTTGTTGTTGAGGTTGTTGTTGGTTCTAATTCCACTTAGGAAAAGGAGGTTTTTTGTTCTCACCTAACTTGTGGTTACCCTTAGATCCTGATATTGTAGGTGCTCCCACAAAACCTCCATGTCTTAGGTTGAAACTCTACTCTACAAGAATGGATTGATGTACCACATCTTTGAGGTTTTTAGGTTCAAATACCTTAACACCCCCAACTAGATGGTTGTTCAAGGATCTGATGAAATGTTGTGCCAACTATGTTGGGTTATCACTAATTCCTACATAGGGCATGAGCTCATAGAACTTGCACTCATACTTTGCTATGGTCATCATGAACTATCTCAGGTTGTGGAATTCATTTGCTCTATGCTAGTTCCATTCCTCTAGTAGAAATCGCTCACAAAAGTTTTCCAGGAATAACTCCCATGTGACATTATTCATTTTTATACCCAGTTTCTTCTCTTTGATAGTCCACCAAGTGGCTCCAAAGAGTTCCAGGTTGGTAATAGAAAACCTCACTTTGACATTAGTGTCAAAGTCCTGAATAGAAAAAACCTTGTCAAGAGGAATAAGCCACTGCTCGGCTACATAACCTAAACCATGCCCATTAAAGGGCTTGACATTGGATCTCTAAAGGTCCTTCATATGGGCAGATACAATGGATATTTGACGGTCTTGAGGACTCCTATACCTAGGTCTATGGTCATGTCCTACCTGATGAGCTCCATCCTGACCATGAAGAGGAGGCAGGTGATCAATGATGCTCTTCAGCATTTGCCTCAGGTCAACTTCCTCTAAGTTGGCATATTGCTCTCTATGGTTCTCTTCCTGCTCCTCACTAACATGCTCTCCCCTATTCTCTTCTTGATTAGGGCCTTCATGGATAGACTGATGTACACTGATGTTTCTACCTCATCCATGACCTCTACAACAACTTAGGTTATGACCTCTAATAGAAGATCTCATCCCAGATACCATCCTACAATAATATCCAAGATACAAGATGTTATAATAACCATAAAACATACTATTAGTAAAGCATAGATAAAAAACACATGTTTTGAAAATAGTATAAGTTTAATTTTTTGTTTTGCCTATATTTAGGTTTAAATATATTTTAGTTTTGAAGTCTAAGTATTGAAGTTTGAGATATACAACTAATAGTTCAAGTTTTGTTCTAGTTTAACTAGTTCAAGTTTCAGTTTTAAAATAGATATACATAACAATTTAAATTTTATTTTAGTTCAACTAGTTAACAACTAGTGGCGTTCCAATATGCCTAGAGCTCCCAATGTAGAACTCAGGCTCTAATATCAGATGTAACACCCCACCAAGGGATGAAAAATAATTAACTTAAAGTTTTACTAAGTTTTCCAAACATATTTTTTTAAAACAACAACATACACTCTAATCATAAAGTAGCAGAAGCAATAACATACAATCATACATAAGAAAACATAACAAATTACATTCCTTAAGGATCCTAAGACATTGAATCACATTAAAATTTAATTAATATCAAGTCTAATAAATAATACATCCACATGAAAGTACAACTACAAGTCCATTCCACTTAAATAATAGACATCTATTATGAATGCCACTTGGCAATAAAATTCAGAATGCTCAATCATCCATTGTACATGTCACAAGGTATGAAAGGCTAAAAGAATATACATTTATAAAAATAGCTTACATCATCCCTTTTGGATCCATGAACCAAAGTACAATACAATAAGTGAAATCATCTATCATAAAGATATAATCATCCATCATAATACACAAAGATATAATGAAAGGAAATGCAGACAAGGAACTCTAGCCACAACATCAACGAATAGATCTCAATGGTAAGAGTAAAAATAACTACCACCTGACCTGGTGGTAACCCAAAAAGGTCCACTCCCACCATGTTGAGGAGATAGTCTCAAGTACCTATTAGGATTGGACATAAATGATAATTACATGCATATATAACCAATAATAGAAAACAATAGATCACACAGAAGAGAACACAAGGCACCAAGATTTAACGTGGTTCACCTAATCCCTGGGCTACGTCCACCAAATAGAAAGTCAATATTTTTATGATCCAGTGATTACAACTTGATTACAATCTGTAATCCCTTATAGCTCAATACCGCCACAAGAACTAATTTAGCATCACACCTTATAAAGCAATCCCTAACCCTAAGCCCTTTTATACAAATATTTTAACCACTTTAGGGTTATAATTAATAATTACATGTTGGCCCAAAATGTCGATAAAATAGGGCCCAAAAAAAATAAAATTTGAACCCCAAAGAATTTATGAAGTATGTACAGTACTTTCTTGATCAGTCATCACAATCTAACAATCTCCCACTTGGGGACTGCTCAGGCTCCACACTAAACAACAATCTCCCACTTATAGATAATCTTGTAGCAATACTGCTACCACATGGGGCTCCCACTAGATCAAACCACCCTAGACTCTATTGTTCTTTTATTCATATTCAGTCTAGAAGACCAACCAAAGTTGAAGAGGAGTTCAACTTCTCCTTTGTTACTACCTTTGTCAACATATCTGCTAGATTGTAATTGGTATGAATCTTCTCTGGCTTTAACTGTCCATCCTCCAAAATTGACTAAATGAAATGGTACCGTAACTGTATGTGTTTGGTCTTTGAATGCAAAGCTGAATTATTTGCAAGATGAATGGCACTTTGACTATCTATGAACAAATAATTATCTATATGAGGATGTCCCAATTCTTGCAAGAAGAACTAAAGCCATATCATCTCCTTGGCTGCCTTAATAGCAGCTACATACTATGCCTCTGTAGTGGATAAAGCATTAACCTTTTGTAACCTAGAAATCCAGCTCACGGCTGCCTCACCAATAGTAAAGATGTAACCTATAGTACTCCGCTTGGTATCAATATCCCTTGCCAAATTTGAGTCAACATAGCCCTATAAATTAGTAGTAGAGCCCCCAAAGTGTAGACACTTATTGGATGTTCCTCTCAAATATCTGAGAATCCATTTGACTGCATTCCAATGCTCAATTCTAGGATGACTCATATACCTACTAACAACTCCCACTACATATGCAATATCTGGCCTAGTACATACCATAGCATACATCAAGCTTCTTATAGCTGCAGCATAGGGTACCTTGGACATCTTATCCTCCTTTTCTTGTGTCTTGGGACACATCTCCTTAGTCAATTTCAAATGACCAGGTAAAGGTGTGCAAACAACTTTAGCATTCTCCATAGAGAAACATTGCAACACCTTCTCAACATAATCAGCCTGAGATAACGTCAATGTTCTATTTTTTCTATCTCTACAAATCTTCATACCAAGGATTTGTTTTGCTGTCCCCAAATCCTTCATAGAAAATACATGTGCCAATTGGCTTTTTAGCCCCTCAATGTGATCCATGTTAGACCCAGCTACAAGCATATCATCAACATATAAACATAAAATAATGTAGCTATCATCACCCAAACTCTTAAAGTAGACACAGTGATTTGAATGACACCTACTGTAACAATGCTCATGCATAAAACTATCAAATTTTAGATACCATTGCCGAGGTGCTTGCTTCAAGCCATATAAAATTTTCTTCAATTTGCACACTAAGTTCTCCTTACCTTTGACCACAAATCCCCATGGCTGAGCCATATATACCTCTTCATCCAAATCACCATGAAGGAAGGCTATTTTAACATCTAGCTACTCTAAATGAAAATCTTCAGTAGCCACTAGACTTAAAACAATACAGATAGAAGTCATTTTAACAACAGGAGAAAATATCTCATTAAAATCAATTCCCTTTTTCTGTGCAAATCCTTTTACAACTAACCTAGCTTTAAATCTTTTCTTACCTCCATCCTCTTCTTTTAACCTGTAAACTCACTTATTCTATAAAGCCTTTTTACCTATAGGAAACTTGCACAAATCCCATGTCTTATTCTTTAGCAAAGAGTCCATTTCATCTTTCATTGCAGATTCCTACTGAATCTTAGTATCCACTTGCATAGCTTCATCATAACTTTCAAGTTCACCAACATCAGTAAGTAAAATAGAATACAAAGAGGGAGAAAATCTTTGTGGAGGTCTAATTTGCCTTGTTGACCGTCTAACATTCACTAGTGCGTGTGGTATTTGTTGTTGTGATTGTTGCACATCATGAAGAATGGTTGGAACATTAGCTTTTGGAGTATCATCCAGCACTACATAATCATCTTCTTTCTTCTCATATTGCTGCAATAGATCTTTGTACAACACTTTCTCATTGAATATGACATCCTTGCTTCTTACAATTTTATGATTTTCAAAATCTCAAAGCCTATAACCAAATTCATTAATGCCATATCCAACAAATACACATTGCTTTGATTTAGCTTCTAGCTTGGTTCTATTTTTAGAGTCTACATGAGCAAAAACTTCACAACCGAAGGTTTTGAGAAAAGAATAACTCGCCTTCTTACCAGTACATGCTTCCTCTGGAATATCATAGCCCAAAGGAATAGAGGGACCTCTGTTAATCAAATATACAATAGTATTGACAACCTCTGCCCACATGTGTAAGGGCAACCCAACATGCAACCTCATGCTCCTTGCGTGCTCTATTATAGTCTTGTTCATGCGTTCAACTACTCCATTTTCATGTGGAGTCCTTGGAATAGTTTTTTGTCTACTAATACCATTAGTGGAGCAATAATCTTCAAATTCATGACTGCAATACTCACCACCATTATCAGATCTGAGACATTTTAATTTTTTACCAGTCTCATTTTCAACCAAGCATTTCCATTTCTTAAAAGTTTGAAATACATCAGATTTCTGTCTAAGGAAATAAACCCCATACTTTTCTAGTTGTGTCATCAATAAATGTAACATAGTAATGAGAGCCACCAAGGGAAGATACCTGAGATGGACTCATACATCGGTATGCACAAGCTCTAATTTCTCCTTTTTGTTTTCCTTCCCAATCTTTACAAAACTCACTCTCTTTTGTTTTCCATACACACAACTTTCACATAAATCCATATTAACACATTTTAGACCTAGTAAAACTTTCTTTGAATAAATTATTTTCATACCTTTCTCACTCATGTGCCCAAGTCTATTGTGCCATAGCACTATATCAGAATCTATAGCAGCTATTTGTTCTCCTTGGTCAGCTACAATAATTGTTCTTGAACATTCATTTTTCTCTGAAACAATTAAAGTAGAAGGAACAATATGACCTGTACAAAGATATAAGGTGCCTACTTTCAGGCCTTTTGCTACTACAAGGGAACCTTTTAAAACCTTCCAATTTTTATCATTAAAGTAACTACACAACCTAGGAATCATCAACACTTTGTAAAGATATAAGCAAAGCATCCTCTTTGGATTTGCTACTTACCACATTTGCCTCCTTGTCTCCATCTGATTTATCTCCCTCATTTTTCTTGTGATTCCAACAATCTTTCTTTTTGTACCCTAGTTTCCCATAGTACCAGTAGTCATTCAGTCCTCTCGATTGAGACTTCCTCCCCTTTGACTTCCCTCTTGATTTCCTATGATTTCCAGAATTACTTCCTCTCTCAGTCATTCTGCCCCTATTTTGTGTATTCAAAGCACTTCCTGATGTAGATCCACCTAAGGTTTTCCCACGAGTTTCCTCACTCAAAATAACACCAATCACATCATCATATTTTAGGGTACTAGATCTAGGAACATAATTACTCACAGCCATTACCAAGCCATTCCAGCTTTCAGGCAAAGAACACAAAATCAAGAGAGCCCTACTTTCCTCTTTCAAATCGATACCCATAGAAGATAACTGACTATTAATAGTATTAAACTCATTTAAATGATCTGTAACAGATCCACCTTCTGCCATTTTCATATTAAATAAATGCTTCATGAGAAATACCTTGTTTGAAGCGGAGGGCTTTTCATACAGCGTCGCTAGGGTTTTCATCAATTCTTCTATCATCTTCACTTTTGTAATATTAAATGCCACCAATGGTGTTAGGCATAATTGAATGTTTCCAGGTGCCTTTCTATCCAAAAGATCCCATTCATCATTTGACATAGATCCCTGATTCTTGGCTTTCCCTTCCAACGGCTTCCATAAATCCTTTTGATAAAGATAGTCTTCCATTTGCATCTTCCATAACTAGAAGTTCTGCCCATTAAACCTATCAACCCTCAGCTTACCCTCATCTACCATTGCTCCCACTCAACTGTGAAACTTTCTTGTAGAGGATAACTAAAAAAAAACTAGGCTCTGATACCAATTATTAGGATTAAACCATGGATAGAAATAATAATTACATGCAAATATAACCAATAACAAAAAATAATAGATCAAACAGAAGAGAACACAAGGCACTAAGATTTAACGTGGTTCACCCAATCCCTGGGCTATGTCCACCAAACAAAAAGTCCAATATTTTTATGATCCAGTGGTTACAACCTAATTACAATCTGTAATCCCTTACAGCTCAATACCGCCGCAAGAACCAATTTAGCATCACACCTTATAAAACAATCCCTAATCCTAAGCCCTTTTATACAAGTATTTTAACTGCTTTTGGATTATAATTAATAATTACATGTCAACCCAAAATCTCGATAAAATAGGGCCCAATTTTTTTTTTTTGGGGTGATGCCCTGAACCCCAAAGAATTTATGAAGTATGTATATTACTTTCCTAATCAGTCACCACAATCTAGTAGTCCCAACCAGGATATCAATCCCAAAATAAAAATTAATCTCTATGTCAAGGAAACCCTAAAAGTAATCTAACTCAAAGGTTCCAAGATAAATCAACATCTAGACCCAGAGGCAAACAAAGACACGTAGGGAATCTACTATGTAAGCAGGCAAGTGCCATTGAATGAATCAATGCTAGAGTTACCCTGGCAACCTAACTTGACCCTAGACCCCTAGTGACTCTATGTAGCACTAGTATCCTCTCATAATGACAAGGCATACTAATGATGCATGGTTGCAAAAAGAGTTCTCTCTACTCCCATCCTAGTCTATACTAGCACTCGAGGCATGGGCAAGAACATACAAAGACTTATTAAGTTTATTTTACTCTCATTTAGTGTAGTGTTTTCACTTATTAAACAACTTACAATGGGTTACCCTGGCAGCCACTTTGGGTCCGGACCTCCAATGCAAGCCACATCCCAACATTACATATAGATAACCTACCCTAAGCTCATAAAATCACAAATCAAAGGATCATAGTATTTCCCCCAATCCTATACAAATGACTAGAAAGCATCAAAAGATAATTCACAATAACCAATTAGTTATCTACAAGCAACTGGAAAGCATCCCAAAAATAATTGATTGAAGACTCAAAGGTCAAGACAAGTATGCCACACCATTTATCTCATAATCATACAAGGACATAGAAAGCAATAACGAACAATACAACCAACTCACCATAGAGCATACCAAACACATAACCACGGTTGAGTTTAAAAGATCAAAGTTCAAATCATCATAATATCACAAATACAAAACTCCCAAGCCTCTGGTAGACATCCTAAAACTAGTCAACACTCTAGTCAACCTAAACCCAAAACATAGACAACATACAGGCAACAATGTAGTTTCATAGTTTGGTTTGACTTTGAAAACACATAGTTGAGTTAACAGTAAGGTATCAGTTTTCATTTTCAATGTGAGTTTTCAAGTATAAAAGATTACATCTTAATCCTTACAATTTAACCCATGCTTGTATTTGAATATATTGAACAATTGCCCTTATCGGATTACAATTAAATATTCTAAATACTTTAAAAGTAATTGTTTATTAAATTATTAAAATAATGATTTTTGATCTAAAATAATTATAATAGTCTTAGAACTCAATTCATTAATAATAATAATAAACTAAGTCAATTTAAGACTTATAAAAAAATATGTATTATTAACTAAACTTAATTAAAAACTAATTTCAATTAAATTAGTTAATAATTATTTTTAAAAACTATGTTAATAATATATACATATATTTATATTATTAAATAATTAATAATTAATTTTTTTAATACAAATAAAATGAAATTAAAAATAATAATAATGAATGTGATTTTTTGAAGGTCCACCGACCTTTCCTTGTGGTGGCAAGCCTTAATGCGGCTATAGGTAGTAGAGTGTCGTAGATAGCAATATCACTACTACTGTGAGCAACAAACTACCCTACTATCATAGCTTTAAAGGTTGTGACAATGGGTTCGGGGGGTGGGGGGGGGCGGGGGCGGGGGGGTTGGTGGGAGGGGTGGGGTGGGTGGAGTGTGGTTTCCCCACTGCCACCCTCTCACAATATTTTAAATTTTTTTTATTTTAATATTTGCTTATAATTTTAAATCAAAATGCTTACCATAAATTTCTTTATATATATATATATATATATATATATTACAAAAGTTCTATCAATACTCTAATAGGAAAAAATACGATGAACTAACCAAATTAAAATTTTAGAATTTCCATTTCTTATGAAACCCTTCCCAGTTTAATTTACAACTTTTAAAACTGTTGTACGAGGGTTCTACTAAATTTCAATCCCCACATATATAGAAGTAAATAATAAGAATACAAGTAAATTCAAATGAAGGATTGCAAAGTTCATGACAATGCAATTTGGAAAAACAATTCATAATCACGATCAAGATAGGAATATTAAATTACATAATTAACTACGTGAACAAAACACAAGGACCTACTTGGTTCTGATGCTAATTCGCAAACAACCAAAGATTGTCAAAGAAATATCTTATCTCGAAACCTTCTCTCTAAAAATTTCCAATCCTTGGAAAATGGGCCCTCAATTGCTGATAAGGAGTTCTCTCCCAAATTCGGGGCACTAATTGTGTGATGACACGAGGGAACTCCTTGACCACAACTTTTTAACTCTTTATTATCTTTTTCGAAACTTCATGCATACTTTATGCAATTTTGAATATCTTTAATAAATTAATTTCTTTTTCACTCTTTAATTTATTTTCGAAGCATTAATTGATAAAAAATATTTATTAATTTAAGTAATGATAATATTTAGCATTTATTTAAAAATGATCTCCTAAATATATATTATTATTAAATTAAATTAATATTATTATGCTCTAAAATTAAACTATAAATTTCTTGTTAAATTTAATTCTTTTTATTGAATTAATTTTGTAATTAATTAAATATAATTAAATATTGAAAATATCATAATACTTTTTCATTAAATTAAATCGTTAATTTAATCATTTAATTTGACTTAATTAATAGAAAAATCACCAAAGACCTATAGGATGAAATATGAAAACCCATCATAAAATACCGCATACAAGATCAATAGTAAGACCATGTAGTATATGGTTGGAGATGGCAACCTATCCAATTTATTTTGAAATGCCAATTTTAATTTTATGAAATTAGTTTCTAGCAATCCATTTGCATCAAGAAAACTATGTTGAGATGATTTAAGACTTGATTGTACTCTATTTTGATTTATATTTTCTGGTGTCTCTGCAACATGTTCAACTGACGTAAAAGCTTCCTCTTCAACATAACTTGCACAATACTGATGTCTATTTTCTTATGTTACTTGTAGCTGGGGATTATTTTGTACTTCTACACTATGTGGACATTCATTGTGTATAGGATGTATCCCAACATTATTTTGTTCTCTTATCAATTTTTGTTCATGTGCCTCCTCGAATGCTCCTTGATGTGTATTCCTTTCATAATCCTGATTATGTACATTCATGGCAATATTTTCTCGATGTGTAATTTCTTGTGCTTCTTATAGGTGGGGATTGTTTTGTATGTTTCCTACATTATTCAGACCTTCATTGTGTATAGGATGTATCCCAACGTTCTTTTCCTCTTATCTCTTGTTGTGCATGTGCCTCATCAGATGTGCACAAACGTGTACATCTATTTGTGTTGATATGTAGGTTGTCCATGTTATCCTCTTGTATTCTTTCTCTTTGTAATTGTTTAATAGTAAGACCATGTCTATTCTATGTTTACCATGTTGTTCTGGTTTAGTGTCATTCTCCTAACTTTCAAATTGATCATTTTGAGCATCTGACTTTTGCTGCATATGGCGTCTACAATATTCTAGTTGATATTGTCTTTTATAATGTTTTTGTTGCTCCTCCATCTCAAATAAGAGTTTCTTTGGTCGAAACATAACTAATTTAGAAAATACACAGAGAACTCAAATAAATAAAAATAGTCATTTATAGTATTGTGATAAGAATAATATTCTATAAACATAAACATTCAAAATAGAAAGGAATCTTTGGATACAAGTACATAAAAAATATATAATTATATTATAAATATTGTAGAGTAAATAATTTTGTTGAATTGTTCATATTTACTAAAATTTTGTATTTTGACCTACATTTTGATATCATCTAAATGTACCAAAATTCCACATTTATGCATTTACTAAAATTTAACATATATATTATAAATGTTAAAAATAGAGGAATATTTAGGTACATTTTTATATTTAGTAAAATTTTGTGTTGTTATTAATTGCTTTATTAGTTTCTTTATCGTGTAAGAATTACTATATATACTCTTACCTTTTTAATAACTTATTACTTTTGGGAATACATTAAAATTACATTGTATTTGTTTTGAAATATGAGATTAATAACACAATACATGCAAAAATAAATAAATAAATTCGTAAAAGCATAATTTAGTAGATACAAAAATATGTACTAGACACTACAAAATTATTTGGTGCATGGAGCACTATGACTTTTCCTCACATTACACTTCATTTAAATATCTCATAAACTCATCCCTAATTAACTCAGAGTCCCCTTGTTCATATTGTTCATCATAAAATAACTCTTTATAGAAGCCTCCAAAAGAAACAAATATGTTAATTGTTCCGTAGAATGATTCATTTGTTTCTTGAATGTAAGTCACATCATCCCTTTCAACTGCATGTGCATTTGAGGCAATGACTTTAAGTCTTTAAATTAGTTGTTTGCACAAATTCATAATTTCTCTTCCCAATTTTTGGACCTTTGTATGATTGAAATTGTTTGAATTGACACTTGATACTGAAGGACTGATAATTGATTTATCCATCTTAGCAGAATCCTCAGAAGTGGTATTTGTTATTTCTATAATTACAACTTCTTCATTGCTTTCCAGATCTTGAATTTCAACATTTTATATTCTGTTGAAAGGATTGTCCATGACCTAAGATATATAATGAAAGTAAGAAAAATAATAATTTAACAACAATAAAGGAATTAACTATCTATTTAATTATATTTAATATTTAAACTTTTATATTAAAAATATTGACTTACCTATAAATAAAATTTTGAAACGCTACATTCTATATTCTATATCCAAAAATAATTCAAATAAATTAATGACATAAATGTGCAACAAATATTGAAGAATAATTTTCAATAGGGCTTAAATCTTTGCATAAAAACTTCACAATATAGTCATGATATTCACCAATAATTAAATAAAAATGTGAAAATTGATATTCTATATTTTTCTAAATAATCCTAAATTATAATTTGGTGTAGATACTAATTAATCACTAACTTTAAAGTGTATTCAATTAATTCTAAAAATATCATTTTCTTAAGTTTAATTAATGCCTTTAAAAATAATTAAAAAATTTACCACATTAAATATGACTAATACATCCAAAGAAAAATATAAAATAAATGATCAAAATACAGTATAAACATAAAAAAAAATAGAAAAGTGTATCTAAAATGAAGGATGAAGTTTAAGTTATAGGTGTACCTGATCAAATCATAATGGTTGGTGAAATTTGTTAAAGGCTAATGAAATTGTTGAGAACTGATTATTTTGAATGGTATAGATAAAAATATTTGATGTTATGAATTAGAAGAAAAGTACTAAATAAAAATATATTAGTATGAACAAAAAAAATATTGAAATGTGAAATAGAACAAACTTGCAATAAAAAAATTACTAATTTATTGAAAACTAATAATGATTAGTAATGACATTAATTTAAAACACAAAAATATTAATTTTACTTATTAATACACTTATTTCTTTTTAAATCAATCACACTAATTACAACATTCTAAACTACTAATTTCTCCCTCTACAAAACATATACAAATAATGACAAAAGTTGAACAATATATGTAACCAAACCATGGGCATGTTTTTCTCATTTTAAATAAAAAATCAAAGATAATTCCACAATAAAGGAAAGAAATGTAGTTGCCACCATGATCCACTCTTATTAATGCATATGCCATACTGCAGTAATAAAAAATTAAATCTACATGCATGAAAACCTTTAACTTATTCGAAAAGGTGATTTTTATGTCTCAATAAAAAATCATATTTTTCTTATAAAAGGATTATGTAAAGAAGATTGAAATCTTTTTAAAATTCTAACATGCTTAATCATTAATATGTTTTTTCAAATTCTATAAAATATTTAGAAGTAATGTTAGAGAAATCATATATTACTAAAAGATAGATAAATCATATATTACATCTAGATGAAAGGTATTCAGTAGTTTTTCTAATTTCTATAATATATTGTAAGTTTTTAAAGCACTGTAGATTCGCTGAATTATATATGCAAAAACTCAAAAATAATTTAGAGAATGGATTCAATTGATAATTGCAATGGTCCTCCTGTAGCGATCAAATGACATTTTTTTTGACAGAAATAATAATAAAAACTATAAATTGGTAGGTTATATGATTGGGAAAATCGAATATCTATAGCCATAAGAATCACCTTATGTTGCATCTTCTTCTCTCTTTGCATGCATCATTGTAGCCAAATCTCATCTCTATAAAATGGGAAAATGATAGGCATTTCTTGATTCCATTGTTCTCAGGCTTTGAGATCTCATTCCTCAATCACAAAAACTATAACATCCAACAACTATGATTACAATTCATACATTACCAACAATTAAAAATAAATATCCTTACTAAGAGCTATATTAAACACTAAGAAAAACAATGTTGCAATATTTAATCTATAATATGCCATATCAACAATGCAAAGCCAAATTATAGAGCAAAATTTCTATGAAAGTGCATGAAAAAATAGAATCAAAATAAATATATGCAATTGATAAGCTTTTACAACATGCATGTAATAAAAGGCATAGTAAAGTGCAATACGAAAGGAAAGAAAGTTTAATTACCTCAACTTTCTCCACAAAAAATGAAAAAGTTCATTGTGAAGAGAAGAATGAACTCAGAGTTGTCAAGGTTGAATATAAAACAATAATAATATTTGGTGTTTCAACTTTCCTAATTAAATCAATAAAGCTTTTGAAGTATGGGTTGCCATTTGGCATTTCCAATACATACGTTAAAATTAATTTCAAATTGGTTTCCTATATTCTCAGCCATTATTGATTGAACCAGTTTCCTATATTGTTTTTCTCTATATTTCCTATTTTTATATTTTTTTGCTATATTTCCGGTTTTTTACATGTTGGCAATGGAATGCAGATGGTTTCTTTTTTCTTTCATCTATTTTTTTGAATGACCTCCTATAAAAGGGTCGAATGCCATTGTAGTTTTATGCCCCTTGATGTAATAATAGAAACAAGGTAAACACATAAAGTTGTATCTACTAGGTCCATTGCTTTATATAGAAAACAATTTTTTTTTTAATCAAAATCTAATTTTATTTTATTACATTTTTTTTCACTAGCTTCATTTACAAAATGATGTTTAAATGAAGAGAATATATTCTTTGATTTAAAATAGGGAAAAAAGATATGCATAAGATTAAGAGCATTTCAAGACATCCTTATCTCACTTTTATTTACATATAGTAGCTATATACAAAGTGAACAACATAAAGTCATATCATTGCTTTACACAAAACACTATTTTACTTTCCCTAAAACAATAATTTTACTTCAAAAAAGCTATCTTTCATTTTTTATTTATTTTAAAATATATAAGATAATTCTTACTTTAAGAAATATAATCAATATTATGCATTTAAAAGTTATTTTTTCAATAGTTTCATTTGCATAATAATGTCTAAATGAAGGAAATAGATTTTTTTACTAGAAAAATAAATAAAATGAAAGATATTTATAGTTATAAAAGTCTCAAGAGGTTTTTGCCTCATCTTTATTTATGTATACTAGATATCAACAAACATATCCAAAAGGCTATAGAGTTGACAAAACCTATCCCATAAGATTTATTTTTTATTGATATAGAAAATTGCAATGTAGTTGTTTTCAAATATTTTTTGTGATTAGTCATTTTGATTACATAAAAATAGGTTTTAAAGGACCCGAAACCTTTAACAAAGTATCAGAGAAATACAAACATTAAAGTTCAGATATTAAAAGGCCTCAGAGAACATATAAACAACCAAAGAACATATAAATTGCAATGTAGTTGTTTTCTCATTTTTTTTTGTGATTAGTCCCCTATTGACCTATGCGACATCTTTGCAAGGTCCATTGTTTCATATGAAAAAATATTTTATTTTTTGTGAAAATTAAATTTTACTTTAAAAAGTTGTCATTCTTATATATATATATATATATATATATATATATATATATATATATATATATATATAATAATTCTTCCTTTGAAAAATATAATCAATTTATACACTTAAAAGTCATTTGTTCAATAGTTTCATTCGCACAATGATATCTAAATGGAAAAAAATCTTTAATTTTTCTTTTTAAAAATAAAACAAAAAATTAAATCATTTATCTAAGAAAGTAGAATGAGCCTCAATAGAATATATAATATAAAAACCAATTCAATTGAAAAATAAAATTATTAAAGATGAAAGCTTTAAGACAAAATAAATTAAATCATATTTTGCAAGAAAGTGGAATGAGTCTAGGAGAATATATAATATAAAAATTAGTTCAAGTAAAATATAAAAAAATTAAATTTAAATATTATTAATTAGACAACATTTATGTGATTATATTTAAGTTGATAGGCTTATATGTGGGAGATTTGCTCCTGGATTTTAAAAAATTTAGCTTGAAAATTATCAACCTTTATCAGATTTCATATTTTCCAACAATAAATCTTCCCTTTAGTAATTTCTATTTTCTTCTTCTTAAAAAAATAAGTTTTATTTCTAATTTAATCTCCAATTTCTATTTTCAGTTCCACTCTTCATTTAAAAGATTTTGTTTTACATTTGCGTACAAAAACAAACTCTTACTTAAAGAGGGGTAAAAAATTTATTGAATACCAAAGAGAACAGAACAATAGAAGAAATAAAGAGAACTATAAAGCTTTATCCTAGTCCACAAGTTGATCCAACATCTGAGATAAATCAAGGGGAAGCATCCTATGATCAATAATGTTTCAATTTGACACATGCTCGAAGGCCCATTTAGCCAAAAAATCAGCCACACCATTCCACTCATGAGGGATATGCATAAAAGACAAAGAATCCAGAGAATTGCATAACTAAGTGATCTGCTAAATAACCAAAGCCAAATGCCAATCCATATCCACAAGGTTTCATCTATTCAATAAATTCACAACCACCTATGAGTTTGTCTCACTGATAATTCTTTTCTAGCCACATTGACATCATTGTTCCATTGCAACCAAGATAGCAAGGGCTTTCATGAGATTATTTGTATGGTAACCCTTGTATATAGAAAACATAAACTAAATATCACCAGAGTTATCATGCCTAACTCCCCCAATACCAACTAGTCTAGGATTTCCCCGAGAAGAACCATCAGTGTTGATTTTAAGAACTCCAGCCTTGAGAGGAGTCCAATGGCCTTCACAATTAACATGCTAAGAGCATTGCCTAGCCTTATTCCTAGAGCATTTATGGGGGAACAAGGGAGTGCTTCCCTAAAGAGGAAAGGAAAGGTGTGAGTAAATACCAATATCTCTAGGATCCAAACCTCCATCAATGTCACATTTAGCTAGGAGTGTTTCATGAAGAGAATTAGTGATTTTCCCCCATAAGTGCCTAATCTCAAACTGCATATCATGAAAGATCCTCCTATTTCTCTCAAGAAAACATGTCATAAAATAAGGGAAGGGCCAATAGTCCAAGAAACCTAAAGAAAAGAGGTCTTGGAAGGGGGATGGCCTAGATGGTCCCAAAACTCATACAAGGAGGAGACATGCCAGCACATGCATCCCCACACACTCCACCACAAGTGCCAAATCTTTTAGACAAAGGGGTACTGGAAAAAAAGGTGAGAAACAGTCTCTTTACTATTGTGGCATAAGACATAGATGGAAGGCCCCTAGAAGCCTCTCTTGCAGAAATTCTCCCAAGTAGGATAATGATTGTAAACCAGAATCTGGAGGAAAAAGTTACACTTAGGCCAAGAAAATCTATTCCAAACTCTCTTCCACCAAGAGACCTCCACCTCACCAAAAAGTTTCTTAGTTAGTGCAAGGTAACCTGAAGAAATAGAATACTTGCTAGAAGAAGCACCTCCCCAAGCCAAAACATCAAGTTCCTACAAAGAGCTACACTCCCTAGAAGCCAATATCTAAGAAAGTTCCAACTGATCCTCAAGAGAGCCACTCGACGACCAATCGGAAGAATTCTTCCATCTATAACCAATAGCAAGGCCTAGGTTGTAAGCCTCCTAATAATGAGCCACCTTATTCCATCCAATAGAAAGGAAAAAATCACAAAGAGGCTACAAGGGCTATTGAGAGGACAAGAGAGGAGGATGCCCATTCTAGGAATCACTCCAAAATAGAGCCTTAGTGCTTCTGTTACATATCCAAAATAGACTTCTCTTCACTAGGTGAGCACCAATCTTGAGGGTATTCCACACCATAGAGCCTCTTCCCTCAAGAGAAAACCTAGAAATATCTAAAGGTTCAACACTAGGTAAATACTTCTATGATAGGATACAGACCCAAAGCTGAAACTGACTAGAACACCACCAACAATAGAGCTTGGCAGCAAGAGCTTCACTACACAAGATAGTGGAACAAAGGCCGACGCCTCCTTCCTTTTTTGGCCTGCAAATGGTATCCCAATTGATGAGGCTTTATTTGGTATTTTGCAAATTGCCACTCCAAAGAAATTTGGAAAAGAGAGCATCAAACTCCTTAAGAAAATATGTCAGGGCAACTTGAACCATGCTTTTGTATATGGGAAGGGTCTGAATCATAGATTGCAAGAGAGTTACCCTACCAGTAGTAGAGAGCCACCTATGAGTCCAATGATTGACTTTTTGTCAAAGCTTGTTGAGCAAACTCTGCCAAAAAAGCCTAGGCTATCTTCCCACCACAATAGGGACCCCCAAGTAAGTTAGAGGGAGAGACTCAATATGAAATTTTAGGATATTACCAATCCTCTACTGGATAGGCTGGAGTGTTGAAGAAAAAAATAGAGGACTTTTGGTCATTAATTTTCTACCCAGAGGCAGCCAAATAAGTATCCAAGATGAGGCACAAGGCTTTAGCTTCCTAAATTTAGGCTCTCCTAGAAATGGTCATATCATCAACAAATTGGAGGTGGGAAAGAGTGGGCAGACCATTTCCCCATTGCCATCCTTGAATCATATTTTGGGAAACATGAGACTTGACAAGTCTACCAAGTCTCTCAAGCATAATTATAAACAAATAAGGAGAGAGGGGATCTCCTTGGTGAAGACCCCTAGATGCCCAAAAAAGCTCTAATAGTTCACCATTAAGAAGGACCAAGAAGGACAGAGTAGTAACACATCTCAAAACACATCTAACTCATTCTTGACTAAAGCCAAAAGCCAGAAGAACTTTTTGCTAGAAACCCGAATTGACTCTGTCATAAGCCTTAACCATATCAATCTTGATGAACATGGTGTGTTCCCTGGAAGTACACATAGAGTGAATGGCTTTGGAAGCAATAACCACCCCATCCAAAAAAAAAATTCCTACCACAAAACCCCCTTGTTCCTTAGAGATAACCATGGGAAGCCAAAATTTAAGCATCTTTGCTAGGAGCTTAGTAATGATTTTATAGACCACATTACAAAGAGCAATGGGCCTAAAAAAGTCCACCTGATTAGCCTCTTCCTTCTTTGGAATAAGGACTAAGAAAGTAGCATTCAAGGCTTGGAGCATATCTTTGTTGGAATAGGACTCCTGAACCACATCTAAAAGGTCATGATTGATAATATCCCAAAATTCCCAAAATAATTCAATAGGGAAGCCATCAGGCCCCAGAGCTTTGCATTTATGCAAGCTGAAGACCACCCCTTCCAAGTCAAACATACAAATTGGCCTCATAAGAGAGTCATTCATCTCCCTCATCACAACAGAGGGAATATAGGACAAGATTTTATTCTCCTCAATCTTTGCTGGAGGTAAGTCATCTAAAAAGAGAGCAGAGTAAAATTGAATAGCTTCCTTGGACACAGCTTGAGAGGAGGTCATATGTGTCCCATCAGAAGTAACAAGAGAAGAAATGTAAGTCATGTTACGTCGAACCTACATAGATTTATAGAAAAATGTGATGTTCTTGTCCCCTTCCTAAAGCCAGTCAACTTGAGCCTTCTATTTCCAATAAATTTCTTCTTTAAGATCCCACTTAGCTAAATCACTAGAAGCTTGGGATTCCACTATGCCAATAGCTTTGGAAAAACCCAAATCCAAAATCTACTTGGTAATAACATTAAGATGATCCTGAGCCCTCTTCTTCATAATGTGGAGATTACTAAAACAATTCATGTTCTAATGCTTCAACTTCCTTTTAACATACTGTAGTTTTTAGAGAAGGATAACATAGTAGTGCCATAGGTAGGGCCTCCCTGTCTCCACCAGCGAGCCATTAAATCATGGAGAGAAGAGTCTCAAAGCCACATCAGCTAGAACTTAAAGGGAGGATTCTTGGGGACAACAACATAACTAGTTTTGAGCTTGATAGTCTAGTGGTTAGAACCTCTCCAATCAAGAATTTTAGAAGAGAAAGAAAGAGAGACACAATTCCAAAAGCAAGAACTAGGAACCTGTCCAAGTGTTATGAGATGACATCATTTCCAACCCTTTGATTGTTCCAAGTAAAGAGCTTGTTAAGAGATTTGGCATCAGAGAGATGTAAAATATCTATATTTTCCTGAAGAAGCTCAGAAGAAGGACCCAAGCAAGCCAACCCACCCCTCTTCTCCTCCAGACTGAGAATAGAGTTAAAATCTCCAACCAGAATCCAAGGCAAGAAAGGGTGATAGCTTCTGACATGCCTAATATGTGCCTAGAGCTTGAGCTTTCCAAGGAGATCAATAGGGGCATACACATCAGTAACAAGAATCGTCTTTCCAATTTCTAGAGAGGATGCCACCATTGAGAGAGCCGAGAGGCAAGAGACCCAATAAAGTGGCGTAACTTTCCTAGGATCCCAACAAATGGCAAGACCACCAGAGCTCCCCAAAGAACCAACATACTAACGTTTCACCAGAAACCAAATTTTAGGATCATATCTAAACATGGAGTCCACTGAAAGCTTGGTCTCCTAGATACAAAGGATTTCTAGAGAATGATTAGCCACCAACTCATGAATAGCTTTTTGTCTGGGGATGCTATTCAACCCCCTCACATTACATGAGAGAATAATCATTGAGTAGAGTGGAGAAAATGTTCATCCATGGTCCTTACAACCCCAGACTCTACTAGTAAATCTCCTATAAGTTTAATTTTTTTCCTGATCCTACTTTCATCCAACTCTTGATAGAGTAGAAAAAGAGACTTTATTAAATGGTCTTTGCATCAGGTCCAAAGTAAGAGAAGATCCCTTTCCTTTACCAAAGGAAAACACATCTTTAACCAAATCTACCAAAAGAATATCCTTTTCCTGTGGAGTAGAAGAAACTAGAAGGGCACCAGACTCAAGACCAATAGATGTGTTCGGCTTCTACTAAACTACAATGTCCTAGTTGCCACTAAGAATATAACTCCTCCCCTCTAAGCCAGTAGCCCCACACTGAGCCTCTGCAGGAATGCCTTCTTCTATGACCATGTTGTCAAGCACCTCAAAACAATTGAACCCTAAGTCCACTTGCTGATCTAGATGAGATCGCTTCTGACTCCACCCCTTAGCATGGTTTCGAGCCAAGATAAAACCATCCTTATCAAGACCAATAGGATTGGATGGCCCTTTCCCCTAACTTGAAGTGTTCATTTGAGCTTTCCCTTTACTAGTACTACTAGTCTAAACATTACCTTTTCTAGTACTAACAATTTGACCATTCCCCTTATTGTCATTGGCCATCCTTGGGCTAGGGAACCTGCTAAGGGTACCATTGCCTTTAGAGGCTTGAGGGTATTGGTACTGTAAATGAACATATGCATGAAAAATGCGACATAAGAAGGGAATAGATTCATAGTCTACCTATTGAATCCAAGAAGAAGAACCTAGGAAAATTTCCAAAGAATCTAACAAAGGATTATTTAAATCAATTTCAACACAAATACGAGCATAAGAAATAACCTTTTTTATCTAGTGATTGATGTGCTATAGCAGTCAGCTTCCCAAGCATAGTGGCAATCTATCGAAGGATATCCTCATGCTAGAACTCCAAAGGAAGTTGTGATAGGTAGACCCAAATAGGAACCCTCGAAGGAAGATCCTCAGCAGAATTGAACCTTGTATGCCAGAGTTTGACAAAAAGACCCACATGATCATAAAAATATGGGCCTCCCTCAAAGACCACATTTCGATCTAACATGCAAGAGAAAGCCACCAAAAAGTAGCTATTACCAGCCAACATAATATCCATATTACCTTCCATCTATCATGAATGGTGAATCTATGCTTCCAGAGTCAACAAGGAAATTCAGATACCAAGAAACTTGCGTATCAATGCACGTGTGACCAAATAGTCCACATCTTCCATTACTATTTCTGGAGGAATAACCAGCATAGGCCAATCTTGACTATGCGAAAGGTAGCCATTAACTTTATTTAACTTCGAGCACTTACTAACATAAAATGGCTCCTTCTCCTATGAACTCACCCCTGGAGAAGATCCATCACAACTAGAGGATCCAACAAGAATGAGACTCCTAGAGACCCCACTTGTAGCCATAAGAGCCCAACAAACAAATTTTGAACCAAAAACCTAAAGATCATATGCAACAGACTAAAATATAGATAACCCTGAAACAAGTTATAAGACACAAAGATTTGCACTTTTCTACAATGAAGGTTGCCTCCTATAAATCGAAGAAGAGTGCAAATTAGCCAGAGGCTTCTGATAGCCCTAGACATACTAGGATTGAAGCAATCTATAGGTGCCAAATTCAAAAATAGAAGCCCCAAAACCCCTGCCTCATGACCAAATATTTGCACCCCACAAAAAAAAAACTCTTCAATCAAATTGAAATAGTAGAATTTTGTTTATGAAGGGATTGGTTGATATATTTTCCATGTTGTAAGGAGGGTTTAATAATCTTCCCTTCACTGTGTTTATTTTCTCTCTGTATTATCAAACGGTGAGATTCATAGGTGGAATAATGTTCAAAAATCATCCAAGCCCCATTTATTAGTTTAATTGTGAAATTTTTTTAGACACCCAAATTAGTGAATGATTAGTGTTGGAAAGAAGGTAAAAGAAAGCTTGAGTGCTATATATTATTTTAGTGACAAGTTATTCATTTTAAATTAGGGAAAAAAAAATTATGTTCATTGTTTAAATCAAAACAACTTTGTTTCTAAAAGTTCTATCCTATTTTAATACAATCATTTGATTCAACTCTAGTAAGAATCTACTTTTATTAATTACTTATATATATATATATATATATATATATATATATATATATATATATATATATATATATATATATATATATATATATATAAAATTGTGTTACCTATATATGAAAAAATTATTAATACATGAGAGTTCTAATTGAAATAATAATAACTAAAATTAGCTATGCATCTTAAGAAAAGAGAAAAGTTAAAAAATTAAGTGATTAATATGGAAAAGGTGAAAAATATATAATTTTTGTAAATATAGAATAAGTTTGATCAAAATTGAAATTAATTTAGAATATGCAATCATTTGAATAAAATATTTGTATTGACAAAACAATTTCATTTAGATTAACTTTCTACTATAAAGTGATTTAAAGTAAGAAATATAAATTAAATAGAAAGATTTGTTCATATCTAGATATTAGTTTCTTAGTCATTTTAAATTGTAATTACTAAATACACTTATCTTGCTTTGTAAATTTAATCTAATTTATTTCTATTAGATAACTATTATAATTAAAATATTTAATTAATATCATATAATAGATATATTATATTTTTCACAAGTTTGACATTAGTTTAATGAAGATTCATCTTAGTTCAAGCTTATGATTCAATTAGAATTAGGGACCTACACTAGGGTATATGCATCGAGTTGTGGTGCCAAAAAGGTGAGAACCTTTTTTTTCCCTATTTTAGAGTAGCACGTACGCGCTATAGCACACACATGCTTTTAAAAAAGTGATTTTTTTAATAAATGGGTTGCATACCTGTAGCCCATCTATTTCATCTCACTTTTTTTACATTCTTCCAACAACAACATGTACATGAGTTGAAAAAACAAGGCTTTTCACCATCCCCCTTACTAATATGCCTCCTCGTTGGCAAAATTTGAGATCACAAGCATGCCCACACCCATGTTGTATGTGATCTAAACTTCATTTTGCATTGTTTGATATGTTTTTCATATTGTTTTGTAGGTTTTTTATATTGTTTTGTAGGGTTTTTACAATTTTTATTTAGATTTGCTTATTTATTTAGATTTCAATTGATTTTTTATCAGGAAACATCCATAATCAACCAAAAAATCCACAAGAACCTCAAAAACAAAACCCTCCCCAAGAAGAACAACAAATTCCACAACCTAAACCAATTGCAAGACCTCCGCCAGGCACACAAGAAAATATAATAAATGAAATAGAGAGAGGCAAAACTGAATTAGAAAGACTCATTGGTCAGTTGAAAGAATCTAGACAAACCAATCCAATGAGGGCTCAATTGGCATCATCCCACAAATCCATTAAGACCCAAATAGCCTCAAGTAGTGGTTAGTTAGATATTTGGTGGGTTAAGAGGGATGAACAAAAAAGATTTTATGCAAATAAATTTTCATATGAAGATGTTTAAAAAAAAGAAATACCAAAAGGTAGAATATGTGAATTATTTAGAAAACCTGGTGAGCAAAATACTATTAGAGAGGGTACTAAATGATTCCTCATCCATTGGTGCATACACAATGCTATTTGAAATAATTTTTGGGATAGATGGTGGATGGTTTTTGATGCCCCTCCTTGCAACAATCACATGGTCCCCATGTATTTTTTGAAGAAATTATATTGTGAGTTTGTCCTTGGGGAGATCCCTAATTATTTTGATATATTAGACTCCCAAGGTAGAGGTGGGGGGTCATCTTTTGAGAGGTCGGGAGCACTTCGTGACCCTAATGTAGTTAGGGTACCTATGATCAAGCCACAACACGAGCATGTGACTATTTCTTCAGTTGTGAAGCAACATGTAGAGGCCAGTACTCTAGGGACCATTAATGCTTTGACGCAAACACTCATTCATTCCACGAGCCCATTAGTTGAGGGGGAGCCTTTTGCGCATCATGGTCACATGTGCACTTCATGCGGATCCCTATGCACATTTGGCACTTATGCTAGAGATAGTGTGAATGATGGGCTCATCACTGATCAATTCCTAAACAACACATTTGGCATTGACACACAGGTAAATTACAATTATAATTTACTAATTTGATCACATTCTATATGTATAGTGAATGATTAATTAATTAGCATCTATTGACATTGTTCAAAATTCAAGGTTAGAGTGTTGGTAGGCCTAACAGTGATCCTCCAACCCTATTTTTGGTCCCCTCCACGAGTCCAAAGGTATGTATTAATTTATTCATTTAAATTAATACATATATTTATTAAGTAATCATATTAAGGATTGACAAAAAAATTATGCTTGTGCATTAGTTTTCTACTAGACTGTCAACCTTAACTAAAAACTCAGAGCATAGACATCATACGAGCTACATATAGGTATATTTGTTTCATGTTAATTTAATTCATTTGATTATATCTATTTCATGTTTCATTTTAAATGTAACATGTATTGTATGACATGCAGCTCATGACATCAAACACTCCTCCTCATCTTCGATAGTCCATCGGTCATGGAGTGGCCACAACTATGGCTAGCTCACAGCCATTGATTGAGGTATGAAAGAGTTTTTTTGGTTTTAGTTGTTTATAATAGTTAGTATCAAATTTTCTAATGTTATTTATAATTTATTATATTTATTGAATTGTTGTAGGGTCTTGTCATGCCTAATCATCCATGAGCCTTTGAGGTGGACTTACAGAGCGACTATTTGATGGCGGTAAGAAAATAATTAATTTTGTGTGTACATATATTTGATTTCAATGTATAATAAATATTGATTCATATCTATACTTTTTTTATTAGCTCGAGTTAGAGAAGAGCCTCAATAAGAGGACGATTGAGCATGTCAGGAGGACCCCATCATCTCCACCATCTCCCTCCACACGATGACAGAAGACGTTGAGAGATTTGTTTCCTTCCCTCCGTGGGAAGGAAAAAGATATAGTTGATCTAGACATGTATATATAGGCATTAGTGGACATATTCAATACACATTTGATGTATATGACATTTTATATTTGATGTATGACATTTATTTGATGTATGACATTATTTGACTTCTGACATTATTGGTTAATATATGATATGTTTGTTCATAGACGACATTATTGGTTATCATAATATATTATGTGTTTGTTAATATACATGCCATTATTGGTTATCATTTTATATTATATGTTTGTTCATGTATGACATTAAATTAGATATGTTCGTGTATGGCATTAAATTAGATATGTGTATTCATCTAAGCATAGAAATATTGTTACATAAGAAGAAGATCAAGTTTTACAATTGCTAATAATCATTAATGTATGCACATACACTTAAACCTAAAAAGGATGACCTAAAGAAGACAAATTAAGTATGAAGTCGTTACAAAATCAATAAGAGAGTTCTAGCATGATATCTTCAATATTTTTTGAATTAGAGAAAACTAAGTATTAATATGATGATCTCTATGAATCTATATCACCATCTAGATGTCTCTTTGTGTCTCCCTAACTCTCTCTATTTTATCTCACATTCATCCTCTTCTTATATCTCTATTCATTTATCACTATGTTTTTATTTCCTTTAATCTTCATGTCTACCTACACCTTCTTTTGTTTCCCTCTATCTCTATGCATCTTTCCTTCTCTCCCTCTCTCCTTCTCCCTTTATAATTATATTTCCCTACTTCTCTATCTCTATCTCTCTATATATATAAAATTCATATCTCTCTATCCTTGTATCTCACACTCTCTTATTCCCCCCCTCTTTATATTTTTATTTTTTCCATATCTATTTTTTTCCATATCTATGTAAGCATCTATCCTCTTTATCTCCCCCTCACTAATGCACAGATGTTGAGCAAGAAGTGATATTTAAGCACTTTCTTCTTCCTAATCTACCAAACTAAACTTGTGGCCTTCCTAATATCTTACTCCTTTAGGATATCATTTTTGTGGCATATCCAAAGTGATAGGGTCATTTGTGAACTCCTTCAAGGTGAGTACTTCTCCAATCAAGATCTTGCACCTTTTTGTTTTAGGGACACTAGCCCTATTCCAAGCCAATAACTGTAACTCTTCACCAATGGCTTCACCAACCCCAAGTTTCTATTGGGACACCTTCCTTATGTTGAACTGATTGAGAATCAACTCTTGGTTTAACCCTCCACTTGTCATACAGTAAAAAATGTTGACTATCATAGAATTCCTTGTAAGTCTCCTACTCTGATTTTCTGGACTTAAATTTCTCTTAGGTTGAAATCTAACTATTCTATGGGTAGATTCAGACACCCTTTTGGAATTTATTTAAGACTCCAAAGGCTAGATACCCAATTCCATTCTTGTAGCACCTAACCCATGTAAAGTACATAGACCTAATAAGGTCACACTAGGTTTGGTTTTCAAAGTAATTACTAGATAATTGGTGCATGGCCTTAGACCTCCTATACTAAAAAAAAATAACTCAAATCCACCACTAAACTACCCATCAATTCAATTCAACATTTTAAAATCTTTTTGGTCTCAATCCTACCTAAATACACTAAGCTATTCAACTTAGGGACTAATGCAAACATGATTTTTCCATCAAGACACTTCCTGAGCTCTAGGAATCTATAATTATACCCTCCTTACTTGAATTTTCTAGAATCTTAGAGAATTCCACTGGTTCAAATACAAGTTAGAGCTTCATTTGTGGAATGAGCTCTTAACAAGCCTTTTCTTAGATTGCTTCTAGAAAATTTTCCCTAAACACTTTAAATCAAAACCAAACTATCTCAAACCAATTTAAAATATCACAATAACACAAAGGATCTTCAAAAAATCAACTTAGTTTGTAATAATCACCATAGATATGATCACACAACTAAAACCATACTCCCTAAGACACTTCTCTAACATGTATCATGCTTACTAACCTTGTAATGAGAATTTATTTAATCTGATGAATTGGTGGCCACCAAGCAAGAAAGTTGTGAAAACAAGGGTTAAAGTTGAGGGGACAGACCTATAGCAAGAGATTTTTCTTAATAAGGATACTGTTTGAGTTTGGGAACATGCCTGTGATGAAAAAAATTTGATGTTTTCATATTTGATTGGTCATAAAAGTGTTGGCACATGTGGGATTGACCAAGCCCTAGGAACAAGGGTTTTGAAAGGGTGAAGTGGGGCTTTTGGGTTAGGGAACCCTTATATTGAAATTGAGTGTGGAATCTCCTAATTAAATATATTTTAAGAGACTATGAAAAATTTGGAAACCAGATCTTAAGTCTTCCTATCAGTTGCTTTGTAATTGCATCATTCTTACATTGTTGGAAATAGTGGTAGTGTGAAGGATCTCTGATATTTTCCAAAGTAAGGGTATCTAAGTTTTATATATGTTTTGTGCAAGGATAAAGGGTATCTAAAACATCCATTTTTTCAAGGAGTTTTTTGGGAAAAACAAAATTTATTGATCAATTTGTCTTGTTGTTGTCATAGAATTGGAAAAACTTACATTGACAACATTTGGGCACATTGAGCATTTTGGATTAGAAGGTATTGAAACTGAAAGGTATTGATTGGACCATGTTAGATATGCCCAAACAAACCTATTGATTCCTTGAAACCTCCTAGACTTGACTATTTGTAGATTTTGCCCATCAAGACCTAGAAGGGCCTCTTGGAACACTTCTACACTTTTGCTCATTTTGGGTTGTTTAAAGGGCTCATCATACTTTCCTCTACATCAGAAGGGGACAGGATGAGGTTGGGGATAGGTTTTACCCAGCCACCCAGAGCTAACAGAGCAGATAGTTCAATCCCACAATGAAAGGTGAGAGAGATTTGGCAGTTGGCAACTTTGTATTGGCCAACATTGCAAGTTTTAGCATCACCCGAGATGGCATCGTAAAATGAAAATGGAGTGTGATCTCCAAAATGCGAGAGAGATTATTATAGGTCTCTATAACATGGTTTTTAGGAACTGGAATCACATCCATACCTCAACAAGCTCCAAGATATGCCCCGTCAAAGATCGCAACCCTATAGCATTTAGTGACCCTTAGGGACGTTCTGGTTCGGCATGCCCGAGAATGTTCAAGCATTGAAGGGGATAGGAAGAGGTTTGGGATAGGGTTTACCCGGCCACCTAGAGCTAACAGAGTAGACAATTCGATCCCATGAGGAAAGGTGAGAGAGATTTGGCAGTTGGCAACTTTGTACTAGCCAACACTGCAAGTTTTAGCATCACCCGAGATGGCATCGTAAAATGAAAATGAAGAGTGATCTCAAAAAAGTGAGAGAGGTTATTGTAGGTCTCCACAACATGGTCTTATAGGAACTAGAATCATATCCATAACTTGCACGAGCTCCGAGATATGCCTCGTCAAAGATCGCAGCCCTATGGCCTTTAGTGACCCTTAGGGACATTCCAGTTCGACGTGCTCAAGAACGTTTGAGCATTGAAGGAGATAGGATGAGGTTGGGGATAGAAATTATCGAGCCACCCGGAGCTAATAGAGAAGACAATTCGATCCCATGACGAAAGGTGAGAGAGATTTGGCAGTTGGCAACTTTGTACTGGCCAACATTGCAAGTTTTAGCATCACCCAAGATGGCATCGTAAAATGAAAATGGAGTGTGATCTCCAAAAAGTGAGAGAGATTATTGTAGGTCTTTGTAACATAGTCCTATAGGAACTAGAATTGCATCCATACCTCGCACAAGCTCTGAGATATGCCCCATCAAAGATCACAACCCTATGGCTTTTAGTAACCCTTAGGGACGTTCCAGTTTGGCATGCTCGAGAATGTTCAAGCATTGAAGGAGACATGACAAGGTTGGGGATAGGGTTTACCTGGCTACTTGGAGCTAACAGAGTAGACGGTTTGATCCCACGATGAAAGGTGAGAGAGATTTGGCAGTTGGCAACTTTGTACTAGCCAACACTGCAAGTTTTAGCATCACCCGAGATGGTGTCGTAAAATGAAAATGGAGTGTGATCTCCAAAAAGTGAGAGAGGTTATTGTAGGTCTCCGCAACATGGTTTTGTAGGAACTAGAATCGCATCCATACCTCACACGAGCTCCGAGATATACCTCATCAAAGATCGCAGCCCTATGGTGTTTAGTGACCCTTAGGGACATTCTGGTTTGGCGTGTCTGAGAACATTTGAGTGCTGAAGGGGATAGGAAAAGGTTGGGGATAGGGTTTACCTAGCCACCTAGAGCTAATGGAGTAGATAGTTTGATCCCATGATGAAAGGTGAGAGAGATTTGGTAGTTGGCAACTTTGTACTGGCCAACACTGCAAGTTTCAACATCACCCGAGATGGCATTGTAAAATGAAAATGGAGTGTGATCTCCAAAAAGTGAGAGAGTTTATTGCAGGTCTCCACAAAAAAGTCCTATAGGAACTAGAATCACATCCATACCTCACATGAGCTATGAGATATGCCCTGTCAAAGATCATAGCCCTATGGCATTTAGTGACCCTTAGGGACATTCTGGTTCGACATGCCTAAGAACATTCAAGTGCTGAAGGGGATAGGATGAGGTTTGGAATAGGGTTTACCAAGCCACTTAAAGCTAATGGAGTAGACAATTCGATCCCATGATGAAAGGTGAGAGAGATTTGGCAGTTGGCAACTTTGTACTGGCCAACACTACAAGCTTCAACATCACCCAAGATGGCATCGTAAAATGAAAATGGAGTGTGATCTCAAAAAAGTGAGAGAGGTTATTATAGGTCTTTGCAACATGATCTTGATTGGAATCGCATCCATACCTTACATGAGCTCTGAGATATACCTCGTCAAAGATCTCAGCCCTATGGCATTTAATGACCCTAGAGACGTTCTGGGTCGGTGTGCCCGAGAACATTCAAGTGCTAAAGGGGATAGGACAAGGTTGGGGATAGGGTTTACCTGGCCACCTGGAGCTAATGGAATAGACAGTTCGATCCCACGACCCTTTTTCCACTAAGTTGCAAATTTTAGCAACTTTTACAACTTTCAACAATGCAACTTTGCACAAAGAGTGCAATTTTTACATTTTTCACTTCATTCCAATTCTATGAATTAGAAAAGGTTAGAAAATAGTAAAATAACTTATTTCCAAATGCTCATCCCTTTACCAATTCCCAAACTCCTACAAAGTTGTTACCATTTTTGCAATTTTGCTTTGACAACTTTTGCAATTTTTTGCAATTTTTGACATCTTAACTCCTAGATGCCTAAAACTTAACCTAATGACCCTAAGGACATTTATAACCTTCTAAGAAACATAAAATTATTTTTTTCCTTGAAAAATCACCTATATTGCTCATTTTTATGCTATGAATTTCTAGCATGCACATGGATCTTGCATACCTAGGGCATCAAGTTTTTCTCTCTAGCCTCATTCTTTTGACCTAAAACCAAAAGGAACATAAATTTTTTTTTCCTAACTCAGATTCCAACAAGGGTTGTTAATTTCCCATGGTGGAATCTCAAGATATGAGGGAAAATAGATGAAACCCTAGGTAATGGCACAAAATGGGAAAAGCAGTTAGTAAAATGGGAATATCTTGAGTTGTAGACTGAATTAGAACCTCATTCCAAGTGCAACAGAAAGAAGATTCACAAAGCTATCCAACCATACTAGATATCCATACTTATATGTGATTAACTTGACCAATGAGTAGCAAAAATTGAATAAAACTTAGAATGTCTACCTTTTTCTCTATTGTTTCAATTTTGTATGGCCTGTACGGATTGGTAGTAGTGAAATTTTGGTATGTTTGGTATGTACAGATTGGTAGTACTCATACTTCCTTTCCAACCCAGCCTAATCTGGCCAATTACGTCTGTGACTCAAAGTGGGTGTTAGTTGGTGTTGGAATAGAGTTGGAGTTTGATCTTTTGGAATCTCTAAGAAGTGGAAAAGGATCTTTTCTAACGAGTGACACTAGATTTGAGGTTGTTCTTGATCTAGTACAAAGGGAATCCTAGGGAAGGAATCAAAAGAGATTGAAATATTCCTTATAATATATAGTAGAATGGAGGTTTTGAGAGAAAGAATCATTCTATATATAAGGTAGAAAGTGTTATATCCTACATGACGAGGACATGCCTTGTTACCTATGGAAAGAGACATGTAGTACAATAGTATACACATACAACAAATCTTCACACAAGATGCTAGGGAAGATGACACCAGAGGATGCTTGCATAGGGAAGAAGCTAGATGTTAGTCGCTTCAATATATTTGGAAGTTTGATATATTTTCATATTCCAAGTGATACACATGTACTAAGTAAGATCTGACTATAGATATGGGGTACTTTTTTTGGTATAGTAAAACCTCAAAGGAATATAGGAATTTTTTTCCAAACACTAGAAGAGTTATACTCAGATGTGATGTTAAGCTCATGGAGGAAAAGGCATTTAGAAGGTATAAATATTTTCTACTGGATGATCAAAGTGAGTTTGTGATCATTCATGAACTTGAACAAATAACACCATGTTAGAAATAGTGTTGTGAAAAAAAACTACAAAATAGAGGGAAATTGATGTAGAGGAAAGGATGATGAACCCTTAAACAACCCAAAATGAGAAAATTTGTAAGAATGTGCCAAGTGACCCTTCTAGGTCCTGATGGTCAAATCCTATAAATGGTCAACTCCAGGAGGTTCTAAGGATTCAATAATTTTTTTTTGACATATCTAGCATGTTTGAATCAATTTGCTTGAGTTTCAATACCTTTCAAGCCAAAATGCACAACATGCCAAATTTTGTCAATGCAAATTTACAATTCTGTGATAGTAGCAAGACAAATAGGTAGATAACTTTGATTTTTTTCAAAAGACTCCTTGAAAAAATAGATTTTTTAGATACCCTTTATCCTTGCACAAAACATATGTAAAATTGAGATATGCTTCCTTTGGACAATGTCATTGATCCTTCATAATGCCCCTGTTTTCAACAATGTAAGAATGATGCATTTACAAAGCAACTAATAGGAGGACTTAAGATCTAGTTTTCAAATTTTTCATAGGCTCTTAAAATGCCTCTAATTAGAGGATTCCACACTCAATTTCAACCTAAGGGTTCCTTAACCCCAAAAGCCCTAATTTGCCCTCTCAAAACCCTTGTACCTAGGGTTTTACCAATCTCACACATGTCAACACTTCTCTAATCAATTGAAGGTGCAAAACCTATTTTTTCAGAATCAATAACATGAATCAAAAATCAAACTATGACCTCCTTAAGGAAAATCCTCTGTTGTAGGTCTATACCCTACAATTACCACTTATTTTCATGAACTTTTGCTTGGTGGCCACAAAAATCCTTAGGTTAGATGAGCATATTAGTGTTAGAAAACATGTTACAAGTTATAATAATGTCATTCCATGAAGAAATAGTGGAACATTTCATGGAATGAACATGATTATTTGAAAAGAACTTCAAAATTGCTAATAAACTTTCTACTACAACCAATAGTCTATGAAATTGAACAATAAACTTACTAATTTGGATTCAAAACCTAGTTTAGAGCATCAAGAAATTTCTAAGAATGTTACAAAATGAATTCCAAATCCAAATATATGCAAAGAAACCCAAGAATCCTTCAAATTGCTATAAAAAACCAAGCTTTTACATGCAAATTTTTGAGACAGTCTTTACCAGGCCAGCCATTAGTTTCTTCCTTTCTGCCCATACCAAGGATGTCTTGGTCATTTAATAGACTCTCTCTACCTGTCCCAACCAACTTTAAATAGTTGGAGGCTTAGCTAAGCCTAAAAACAATCTAAAAGCTAATTCCCTCCAAAATGCCCATATAACCGTTTGAATTCAAAATTTAAATTTCAAACTATGCATTTTATGAATGTTCTAATCTCCTAGCCTATTCCATCGACCTATGAAGTGTCAAATGGATTTATTGAATGCATTTAACTATGAAAACTACCCCACCCATTACATTGCATTTATCATCTATTACATTGTATTTTGGTCCTTAGAACCTTATCAGGACCTTTACATAAATTTTTGTATTCATCATTACATAAGGCCATTATATTCATCATTACATAAGGCCATTATAGGCTTCAAGACATTTGAATTGACTTCTTTTGATTTTATTTTATCCTCCTTAGTTCTTGAAGTCCTCCTTTGTTCAGTTGCCCTCCTAGATGCCCCTGCATTAGAAATGACCATCAAATATGCATGATTTAAATAGCTACATTAGATAGCCCTTTACTTCATAAATCACTTCAACTCAATCATTACGTTCTACAGACAACCTCATCATATGTCACTAATAAATATTGAGGATGTGAATTGATAATACCATTTCACAGATGATTTTGGCGTCTCACCCTTTATCACTGGTGCTTCAACTTTATTAACCCTCTTCTTTGGTGACCTGCAAATGAAGAAAAGAAAAGTATCAAAGATTTGAATGCGAGCACTATCTTTACATTCTTCAAAAAGTTTTAATTTTCCACAGTTAAGAATGGTTAGTGCTAGTTTTATGGTCATCAGACTTTAACAAATTTGGTGTTTAAAGATACATAATATGGTTTTCTCAACACTGAAAAAATCTCAAATCCAAACATATGAAGGTCCAACTAGAATAATGGCTTTTAACCAAGTAACAAAGCCAACCAAAGTATTATAACATGTCATAACATAGGTTGTGCCAAAAGTATGAAACTAGGAACAAAGGAATTGGGACTTTTACCTGAAACAAATAAATTACATGAAGAAGGCCAGTTGCTTGTTTCAAAATGTGCTTGTTTTCTTCTCTCCCTCCTCTCATAAAATTGACAAAAAAATATTAAATAGAGTTCACTATTATAAGTGACATGATTCTATTCTAATATAGAGGAAGAAGACTCAAATTTGGTGGACTCAATGGAAAAGAAAAGTATCACAGAATTGAGTGTGAACACTATCTTTGAATTCTTCAAAAAGTTTTAATTTTCCATGTTTAAGAATAGTTGATTCTAGTTTGATGGTATACATTTAATGTTGAATTTATTGATTACATCCAACTTTAACAAGTTTGGTGTTTAAAGATACATACTATGGTTTTCTCAACACTAAAAAATCCCAAATTCAAACATATGAAGGTCCAACTAGAATAATGACTTTTAACCAAATACCAAAGCCAAACAAAGTATTATATCATGTGATAACATAGGTTGTGCCAGAAGTATGAAACTAGGAACAAAGGAAATGGAACTTTTACCTTAAATGAATAAATTACATGAAGAAGGGTGGTTGGTTGTTTGGAAATCTACTTATTTTTCTTCTCTCCCTCTTGTCATCCAAGAGAACATGCAATAAAAGAAAAATATCCTCACAATAAGAAAATATGAAAAATATTGTTATTAAAGAATCTAATATAAATTCAAATAATGTATCTAGATTCTAAACAAATCAAAACATAAAATCTATGATTTAAACTAAATCTCATCACTTACACATCATAACAATACGGTCCACCTTAGTCATGTGGACAGTCTTGGGGAAGAGGTTGCAACATTGTATTTGGATCCAATTGATCACTCTCTCTCTCTCTCTCTCTCTATTCAATCTAATGAGCCAACTAGATCTACTCGACATTTTAATGTCTCAAGTATTGCCTCATGGTTTGACTCATGAACTTTCCAAAGATTCTTATTATGTGATTTTCCACCATATTTTTTCAAGTGGACATTTGATACAACAACAAGGTTTGAATAATGAAGAATCTTCCTCTCTGTTTGCCAATCCTTGAATAACCACAAGTTGGGGTTCTTCATAGAATATCATCTAAGCCATGTGCTGGTTACAACCACCACACTGACATGGTACTCTAAACCTTCACCATCTATAACCGAGTGATCCAATTTTTGTTTGGCTTGAACATGACACAAATAATAATCTATCCCTTCTTCATTTTCTTCAGGTGCAATAACAGAAAAAACATGGCCTATAGTGACAAATGTACAAAATGCGATCATTAACTCAAAAAATACTTACGTAAAAGTTATAAAGTTACATATTGAAATTACAAAGATATATATATATTATATATATATATATATATATATATATATTAATTACCAAGTTGCACTAGATCTGACAAGCAGTCAAAGTCAATAGACGAATCCATCTCTACCATTTCTAGTGCTTGTGGGGGATGATAGGTGTCAGTTGGGTCCAAAAATCATATATCCCATTTGTCCACCCATTCAGTTGACTCAAAATCATCCCAATTTTTCTCTGCTTATGATGGACAATAGCATGCCATTTTTCGTGTGTGGATACTCCATGAACCTACATCAGAGCTTCTAAAAGAGTGTAACTCACTAGATCCTGTTAGTGTGCAACAATCCTAATATGGTGCAATGTTAGTATTAGCTATCAACCAAAAAAATCTACGAACTGTAGACTCACCTTCCTTACCTAGACCCATTGTAGCGTTACACCATTAGACGATGGATTTTGCATCTATCAATATTGCTCCATATTTATACTTTAGTTCTTCACGAGCTAGGGCTCTTTTGATGCATGTGCCTGCACCATCGTACTCTCCCTTTCCATGACCAGCCTCTGTGAAATTCCACATATATTGAATTCTACACAATCTGTGCATCTTGCTCAACCAATAGATAATCTGTGCATTCTTGAATTGAGATGTGTAATTGTTTGATCAAATAATGTGTTGATGATATGTTATGCCCCTATTGGCCAAATATTCATAAAATAGTTGAAAACAACCATGTACAAACTCCGTAGAATGTGATCGATCATCGCTGATGTAAAAATGGTACTCCCTCAAAATCTTCCTGTCATCCTCTGTACTTGTAGGTGAATGCATGAATGTTATGTGAACAAATATGGAAACCTGTTAAGAGGTATAATACTTTTCTTGCACCTCATTTTGTGGTTGTAGTGTGTAGTTCTCTGTGAAATCTACAACCAAAATAATGGTATCTAGTGGAAACGTATCCTTGCACAACTTGAATTGCAAATCCAACTATCGTGCTCTATGGGTATGCCTTGCATACTCACAAATAATCTTTTCATGAAAAATCTTCATAAACTCATACACTGGAATCTTTTCAATGACTAAATCACATATTTTACCATATTATCCATCTTTTAGAGCATATGTCACTATCTTAAATTTTTTGTAATCTACTATTTCATTTCCAATTGCATGTGTACTATCCATATGTTAACAAGTTGATAAAAGTTGCAAAGAACCACAAAATAAGCACATACCATCCAAGCATGATGTCTTGTAAAATTGTTGGTCATCCCCTATTTCACATAAAATGTTGGATATGAATTCCCTTGAAGATCTTGGTGGCTCATTTATGTCATAATCCTGCAAAATAAATTGAGAATGCAAAAATATGCATATATGCCTAAAAACATCAAAATGGTTAGAAAATTCAATATGTATCCTACAACAACAAGTTGTGCGTGTGTGATTTATCTTCACATAAAAAGGTTTACCCATCTCAAAAAATCTTTGACTTATTCGAATTTGAGGATACATACCAATAAATTTTGCAAAAAATATTTCACATGTGGGTCATGCTTTTGGCTACCAATCCTCTTTCTTACAACATCTCTTTGATTAGGGGAAACACGTGTTTTATTTTTCCAAAAATCTTTGATCAATGATTTCAAGGCTTCACTAATTTCTGTAGACACCTAAATTTGATTACACCGCTTTGGTAATCCTATTTAGCTATCTCTAAAAAGCATCATTAATTAAATTCCTATTTAATTAATCTTTTGCCATCCCCTAGCTGATTAATTTAATTAATCATCTATAGTCCTAATTGATAAATCAAATTATCCATCATTTATCAATTAAATTCTATTCTCCTATCTAATTCCAAATCTCAAATTTATTAAAATCACTTTAATAAATAAAACTCTCAAATCTAAATAGCCCCTAAACTATCCTAAATCCTCCATTTAGCCTAATCCACCCCATCCACCCATACTAACTAAGCTTAGCCACTAACTCACCCACCCTCATGAATGCCATCCACTTACACATCTCTAACATCCTTAATCTAATCCTAACCCAAGCCTAATCCCCCCCTTAACCTTGTCACATTCCCTAAGTGAGCTTAAGACTTTCCTAAGCCAAACAAAAGTCTCATCCCTCAAAATATCCCAACCACAAAGCCTTCAATGCTCTTACATGCCCTTAAAAGCTCTTACAAGCCATTATGAGGGCCATTTAAAGCCTTGAGCCTCCTTTGTTGACTCATCCTTGCCCTTTCCTCCACCCAATGACCCTGTGACATGTGTCACTCCTTGATTGGTGCTAAACAAGCACAATCCATGTGCTCCCCTTTGAGTGAATCCTAGCCCTCCCTAAGCTTTCATCTCTCCTTGCATCTTAGCCCTCAAACCCTCAAGACCTTAGCCTATAATTTGGATCCCCTCCCAAGCCATTTCAATCACAAATCCTTAAGCTAAAGTTACCATGTCAGTTTGAGAAGCCAAGTTCATACCATTTTCATATATCCACACCAAAAATCCCAAATCCATCTCCATTGAAGTATTTTGAAGCTTGAGCATACATCCCATATCCACATAATAGACATATCTCCAAATCAAGTGATCATCCTCATTGAGAGAGCCTATCCATGGCTCATATTCTCATTTGAGGACCTCACTTTG
Organism: Cupressus sempervirens; assembly: GCA_028749045.1. NCBI lineage: Eukaryota > Viridiplantae > Streptophyta > Pinopsida > Cupressales > Cupressaceae > Cupressus > Cupressus sempervirens. The sequence continues at coordinate 366,110,070 of CM053784.1, forward strand.
TCTATCTTAAAGTTTATACTAGTTTTGTTAGTTAATGCTTTTGTTTCTAAATGGATTAGTGTTTCTTGCTAACATATTGGTGTACACAATTTCTTTATCCTTTTGTGGTATTCTACTGCTAAATGTCCATAACTCATTTTTTGTTGGATCTTCCAATCTCTCATGCCTTAGCATGGCTCTCCTTAGAGTACCTCTACCAATTTTTAATTTTTTCTTGTCTTTCTCATGAGTTGAGCTTTCTTCATTTGGCTACTTATTATTGTCGAGGTAAGTACTTGTCTTGTGATATTACTATCTTTGGTGTGTGATTTAGAACCCACTTTGTCATAAGCACTCATTAGATTCTTTACAATATTTTTTTCATTTGAATCATCCATTGTTCTTAGCCCAAGAATCTTCATGATAGGCCTAAATTTTAAATTCTTCATCATTTCAACAAATAATTGGCACTAACTTGTAATATTTAATTCATTGAAAAATAATCTCCACATACGATTAACTTTTCTTTGACAAGAATGCTTGCTAATCTTATTAGGCATTGATTTCAAAATGTTAATATCAATATCAATCAAATATTTTGGTCTTCTAAAACGAATTCTAGAAGGTGTTATAATCTCTTCAATTCTCTCAACATTTTGAACATCAACATAAGGTTGAGTGTATTGTGTACCTTGAGCCGAACATGATGTGCCTTGGCAATAAGATGCAAAAGATGGAATATCACCTACTTGATGTGTTGATGTTGTGCCTTCAACATGACATGATGGAGTGTATATATCGTCAGATCTACAAATCAATTTCTCTTCAACATGAGAGGACGATATGACTTCAACATTGGAAGATGGTGTAGCGGACAATATGACTCCAACATTGGAAGATGGTGTAGCTACACAATTCAATTGTCTTCTTGAGCATAATAGTCTCATTCGTTCTCTTTGTCTTTCCAATTCTTCCTATTTGTTTCTTTGTATCAGTGGTTCTTGATCCTCTTCAAAAGTCAATTCTTCATTATTGCTTTGCAATTTTCTTTGCTCACATAGTAATTTCATTTTATCTCTTTTAATTGCCAAATCTTTCTCCCTATCTTCATTTGTTTGAGTTTTTAGTTTCTTCCTTGACATGATGATGATTTCTACATGTCAAATTATTCAAACATCTGAATTACTTAAAATGCGTAAATTAAAAATTGTTCAAATACATATAAAAATTATAATTATTTGAATGAATACACAATATAAATGACTTGTCAAATTTCTAACCATTTCGAAATAACATTTCATTCAAACATACAAATTTCAATGAATTCACTATATATTAAACAACATGTCAAATTATAATCAAATTTGTATCTATATATCAACAAAAAATATTTAAAATAGATTGCACTAACCTTTTCTATACAAGGAATATTCAAAAAGTCTTCAAATCGCATATCCAATGATTGAATTTGGTGTTTGCTAGCTTCCAAAAGTGCTAAAATAGTGTTTTCTATGTTGAAACTAGTGATTTTTGTCGAAACAATAGAGTGCACAACAAACCAAAAGTAGAGAATGGATGAAATGGGCCCCAAAGTTTCTTTTTTACCATTTTTAGGTGATTTCACATAGTGTGTATGCACTTTAGTGCATATGCACTATGTGAAAATACATCACTCTTCATCCTCCCTACTCTCTATCCTCCCTACTCTCTCTCTCTCTCTCTCTCTCTCCCTACTCTCTCTCTCTCTCATCCCCTACTCTCTCTCTCTTCCTACTCTCTCTCCCCTCTCCCATCCCATTCTCTCTCTCTGCCACCTCCTACTCTCTCTCACACTCTCTCCCATCCCCTACTCTCTCTTACACACACTCCCATCCGCCCTTCTCTCCCTCTCCCACCACCTAGTCTATCTCCCCCATCTGCTACTCTCTCTCTCTCTCTCTCGGGCTACTCTCTCTCTCTCCCCTCTCCCATCCCTTACTCTCTAGATCTCTCACATGCACTCCCATCCCTCTCTCTCCTCCTCTCCCACTCCCTCTCCCACCACCTACTATCTCTCTCTCTCTCTCTCTCTCAATTTCTCTCTCTCTCTCTCTCTCTCTCTCTCTCTCTCTCTCTCTCTCTCTCTCTCTCTCTCTCTCTCTCTCTCTCTCTCTCTCCCATCCCCTACTCTTACTCTCTATCTCCCATTCCCAACTCTCTCTCACACTCTCTCCCATCCCCTACTCTCTCACACTCTCTCCCATCCTTTCACTCTGTCTCTCCCATCCTATACTCTCTCTCTCACTCTCTCCCATCCTTTCACTCTGTCTCTCCCATCTCATACTCTCTCTTTGCCACCCCTACTCTCTCTCTCACTCTCTCCCATCCTTTCACTCTATCTCTCCCATCTTGTGCTCTCTCTCTCTCTACCACCCCCTACTCTCTCTCACACTCTCACACTCTCTCTCATCCCCTATTCTCTCTCTTTCATAGATACACACACACTCTTATTCCCCCCACTCTCTTCTCTCCCATCCCCTACTCTACATCTGTCACACACACTCCCATCCCCTTATCTCTCTCCCTCTCCCTCTCCCACTCCCTCTCCTACCACCTACTATCTCTCTCTCTCAAGTTCTCTCTCTCTCCCTCTCTCTCTCTCTCTCTCTCTCTCTCTCTCTCTCTCTCTCTCTTCCATACCTTACTCTCACTCTCTCTCTCCCATCCCCTACTCTCTCTCACACTCTCCCATCCCCTAATCTCACTCTCTCTCTCCCATCCTGTATGAGCTCTCTCTGCCACCACCTACTCTCTCTCACACTCTCACACTCTCACCCATCCCCTACTTTGTCTCTCTTACACACATTCCCATTGCCCCCCCTCTCTCTCCCTCTCCCACTCCCTCTTCCACTGCCTACTTTCTCTCCCCCATCTCCTACTCTCTCTCTCACCTCTCTCATCCCCTACTCTCTCTCTTTCATAGACACACACACACTCCGCTCTCCTCCTCTATCTCTCCTCTCCCATCGCCTACTCTCTAGATTTGCCACACACACTCCCATCCCCACTCCCTCTCCCTCTCCAACTCCCTCTTGCACCACCTACTATCTCTCTCTCTCTCCCTCTCTACTTTCTCTCTCCCATCCCCTACTCTCACTCTCTCTCTTCCATCCCCTACTCTCTCTCACACTCTCTCCCATCCCCTACTCTCTCTCTCTCTCTCTCTCTCTCTCTCTCTCGCCCCCATCCCGTATGAGCTCTCTCTACCACCCCCTACTCTCTCTCAAACTCTCACACTCTCTCCCATCCCCTACTCTATCTCTCTTATACACATTCCCATTCCCCTACTCTATCTCTCACACTTCATCTCCCACTGCCTACTCTCTCCCATCCCCTACTCTATCTCTCTTACACACTTTTGTTCCCCCTCTCTCTCCCTCCCATCGCCTACTATCTCTCTCACTCTCTCACTCTCTCACTCTCTCCCTCTCTCTCCCATCCCCTATCTCACTCTCTCTTTGCCACCCCTACTCTCTCTCACACTCTCTCCCATCCCCTACTTTCTCTCTTACACACACTCCCATCCCCTCTTTCTCCCCCTCTTCCACTCCCTCTGCCATTACCTACTCTCTTTCTCTCCCATCCCCTACTCTCTCTATCTCTCTCTCATTACCTACTCTCTCTCTTTCACACACACACCCATCCCCCTCTCTCCTCTCCCATCCCCTACTTTTTCTCTCACTTTCTCTCCCTCTCCCACCGCCTACTCTCTCTCTCTCTCTCTCTCTCTCTCTCTCTCTCTCTCTACTCTCTCTTTGCTACCCCCTACTCTCTCTCACATTTTCACACTCTCCTATCCCCTACTATCTCTCTTTCTCTCTTACACACATTTCCATCCCCCCTCTCTCTCCCTCTCCCACTCCCTCTCCCATTGCCTAATCTCTCTTCCATCCTCTACTCTCTCTCAAGCTACTCTATCTTCCTCCTCTCCCAATCCCTACTCTCTCTCTTTCACACACATGCACTCCCATCCTCCTTTCTCTCACTCTTCCTCTCCCACTATGGCTCCCACTACCTACTCTCTCTCTCTCCTCCATCCCCTACTCGCAATCTCTCTCTCCCAACCTATACTCTCTCTCACACACTTCCTGTCTCTCCCATCCCCTACTTTCAATCTCTCTCCCCCATCCCATACTCTCTCTTTTCCACCCTTACTCTCTCTCACACTTCCTCTCTCTTGCATCCTATACTCTCTTTGCCACCCCTACTCTCTCACACTTCCTCTCTCTCCCATCCCATACTCTCTTTGCCACCCCTACTCTTTCTCACTTCCTCTCTCCCATCTTGTACTCTCTCCCCTCTCCCATCTCCTACTTTCTCTCTATCTCTTAGTCTCTCTCACACACACACATAGCAATTCCCCTACCCCCCCTCCTAGCTCTCTCTTACTCTTAGTTTGCAATTTAGGTCTCAATAGTGCGTGTGTGCTATAGCACGCACGTGCTACTGAGAATTCAAATGCTTTTAATAGTGTGTGTGTGCTATAGCATGTGCATTCTATAGGGCGCACATGCTATTGAAAGCTTTGCATTAAAACCAAGCCTAAGGCTTGGTTTTGCCTTGGAGATTCAACCCAAAGGTTTGGAATTTATAAACAGGTCTGAGACATGTTTTCCAACAAGCATACAAAAATGATTGATTTTTCTTGTGTGCTCCCCTTCAAGATTCCTTGTGGTTGGGTATCGATAAGATCAGGTTACATAACATTATAGGTCTCTGTGTTAGCTATCTAACCATATAATTTATTTTTAATTTGAACTATTTCAAGTCTTTCATCTATAATTTTTTTTGAATGTATGTTCATTTTTTGTCAAAAACCACCATGTACTAATTGGGCTATAGATTTTAGCTCGTTCATCGAATTTTGCAACAACATAGTTTTTTAGAAACTAGACTCCATTCTACACACTTTGAAAAAAAAGAAGTTTTGATTTTAGATTAGTTTTCAATTATTTCTAGGGGGAGCACACAAATATTTCACATTTTTGGGATGTGTCTAGTTAAAAAATTCATTAAAAAAATACACATTATAAAATTACACAAAAAATCTGGGATAAACTACATAGTGTTAGGTAACTTTTGACTAGAGCGATTAAAGAATTTTTTTTTAAAAGTTCAAATTTTAGGGGGGCCACACTTTGTACTGTGTTATGTTTTTTTGGAATAAATAGTACCACTTTTTGTGGTCCCCTTTTTTGGGGACCTAAAACTAAACCATTTTGAAAAAAAATTAGTAGTTTAGAAACTACATTCAAAGGACTATGACTTTTTTTTTGTCATATCTTAAAATTTTGGGTGTAACTATCTTCAAATTCTTGTTGAAGTTCAAACATTGCAGATTTCAGGAAAAAAGTGTCCACTTATACCCCCCTTTTGGCACCACAACTTGGTGCACTTACCCACTATGAAAATTAATAATATTTGAGCAAATAAAAATCTAAACAAATTATATTTAAGCTGATAGGTTTGTATAAAAAAAATTCCACTGTGTCCTCCCTTTTTTATTTATTTTTTGATAAGAATCAATTGTGCAAATTTATTTGTAAATTTTGAAGATTATTTAAGTGATTTTTGCTTTGCTTTCATTATAGAAATAAATTATTTCATTAATTATGGAATTTGGAAACTATTAGAGTTTCTAGTTTTGACTAGTATCTTTTAAATTTTAACTCTTAATCTTATGAATTTTTTTCATTTGATTATAGAAAGCAATTGTTTGGTTAAATCTAGAATAAAAATAATTTATTTAAGATTTCTCTTTAAAATAATTTTACAAATAGAAAAAAATAGATATTGATTGCCCATTAATTATATTGAATGTGCTTTAATTTTTGTAATTATCACTTGTAATTAGATTTTTATTTAGTATTAGCTCATGCCATAGGAGGTAAACTTACGCAATCATTCACTTCAATAAATAACAATTAAAACTTTTGATTAGTTAATAAAATTTAACATATTTCAAAAAAATAAATTCTCGTGAAGTTTAAAATTTTGAATGTACTTATTAAAATGAAAAATTGACTTTTTAAAACATCTTATTGGTTTAACTAAAAAAAAGAAAAATATTTTTTCAATCTAAAATTAAAAATAATTTAAAAGTAAAAAGTTTCTAAAATTTGCTAGTTTTTTATTTTATTTTTTTAAGGTTTTTTTGCTTATATTTTTTTAGCATGCATAACTTCTTTCTCTTTGAGATTTTGTATTTTACATCATAATTCTCCCTTTATTGTTGCATAGTGTCTAAAACAAATTTCCCAATTTTATTGTTTGTAATTTAGTGTTTCATTTTTAGAAATACTTGATTTTGGGACTTTTGTTTTCATTGCATGCTTTTATGAATTAGAGTTTACTTTTTAGAGACTTTTTTATTTAGAGACTATTATTAGAGAGGGATTTTCTAGATAGGGCTTTATTTATAATTTTTTAAATTTTAGAGATCCTTCTTCAATGGAATAATGGAGGGGTCTTATGAATTAGTGTTTTATTTTAAAAGAGTTTTGAATTTTGAAACTTGTACAAGTCTTATTTTTGAAGATCATTATTAGAGGCTTTAATTATAGATACTTATGAATTAGTGTTTCATTTTCAGAGACTTTGGATTTGGAGACTATTTTAGAAAAGAGTTACTATGGTGCCCTTTGACTCAAGGTTTTGGGATTATAGATTTTCAATTTTGGGACACATACATATTATAAGTTTGTTCATTGATATTGTAGACTTCAAATTTTGGAATTTTTATTTATATAGATTATATGATTGTGCTTATTGAATGATTTTGAAAACTCATAATAGGATTATATAAGTTAGACTTTTTTTTATTTTGTGTTTTAGATTTGAAGATTTTATTTAAAGGTTTTAGTATGGTGCCTTTTATGATTTAAGGTTTCTTTTTTTAATAGATTCTAAGTAATTGCAAGGCCAAAAGGTCCCATGGATTTGGCATTGTGGCTTTTAGAGGCGAGCAGATAATGATGAACGCTAATGAATACCACAATGGAGGAGACTATATGTTCACAAGTATGGTGGTTGTAGTTGTCATAGAACTAAGCGCAGATGTGGTATTATATAACTGTAATTTGGAGTTTGCATTTTAGTTCTTGATGTATATAATTCGTCAAATGAAACTAGACAATGTTGTGATTTAATCTTGCACATTGTATTCAATTTTTTTTATATTATTAGTAAATGGCCAAGGCCATGATATTATATTATTCATAATAAAATAATTACAATAGCATTCCAACATTCAAACAGGCACTGGTAGGAAAGAACGAGGAAAGAAAACCTCCAATCTAGCTTGGGACCTCAGTCCTATATTATTACAAAATAAAAGGGGCATACCCTAGTCAAAAAATCCTAATTTTCCCTTACATTAGAAATATTTATTTACATAGATAATCAGATACATCACTTTGTGAAGCCACCAATCCAAGGATTCCAATATTCCTTTTTATTATCCATAGAAACCAAATGCACTCATCCCTGTCTGATTATCTTGCAATCAAATTGGTTAATAATAAATATTAAGAGAGAAATCCTTCTAAGGAAAGTTTGTGCTTAAATCCTAATAAAATAATAAAGATACCAACATAAGATGCAAAAAAAAAAAGATCTCTTCTATAAATCTAGATCATAAAACTAAAAATGCCTAACCAAACATGACATTAAAAGGTGAATTAAAGCCAAAATTTGAGATCATGTCAATCACAAGGCCAAAATATGGCTTTAGATGTGAATTTTCACTTCCAGCCAACAAGACTGGACATATTCATCACTAGTTCCTTTTACCATACTTTGGCCAACACCACACAACTGCAAGCCCAACTTTAGAAGCCAACGCAAAGAAACCTTACTAAATAGAAACATAAACATAATAAGTGTAGAAATCAGATAGTAATAGAGCGATGAAAGCATAAACCAGAGACCATCTAGGGATAGAGGCAGATAGCCAAATGCAGTTACATTAAGTACAATACATTTTAAATTCCACTAATTAAGTCGAACACATGCAGGTGACATGTGAAGTACTTTGTTAAGAAAATCTCATTTTAACCATCCTTATTTTTCTTCAAAATTTTGATCGACTATAAACAAATAGAGCACCTTCCTTTAGCCAGAATCACAAGAAGATCCTCCCTATTCCTAAGAATTATGATACAAACTTTAAATCTAGGAAGTAAATCAAAATATTATCACAAGAAGCACGTAATATACTGAAACACTGACATCCATAAGCATAAAACAAATATCTAAGATCATAATCAGAACTAAATCACTTCATCTAACTAAAGATTTGAATAACCATCCTACTTTACTTCCATTCGAACTCACCCTATCTCTACAACATTAAAATGAACCTTTCAACATCAACAAGAAGACAATACCACATATTTTATGAAAATAGAGGAAATAGAGCTAACATCAGACAATAATCATATATCATTTATATCATAATACGTTGATTAACAGGTCCATGATAAAAGAGCTTTCATAGTCTATATACGTCTGAAACCCATAGTGTCATACAAAACCAAAAAGCTTAAGAACTGTCATTAACCACTAAGCCATGTTGGTACAGTCCATTACAAAAACCCTTTAGTAGGGATACATTGTTATCAATCCTATTAGCAAAATCCTAGGGAAATACCTTACTTTGGGAATACCATAATCACTTCAGAGGTCTCATTAGGGTTTTCCACATGAAAGTTGGGGGGAATTCAAAGCCATATTTAGACCAACTGGTCTTCTCCAGATTTGGGGTGCAGAAGCTTAGGGCATCCAGATTGTCAAAAACTACCCCAAGATGTATATATGCATTGGAGACACTTAGGTAATTTGTGAGCCAATCCCTATTCTCCTCTACCATAATGCCCTTCCAGTGCAGAAGAAAATGGATACTTGCCTCCATCTTGGGTCATTCCTTGAAGAAGATGAGGTTCTCATGAATCATTAGTGAAGGGCGATAGTAGGTGACCTCCAAGTTTGGTGACTCTGGTGGAAGTTGCATATATTTCTTAGGGAGAGGAATCTGCAGCTTATCATCAATGCTCCTAACTACTTGCTCAAGTCCCTTTTATCCAGGTAGGGTCAAAAATATCACAACAAAGTTGGATAATGAATTTGTACTCTACCCTTGCTCTCGCCATGCAACCAATGAAGGCACCAATTAAATCACTATTTGTCCCTCATGTGAATTCATAGTTAAAGACACCATCCCCAATGGCCTTGCTCACAACAATTCTTGACATATCGTCAATCGGCTATAGAATCCTATTCCAATGCTCTGGTTCAACATTGTCGTAGAAAGCCATGGTGCGGATTTCCTCAGCATGAAAAATATAGATGTTGGTTTCCATTTGCAGATAAAGATGGGCTAGATATTGTGTGAGGAAAATGACAACCACTAATAAAACAAAAAAAGGAGTGAACCACTCTGGCATGACCTCATGAATTGATGACATCATCCAATAGCAATCACGAGGAAAATGATGGAGGAGCCATAGGGGCAAAATTCATGATGTCAATGCCATCTTTAAATAAATAACATAAGATGCCACCTATCATTATGATTAGCAAGAAAGGTATTTAAAAGCTCCATCATGGACCAATCATAGCAGCTAACATAGATGGAAGCCAAGGCATGCATACCAAACCATAATGCAGGGACGTCATAAATGAGAAACACCAAGAATAAAGCGAACTCCTAAGATCAAAGGCTAAATAAATATGAGAGAGGAAAGAATTAATGGTAACTTGGGAAATATAGCTAAGACTGGTTATACTTTATTAATGACCTGGAAATTAATACCATCAACACCTTTATTAGCTAATCGATCTACCTTCTTGTTACCTTCATGAAAAATGTGACATATCCTACTCTCAACAAAATTGTCTAGAAGCTCAAGTACTTTTCCTAATTTAGAGTTGAGGGCCCAATTAGGGGTGGTACATTTCCTCATCGCATTTAAGATGATCTAGGAGTCACCTTCTATGATAACTTTTGTCACCCCTAATTTATGACATAGCTGCAAACCCTTTTTTGAAGCTTCTAGTTCAACTAGATTGTTGGAGGTGGGCCAAATAGACATAGCTCTTTTAGCTTTCCATTTTCTTGTGTCATTGTTAATGATGTAACCAATCCCTGTTGTCCCTGGTTTCCTTTAGCTGCCCGTCAAAGTTGAGTTTAAACCATCCTTTCAGGGGGGGGGGGGGGGGGGGGTCCATTTACAAATTTCCCTTGCTTCCTTACTTTTCTTGAAGTAAACTAGAGGGGGGTTAATCAAGTTGACCCAATTCTTCTTCATGAGACCGTCCCATGAAGAAAAGGATCCTTCCTCTTTCCTAGAATTTCTTAAATGGGAGTTAGTTACTTCCACTATACTAGCCTCAATTTTTAAAATTAACTCCTCACACTTTAATTCAAAGTCACAAAAAATATGTCTATTCCTCTCTTTCTAGATTTCCCATGAAATAATTGAGGGGCATACATTCCATAATTTACTATAAATACCTTTAACCAAATTTTTAGGCCATCCTTTGAGGAGGTCTAGGAAAGATTTTGGCAAAGGCATTGACCACCCCAATCTAAGTCTAATCCATTCCCAACATGCTTGAGAAAAGGAACAACTATATAGTAGGTAGTCTGCATCTTCACTATTCTATTTACATAGCATGCATCTAGATAGGCCTTGAAAGCCAAATTTGCATAGTCTATCTACCATTAAAATTATGTTATGAAGAGCAACCCATAAGAAAAATCCTACCTTGGGGATACAAGCGGTGTCCCAATAGAGCTTGAGAGGGATATCTATCTTGTTCCATCTTTGTGAATGAATGAGAGCTTTGTAACCATTCCTCATGCTATGGTTTTGGTCAGTCGTTGCTACCCAAATAAGTTCATCTTTCTTCTTTGATTTCTTGATTTCCCTACCTAACAAGATCTTTTCAAAGGCCTCTCTAGCCATTGCATCTACTTCCACCCCTTCCAAAGACTCCCAAACCCATCTGTCCATTCCTTTTGAGGTGATTTTCATCTTATAGTCGCTAACTTTAACACCCCAAAGAAAGACTAATTTATCCTTGAGATTCTCAGGGAAGGGTTTAGAAACTAAAGGAGGGTGTCCATCCCATGAGTCCTCCCAAAATAAGGCCTCATCTCCCAAACCAACATCCCAGGCGAGAAACTTACAAATTAAATCCTGACACTTCATCATAAAATTCCAACATTCTGAACCTTTAGGAGGGTTCTTCATTCTAAAAATTGATAGAGGGTCTTCCACATTGAGATATTTGTTATATAAGATATTTGCCTATTTGTGATCTCTTTCTTTAAAAAGATGCCAAATTAATTTAGCTCCTAGGGTTTCATTTTGTCATTCCAAATTCTTAATCCTAGGACCACCCATGTCCTTAGGTTTACAAATTTTATCCCATTTGATTAGCGCCAATTTTTTGTCTTCTTTGTAGTCTTTCCACAGGAAATTCCTGAGCTTGATTTTGAATTTTAGGTAATTACTTTTAGAGATAGGGAGGTAGGAAAGAGGATAGATAGGAATGGCCAATAAAACATAACTAATTTTAGTAGTTTTTCCTACTTTTGAGAGCCATTTATCTTTCCATCTTATGATCTTAGACTCCAATTTATCCAAGGTGTTATGCCATACCTTACTAGATTTTCTGCCCTTCTCTAGAGCAATGCCCAAATATTTACAAGGAAAGTGACCTTTTTTATAACCCATCAACTTACATATCTGAACTTCTATTTCTTTTTTAGTATTCAAAAAATAGATTTCCAATTTATTCTCATTTACTTTTTGGTCGGATGCCATCATATAAAATTTAATGATGCTTTTAGTCCTGATGCCCCAAAAATTGTGCTTTTGCCTGGCAATATAGTGTCATTTGTGTATTGTTGATGCGTAATGTTGGGCATGTTTCTCACAACAATAATACCAAATTTTTTTTGATTATGGTAAGCGTTAGATACTGCTCTCCCAAAGGCTTCTACCATAATGATGAAGAGGGAGGGAGACAATGGGTCTCCTTGTCTAATACCCACTAAAATCTCAAAGAAACCTTTAGGCATCCTATTAATGAGAACTAAAATTTTTGGAGTAGAAATGAATTTAAAAATGAGATTGATCCATTGATGGGAGAATTTGAAAGCTTCAAGAACCTTACATAGGAATCAACAATCAACCATATCGTAAGCTTTTTGGATATCCAATTTCATGAACATGCATGGTTCTTTGCTCTTACAAGTAGAATGAATGGTTTCTTGGATTGTAAGAATGCCATCAATAATGGATCTACTAGGAACAAAACCTATTTGTTCCTTAGAGATTAACTTTGGGAGGAAACCCTTAAGTCTATTTGCAAGAATCTTGGAGAAAATCGTATAGATTGTGTTATGTAGCGCAATAGGCCTAAAGTCTCCCACAATATCAGGCTCATTCCTTTTGGGAATCAATGTAAGGAAGGTGTAATTAATTTCTATTAATATGGCTCCTCCATTTCTTGATGCTTTAACGACTTTCCATAGATCTTCCCCAATAATATCCCAACATTTTTGGTAGAAGGCCTGAAAACTATTAGGGCCTAGAGATTTATCTAGGTTCATATTGAAGACCATTGATCTCACCTCTTCCAAAGTAATAGGTTTATTTAATATCTTATTATCCTCAGTTGATATTAGTTTAGGGATAAATTTAAGCATTTTATCTTGCACCTCTCTATTCGAATCTATGTAATTATTTAATAATTCCTAGAAGTGTGTCACGATGGTGTCCGCAATTGCATTTGGTTTCTCAGTTCATGAACCTAGGCAATTTTTAATATTGGTAATTTTACTCTTCGATCTATTATAAAGGGTGGAGTTGTGAAAAAACTTTGTATTCTGATCCCCCTTATCTAGCCACTTTTCTCTAGATTTTTGTCTCCAAAAAATTTCTTCTTTGGATGATATATATTCTTGTTTAGCAAGAAGTTCTTTTACTTTCATTGTTCATGCCTTTCTTAATTATTTCTAAATTTAAGGTTCTTAGTCTATTTTCTATATGTATTTTTTCTTTAAAAATATTGTTGAAATGTTCTTTGTTCCATCTTAGAATCCGCTCTTTGAGCATCTCCATTTTGGAGATGAAGATAAACATCTTAGAACCTTCAATATTATCTTGTGCCCACCATTCTTTGATATTCTTGATGAAATTCAGATCTAGGAACCACATTTTTTTACATTTGAATGGGTTCCTAGCTAGTTTAATTGGCTCTACAAATTCTAACCGAACTAGGAAATGATCAGACCTGGAAATTGGAAAAATGGACGAATGAATATTAAAATTGTTAGCATCTAGATCCCCTATAATAAAAAATCTATCCAGTTTTTCGGCGATGTATGCAAAATCTTTCCTTCTATTATTCCATGTAAAAATTCCATTATTAGTTGGTATGGCAATCATATTATGCTTATTGTATCATATTTTAAAATCTAGAGATGATTGCGAGAGGTGTTGAATACCCCTACTTTTTTTTATGGGTCTAAGATAGTATTAAAGTATCCTCCTACCAAAAAGGGTCTCTCCTTAAAGTTATTAATAAAAGTACTAATTTCTTCCTAGACAGCTTTTTTCCCCATATGACTAGTCAGGCCATACACATTAATTAAAATAAACTGCAGATTTGACTTTAGAATTTGGACATTAACATTGATCCAGTTGTTGCTATATTTTAGACCAACTATAGGTACCTTCCTAGGGTTCCAAAAAATTCTTAGACCACTTGATGCACCTACTAATTCTTGAAAGATGGAGCACCATAGACCTAGCATTTTATCTAACTTTATTCCTTCAGCCTTATTTAACTTTGTTTCTTGTACTAAAATGATTTCTAATTCAAAAGATTTAAGGTTATGCTTTAATAACCTTTTCTTGCTAGGGGCATTCAAGCCCCTAGCATTCCATGTTGTAATCTTCATGCCTCCTTGGGAAGGCACTTCCCCTTCCCGATGTTAAGTAACTGATCAATCTCTTGATGTTCTCTACTAAGTCCCTTTTCTTCCCTGAGTTCCTTCAGTGATCTTTTAACTCTTTTACCTTTCATTTGGCCATATTTAGGTGAGCTCAGACCTTCCTGATTCATTTGGATCCTGAGATGTTCTAACTCTTTTTCTGTACTCTAAGAAATAGGATTCTTTTTACTGACCTTTCCTTCCATATCTTCAATTTCAAGTTCTCTGATGATATGTTTAAAAATGCTAGGCTCATATTCAACTTTGAAGTCTAATCCTTTAACTCTATCTCTACCAACCTCTTTGTCTCTAAGTTTTGAAGCCATCACATTGTCACTGTTTTGAATCTGCCCCTTGATGTTATCCTTAGCCTCTATCTTCAAAAGATCTCATCTTAAATCTTCACATGTGTAGTTTCCACCTCCCAATTTAGGAATTTTTTGGATTAATTCTTCCTTCTGAGCCTTTGAGCTGTCATCAATATTCTCATAGTACAATACCCAGATTAATTCCTTAGATAATTGATCAAGGTCTTCATCTCCTGATTCCAAGTTTTCCACTGCTGAATCCATAGTAATATCCTTATTACGGAATTTTTTCACTTATTTTAACATGGAGCTTTCTGCCTCCTTTGCATTGCCATCCACTACTTTTTGGTTGACTGTTGGAGTAAATGGTGAATTATCTAAAGTTAATGGAGACTGCTAGAACTTGGAATATTTGATGGCATCATTCTTTGCTCAAAGTTATTTCTCTAACAACCTGACTCTGACACTGCTCCCTTTTCAAAACTTCCTCTGTGGATTTGGGAGTTTCATCTTTATTTGTTTTTTATCCAAATAATAGCAAGTTCTCTAATTCCTCTATGTTGACTTTACCAAAAACCACTACTACCTTGTTTTGTTTAGAAAATGTTAGCCTTCTGTCTTGATCCTCACCTGTAAGATTATCCTACTTGTCCAAAGAGATTTTGCTATGAGAGATGTTCCCTTCTTGTTGTTTAGTAGCCATGGAACTGTTGGATACAATTGTTAATTGTGTATTGTCCTTGATGTTACACAAATGTCATATCAGTCATTAGACAGAGTCTACCGAGCTCAGATGGTTAGCAAAACAATTTATAGTGACTACCAAGAATTCTTGAACATTACACAATAAGTTAGCTCTTACCGAGCTCACTCAGGCATCAAAGGATTTTGTAGCAGGAAGTTAACATTAACTGAGCTCCCAAGGTTAACAAAGAGGAAAGTTAGCTTTTACCGAGCTCACTCGGTAAGCAAAAAAAAGTTAGCTTTTATCGAGCTCACTCGGTAAGCGAAGGAAAGTTAGCTTTTACCGAGCTCACTCGGTAAACGAAGGAAGGTCAGTGTTTACCAAGTTAACTCGATCTCCAAAGGAAGTTGCAAGGTTTGCAGTGTTTACCAAGCTTCACTTGGTTAACACTAGGGAAATCATTCTGGAGTAGTGGTCACCAAGCTGGGTCGGGCAGCAAAGAATTTTATTGTTCTAAAGAATTAAGTTTAATTGTTTTGTGCAGTCGACTGATTTATGTTTTTTAGTTGTTGTAACTTGTAATTAAACTGACTTGACAATCTGTAAGGTATATATATGAAAGGTCAAGTTGTGAATTCAAAAAGAGAGCAAGAGTGTGGATACATAAGAGTGTGAATGTATGAATGAGCGAATACTGAATATATGAGCGAATGTTGAGGAAGGATTAGATATCCTTATGAAGCTGCAAAGTTGCATTCGATCAGTGAGGATCTAGTGAAGCAGAATAGAGATCTGTATTCAACAAAGATAAGTTGCATATATTTCAGATCACTTCATTGTTGCTTTCTAATCATTGTAACAGTGATTCAAAATCTCTTAATAGAGTTGGTTTGACAGCCACTTTGTGAATCCTCTAACAAGGTGACAATTTAGTTGAATTGTTTTAAAGACCTCTGACAAGGCCACTTCTAACAAGGTGATTAAATCCTCTAACCGGGTCACACCTAACAGTGTGTTTTGTAACCTTTAACAGGGTTGGCTCCTAACAGGGCTCACTTCAAAAGAGTGAAAATTGGTAACTAGTTACTTGGTGGTTTTTCCCAAATTTGGTTTCCACGTTAAATCTGGTGTCTCTTGTGTTCATGTTATTTCTTTATGCATGCATGTTAATCACTTTAAATGCTCAATAAGTTAATAGAACATCTATCAAGTTTTTAGCATTCATTTATGTGGTTACCGAGTATTAGCAACAACTATATTTTAAGACATCTTAGGATCTATGAATTTATTTTTGTGGTAATTGATTCACCTCTCCCCTCTCAGTTACTCCATCTCTATTTCTAACAATTGGTATCAGAGCTTTTGGTGCTTACAAGGAAAGATTTCAAGGATCTAAGCTAAAGATCAGAATGTCTTACAAGAGGGAAATTTCAAGGCTTAACAGAAATAACTTCTTAGCATGGCAAGGACTGATGAGACTTCACCTAGCATCCATTGGAGATATAGGACTGAAGTACCTTGATGAAAAATATGCAGAACCAGCTGGTACACTATCTGTTAATGATATTGCTGAAAAGAAGACTCACAACATTATGATGATAGATATAGCATCTGCTCTGAGTTATGAAGAATTTGATGATATCAAGGACTACAAATCTTCTTTTGAAATGTGGGAAAAGCTGAAAGAAATCTATGGAGGAGATGATAATGTTAGAAGAGCCAAAACAAAAAGTCTAAGAGGACAATTTGATCAAATGAGAATGAGACAGGATGAAAACATTGCCAAATATGTTGAAAGAGTTAAAGCATGTGTCAGTGCAATCAAAGCTTCTGGAGGAGATATTAGTGAAGAGATAGTTATACGTAAAGTTCTTAGAACTCTACTTCCCATTTATGCAATCAGAGTTTCTGCAATTCAAGAAAGAAGATGTGAAGCAAATCACAAGATAAATCTAGAGGCTATAGTTGGAAGATTGACTGCATTTGAATTGGACAACTTTGATAACTATGTTCTAGCTTCCAAGAACATTGAATCAGCATTTGAAGCCAAACTTTCAATCAAGGAGAAAGGCAAAAAGAAATCTCAGTCAGAAAGTGAAGATGAATCAGACCAGAGTTCATATAGTGATCTTGAAGTAATTGAAGCCCTTTTAGCAAGCAAGTATTCTAGAGGTAGAGGAAAATACAAAGGTAAAGTACCTCTAATCTGTTTTTCATGTGAAGAAGTTGGTCATATTACTACTAGGTGTCCAAACAAGTAGAATAAAGATGAGAAGAAAGATCACAAATGGAATGGCAAGAAAGACTTCAGATCATTCAAGGATAAAGGTAAGAAAACATGTTTTATGGCTAAAGATTCTAATGATTCTAATGATGATGAAGAAGAAGAGATTGTCTACATTGCTGTGAAAGATGAATCTGATAATGATGAGGAAATGGCACTCATTTCTCATATGAGCAAAAATGATACATGGATCATAGATAGTGGTTGTTCTCATCACATGACTGGTGACAAAACTAAGTTTAAATACTTTGAAGACTATGATGGTGGCAGTGTAAGATTTGGTAACAATGAACCTTGTTGTATAAAAGGAAGAGGGAGAATCTCTCTAACCAAAGAATTTACATGTGATAATGCCTATTGTGTAGAAGGACTAAAGCATAATTTGTTAGGTGTGGCACAACTACTCAATAATAGATTCAAAGTAGAATTCATGCATGGTAAAGCAAGACTACTGGGTGGCAAAGGAAAGCTGATTGGATCAGGTACTCAAACTAAAGGTAACTTGTTCTATCTTGAACTAGGTGAATGTTCATGTTTCGTTGCTCAAGTTGAAGAAAGTTGGTTATGGAATAAAATGTTGTGTCATGTAAACTTTGATAATTTGGTAAAGATAAGAAAATTTAGAAAAGTAAGAGGCATTCCTAACATAAAGAAACCTGAGGTCGGCCTATGCAAAAATTGTCAGATTGGAAAGATGGGAAAGACTAGTTTTAAAAGTAAAAACTATCAGTCTGAAGATATATTAGAAATTGTGCATACTGATTTATGTGGACCCATTGGAATTGAAAGTTATACTGGAGAAAAGTTCTTCATTCTTTTTTTTGATGATTACTCAAGAATGATGACAGTCATGTATCTAAGAAACAAATTAGAAGCATTTGAAAAGTTCAAATGGTATTTGGCCAGAGTAGAAAAGGAAACAGGAAAAAGATTAAAATGCTTGAGGTTAGATAGAGGTGGAGAATTCAATTCACATGAATTCAATAACTTTTGTATTGAAAGAGGAATCAAAAGACAGGTATCAGCCCCTAGAACACCCCAGCAAAATGAAATAGCTGAAAGAAGAAACAGATCCATCATGGATTGTGCAAGAACTTTAATGATTGAAAAGAGCATTGCTATCAAATACTGGAAGGAAGCTATCGGCACTGTAGTTCATACCTTGAACCGAGTACAACTGAAGAAAGACTCATTCAAAACCCCCTATGAGTTATGGTATGGCTACAAACCTAATGTAAGTTACCTTAAAGTATTTGGAAGTAAATGTTAAATTTTGAAAGAATCTAGAAAAAGAAAATTTGATATGAAAGGTGATGAAGGTATATTCTTTGGATACTCATGCAAAAGTAAGGCATATAGATGTTTGAACTTGTCTACTCACAAAGTCATAGAAAGTGCACATGTGAAAGTTGATGAGTTTGCAGAAAGGACTGAAGAAGAAAGCAAAAGGGAACCAAAAGATTATAAAAGGTTTGTCTTCAGTGAACCTGATATAGTACCAGTTACATCAAAGAATCAGGAATCTACTACTCCTGAGTCATCAGTAACCGAGTTATAGGAAGTTCAAACCGAGCAAGTGTCTATCGAGCAGGTGTCTACAGAGTCTGAAGGACTCGAACAAATATCTACCGAGCCAGAATAGACAGAACCTAATGTTGAAATGCAAGAAGATAATAATGAAATCCATTCAAAAGGCAAGGAACCTATATTAGCTAAGTATGTCAGGAGACATCATTCAGTAGATCAGATCATTGGAGATAAATCTAAAGGAACCATGACAAGAAATAAGCTGAAAGGTACTTGTGTACTTGCTGATTTTGAACCTAAAAATATCAAAGATGCATTGGAAAATGATAGTTGGATTGAGGCTATGAATGAAGAGATACTGTAGATAGAGAAAAACAAGACATGGACTCTTGTACCCAGGCCTAAAGATAAAAATGTGATTGGAACCAAATGGGTATTCAGAAATAAGTTGGATGAAGAGGGTAAGGTATCAAGAAACAAAGCTAGACTAATATGTAAAGGATATGCTCAAGAAGAAGGAATAGACTATGGAGAAACTTTTGCTCCTGTTGCAAGATTGGAAGGAGTCAAAACCTTACTAGCATATGCTGCTCACAAAGGATTCAAAGTTTATCAAATGGATGTCAAGTCAACATTCCTCAATGGTATACTAGATGAAGAGGTTTACATTGAACAACCTGAAGGTTTTGTTGATCCAATTAAGAAGAACATGGTCTGCAAATTACACAAGGCATTATACGGTCTGAAACAAGCCCCTAGAGCATGGTATGAAAGATTGCATAACTATCTTATTCAGATTGGTTTTCAAAGAACTAATGATAATAGTAGCTTGTATATTAAGGAAGGACCAGATAACAAGATTGTCTTGGTAGAAATATTTGTAGATGATACTGTTTTCATAGGGAATGATGATCTGTGCAAAGAATTCTCAGAACAAATGAACAAGGAATTTGAAATGTCTATGTTTGGTGAGATCAAATTCTTTTTTGGTCTTCAAATTCAACAGAATAAAAATGGTATCTACATCACTCAATCAAAGTACATCAAGGAGATATTGAAAAAGTTTGGAATGGAAGATTGTAAACCAGTTGGGACTCCTATGTGTACCAAATTAAAACTTACCAAGGAAGATGGATCAAAAGAAGTAGATCAAACATTGTATAATCTATGATTGGAAAGTTGCAGTATGTAGTTCATACTAGGCCAGACATTGCCCTTGCAGTTGGTATTGTAGCAAGATTTTCAGCAAAACCAAGAGAAAATCACATGATGGCAATCAAAAGAATAATGAGATATTTGAAAGGAACTAAAGAGTATGGTTTATGGTATAAGTTTGGAGGAAATTTGGATTTGAAAGTGTTTACTGATGCTGATTGGGCAGGAAACCTTGATGATAGAAAAAGTACAAGTGGAGGTGCATTCTTTCTTGGAAAGAGGTTGGTTTCTTGGACAAGCAAAAAGCAGAATTGTACATCTCAATCAACAACAGAGGCAGAGTATGTTGCTGCAGCAGTAAACTATTCTAATATTGTTTGGTTTAAACATTTGTTGGAAGGCATGAAGATGGAAATCAAAGAATTAGTTGTTATGTTCTGTGATAATACAAGTGCAATCAACATATCTAAGAATCCAATGATGCATTCCAAAACCAAGCACATTGCAATAAAATATCATTTTGTCAGAGAATTGGTGCAAGATAAGGAAATTAGATTGGAATATGTTCATACAAAGGAACAAATTGCTGACATATTCAAAAACCATTACCTGAGGATGCATTCTTGTATCTAAGAGGTAAGTTAAGGGTCACTCCCCTATCTGAAGTTCACTAAAATAAATTTTTAGTGATGGATCAACTCATACTAGACTGAAGATCTATTAGTTGATGTAGCATAACCAGGAAATATTGCATATGAATTAGTACTAAAGGTACACTAAAATTCACTTGAGTTAAGTTGTCTTTGGCATGTGTTGTCAAAGAGGGAGAGTTTTACTGTCATATCTCTCTAAAATTTGTTTAAAGAGTTTTCTATATAATTCCTTCATAGAGGGAGATTACTGTAAGAGGGAGATTTTTCTATCTTAGAGGGAGAATTGTTATGTTGACATGTTGTGTTGCCATATAAGAGAAAGACCCATTTTCAAATTTCATTTCTGCTATGACATGTTGTGTTGCCATCAATGCCAAAGAAGGAGATTGTTGGATACAATTGTTAATTGTGTATTGTCCTTGATGTTACACAAATGTCATATCAGTCACCAAACAGAGTCTACCAAGCTCAGATGGTTAGCAAAGTAATTTATAGTGACTACCGAGCATTCTTGAACATTACACAATAAGTTAGCTCTTACCGAGCTCACTCGGGCATCAAAAGATTTTGTAGCAGGAAGTTAACATTAACCGAGCTCCCAAGGTTAACAGAGAGGAAAGTTAGCTTTTACCGAGCTCACTCGGTAAGTGAAGGAAAGTTAGCTTTTACCGAGCTCACTTGGTAAGCGAAGGAAAGTTAGCTTTTACCAAGCTCACTCGGTAAGCGAAGGAAGGTCAGTGTTTATCGAGTTAACTCGGTCTCCAAAGGAAGTTGCAAGGTTTGCAGTGTTTACCGAGCTTCACTTGGTTAACACTGGGGAAACCATTCTGGAGTAGTGGTCACCGAGCTGGGTCGGGCAACAAAGAATTTTATTGTTCTAAAGAATTAAGTTTAATTATTTTGTGCAGCCGACTGATTTATGTTTTTCAGTTGTTGTAACTTGTAATTAAACTGACTTGACAATCTGTAAGTTATATATATGAAAGGTCAAGTTGTGAATTCAAAAAAAGAGCAAGAGTGTGGATACATAAGAGTGTGTATGAATGAGAAAATGTTGAAGAAGGTTTAGATATCCTTATGAAGCTGCAAAGTTGCATTCGATCAGTGAGGATCTAGTGAAGCATAACAGAGATCTGTATTCAGCAAAGATAAGTTGCATATATTTCAGATCACTTCATTGTTGCTTTCTAATCATTGTAACAGTGATTCAAAATCTCTTAACAGAGTTGGTTTGACAGCCACTTTGTAAATCCTCTAACAAGGTGACAATTCAGTTGAATTGTTTTAAAGACCTCTGACAAGGCCACTTCTAACAAGGTGATTAAATCCTCTAACCGGGTCACACCTAACAGTGTGTTTTGTAACCTTTAACAGGGTTGGCTCCTAACAGGGCTCACTTCAGAAGAGTGAAAATTGGTAACTAGTTACTTGGTGGTTTTTTCCAAATTGGGTTTCCACGTTAAATCTGGTGTCTCTTGTGTTCATGTTATTTATTTATGCATGCATGTTAATCACTTTAAATGCTCAATAAGTTAACAAAACATCTATCAAGTTTTTAGCATTCATTTGTGTGGTTACCGAGTATCAGAAGCAACTATATTTTAAGACATCTTAGGATCTGTGGATTTATTTTTGTGGTAATTGATTCACTCGTCCCCTCTCAGTTACTCCATCTCTATTTCTAACAGGAACCAGACAGGCTTTGATCCCTTTTGCTAGAAGATGGTTGATCTTGATCCAACTATGGATGAATCCCACTAATTTCCATATCTTTACCTTCTTCTGATGATGTCCCCTGTCTTAAGATATTTTTTGACCCTTCTTGTCTTCCTCTAGTTCTCTATTTTGCTTTAGCTTTGTTCCCTTATGAGAGTTCTAGACTCACCATATGGTTAGCCACTATAATGGATTTGAGTCTTTTCTTTGTTTCTACATTATCTTCATTGACAATCATTTCTCTACCTCGAAGATCTATTTGAGTCTTATTATTTTCTAAACATGGTGAAGAGGTATTTAGATCGAGTGACCTTTTCCTCCAATTCTTTTTCTGAGCTCTTATCTTTGGGAACTTGTTGAGGAAGTCTGAAGAAAGAGGTAGAGATTTGAAACTACTGTTCTTTCTCCCATCTATCCTTATAATTTCTGATATTTCCCCCTCAAATAATTGTAGATTTAAATCATGCGATGCTTTTTTTGTAATCACTTTCCTATGCCCTTGAAGTGTCCGATTAAACTTTGTTTTAATGAGCAATTTAACATTGTTGTGATATTGATAGGAGGACTCTATACCTATGAGCCCTCCCAACCCAAACCCTAAAGAACTAAGAATCTTTATTTGATTCAATTCAAGTGGTAATGATTGAATATGGACCCAGATAGGACATAATATCTAATTTTTCTATACTAAAATTCGAATGTCATTCTATGAATTTAACCACTGGACCATTGAAAAAGCATTTAGATACATAGATAAGTTCTTTTTTAATGGATTCATCCTTACAATGTAAGTATAAAACTTTATCTAAAAAGTAAGAGATACTTACCTATTCCTCGTAGTTTTTTGCTAACCAATTTGAGAGAAAGAACAGATCATCCTAGGGGCCACTCCATACTGCAAAGATTCCAACTTTTTGACAGCCGTTCCATGTATCTTCAATTTCTTCATCATGTAAAATGATGGAATTATCTTCTCTTTTTGGAGAATTTTGAGACCCTAGATTTCCCTTAGGGTTTGAAGCATCCACATGAGCTCCCATTGATGAATGCTAGTGAGGAGGGATATAAGAACATGGCTGAGAATTGAGTAGGGATGAGACAAAACTAGGGCTAATATGGTGGCATGAAGTTGATGGCGCTAGTTTATCAACCTTTTATGGATGAGGAGAGGGTTTACATATACTGTGATGCACAAATTTTGTCAAATTAAAAACCCTAAATTGATTGTCTAAATTTTTGATGGTGAAAAACTGAGCTCAATGGTTACTAAACAAACTTGATACAGTATGGGAGGATTCAACTTGTGACATATTTGGAAAGACTGCTCGATTACTTGGAACATTTTCCTTAGCAGGTGCTTCATGGTGGGATTGCCAATTATGGCTTTCTTTTTCACCTAGATTTTCCAAAATGGAAAATTTGTTCGCAGTTTTGATGGCATAGTCCGAATAGTATGCATCTCGACTTTTTGCTAAAGAGGGTTTGAACCACTGCTTCCTAGAAGGTTTAAACTTTCTGCCTGCAAATTGATTTGTTCTAGAACTTGTTTTATTTTGAAATGATGATCGCTTGCCTGCCCTTCTTTTTTCGCTTTTTAAAAATTCACCATAGTATTTTTTCTTTGCACATTGTATTCATTATTTTGTATGAATTTATGTATAAAAAAAAAACTTTGTCATTTAGTGCATTCTTTCTAATTTCTACATTTAAAAATATTATTTGTTTATTTATAATTAATTTTATATTGAATAAAAAAAATCTTATTAATACACTAACATAATAATATCTTAAAATCAAAGATCTAAATAGAATTTGAATCTTGTTCAATACAATAATGCCACCACTTTATCAATAAACTAAGTGATAAATTTTCTCATATTGTAAATAATTTTGAACTACTATAATAAAATCAATTTTAAATTATAAAGAATGATTTAACTATGTTAGAGTAATAAGATATTGCTTTATTAATCAAATCATTTTGATTTTCTATTAAGTCACTTATTATCTCTAGTTTAGAGAAGCTAAACTTTAGGCATATAATAATTAATTATTGTCATGCAACCTAGGTTTTACTTATTAGGTTTTGGTCTCCTTTATAAGGACAATCTCTCTTTGTGATTTATTCATTCACTTTTGATAATAACAATCTCTCTTTTTGCTCATCAAGAATGTCTCATTTGTGGATCTAGGAATTCTAACCTCCATAGTTTTTTGCTACTTTTATGTGATAGGGGTTTGCATGTAGGTGATTCTTGGGAGCTGTGGGATTGATCTTTAATCAACTTCAACAAAATGTATCTCTTGAACTATTTAGCATTATTGCAAAATATCATTCATCTATTTTTTCGTACAATTTTTTTAATTTAATATATAAAATTATATTTATTTAAGTTCATTTGTGAAGTTATATCATTTATGTAATATTTTACTATTACTTTTAAAATCTTATTATCAAAATGTAAATGTTGGGATTTAATTTTGTGTTCTTAAAGTCTACAAGAAATGACTACTTTTACATAAACACCTAAACCTAGAGTTTGAAATGTTGAAGACATCAATAAATTAAATATTCAAGGCAACAAATTCTTTGATTATGTTCCATAATTCACTTCTATATTAGGATTATTTAAATTATTTTTTGCACTACTCAAAATAAATCATATCAATAATATTGTTATTTCTTTTTGAAATAAGTCTATATTGAAGGCATCTAATTCTTTGAAATAAGTTAGGAACTGAAAGTAGCAAATACTTTGATTAAATTTCATACTTTGTTTCTATATTACTATTACGAATCTGACATGCATATTGATTTTTTTAAAGACAAATTCTGAGTTGAGCAATATAAGATTTTATTTTCATTCCTAATTGCAAAATTTTATCCATGTTTAGGGCTTCATATTTATCTATGTTGTTTATGAAAACAAACTAAAGTTTAAATGTCGCAAGAACAAAATCCCTCTTGGATTTGTTATTTAATTCCTACATGTAATCCTTGTTTGGATGTAGAACCCTAAAACTTAAGCATCAAAATATGTTCACTTATTAAATTTTTTACAAAAAATTGTTGTCATATGTTATAACACCCAAACAAGAAGATTAATTCATATTACAAATGTGTTGACCCCTAACAAATAACATATGTTCTTCTTAGATTTATCATGTTTTTAGTATTTCGATCTCCAATATTCATCATAATAGTTGTGTTTCTTATTGTTTGTACACAAATCAACTTAAAATAACATTCATCTATGTTCGAACACAAAATTGTGAGCTAGGAACATTTCAAATAAATTTTTGGTTTCTATTTTATTTTTTAGTTAGATGGATTTGTTAAAAAAGTAAAGTTCATATCCTTATGATGTGAATGGTGGCCAATAAATTAAGATAGTAAATGAAATATTTCTTAAATATTTTTTGCTATGATATTTCTATGAATTTTACATTTTATTTGTTGAGTATGTTCCAATTTTTTAATCAAATTGGACAACTTCAACCATATTTCTCACTACTCGTATTCTTTAACAACCTCTATTTTCCTTTACTTCGACTAGGGTCACTTGGTCAACCTAATAAGATATTAAGTGACAAGTGGTTTCAAGTGGCACTAAATTGTATTGGAATTTTTTTTCTTTTAGCATTTATGAAAACTCATATAGACTCATTGTTGAACTTACAAAAACGTGCAACTGCTAGTTTTAAATATTTCTACTTATACTTTGTAAAAATAAATAGATAAAAACATCTACAATATAAAATAATTTGCAATGAATCGTTTAGTCTTTTTTGACAAGATCTTAAGTTTGATTATTTCTATTTTGATGATCACCTTTACATATTTTAAATATCTTGTATAATATATTTCTATTTTATTTATGTTTCATAAATTATAATGTGTAGATGCTCAAAAATGGCTTGCATCTACGGTTTCATGACTTCTTCATACTAATTTGTCCCATTTTCTCATTCTACTAACTCTGATCTTTTGGCCAGATTGACCATATTTTGTCATTTGTATCCTTCTTCACATCAATTTCATATCAACTCAAAACCATTTCAAATCAACTCAGAATCACCCCAAATCAACTCGAAATCACTCGAAATCAGTCCTAATCAACCTGAAACATATCAAACATCCCAAATCAATCATCATTTATCCACTCCTAGGCATTGTTGTGGCTTTCAGTGTCTTGGAAACCTATCAACTTATCAATCTTATCAATCTGACCTTAGTACTGTCATGGCTCTCAGTGCTAGGTCAAACTATCATTCACGTCATTCAATCTTTGACATTGTTGAGGCTTTCAATGTCAAATCATGGCATCATCAACCATTTCAATAATATTGACAGTGTCCGTCGATGTTATTATGATCAAACCTTATCAATCAATTTCAATCCTGTAGCATTTACAATGTCGGTTAAATGTTACATATCAACCAATTCATGTCATGTGTCCTTGGCATGTTATCAACTTCAATCAATCAATCTGATCATGGCTTTGGTCTACCTTTTCATCATCTTATTCAATATCCATCATCGTCACATTTTCATCAAAGGATATAGTCACATTCATTCAATCAATTTGGCCAATTATCTGCTAATTTTCTCTATAGGATTAAATAACCCATAATTTAATCCTATTATTCTTTCTAATTATTCTTCCTAATTATCATCCTCAATTAATTAATTGATTCATTATTAGCAAACAATGGAAATTCTTAATTTCCTAAGTTCATTTTCCATCATTAATTCTATTTTCTACTAATTCTTATTTTGTGGAATAAGAGGATTTTTAATTCAAAAATTCCATAAAATATTGCATCATCATGACACTTGGATATGACACCTCGTGGATTCTCCTTTGACACTTGGCTAAGATTTGTCATAATCAAATATTCTTACCTCTTACGCACATCCCTATTTGGCTTATTCGTCATAGATTCTTGGCTTTAAATGGGTTGAGGTGTCTTATGACGTGTCATAGATTCTCTTCCACATTAAGCCAAGTTTGACTTTCATGCGTCATAGAATCTTACAATTGGCATATTCTGTCATATGCGTCATATTTTTCTTGCCCACTTCAACATTGGATCATAATTAACATGAAAAGGCTATGTAGAATTTAACAATATTATTCAATAAGTTGCATAGTTAGTGAAATTGGTTAGGTTGAGAAATTAGAGAAAAAAAATTGTATTAAGATTGTGTTTCTTGCAAATACACATGGTTTTCTATGGGTTTAATTGACTTCGACACTTTGAATTTTCATAACCAATTTCAATAGAACTTTTCAATGAAACTTGATTTATGCATGTTAGAAAACTAATTTATGTGAATTGAAATGAGATTTGTAAAGTGTTTTTATTATTATACAAATTAATTTAGATTTACATTACATTTAACAAAATTAGATTGTTACTATGTACAATAAATATAAACAAGCTAAATTATGAATTGGTTCAATATATATTTAATTGAATTTTCTTAAAATTAAAAATTGTACTCCAATTTAATGTTACAAGATATCTTATAACATCAATTTTATAGTATTTAGATGTAATTATTTATACAAACATAATTACTTATAATTTGTTTATTTACTACATTTTAAATTTTATCTAATTAGTTATAAAAATATAATATATATCTATTATTAAAGCTTTAAAGTAATCTATTAGGACAACAAACATTACCAAAACCATTTTTCAAATGATAATATATTAGTAATAAATATATGAATTATCTCTTATAATTTTAAGATTTGACATTTGCATTATTGAATGCACAAAAGCATTGCTAATTTTATTACTCTTGAGAGATTTTTTACATTTACAATCATAAATTTGCATTTTATTAAAGAAGATTATCGAAATACAACATTTTATGTGATTATATTTTATTACAATTCAAAAATTTACATATACAATGATAAATTTACATTTTATTAAACAAGACTGTCGAAAGACCGAAGCTGTTTAAAGGGATCAACTGATGTAGCAGTCCGGTGTAGATTTATTCCAAAATGATTGTAGTAAAATCCCTCTCAAGAACTATTTGAATGCGCCCTCAAATGCAGTATCTTAAATGAATTTTCTTTCGTCTTTAAATAGTTTGTAAACGTCAAATTTTAGATCTTTTAACAGGAAAGAGAGAAATATTGATTCTTTCAAACATAATTAACACACTCATAACGTACTGAGATTGGCGGCGGATGGAATATCATTCAGAAAGAGCCTTTGATAATCATAATATTTTCAAAGAGGGCAGAGCCAACATTAAAAACTTGGTAAAAAAATGACAGAGTGATCTGAAAAGCCTTTTATCATGCCTCAAAAACATCGTTATGTATTCGTTAAAGCTGATCACAAGGAAAAACACAGCATAATCAAGCAATGGGGGACTAAGGCTCCAACTTTGAGCCATCCTCACACTTAGTACACTCTCAGAGCCTACGTATCATACTGAAAGTAGCTAAACCAACTCTGTTACCACACTGATATTGAGAGAGGGAAAGTAGTATGTTTTAAGAGCGAGTGGAGTGGGCCATATAAGCGAGAGAGCCAACCAGTGGAGCATTGATATAGGTAGAAGGTTCAGACTGTCCATAATCATTTCTGTCATCAGAAAAGTGATCATTGCAATCTGGGCCACCCACAACTGCTCCAATTAGAAGGTTTGGATTGGGGGAATTGCTATTCAGGGCTTGGAAGCCTGCGCTGCACCCAATGGCCTGTGGGTGCTGAGCAACTGAAGGCAGAGATGAGCCTCTGTGGTGAACTCTCTCTGGGTACTTTGATCCATACCCAACCATGTATGACATCTTCATGGGATTCGAACCCAGGATGTAGTCCACCTGCCCACAATGGAGAAAAATATCAGTCAAAATTCCTTCAGAATAAGACCTAAAAAGCAGGGGCCACTTGAATGTTTAGAAAACAAGGATAAAAGCGAAAAAAGAGAGAACCCTTTTAACACCTTTTTTACTGTTATTCCCATCATTATAATTTTGACATATAGTCAGTGAGTGTTCTTGATACCTGGCGCTTTGCTATTGCTCTAAGCTTGCGAGGAGTCACTGTCATCCCTCCACAAGACACAAGATGTTTGGAGGTGGTGAGGTATTTTGCATAGGTCAAAAGTATGAAAGATGCAGATGTAACATACTGCAGATTAGCATCGGGCAATGTGTAGAGAAGTCCTCCTGTTCAAACATGCACACTAGTTTTTTTAAGGTTCCAATCACAACAGTGATGTCCATTTAGATAACTATAATAATAATAAAAATTCACATGCCTGGTGTGTATTTAGACCCAGATCCTGGCGTTCCAGGCAGAATGGAGCAGATATAGTTGTCAGCGTGACCTTTGTAGTCTTGGAGAGACTTCACTTTTCCTATCAGGAATTCCTGCAGGGTTCAATGCATGTTCACTTCAGTGAATACAGCAACCATCCATGAAGACACATTGTAGAAAAACATCCACTCAGAGAGCTTCAGAAGTGAATGAACAACTGGAAAAATTGTAGATTCAAATGAAAAAACCCAAGTCTATCCATAGGCACAATGAGAAAACTGAGATTTATTATACCTTTGTTAAAAGCACTCGAGCTCCAACATGCTTATTGTCCCACCCAAATGTATTGTCTGATTCATCAGCTCCTAAACTCTGGCCGTATGCATGAACATAGTTCAAATATTTGGCATTTTTTGTTGCCTTGTGCAGCCATGCAGCTCCCCATAGCAGTTCATCCTATGAAAACACCCAACTAAATCAATTCCAACTCTGACATTTCATGGTAATATAGACTGAAAGCATACCATACCACATTTGGTTTCTTTACCTGGTAGCCAGAATAAGAGCAGTAGAATGGACAGACTGCAGACTGCAGAGAGTTGCTGTAAGGTCCTCTGTGCTTGTCAGCGAAATCAAAAACCTAAAAGACACAGAGTTTCATGAGCTACTGAACAAGAAACAGAATGTAGTAAAGATTTAAAGCTACTGTAAAAAAACTAAAGCAAAAAAATTAAAGCATTCTGATGATGGATCAGGGACAAGCTAATATCTCTGATGGATTGTGGAAATCTAATAGCTCTAAAATTTAAGTTACCATCATGGATGTATGAATGAGTCTCTTGGAATAGGCACGGTCTGATTTTCTAAACACAAGGGATGCAGCAGCAAGCGCTGCAGCTGTTTCAGCAGCTACATCTGAGCCAGGGTTTTGGCTATCTATCTTATATGCAGTTCTAACAGTGTCCATGTCCTCTGGCCTCTCCCAGCATTTGTGGTCATTGTTAGGATCCCCAACCTGCAATAAATTCAGAAAAAAAGCCTCAATAACGTACAAACCAAAGAGATAGTAGCGCTATAGCACCATGACTAAAAATCATTTCCATATTAGTCCACACTGGTATGGTAGATGGCTTGAAGTTGTGGGTAGTTCCCCATGGTTTCGGGTTCAATTCTCTTCGGAGTTCAAGAGGTGAGACATCTTACAGGTTCAACTGATGTCTCGCCCTAACTGGGCTAGGTCGAATGGACACCCCATGTTGAAAAGAAAAAAACAACATTCACATAGTTTGCACCTGAACATAAATGATGCCTGGGTGAGCAGTAGCCTTGAGAAGATAATCAGTGGCCCAACGAATGGCATTCTTTGCATTGGAGAGCTCACTGCCCATTAATCCCCCAAACTCCAAAACACTCCAAGACAGCATTGTCGTTGTGAAGGCCATGGGAAATCCAAACTTGACATTATCCCCTGCATCATAATACCCTCCCGTCAAGTCCACCTGCATTGCAATGGCAGCGATTAACAATCAAAACAGAAACTGTTAAAAACAAGCAAAACAGAAACTGCAAAACAAAGAGAGCAAGAAGAACAGGATATCATACATGGGCAGAAGCACCATCAGAAAGACCAGAGTCTCTTCTCCATCTAATCCTTTGATTGCCAGGGAGCTTCCCAGAGCGCTGGCCCTCGAAGAACATAATGGCTTTCGACAAGGCCTCTCTATAGTTATGCAAACCAGCAGACCCATGATGTTGGTGATAGCTCAGAGTAGTGTAATTGGCTCTACCTTGTTTCACCAGCATCATAACACACAACAACACAAACAAACTTAAAACCCCCCTCATTTTTGCTTCAGCAGGTGCCCAAATGAACCAAATGGGAAGCTTGAAATCCAACTTGGGAGCCCTCAGCCTTGGGCAATGGGGATTTGTAGGGAAGGGGACGCCTATTCCTAATACCCAACTGAAGCTTGAATTGGTATTTGAGAGCTCCGGGCAATGGTGATTTATAGGGCAGGGGAGGCCACTAATGGGGCGGGGGCATGGATTAGCAATGATAGAAAAATAACTAGACGTTACACCCAAAATAACTTGGCGTTACACCCTTATCACGAGGTGGAAGTTAATTGATGGCATTATCCCTCGGACAGGAGAAGGTCATTAATGAGCCGCATAATGGGACTCCCAACGGCATAGTGGTCAGAGATAGTAGGAAAAAGAATATACAGGGAACTAGGGAGGCCGTTGTGGTCGTTGATGGGCAGAGAGAGTACAAATTTGACTGCGTTGGGGGAAAATGGTGGAAAGTGTAAGAAGAGGCATGTGCCTGTGTAAGTGTGAGCTTGATTGCCCTGCAAGATGCACATGAGATAAAGTTGGGTTTGCTGTGAATGCGCATGTTCATCCATGTGAATGCTTATTATCTTTGCTAAAACGAGATTTGGGAGCTCAAGAATTTCACCTCGGAAATCACAGCTACGTACCACTACTTCATGTTTGAGAGAGTAGGGAAGGGGGCTCTGATATCTAGAGTTAGTTTTGAGGCGACAGAAAGGTGAGATTTTGAGAGCGTATTTTTATCAATCTTCACCAAGAGTTGGGATTGGACAACTTTTGTCCGAGTGGGAAAAACGGGGAATCTTAGACGCTTTCCAAAGTGCAGATATATCTAGTTGGTAAAAGTTACAGGCGTGTTTCTTCTCTGCCTTTTGCTTGATTTCGCCTTTTCTTTTTATTTTGTTGGAGTAACGTGTCTGTTAGGGATTGGCCTCTCGTGGACATATTGTGCCTTGGGTCTTTCTCACTTTACAACGGTATGTGATGACATGGAACTTCAGCATAAATATAGGAGCGTGAGTATAGAGTTTAAAAAGATACAACTAAGTCCATTTCTTGATTTTGTTTGGTGTATTTACATTGTTTTAAATTAGATTATGTTCATATCATTAATATGGAAGGAAGTAAATAGAAGTAAGCTAATGATTTCATATAGAGATTTGAAGAATTAAGTTTAGATTTTAACTATCAATAAGATAATAAAAATAGGTAAATGTTTAATATTTTATGGTTTTAATTTATTGTAATATTTACTACAAATATTATAAAGGCTAAATTACATCTTCTAAACTTTTTTATTAGATCATTCTACCCATTTCATGTGAAAAAAATATAAATTGTGTTTTCATTAATTTTTGGAGATTTTTCATTTATCAAGGAGTATCTTTTTTCACTATGTTTTCTTCAAAAATATGAATTTAGTCATTCTATTTCTAATCATTACTTAGTTTTAATGTTTCTTAATATGTAAACTCAACACTGTGTATGAGATATACATTGCTAAACTCATCAATTAAAAATACATTTCTACTAACTCATCTCAACATAATATACCTTCTTCACATTGCATTTAATTACACAATTCACTCCTATTGGCTAATTGTCTATCGTCGATTACTAATACATAAATGTGCAATTGCTAGTATTTACATGTTACTTCATTGTAAGATGTATTTATCTATTATTAGTCCGAGGAACTAATGTTTTCAATAGACCTTTTTCTACTAATTCGTGTGAGTCAAAAAATGAGAAGGTTTTATTTTTAAATTCATTAATTTATACTAATTTCATTTTTATAAGCAGGATATAAGCTTAAGGGGCTTTCTAATGAATGGTTCATATGGCACAACACTTGGTGAAGGTTTTGCAAAGGGGGTAGCAAGCACTTCGTAGTTAAGTGCGCTCAAGATGGAGTAGTACTAGGATGGGTGACCTCTCGTGAAGTCAAGTCTCGGTGCTTCACCTCTATGAACATCACCTAGATCCAATTAGTGCTAAGTGTTCCATTTATTGTCATCAGTGATGGATTTGTGTTGAATCACTACTCATGAATTATGGGTCAATGAGTTTGACTCAAAAAAGTCTACAAAGTTAAATCCTATAGTATCATAATTTCTTTTTTCCAATTGACTCCTTTCAATTTTCCTAGGTTTAATTTTTTTTTTTCATTTCAAAAATAGAAAAAAAGATTTTAATTGCATTAAATATTCTTGTAAACATTGTAATTCATTCCACACATTTACGATTAAAATTCATGCCACACCAAAAGTTTGTATTTATTAACTAACGTGTTGATGCCTAGGGCTAAATTTGTTACCCATTAAATTAAATAATATAGTCATGTGATTAATTTGTATTCATAATTTTCAACCCAACTTTGGTGGATAAGGTGGGAAAAGTATAGGCTACAAATCCTACTACCCATTCGCATTTATTAGTCCTTGCCTTATAAGGCAGGGAACTAATGTTTTTGTTTTACCCTCTTTTAATTTCTTTTTTTTCCAACAAGTATCATACATGTCTAAAGTTTTAGACTAATTATTTTTAAATTTATTTAACATATGAAAAAAAAGATTTTTTCTGATTGGAGGAGGACTATTTTCCTGAGGTATAAATCCTATTTTCTTAAACTGAAAAATCTTAAAAAACATGCAAAAGATAAGAATGCAATTAATATGTTGTCAGAATTTGTTTAATATTTTTTACATACTTTTGCCACATGTCATTTGGTTCACACTTAACCTTTCAACTACTCCTTGAACTTGTTCATCTGTCAATTTCACTTCAACGACTAAGAAATAGGGGTCATATTGATATTTATTGTAATATTTATTATAGGGACCATATTGGAACAAAATATTGTGCAGTATCTTTCTTTATTTTTATTTGTTCCTTTTAAAAATATTTCTTAATAAAAGAGATCATTTGAGTTCAAATTTTTTCTAGAAGGAAGGGTTTAGAAACTTCTTTACGCGTGACACATACACTTTTCAAATGAAAATTATTAGTTCCTGCCTTTGGCAGGAAACTAATGGAATCATGAGGTTCCATATTAGTTACATAATTAAAAAATTTCAAGATATACTAATGTTTGCAAAAGCAATATTAATTTGCATTTTTTATGAAATTGGAAAATACAATTTTTTAAAAATTGTATTAGCTCATGATGAAAAAGGCAATGAAAAAATTCAATTTTCTTCAACAAAAATATAAATATTTTTTTTAGCACCTCTAGTAATGAATGCATTAATTGCAACTTCATCTTTTCCACATTTATGACAAGTGGATAAACTTAAAAAAAATAAAAAATCATTTTAACACCTCTATTAATGAATGCATTAATTGCAAATTTATCTTTTCCACATTTGTGACAAGTGGATAAACTTAAAAAAAAACAATCATTTTTATCTTCCACCTCACAAATATGTCTAATCAATATTAATTATTTCTATATATTTTCCTTACCGAGTTCAAATATAAACTTCAATGTTTTATATTTCTTATTTTAAATATATTTATTACTAGTTTTACATTGATATTTATTTTTAAAATTTGTAAAATGTTATTCAAATATAGATATTTTGATCAAATATAGAGTTAAATATATTTCTTATTTTAAACACATTTATTATTCACAATAGTTTATAAAGAAAAACTCATATGAATTTAATTGGTAGAAATTTAGTTCATACATCATTATTTGTATTATTCATATGTGACACAATTAAATAAAAAATATTACTTTCTTTTGAAATCTACAAATATTTATCAATTTATTTATTTTAACCATGTTATTAGACTTATCCAATCATATATAAAAATTCACTAATCTCACATTTTCAGGTGGTTGTACATTTTTCTTTAAATTTAACTATTTCATAGAAATTTAAAATATCACTCCACTAGTAAAAATATAGGTAAAAGTATCAAATTTATATTATTGAACTTAAGAATACAGTTAAAAAAATACACTGTTATCATGAAAAGTAAATTTTTTTCCCTCATGTCACTGCATTTAATTGTATGATTAATAGTATTTAATGTTATTAAATGAGCCTGTTGTCCTTAATATCTTGATGAAATCTATTTGTCGGCATCAACGTCACAATTTCAAGTTAAACAGAGGGGTTTATACAGGACCAAATTTGCAGGTTATATGTGACAAGTGGATTAACTTAAAAAAAAACAATCATTTTTATCTTCCACCTCACAAATGAATGTCTAATCAATATTAATTATCCCTATCTATTTTCCTTACCAAGTTCAAATATATAGTTAAATGTTTTATATTTCTTATTTTAAATGTATTTATTATTAGTTTTACATTGATGTTTATATATATATTTCTTATTAGTTTTACATGATTGATGTTTATTTTTGACAATTGTAAAATGTTATTTTTTACAAGTTTACACTATGTTTTACTAGCTACTATTTTACAATTTTGCTCAATTTTTTTTATACCATTAATACTACCCCTCAAACTTACTACATATTTTGGTACTTTGATTTAAGTAATCAACAATTTTTTAAAATTAAATATTTCAACTTATAATTGATTTGGTAGAAATGAGTAGTTCATTCATATAATATAATTTTTATTGTTATTTATATATTTCTTAAAATAATAAAATTATTAATATTTGTCCTTATAATAACATATCATTCTCTCTTTTAGCTCTCTCTTCGTATAACATTATATCCCATGGGCCATAGGCATCCTTGATATCAACACTAGCTTAGTTGCATATATACAAAAAATGTTATGAACATTTCCATTTTAAAAGACACTTCAACATTTTCCATTAGTTCCTCACTAAACATAAAATACTAATCTTGAGCCATACATTTCCATGAGTAAAACACAAAGGCATTGACAATATAAAGATCATTGCAAAAGCTACTTTAGTCAACCATAAAAACATGAAGGCGGGAAATTTGGCGCATGTGCCTCTTGTTATACCTTGAAATGTGCACGATTTCCAAATTATTGACTTTTAATAGTTGGTGGCTCCAAAAATGTTATATATTTTACTAGTTTTAAAAATAAATACCGTTAAAACTAAATTGTTGAGAATGCAAGAATTATTAATAAAATTTTTACATTCCATTATTGGCCTCTAGCTATTTCATTTTCAATGCCAAATAATTTAACAAATTCTAAATAATTTGATATAGCTAAATAAGAAATTATAATTTTTTATTTATAAATTAGTATATTGAGATTTAATAAATATCAAATGTATTTGACAAAATAAGTGCATTTGGTGTTTGTTTATTATTATTAGTTGTATATGACCTTGATGTCTTATGCAAAGATGTTTGAATTATTATTCTCTTTTGAATAAGTGAACAAAGTTGTGGAGGCCTCATACAACTAATGAATTTTTAATTATATTAGTATTATTAAATTTGTTCACTCTAAGGACAATTGTGTACCTTTAGTTGGCTTTATTGTGGTTGCCAAAAAATAAAATAATTATTAGAGTTAACTTTGGGGAGGTTGCATCAAGCCCATTACTAATAACTACAACCCCCACTATAACCCCAAAAGGCAGGGACTCCTAACCTCAAAAGGCAGGGACTCCTACTCACAAAGAGCTCTTGTTATTAATTAGACACTATTGATTCCAATAATTGTAACTTCAATGTCAATTAAATAATTTCACATTCCATTAGAAATTTTCAATATTGAAAAAGTTATCCAAACATCACACTTGGATTTTTAACTATTCCAATTGAAATTTCAATAGTTTTATGATTTTGATAGTCAAGTTGCTATTTAGATTTTATTATTATTTAATTTTTTATAATTTATAATTTATATATTTTTTTATTTTTTAAAAATATATTATTATAGATATTTGTGTTTTTAATATTTGAATTTTGATATATATATATATATAAATATAAAAGGGAATACAATTATCTTCACTAATAAATATAAATGATTAAGTCATAGTAGTAAAAATATATGGTTAAGACCATTCTTATTTGAGATGAAAAGTAAAAGATTGTTGGAAAGTGAAGTGTTGAAAATGAAATAGCATAAACATTAGACATGCATCAATAACTTAAACTTAATGTAAAAACAAAACATGCCACATAGTGGCATGCACTTGTAGTTTAGAAATTGTTGATTATATATATATATATATATATATATATATATATATATATATATATATATATAATAGTACAATTTGAAAATATTAAAATAAATATTTGAAAAAAATTGTATCTAAGTCATATTAATATTATAATAATAACTACTTTCATTATTAGTATATATGTTTTGAGAAAAAGACTCATGTAAGGTAATACTATTATTGTTTTGTGTAAGTAGTTTTATGAGAATGAATTTTGTAACTAAATGTATTGCATTAAGTGCATTTAAAAATGTAAGAAGTTTTTCATTTAATAGTAAAAATATAACAAAAATATAAACAAGTGCCACGTAGTGGCATGTACTTGCCTTTATAGTGCATTGTAATAAATATAATTTAAACAACAATTGTCCAAATAAAAAATACACAATTAATAAAGATAATTTAATAATAAATAATAAATAATTATGCAATTAAAAAATAATTCAATAAAGAATGTTTTATCCTTGAGAAAAACTCATTTTATTATTATGAGAAAAACATAATTTAACAAAGATTACCCTATGCATCCATATAAAATCATGAATGGAAGTAATTGTAAGTTCAAATTCGTAGTAGTTACTATTGAAAAACACTATATACTTATCTATTATAAAAAAAAAACAAAAAAAAAAACAAAATAAAATTTCAAGATTGATCCACTTTGAAAACTAACAAACATTGTCCACCAATAAATGTTTGAAGTTTCCTCATTTAAGATCTCTCAATTCTTCCCATATGAAAGGTAAAGGTGAAAAACACTTCTAATAAAATAGGAGATTAAAAATAAATTTAAAACTTTTCTTACTTGACTTAAAATCATAGTGTAGTCATAAGAAATTACACCTATAAAATGTTGAAAAAAGTTTTCAATATTGGCAAGGAATAAACCTACATTAGCTCACTTTACTATTATTTAGCAACTTGTTTTACTTTACTATTATTTAGTAACTTTTTAAAATAATATAGTTCACTTTTAAAATTTTTGATTAGCTAAGAGCATCACTATATTACACAATTCTTATCAATTTAACAAAATCAATTTAGTTTTTACAAAATCAAATTTATATTGTTTTTCATAGTTGAAACTAAAATTTTGAAAGATTTCTCAATATTTGCATATCCATAATAATAGGCGAAGAAAATGGAATATGGAGGAAGCCCGAAAAAGGGGGTCCTATAACACAAAATGTTTTAGACGAATGAGGTTTTGAATAAACAATATTTTTATTGAAAAAAATTAAAACTACAAATTTGAGCATTGCAAAAACTATTATTATCTACAAAAGCCAAAAAAATAATGTTTTCTAATTGGTGACAACTATTTGACTAATTTGTGAAGTGAATGCAATAGTATTTGCCTATGGCAAGTACAATAATAGATGGTTTATATACAAAGTTGTGGAAATTTCTAGTTTATTTATGTTTATTTTAATAATAGATTTAGAAATTCTAAATATTTTTTTGTTAGTTAGTTTATTGTAATATAGTTAGTTTATTGCAATATACATGTAAATATATGAAATTTCACATTTAATGATTTTTTAAAAATAAATATACAATAACATATTGTTAGAATCTGATAAGATTAATAACCCAGAAAACTAGTGCAAAGAGTAAATATCTAAACTATGAATGCAGATGATACAAAATCAAAATAGCATCATAGAGTTAGTCTCCAAGAGAGTAATGCAAATGCTGGAAGCAAAATAGCATTAAGAGGATGCAAAAACAAGAGATGCAAATACAAGCCAGGTAGCATGCTTATATAGGCTAGGAAGAGGGAGGAGGTGGCAACACCAACCAATGAGGAGCAACCATCTATCAGACTAAAGATAGCAAAGTATCTTCCCAAGATAGCTAATGGATGCTCACATGCAGGAAGGTGACACCTCACAACCATTCACCTAATAAGACATGCTTTATTAATCTAAGCGAGATTATTAAAAGTGTAGGAAAAACTTAGCAAAATAGGAAAAATAAAAAACTACGCTAACACATATTTCTAATTTCAATTAAATAAATTTACTAACTATATTAATAAATAGCTTCCAAAAATCTTGCCACTAAAAATGCAATATGGAGGAGCTCCAAATAAAGAGGTCTTATAAGACCAAATGAACTCAACCAATTATAATTGGGATAATTAATTTTTAAGAATATATTTAATTCATTAAAAATATTTAAACTTTAGAAATATTGCAATGAGGTAAAAATGATTGAGTGTCAGTGGTTGATATGTGTAAATCTAATTCAATAATAGTCCAAACTGAATACAATAGTACTTAGCCTATGACAAGTACAATAACAACATAGTCCTTAGCAAACATACCAAGTCAATTCAATATAATAGCTACAAATGTATATCTTATTAATAAAAATATTGCATTATTAATATATAGCAATAATATAGTAAAACAAGTATAATATCACAATTTCAGAACATGTAGATGTGCAAGTATACATCTCGATAAATTAAGAAAAGCTATTCCTAACTATTCTAAGACACATAACTTTTTCTTGTATCTACTCCTAATAGGCATAGACTCACGCTCTAATAGAACTCTTGTTTCAATTAAAGCTACTAAGCTTTTTATTTTTTTATTTTGTTGTTGAAGATTCACAAAATTTCTTTAGTTAAGGGTTAAGGATTGAGGGGTATCCATTTCGCGAGTATGAATCCAACATCATCCCTTAGGATGTTTGGGCCACGCATGCAACAAACAGCTCATTTTAAACCATTCAACTTCATCACTAGACCAAGAGGTGTAGATGGATTTCCAGTTTGTGGTAGATCCAATCAGAATGTGTGAAATCAATCTTGTTGTGAACTAAAAAATTTAACAATATTTTATTTACTCATCTATTTTCTATTCACAAATTTTAAGTGTGCAATTAAATCTATAAATTCATGATGCTACTTATTATAGAGTGACTATTATAGTCTTAAATTTGTATTTGACATTTTTTAATCTTCTCCATGGGTTGATTTTATTCTGAAATGGGTAGTAGTGTTTCAGATTCTTTCGTAAACACATTTTATAAAACTCTAGACATCCTCTCCAATGGCATTATTTTTGTCATTTTTTATAGAGCATTTTTTTATTCATGTGTTCCTTATTGTGACAACTGCATTTAGGGACTTGTAATTCTACATTTTCTACCTTTCTGCTAGATGAAAATGATCTTTAGTTTTTTTTTTTTTTTTTTTTTATAGCAATGGTAATGTGTTTGAAGAATATGTGAATAGGTTCAACATTAGAGTTGCTTTATTCAAAGTTAGAGTTGAGAGGTTCAAGAGGGAAATAAAATCAAAGTACAATTCAAGTGTATTTTTTATTATTTCCCTTATTATGAGTTATTTCTAGACACCGAGTAATAATTTAAATTTCAAATGGCATCAATTTTTTTTTGATGATGAGACAGAGTGGAAAAGGGGTAGTGGCACCTGACACGTGGTAACTAGATTGAGAAAATACATGAGTATTCATGACGTTAAAGGCATTTATGGGTTTTTATTTTGTGCAACTTCTTTTTTTGCATAAGTGTGTTTGTAATTTCAAAATTCGTCCCTGACATAGAATTGTGAAGAGTGCTAGTAGTATTGTGCAGTATACTAAAATGGGGGGCAACCTGTTACGTATTGAACCATTGATGATTGAGAACAATGCTCAAAAACCCCTTACCTGGTACATGTTAAAGGAGGGGGTCTAGTCCTATTCATGGAGGCAATGAATAGTTATGATAAGAGTTGTTCGCTTCAATTTGTGAATTCTTGGAAGGACAAAAGGGTGATCGTGAATGACATCACATTTAGGTGTCTAAGGAAGTTGTTGCTTTGGCGATGGGCCTTATGCTGAAGGGTAGAAACTGGTAGAAAGTGATGAGAGTTCCAAACAAGGATAGTCTGAGTCACTTCTTCTAGGAGGGTGAGGAACCCATTCAACATTGTGGTGGGTTTCTAAGGGAAAAGCTTCCAGAGCCCTGGAATGAGGTGTGTCTAGTGCTAATGAAGTATCTAACTCTTGAAGGAAGGTACACAATATGTTATTATTATCATGTTCCTATCGTAAACCATTTCAGGCATCTTGATAGCCTTTCCACTTTCTTTCTATTGCATGAGTTGGTTGATACTATTGCGAATGTGAAGGAAAAAATGAAAAAAGGTGCTAATTACACTATCCTTCATCGGGGTTTAATGTTCCACCTACACATTTTTCATTTGGCCTTGTTACCTCTTAGAATTGTAGAGGTTGATATCCCTACTATCCATAACCCCTATCCCCACCATGTCCCTTTGAGCATTACTGGACCTAGGGTCCTCACCCCCCAATCCTCGCCTAGTGGGTCCCCTAAGAAGACCCCACCTGGTAAAAAGGTGAATTTGGAGAAAGGGAAAGAGAAGGAACTAGTGGATTCAGAAGATGAAGTCAAAGAGGGTAGAAGGAAGTCTTTGAGATTGGAAAAAATGAATGCTAAATAGAAAATGAGAACAACTACCTTGTGTGAGGAGGATGAGTTGAATTCTAATGACCCCCCCTCCAACAACACCCCCCCCCCCCCCCCCCCCCCAAAGCAACAAATGAAATAAAAGAAACTGAACTATAGAGGGGGAAAGAAGAATGGTAGGGATATGGAGGTGGAGGTTTTAGATTCTTTTGTGTCAAGCTTGAGAGGGGAGGAAAAGGAGGGTTAGGAGGTGAATTATGTCTCTGAGTCTCTCACGATGAATACGACAGACCTTACACAGGATCAGTTCCCAGAGATGGTGAAAAAGGCCCCCTCTCTTATGACAGTGTCCTCCCTGACTCGGGTGATTCCCATAGGAAAAAATATTTCTAACTCTTTGGTTTGTAGGTTGACAGTGTGGGTAGGGAGAAGGACAAGTCGCAAGGCAAACAGGAGGAAACTGTGGAGGCCCTAAATTTGGGGGTAAAGGAGTTGAGGGACAAAGTGCAAGTCCTAGAGGATAGGTTCAACTATTTGTCAAATTTCACTGTCAAGGTGACTCATGTGGCAACTACTACCCTGCATTTGTTGAAGGATAGCCATGAGGAGGACCTAAACTAGTAGGACACCAAGTTTTTGTTCAGGTCCTTAGTGGAAGATTGGGTGAGCATCCTCCTCATAGGAAAAGCTGAGGGAAAGCCTAGTTAGTGCCTTGCTACTTTATGGTTTTGTGTTTTTGGTTTTGCTGGTATTTGGACTTAGTCAGGTTTAAGGCTATGTTACCTTTGTTTAAAAACTCTTTACTTTTTAGCAGTTTGGTTACATGTTATCTTAGTAGGATGCGTGTTTGTTTCTTTGCTTATTCGTATGCTATTTTTGGTGTGTTAAGCTATGTTAGGGGGTGATAATTTCTGTGGATGGTAATATGCTGGTAGTCTGCCAGTTTGTTTGTAAGGGTCAACCCCTTTGTTTTGGTTGCTTGATATTTCAAAAACATTAGAGTTTCTTTTTCAAATAAAACATGGTGTGATATGTTAACCAAAGTTTTTTTTTCATTTCTATCTAGGTGTAGCTAATAACTTTTTTGTATGTTGCATTGCTTTTGCTATGATTTAAGACTACAAGAATAATAAATAAATTACCTTATTGATTTTGTAATTTGTTATTAACATGAAAACAAAGCATTTCTTACAACTTCTATTTCATGACCAATAATTTCATACTTAAATAAATGTTTAATTGGGTTATTCTTTTTTTCTTGTTGTTATTATTGATTTCTTCAACTAGTTCAAGGACGAGTAGAATTGTTTTAAATTTTAAAAGATATACGCTAAAGAAGCAAAAAAATAATGGAGCGTTGAAAACAACCTTCATCTACACATTCACTATGAATCAACCTTTAATCAAACATTAAATGGTTCACCATGTTTGTCACATATTTTTGTATATGATCAACTCACTTTTACAATCAAATCTTGTGTCTAATTCTTTTGTGGTTGTAAATCATGTCTTTTTTTGAGAAATTTCCTAATTATTACGTCTTTTTTTGTTGTGCCTTATTTTGTAGGAGATATTGTTTGTTTAAAATTTAGATGGTGTAATTGAGAGGGGGGGTGAATTAGTTACTACAAAAAAAAATCCAGAGATCCCTTAGGTGTCTTATAAAACTGGTTACTACTATCACTCGGTAGCCACACAGGAAAATGTTGTAACTCAATAGATGAAGTGTATGTTATCTTATTACTAATTTTAAGCATTCACAGTGATCAACATGCATGCATAAAGAAATAACATGAACACAAGAGACACTAGATTTAGCGTGGAAACCTAATATGGGAAAAACCACCAAGTAACTAGCTACTATTTTCACTCTTTTGAAGTGAGCCCTGTTAGGAGCCAACCCTATTAAAGGTTACAAAACACACTATTACGTGTGACCTTGTTAAAGGATTTAATCACCCTGTTAGGAATGGCTTTCGAGAGTACTTTAGAACAATTCAATAGAACTGTCACCTTGTTAGAGGATTTACAAAATGGCTGTTAGACCAACTCTATTAAGAGATTTAGAAATCACTGCTACAATGGTGAGAAAGTAACAATGACTTGACCTGAATGAGATGAAACTGAATTGCTAATACAGATCTCTGTTCTACTTCACTAGATCCTCTTTGATCGAATAAATCTTTGCTACTCCTCAAGGATATTTGATCCTCCTT
This sequence comes from Cupressus sempervirens, assembly GCA_028749045.1. Lineage (NCBI taxonomy): Eukaryota > Viridiplantae > Streptophyta > Pinopsida > Cupressales > Cupressaceae > Cupressus > Cupressus sempervirens. The sequence goes on from CM053784.1 coordinate 366,154,367, forward strand.
CAAAACTCACTCACACTTTCCTCTTCACACAAACAACACACTTGCATGCTAGCTCATTACACTTTAGAATTCACAACTTGACCTTTTATTTATACCTTACAAATTATCTCATTTACAAGTTACAATTACCAATAATCATTACATTAGCCGGCTACAATTATTACATAAAGTAATCAAACTTTTTTTCCCAAAATAATGAAATCCTTCATTGGTCGACCCTACTCAGTAAACGCTGCTCCAAAATTGATTTCCAGTTAACCAACTGAAGCTCAGTGAACAATGTTGTGTGCTAGAAGAAATGACCTATTGGAAACATGAATAAACAAGCAAACATTAGTTCAAAATGCATATAACAAGAATTTATCAAAGCAAAAGAAAGCTATACTAATGCTTGCTTGAGTTTTGCAACTCAAAGAAACCAACACAATTAAGCCCTCAAGCCACCTGTATAGCTCAACAAAGGCACCCATGAGAGGCCTTGTTGGTGTGTTAGGATGGGAGGAATGTTTGGTGTGCTCTCCCAAACACAATAACGTATGAAATCTCTTGAGTGGATGTGCAAGTGTGAATAAAAATGAAACATGAACTTAAACTACATGAAATGGAGAATACTTCAAGAAATGGCTATGGAGAAAGCCATACTAGAAAGTATTCAATGGTGAAAATGTGGAATGCAAGAAAGAAACTAACTAGTTATGCAAACTAAACTAAGAAGCAAATGTGATGGAGATGAGAGAATGCATATAAACTAAACTAAAAATGCAAAATGAAAGCTAAAACAACTACCAAATAGTTAGTATACACCTAGAAATCTCTATGAACTCAAACTACCATGAAAGCTCTAGCATGAAAACTCAAAACTTAAAATGGCATGATAACAATGCAATAATGGGAGATGAAAATGCTTGAGACAAGGCCTCTATTTATAGGCTCAAGAGAGGGCTTGGTGAGGTGGCATCCATGTGGCATCCACATAGGTGCCACAAGGGAGACACATGGGCTAGAGGACAAGCCATGCAAAAGTCAAAAAGAGTCTTTAGTGATTGAGAGGCTCAAGGTGTGCTCACACATGTGTGAGCAACCTTGGGGGAAGAAGTGGGGGACAAATGTGTAAGAGATGTAAGAGTCATAAATGAAGTGGAAGGTTTATTGGATCAAGAGCTTCTCACACGTGTGAGAAAACTCTTAGGATCTAAAAAGGTGTTTAGAAAGGGATTTAGGATAATAAAGTGGGATTAAGTAGTGGGTAGGCTTAGAAGGATGAGAGTGATAGGTGTAGGCTAGGTTTAAAATTAAATAAAATATGATTTAATTTAATTATAGGTTTAGAGGAATTAATAGAGATGGAGGAATTAAATAAATAAGATTTATTTAACAAGGGGATTTATGGAGGGTCATGTATTAAATAAATTTAACACATTAGGGATGAAAGTATTCAAATTAAATTTAAATACTTGGGAAAATGAACTTATTTCATTAAACTAATTTAATTAAATAAGTGGAAGAATGTGAGCAATATAATTAATTAATTAATAATTAATTACAATGTCATGGGCAATATTAAAATTAATTAATATAGTATTAGGGATGATTTTGAGTGTCTACAATTGTGAACTCTACAAAATCTTTTGGAGACTGAGTGAACTCAGTAAACACTGACTTTCCTTTGCTAACCTCATGAACTCGGTTGCCATTGACTTTTGTCACAATTTTCTTCAATGCCCGAGTGAGCTAGGTATAAACTGTTTCCATAGAGTATTTTCCAAGAATGCTTAGTAGACTCTGAAATTTTCTTTGCTGACCAACTAAGCTCGATAGACTTTGTTTGTTGACTGATATGACGTTTGTGTAATGTCAAAAAAAACACACAATTGAACAATTGTATCCAACAATCTCCCACTTTGGCATTGATGGAAACACAACATGTCATAGCACAATGAAATTTGAGAAAAAGTCTTTTTCTGGCAGAACATTTCTCCCTCTTAGATTTTATGTCACACACTTCTCTAATACAGTAATCTTCCTCTGTGAAGGAATTATATAGCTTCTTTTCAAACAAAAAACTCTCCACAAAAAAATTCAAATTTTGAAAGGATATGATAGTAAACTCTCCCTCTTTGACAACACATGCCAAAGACAACACAAACCAAATGAGTAACAATGTACCTTAAGTACTGATTCATATGCAATGTTTCCATGACTATGCTACATCAACTAATAGATCTTCAACTTGGTTCCTGTTGATGCATCACTAAAACTTTATTTTAGTGAGCTTCAAATAGGGGAATGACCCCTAGCTTACCTCTTAGATACAAGAATACATCCTTAGGTAATGGCTTGGTGAATATGTTAGCAATCTATTCTTTTGTATGGACATATTCCAATTTGATCTCCTTATCCTGCACTAATTCTTTGACAAAGTGATACTTTATTGCAATGTGCTTGGTTTTAGAATGCATCATTGGATTTTTAGATATGTTGATTGCACTTGTATTATCACAAAACATAACAACTGGTTCTTTGATTTCAACCTTCATGCCTTCCAATAACTATTTAAACCAAACAATATTAGAACAGTGCATTGCTACTGCAACATACTCTAATTCTACTATAGATTGGGATGTATAATTTTGCTTTTTACTTGTCCAAGAAACCAACCTCTTTCCATGAAAGAATGCTCCACCGCTTGTACTCTTTTTGTCATCAATGTTTCCTGCCCAATTAGCATCAGTGAACACTTTCAAGTCCAAATTCCCTCCAAATTTTTACCACAATCCATAAACTTTAGTGCCTTTCAAATATCTCAAGATCCTTTTGATTGCCATCATATGATTCTCTTTGGGTTTTGCTAAAAATCTTGACACTATAACAACTGCAAGAGCAATATCGGGCCTTGTATGAACTACATACAACTTTCTAATCATTGATCTACCTCTTTTGATTCATCATCCTTGGTAAGCTTTAATCCAGTACACATGGGAGTTCCAACTAGTTTACAATCTTCCATACCAAATTTCTTGAGTATCTCCTTGATGTATTTAGACTGAGTAATGTAGATACCATTCTTGCTCTACTGAATTTGAAGACCAACAAAGAATTTAATCTCACCAAACATTGACATTTCGAATTCTTTGTTCATTTGCTCTAAATGTTTTTTGCACAGATCATCATTTCCTATGAACAAAGTATCATCCACAAATATTTCTGCCAAAATAATCTTGTTATCTGGTCCTTCCTTGATATACAAGCTACTATTATTATTAGTTCTTTGAAAACCAATCTGAATAAGATAGTTATGCAATCTTTCATACCATTCTCTAGGGGCTTGTTTTAAGCCATACAATGCTTTGTGTAATTTGTAGGCCATGTCCTTTTTGTCTGGATCAACAAAACCTTCAGGTTGCTCAATGTAGACTTCTTCATCTAGAATACCATTGAGAAATGCTGATTTGACATCCATCTAATATACCTTAAATTCTTTGTATGTAGCATATGCAAGTAGGGTCTTGACACCTTCTAGTCTTGCAATAGGAGCAAAAGCCTCTCCATAGTCTATTCCTTCTTCTTGAGAGTAGCCTTTACATACTAGTCTAGCTTTGTTTCTTGATACTTTACCATCTTTATTCAACTTATTTTTGAATACCCACTTAGTTCCAATCACATTTTTATCCTTAGGCCTAGGTATAAGAGTCCATATTTTTTTCTTCTCTATTTTCTCTATCTCTTAGTTCATAGCCTCAATCCAACTTTCATTTTCCAATGCATCTTTGACATTTCTAAGTTCAAAATAAGCAAGTAAACAAGTACCTTTTAGCTTACTTCTTGTCATAGTACCTTCAAATTTGTCCCCAATAATCTGATCTGGTGCATGATGTCTCCTGGCATACTTGGTCAATACAAGTTCCTTACCTTTTGAATGAATTGCATTGTCATCCTCTTGAACTTCAACTTCAGATTCTAGCTACTCTGGCTCGGTAGACATTTGCTTGGTAGCATCTGAATGTGACTTGGGTTCCTCCAACTCGGTTTGAACTTCTTGCAACTCGGTGACTGAAGAATCAGGTGTAGAAGTCTTCTGATTGACATGTGAATCTGACACTATATTAGGTTCAATGAAAACAAATCTCCTATAGCCTTCTAGTTCTTTTTTGCTTTCTTCTTTACTCCTTTTTGCAAACTCATCAACTTTCATATGTCCACTTTCTATGATTTTTGAGTAGACAAATTCAAACATCTATATGCCTTACTCTTGCAAGTATATCCCAAAAATATGCCTTCATCACCCTTCACATCAAATTTTCCTTTTCTATATTCTTTAAAGATATAACATTTACTTCCAAATTCTTTTAGGTAACTTACATTAGGTTTATAGCCATACCATAACTCATAGGGGGTTTTGAATGAGTCCTTCAACTATAATTGGTTCAAGGTATGAATTGCAGTGTTGATAGCTTCCTTCTAGTATTTGATAGCAATGTTCTTTTCAATCATTAGAGTTCTTGCACAATCCATGATAGATCTATTCCTCCTTTCAGCTATTCCATTCTGCTTAGGAGTTCCAAGAGTTGATACCTATCTTTTGATTCCTCTTTCAATGCAGAAGTTATTGAATTCATGGTAGATGAATTCACCACCTCTGTCTGATCTCAAACATTTTAGTCTTTTCCTTGTTTCCTTTTCTACTCTAGCCAAATACCATTTGAACTTCTCAAATGCTTCTGATTTCTTTCTTAGATACATGACAGTCATCATTCTAGAGTAATCATCAACAAAAAGAATGAAGAACTTTTCTCTGGTATAGCTTTCAATTCCAATGGGTCCATACAAATCAATATGCACAATTTCCAAAACTTCTTCAGATTGATAGTTTTTACTTTTAAAGCTAGTCTTTCCCATCTTACCAATCTGACAATTCTTGCATAGACCAACCTCAGGTTTCCTTATACTAGGAATGCCTCTTACTTTCTTGAATTTTCTTATTTTCACTAGGTTATCAAAATTCACATGACATAACCTTTTGTGCCATAACCAACTTTTTTCAACTTGAGCAATAAAACATGAACATTTACCAAGTTCAAGATAGAACAAGTTACTTTTTTTTTGTATGCCTAATCCAATCAACTTTCCTTTGTCATCCAACAGTCTTGCCTTTCCATGCATGAATTCCACCTTGAATCCAATATTGATTAGCTATGTGACACTCAAAAGATTGTGTTTTAGTCCTTCAACCCAATAGGAATTATCACATACAAGCTCTTTGGTTAGTGAGATTCTTCCTCTTCCTTTTATGTAACAAGGTTCATTATTACCAAACCTCACACTACCACCATCATAGTCTTCAAAATGTTCAAACTTAGTTTTGTCACCAGTCATATGATGAGAACAACCATTGTCTATGATCCATGTATCATTTTTTCTCACATGAGAGATAAGTTCCATCTTATCTTCCTCATCATTATCAAATTCATCTTTCACAACAATGTAAACAATTTCATCTTCACTATTATCAGAATCCTTAGAATCCTTAGCTATGAAACATGTTTTCTTACCTTTTTCCTTGAATGATTTGAAGTCTTTTTTGCCATTACACTTGTGACCTTTCTTCTCATCCTTTTTTTTCTTGTTTGGGCACCTAGCACCAATACGACCAATTTCCTCACATAAAAAATAGATCAGAGGAACCTTACCTTTATATTTTCCTTTTCCTCTAGAATATCTCCTTGCAAGTAGAGCTTCAACCACCTCAAGATCACTGTCAGAACTCTATTTTGATTCTTCTTCACTTTCTAACTAATATTCCTTTATCTTCTTGCCCTTTTCTTTGAGTGAAAGCTTGGCTTCAAATGCTGATTCAATGTTCTTGAAAGCTGGAACATAGTTGTCATAGTTATCTAGCTCAAATGTAGTTAATCTTCCTACTATGGCCTCTAAATTTATCTTATGATTTTCTTCACATATTCTTTCCTAAATTGTAGAAACTCTAATTACATTAATGGGAAGCAATGTTCTAAGAACTTTACTTACAACTATTTTCTTCTTTGATATCTCTTCCAGAAGCTTTGATTGCATTGACACTTGCTTTGACTCTCTTAACATATTTAACAATGTTTTCATCCTCTTTCATCCTTGTCTGATCAAATTGTCCTCTTAGAATTTTTGCTTTGGCTCTTCTCACATTGAAATCACCTCCATAGATATCTTTTAGCTTGTTCTACATAGAAAAGAAAATTTTGCAGTCCTTGATATCATCAAATTCTTCATAGCTTAGAGTAGATGCAATGTTTATCATTATGGTGTTATGAGTCTTCTTCTCAGTTATGTCATTAACAGATAATGTACTAGAAGGAGTTACATATTCTTCATCAAGGTATTTCAATCTTGTATCTCCAATGAAAGCTAGATGGAGTCTCATGAGACCTTGCCATGTTGAAAAGTTATCCCTATTAAGTCTTGGAATTTCCCTCTTGTAAGACATCCTGATCTTTAGCTTAGATCCTTGAAATCCTTCCTATAAGCACCAAAAGCTCTGATACCAATTGTTGGAAATATAGATGGTGTAACTGAGAGGGGGGGTGAATCAGTTACTACAAAAAAAATCTATGGATCCCTTAGATGTCTTATAAAACTAGTTACTACTATCACTTGGTAGCCATACAGGAAAATGCTATAACTCAATAGATGCAGTGTATGTTATCTTATTACTGATTTTAAGCATTCATAGTGATTAACATGCATGCATAAAGAAATAAAATGAACACAAGAGACACTAGATTTAACGTGGAAACCCAATATGGAAAAAACCACCAAGTAACTAGCTACTATTTTTCACTCTTCTAAAGTGAGCCCTATTAGGAGCCAACCCTGTTAAAGGTTACAAAACACATTGTTAGGTGTGACCTCGTTAAAGGATTTAATCACCCTATTAGGATTGGCCTTGCTAGAGGACTTTAGAACAATTCAATAAAACTATCACCTTGTTAGAGGATTTACAAAATGACTATTAGACCAACTCTGTTAAGAGATTTAGAAATCACTGCTACAATGGTTAGAAAGTAACAATGACTTGACCTGAATGAGATGCAACAAAATTGTTGATACAGATCTCTGTTCTACTTCACTAGATCCTCTTTGATAGAATAAATCTTTGCTGCTCCTCAATGATATCTGATCCTCCTTCAAAATTCGCTCACACTTTCCTCTTCACACAATCAACACACTTGCATGCTCGCTCATTACACTTTAGAATTCACAACTTGACCTTTTATTTATACCTTACAAATTATCCAATCGGCTCATTTACAAGTTACAATTACCAATAATCATTATATCAGTCAGCTACAATTATTATATAAAGTAATCAAACTTTATTTCCCAAAACAATGAAATCCTTCATTGGTTGACCTTGCTCGGTAAACCTTGCTCCAAAACTGATTTCTAGTGTTAACCAATTGAAGCTCGGTGAACATTGCAAACTTTGCAAAATCCTTTGGAGACCAAGTGAACTTGGTAAACACTGACTTTCCTTTGCTAACTTTCTAAACTCAGTTGCCATTGACTTTTGTCACAAAATCCTTCAATTCTTGAGTGAGCTCGATAGGAACTATTTCCACAAAGTATTTTCCAAGAACGCTCGGTAGACATTGAAATTTGCTTTGCTGATCAATTAAGCTTGATAGACTCTATTTGTTGACTGATATGATATTTGTGTAACATCAAAGACAACACAGAATTGAACAATTGTATCCAACAATTGTTAGTCATTTTTCCATTAAAGATATTCAAAATTTCTGTTATTTTTAAATCTTACTAATTTACAATGAATCTCTATTTTTAGTTCTTGTTATGAAACTATTGGTAATAATTAAATTTTAACCAATGATTAAAATATACAATATCAACCAATTAAATTTCATCAATTTTTTCGTAACGACATATTTTAATATAAGATAAAGTCAAGTGACAAATTATTAACAAAATGAATTTTAAAAATTAGATTTGAAAATCTAATTAGCTAAAAACTTTTAGCCCAATATAAGCCCCACAAACTAGATAGTTAAAACAAAGATAATATATTATATTTATTGAAGAATATTATAGTCTTAGATTGAAAAAAATTTAACAAATTTAATTTAAGATAAAATAATATAAATATATAGGCAAGTGCCTATTGTTAGCAAATTATGTGCCTCTTATTGGGAGGTCTTGGGTTCGAATTTTGCTTGAATTTAATAAATAATAATAAAAAACTTTTGACCTCTTATCATTAAAAAAAAAGAATATTTAATATAATATATTTAGAAATCAATTATAAAAATCATTTCACTATATCTATTTTTTTTATCAATATTTATAAATAAGAAATATCTATTCTACAAATCTAAATAGTTGATTGATTGAGACATGACCTTTCTACATCCTCATAATACCACATCTAATTCTAGATATTTTTTATTCAAACTATTATTTTGCTATTGTATTACAATAATTATATATATTTTCTAAAAAATGATATAAAATAATAAATAATATAAAACCTTTGATTTTTTAATAAAATAAAATAAATAATTTTAAATATCATTAGTTACAAACTACTTGCTATGCAACCTTGTTGTTAATAGTTTTTGCTAATACATTTTTACTAATCTTTAACACTTTTGCATGTTCTTATATCTATATAGTTTCATTATTCATTAAGCCTTTATTTCCATAAACATTTTGAGATTTGGAATTGATAAAACTTTTAACATTTTTGATTAATTTGAATGTAATTGATTGTTTTCCACTTATACTATTAATGATCATTTTACAATTTTAAAAATGTAATTCTATATCAGTATTGTTAGTAAACAATTTTTCTCAAATGATTTTATATTCAAAGTAGAGAAAAATGCATACCAACAAATTGAATTCCTACAGAATGTTAAGGAATTCTCTGCTTAAAAGTTTCCTTTAGTAAAATAGGTGCATCTACCTTTATTGAAAAAGAATAATTATTCAATCTTTTACCCCAAAGAAAACATCCTTTCAAAACACAATTTGTTGAAAATACTGAATCAACTTATTCTATTTCATCAATATAAAGTAAATCTAAATGCTAAAGAACCACTTGATCTTAACTATCAATATTATCCACATAGTTGAAAGTTAAGCAAACAAGCAGGTAGATCGAATGAAATTCACCTCTCACAGCTCCTCAAATTTTTGAATAGGCAATCTTAGAATGAATTACAAACACAACAAAAGCTTTTTATACAAATAGTATTCTAAAAAATATAGATTCAAAGAAGCAAATGATAATATCTACCTCCAAAAAGCCTTTAGCAAAATAAAAGTATAGAGTTCTATTTATGTTTGCTGATAATCTAAAATGCTATATTCGAAAACTTAAGATTAAACCTAAAACAAAAAAAGTTTTTCTTATCAATCTGCTAGAGATTAACCCTATGTCATACTAATTATTACATTTATATAAGGCATGGGTTTGGACAGTTGCCAAAATTACCACGCTAGGAGTAAAATAGTCTTTTAGTTAACACAACTATGTTAACTGAAATGCATGAAAGTAAAAACCAAAAAAAAACAACTAAGCAACTATCTATAACTATGCATCCCAATCAAGTAGCACCATCCATGCCAACTGTGTTCCTCACCACTTTCCATGCTTCATAGGTGGTTGAAAAAGTAGAGGTAACAGATTGATGAGGCAAGCCAATGTAAGCGAGTCACTATTTCCAGATTTCTTTCTCCGTTTTCAGTTCCACTATCATTTCCTCATGCATTTCCAAGTGTTTTAGGCTAATTATCAGCATGGCTTTAGTGTGGGCTACATTCAAAATGTCCTTCTTAGTTGGTATCTTCTTATCTTGGAGCTCTTAGAATTTCTTCAAGACTTCTTTAATCACTTCCTCTGCTTTGGCAACACAGTTGTCCTCTTTACCCGTGAAGTGTTTGCCAAACCATTTGAGGTCCCCTTGAATTATTTCATGTATAACTTTGAGTTCTTGCAGAGTTTCTTTGATTTCAGTCATACCATGTACTAATGCTTCGTTCCTCCACTTAATACAATCTTTGATCACATACAAGATTTTCTCATCCAAACTAGCTATAGGACACTCACCTTGAAATTTCTAAACTCTGAATTCTTGGATATCTTCCAACCATATTACCACTTTTGCCTAATTGCTCCTTTCTTTCTTGTACCCTTCATTGCTTAGCTCTACCTTTTTGGTGATGGCAGAGATTTCCTTCAAAGCCTTATCCAAGAGGTTTATTTGTTTGATAGTGTCATCTAAGACACACTGCACCACTCCCCTACTGTCTTTGCAACCACTTTGCATTTCTACAGATTATTAAGGGATTTTTGGTTAGTTGCAGAGATCACATCTACAATTGCTGATATTTCATTGATGGGGTTTTCTTCTAGCTGTAGGATGGCATTGGTATATTGTGCCATGTTCTTTATTGCCTCCTTCATTTCTTGTTTATCCCGCCCATCCTTCCACACCCTATGTGCAATTTTCTTATTAGAAGCTTCAAAAACCTCCATAACCATTGTGATGTTTCCTTTTCCCAAATCAACCTTTGTTATTTGATAATCCTGAGGGGTTAGAGATTCCTGTGAGCTTCCATCTAGTGGCATGACTATTTTAGTTGACTAGTGCCTTGAGTTTTTATCAAACTTGATTCTTGATTTCGTTCTGGTCTTCTTTACCTTAGATGTTTTCCCCAAAAGTTTACTAATGAAATCATCAATTAGCATTGAAAGAGGCACCATACTCTGCTTCCTTTCAATAGAGGTCTCCAACCACTTGGGAGTAATTGGTTCCTTATCAACCATAGGGGAGAACCTAGCCAAGGTGAGGTTACCCTATTGACTATCAGTGTTTACTGGTGACTTATGGAGTTTTGGTACATTGTCCACCATTCACGATTCTTCTATAGCCTCAAGATAACCTATCACCATATCTTTGCCTTTGTTTGATGATGTTTTCTTTGTACTTGAATGAGTCACCCTTTTAGCCTTAGGAGTTTCTGCTTGAACTTGAAGTTGAAGTGATTGTGGGATTACTTCAGCTTTAACTTCAATTGAACCTGCAATGGGACCATGAACACATTGGTTAGTGGTAACTTTTTTATTTTGGGAGGCCTTTTTATTTTTGGTTTTTGAAGATTTTCTTGATGGATTAGGGGTAACAACATTTTTTGATTTTAGCCAATTTTCAGTCCTAGTCAACACATCCCTAGTGCGAGATAACAAATAATCTTCCTCTCTTATTTCCAAAATCAATCTCGAGAATAGGCATGCATTCAATTTGGTCAGTATAAAATGGATTAATTACTTCTTCTGAATCTTCCTCTTTAAACCCATATGTGTCAAGATCAATAGTAAACATATTAATTTGCTTATGTTAATCTTGACCATAACCTTTTTCTTACATCAAACTCACTAGGAAAATTTTCCCAATAGTCCTCTAAATGTGGAATGTGAACAAAAGAAACAAAAATTTTAAATTTTTTCTTGACAAATCTTGTGTAATCAAGATTTTCTTGAGGGAAAAAAGGCTTGAAACATAAATAGGTCAATGCTTCTCTTTCCAACATGGCTTGCTTTAGATTAGGACATCTGTAGTGGCCAATTTCAATGGGAAATAAAATAGAAGAAAACCTCTTGGTAATTTCAAAAGACTCCACCACTGAGACAAATTGTCTACACATTTCAAATAAAATAATAGGGTCTAAGCAATAATGAGGCAACTGTAATGGTTCACCTGAATAACCAACCATTCTAAGGTATGTGAACTTAGGGAATTGAATATAAAAACAACCATAGACATGTATAACCCGTATTGCTTCCTCAGATAGTCTATTATTTTCATGACCCTAAAGCTCAAAAACTAGCTTTCTCAGAAAGACATCATTTACTCTTGTGAACTCTTTACACAAAGCAGTCTCTTGGAGATCACTATAGTATTGGTAAATAGGAATTTCATCTATCCATGGAAAATGTGGAAGGCTTTCCAATTCTTTAGATGCTGCCAAGACATAGAATAAAAGGGAGGATAGGAAGAATGAACCAAAATTATTAACAGTCACTAAACCCTTGTGTAGATTTTCAGCAATTAAGTCAGCCCAATCGATGAACTTATCCCCCTCAATAATCTTTTGGATGAAGAATTACATCCATGTTTCCCAACAAAATGCATGCTTGTTTCCTTTGACCCTGTTCAACAAAAGCACAATATTTGCAATTTCTTTGATGAAATGTTCAATGGTTAAAGGTTTGGACAACCTTGAACCTCCTTCTACTGGTTTTAGGAGCCAAGACTGGGCTACTTTGTTGTCATAGCTATTTTTCCTCTCAACATACATGCATTTAGCCTCCTCAAATGTCCATGGTTTATAGGGTTCCTTATGAGGGATCCTAAGGGCTGAGCAAACACTAGTCCTATTGATTTGGACTACCACTTCTCCTAAAATTTTCTTGACACATCTCATGCTAGGATCATAGTGGTTTGTGCATTCAATGATTAACTCTAGGCATGTAATAGATGCAGGGAATGTGGAAGCTTCAAGTAATCTACTATTAACCAATTCTTGACATATAAGACTTGACTGGACATTTCTAGCTCTTTCAATTACATCGATCAAGCTTTTGTTAACCAGGAATGTGTGATGAATCTCAGGTAAAGAGCTAAAAAGACATGGTTTTTCCAATTTGGGCATTTTGGGGTCAAATAATGTCATGGCTTGCTATGGGATGACATGGTCTAGAAGATGAAAATTAAAACCTTTCAAAGTAAAAGCAAGCACAAATAAAATTATAGAGGGAAATAGTGGTGCACTTACAGTTTGACAAAGCTTATCTTGCAACACATTCTCCCTACCAAATGATGCCGAGATTTTTCTTTTGCAAATGGCAGAATAAGTAGTGAAATGGCTAAGCAATGAATTTAAGGGATAACTTATGAAGAAAATCTCAGTACAGATATGGCAAGTAAATATAATAATTACTATTCATGTGTCGCGCACCCCAAAAGACCCTCTGAGTGATTTGTTATTAATGCCCATCAAATCTGCATGCCTATTAATGCTCCATGTCATCATGAAATGTCAAATTCACCTTTTCCCCAAATCTTTCCATATCAGGATACATGCCTCCTTAACATCCATATTTATTATTTTGTGTTCCTTGGAAAATGTCATCATTGGGGCCCATTTTTTCCTTTTTCACTTTAAAGATTGAATGCCTGAATGAAAACATAATGTTAGTACACAAAAATAATATTGAAGTTGAAATTGAAGTTTGAGTTGTTGCAACTTCAACTTCGACTTCAACTTCATAAGGATTGACTTAGGGTAGTGAATGTGGATTTTGTTACACGAAAGAAAATGGCAAGATGCGAACTTGAACTTGAAGTTAATTGAAGCTTCAAGTTCAAGTTCAAGATCAAGAAATGACTCATCCATGAGACACTTTACAAGAAAAATATGAGTGTGGTAATAATTGGCTCTAGCTCAAGAATGAGACTAGAAGGATCATAGATGAACTTAGGATCTTTGGCTTTGTAGACCTACCTGAAAAGGACAGAAATAGATGGACAAAACAAAACTCAAAAAGGGTTGTCTTTACAATGAGACAAAGAGCAAACTTAGAATTGGTAGAGTTTGGGATCCTGTCTACTATAAGATAGGGGAAGATCATCTCCATTAAGATACTACAATTTGAATGCATTAGAGCCTAATTCTTTAGATATTACAAATGGGCCTTTCCATAAGCTCTCGAATTTGGTGTGAGCTCCTTTAAGGTTCCTTTCTCTTGTCCCACAACAGTACTTGATCCCCTTTCATGAATCTTTATGGCTTTGGTTTTCAATCAAAATTTTTTTTGACCCTTGCTTGATGGTTGGTGATGTGATCTACCAACTTCCTTCTTTCTTCTTCTATTTTCTGAAGGTACAAAATTATCTTTTCAATGGGAGAATGAAACATTCCATCTTCAATTGCCTTTTGTAAATTTAAAGTAGCCAATTCTAATGGAAAGTATAATTGTGCTTCCACTACATACACCAGCTTAAAAGGATTCATACCAATGGCTCTTTTTGAGGAAGTTCTATCAGCCTAAACTGCTTCATATGACCTCTTATGCCAATCCTTTCCCTTTTTATCTACTAACTTTTTCATGATATTGACCAGATTTTTATTCGTGGACTGTACTTGTCCATTGCATTGAGGAATATAATATGAGGCATGAGATAGCTGGATACCATGATCATAGCAATATAATTGAATTTCTTGAGAAGAATTTTTTTGTGCATTGTCAGTCACTATTTTTTTTGGTGTACCAAAATGAGTCAGAATGTTTTCTATCAAGAATTTGTATACTACCTATGATATCATGGCTTTAATAGGAACAACATCAACCCATTTAGTAAAGTAATCTATAGCAGTGAGGATATGTGTGTGACCTGCACTTGAGTTTGGATTGATAGGCCCTATAAAATCCAATCCCCACTATTGAAAAGGTTCTTCTATAATCACAAGTTTTAAAGGAAGAGCAACTAATTGTGGTTTTCCAATAAACAATTTACACTTCTCACAATTTCTCACCCAATTGTAGGTAGCTCTAAACATACCTGGCCAATAGTATCGACTTCTTAGAATTTTGAAGGCTATCACTGTTGATGAAAAATGTCCTCTGCAGGCTCCATCGTGGAAGGTCTTCAGTAGTTTTTCTTTCTGGTCAGCATCAACGCACCTTATAAACATGCCATCTAAGCCTTTCTTGTATAAAATATCATCAATAATTACAAATTTGGCCACTCTTAGATGTAGACTCCTTTAGTCTTTTCCCTTTAAATGGTTTGTGCATCTCCCATATATCAAGAAATGTGCTATGAAAAAATCACTCATCTTTCAAACCAACAAGCAAACAATTGGGATATGTTTCTTCTTTTTCCTTTCTACCATAAGTTTACACAGTCCTTGCCCTCGGACCAACTTGGTTGGTCAAATATCTAAGTCAAACTCTTGTACTTTTGCTACCAAAGTTGCTCGATTATTCACTGCTATGTGTTGTTGTCTGAGGATACTTTTGACTACTGCAAATGGTACATATACTAAAGAGTGTGAATGTAAAATATAGTACCAAAAATATTTCAGTACTTTCACAATAGCAAAAGCTTGCTTTTTAGCTAGGGAGTAATTCAACTCATATTTCTTCAATGGGACACTCATAAAGGAGATAGGTATCTCTTCTCCTTTTTTGTTCTTTTGAAGTAATATTCCTGACATGGTATGATCTGATGCGTAGTAGTGCATTATAAAATCTTTTTTGAAATCAGGATGAAAGAGTGTTAGAGCTTTAGTAATAACCTCTTTTACTTCCTTGAATGCTCTGGATGCTGTGTCATCACATTTGAAATTTTGTTTCTCACTTAGCAACTTGGTCATTGGTTTGATAGTCTCCGCAAAATTAGGTACTCATTTCCCAAGGAAATTGATCTATCCAAAGAAGGATTTGACACCATTATGATTGACAGTAAGGCATAACTGTTGAATAACTTTTACTCTCTTTGGATCAATTTTCATTCCCTCTTTTGAAATGATGTGCCCAAGGAATGTTCCCTCAGTTACAACAAAAAATGTTTTCTTAGGGTTCAACAAAATTACTTGTTCCCTACATTTTTCAAGGACTTTCCTCAGATCTTTCAAATTTTTTTTCATCTTCTAGAAAATACAGTCATGTCATCAAGATACACAGTAATACATTTATTTAGCAAATGACCAATAGTTGAATTCATGGCTCACTAAAAGGTGGCACCTGCATTTATTTAGCCGAAAGGCCTACTTTTATAGGTGAAAGTGTCCCAAGGTGTTGTGAATGCTATTATGTGTTGATCTTCTTCGGCAACTTGTATCTAATTATAACCTAATAAACCATCTAAGAAGGACATCATCTCCAAGCTAATGACTATCTAAAAAATTTGATCCATTATAGGTAAGGCAAAATTATCTTTCAAGCTTGCTTGATTAAGGTTTCTAAAGTCAACACATATCCTTATCTCTCCATTCTTCTTTCTGACTGGCACTATATTTGTCAACCATATAGAATGATGAATTGGAAAGATGATGTAGGCTTTAAGCATCTTATCTATTTCCTTGAATATTGCATTAGAAACCTTTTGATTATATGTTCTGAGCTTTTGCCTAAAAGGAGAAGTACCTAATTTTAGAGTAATATGATGTTTGATTTGTCCACTACAGGAAGTCTTTAAATATTCATAAGACCAAGCAAAGACATCAATGCATTTTGTAAGTAGTTTGATGAATCTTGTTTTCTCATCCTCTCTGCAACAAGTTCCCAAGTTGATAATTTTGGGATCATGTTTATCTCCCAAATTGACCTTTTCATAATCACCATTTATATTGTCTTTAGGTAGCAGATTTTGGGCTAGGAAAGCATCTTGCCTATCAAAGAGTCTTTCAAGCTCAACTAGGCCTTTAGGTATCACATTTCCTTTCAACTATAATACATCACTAGTTTTTTCATCAGTGAGATCAAGGGAAAACTCTCTATATTTAGAATATGAACCTTTAAAATAATTAGTAGAAAATTTCTCAATACTTTGTAAAAAAGTATTAATGTGAGCATCATCTTTAAATACTTGCCATGAATTTTTATTGACACTTGGTCTATGAATGATCTCAACTAAATAATTGTTATTTATGAAGTTAGGATGAGAAATCAACAAAGAGGCTGATACTGCGAGAGAATTTGCTTTCTCATTTAGTTCTCTGGGAATTGCTTCAATTGAAAAGGCTTCAAAATCTTCAATCTCATCCCATACACAATTCCTATAGTGTTTCAATCTTTGATTCTTTACTGAGAACATGTTTTTAACTTGCTTTATGATTAATTCAGCATTTCTCCTTGCCTTTAGCAATTTAATTTCTCTTTTCTTGGCTTCTTCTATACTTAGGAGCAAAGCCTCATATTCTATTGTATTATTGGTATTTTCAAAAGAAAGGTTGTAAGAAGAAGTAAAGTTTTGACCATTAGGGCTATTAGCACAACACCAGCCCCATATCCATTTGAATAGTAGCCTCCATCGAACTCTAAAGTCCATAGTGAATCTTCACCATTTTATTTTTTACCTATTTTTTCACTTTCAAACAAAATAAAATAATTAGCAAAATCAGTCTCTTGATAAAGGATATGAGATTTTGGATCATTGGATGCGAAGACTATGTATTTGAATTTGGTTTCAGGTAACAAGGTTACTTTTTCTTTCCCTAGAGGTATAACAACTCGTGACTAATCCATTTTTACTTCCACTCCTAGGTCTCGGCAAAAAGTTCAGCTAAGAAGCATGCTATAACTAGTAGGAATGTTTGCTACTAGGATAGTAGGCTTAATTATTTTCTAAGGATAGGTTACTAAAGAGACTTGGGCATCTTTAATTTGACCTATTAAAGGGACTTGCTTGGAATCCATGGAATAACACTTACCAAAAGTTTTGGTTAGAGGAAGATCAAGAGCCTTTGCTATTGCAGCTGGCATTATGTTGTCAGAAGCACTTGAATCTATTATGCAATTATTTAGCTTAAAACCATGAAGGAAGAGGGATAAGATAAAATGGGCCAGGTTTATGAGAAAATGGGACTTTAGGGCTAACTTTTTTTGGTTGGAGCATCTCTTCCCGGTTATCAAATGTTTGGGTTTCAAGTTTCTTTGCCTGAGAAGTTTTACTTGTTTTCTTGGTAGACATCTCATTTCTCTCTGAGATCTTGACTTCATTAATTTTCTTAATTGCTACATTAGGGGAAGATTGATGAACATATCTGATCAATTTATTGATCTCTCCAAGGTTCATTCTTAAATATTTAGTAGGGGAAATCTGTGTTTTTGATGCTTTATAGAACTCAACAATGTCAAATGTAGAGTCAAGATTAGACCTCTTCAAGATTATAGGGGTACCTATCTGTATTGGTGATGACTTGTTTCCACTTCCCCCTTTGTCTTTAATTCCTTTGCTTGAGTAGAGGTTGCATTATTTTTAGAATGAACATCAACCTTAGAAACTCTCTATCCATGGGTTAAAATTGAACATGAAGCTTCTTGTAAAGTTAAAAGGATGGCATTACTTCTGTCAGAATTAGATTCATATTTGAGGTTATAGCTTATAGAGTCACGAGGTTCTTCAAAATATTTTTCCTCTATTTTTACATTAGCTTTCGCCACCTTCTCTACTTCAAGTTGCTGATATCTTACATTCCTAGGACAAGTACTTCATTCATGATCATTGGTAAGATGAAAAAAACACATATTATTTTTATTAGGTGGGGCTTCAATTTGCAATCTTTGTTGATTTGGGGGTAAAGTAACCTGTTTTCCTTGAAAGCTCCTTTAACCTAGATATTTTCTTGGAATATTTTGGTAATGAGTATTTATGTTAGAAATTTTCTTTTTAATAGTCATCATGTCATTCATGAGCTTCTGAAATAATGGGTTTCATTTTTTAGAGGTAGATGGTTGTGACTTAAGTCTACATTTCCCGTTTCCATTTCCTATGGCTAAAATATCATCTTCTAATTTAAGAGCTAGCCTTTGAGTAGTGTCAACATTTGCTACTCTGTCTCTCCTTAAGTGAAAACTGATATTTGGAGGCATTGCAGTAGCAAAGAAAACTTTATAGTCTTCTACATTAGGTCTCTTTGTAGCAGGGATTTTATGAATTATTTTATTAAACTTTGCTACAAAATCTCTCATCAGCTCATGTACTTCTTTTATTAAATGGGTTAATTGGAGTAGTAATGTATATTCATCATTAGTAGATTTAAATCTATTTTCAAAAGCATTTCACATATCACCCCAGTTAGTAATGGACCCTTGTGGGAGATGATGAAACCAATTAGTAGCATCCTCAATTAAGGTTTGCACAAATAGCCTCACAACTACGTCCTCATGGGTGACAATAAGAACTGCACATGTAGTGTTGAAAGCATTGAGATGTTCATCAGTGGATTTCTTCCCATCCCCATTAAATTTGGGTAATACTTCTCTAGCACCTTTAAGGAGATGATTTAGGTTGGCTCCAAGGGCTAAGGGACCCACTTGTGCACCCCATGGGTTAGTAGCCATTCGTGGTGGGATGAAACTCAAAGGTTGAGCATTAAAATGAGAAGGTATTAATGTCCCTAGTAAGATTAGAGCTTGGAGGCTTACAATTATAGGGGTTGGTTTTTTAGGAGATGTTGGTCTACTTTTTCTCTTAACAGACTTTTTGTATTTGTGAGAGAGATCAAGAGTGAAATTAAGACTCTTCACAAATTCATAGGATTGATCAATGAACCCCTTCCTTTCTTCACTTTGAGTATACTTTTTACTAGCCAATTTGTCACAATTAAAATAAACATTCAATACTTAGAATGGTCTTACAATGAGTCTATCAACCACTGCTTCTACATTAGCAACCGATACTCTAATGAGTTCTGCCCTTTCTTCTTCTCTCTGAAGTACCTGATTAACTTGTGTAAACTATTCTAGACTTGTCTTGAGTTTCTAGGCTTGTGCATTTAGATCTAAAATAATGTCCTCTTGAGTATTATCAAATCCTAAGCCTGGTTGAAGTCCTGGAAAAATATTATGATGAAATAAAACCATTTCTAGTCTTCCCCAGTAGAGTCACCAAAAACTATTAGTAAACAATTTTTCTCAAATGATTTTATATTCAAAGGAGAGAAAAATGCATACCAACAAATTGAATTCCTATAGAATGTTAAGGAATTCTCTGCTTAAAAGTTTCCTTTAGTAAAATAGGTGCAACTACCTTTATTGAAAAAGAACAATTATTCAATCTTTTACCCCAAAGAAAAGATCCTTTCAAAACACAATTTGTAGAAAATACTGAATCAACTTATTCTATTTCATCAATATAAAGTAAATCTAAATGCTAAAGAACCACTTGATATTAACTATCAATACTATCCACATAATTGAAAGTTAAGCAAACAAGCAGGTAGATCAAATGAAATTCACCTCTCATAGCTCCTCAAATTTTTGAATAGGCAATCTCAGAATGAATGAAAAACACAACAAAAGCTTTTTATATAAATAGTATTCTCAGAAATACAGATTCAAAGAATTAGACAATAATATCTACCTCCAAAAAGCCTTTAGCAAAATCAAACCGTAGAGTTCTATTTATGTTTGCTGATAATCTAAAATGCTATCTTTGAAAACTTAAGATTAAACCTAAAACAAAAATAGTTTTGCTTATCAGTCTGTTGGAGATTAACCCTATGCCATACTAATTATTACATTTATATAAGGCATGGGGTTGGACAGTTGCCAAAATTACCCCACTAGGAGTAAAATAGTCTTTTAATTAACACAACTGTATTAACTAAAATGCATGAAAGTAAAAACCAGAACAAAAAAATAAGAAACTATCTATAATCCAAATCAAGTAGCACCATCCACACTAGCCGCATTCCTCACCACTTTCCATGCTTCATAGGTGGTTGAAAATTCAGAGGTAACAGATTGATGAGTCAGACCAATGTAAGCGAGTCACTATTTCCAGATTTCTTTCTCCTTTTTTAGTTCTATTATCTTTTCCTCATGCATTTCCAAGTGTTTCAGGTTGATTATCAGCATGGCTTCAGTGTGGGCTACATTCAAAAAGTCCTACTTAGTTTGTATCTTCTTATCTTGGAGCTCATGGAATTTCTTCAAGACTTCTTTAATCACTTCCTCTGCTTGGGCAATAGAGTCATCCTCTTTACCTGTGAAGTGTTTTCCAAACCATTTTAGGTTCCCTTGAATTATTTCATATATAAATTTGAGTTATTGTAGAGTTTCTTTGATTTTAGTCATACCATGTACTAATGCATTGTTCCTCCACTCAATACAATCTTTGATCACATACAAGATTTTCTCATCCAAACTAGCTATAGGACACTTGGCTTGAAATTTCTAAATTTTGAATTCTTGGATATCTTCCAACCATATTACCAATTTTTCCCAATTGCTCCTTTCTTTCTTGTACCCTTCATTTCTTAGCTCTACCTTTTCGATGATGACAGATATTTCCTTCAAAGCCTTATCCAAGAGGTTTATTTGTTTCACAGTGTCATCTAGGACACACTGCACCCACTCCCCTACTATCTTTGCAACTGCTTTGCATTTCTACAAATTATCAAGGGATTGTTGGTTGGTTGTAGAGATCACACCTATAATTGATGACATTTCATTGATGGGGTTTGCTTCTGGTTGTAGGATGGCATTGATATATTGTGCCATTTTCTTTATTGCCTCCTTCATTTCTTGTTTATCCTACCCATCCTTCCACACCTTGTGTGCAATTTTATAATTAAAAGCTTCGAAAAACTCCATATGCACTGCAAGGTTTTGTTTTCCCAAGTCAACCTTTATTATTTGATAATCTTGAGGGGTTAGAGATTCTTGCGAGCTTCCATCTAATGGCATGGCTATTTCAGTTGACCAGTGCCCTGAGTTTTTATCAAACTTAATTTTTGATTCTATTCTGGCTTTCTTTACCTTAGATGTTTTCCCCAAACATTTTTTAACCAAATCATCAAATGGTATTGAAAGAGGCACCATACTCCCCTTCCTTTCAACAGAGGTCTCAAACCACTTGGGTGTCATTGTTTCCTTATCATCCGTAGGGGAGAACCTAGCCAAGGTGAGGTTACCTTGTTGACTATCAGTGTTTATTGGTGACTTCTAGGGTTCTAGTACATTTTCTGCCATTTGTGATTCTTCTGTAGCCTCAAGATCAACTGTCAGTGTATCTTTGCCTTTGTTTGATGGAGTTTTCTTTGTACTTGAACAAGTCACCCTTTTAGCCATAGGAGCTTCTACTTGAACTTGAACTTGAAGTGATTATGGGATTGCTTTAGCTTCAGCTTCAACTAAACCTACAATGGGACCATGAATACATTGGTTAGTGGTAGCTTTTTTCTTTTGGGAGGCCTTTTTACTTTTGGTTTTTGAAGATTTTCCTAATGGATCAGGTGTAACAATTTTTTTTTGATTTTAGCCAATTTTCAGTCCTAGTCAATATATCCTTAGTGCAAGAAAAAAAATCATCTTCCTCTCTTCTTTCCCAATCAATCTCAGGAATAGGCATGCATTCAATTTGGTCAATATAAAATGGATCAATTAGCTCTTCTGAATCCTCATCTTTTAACTCGTATATGTCAAGATCAACATTAAACATATTAATTTGCTTAATTGTTAACCTCAACCATAACCTTTTTCTTACATCAAACTCATCAGGATAATTTTCCCAATAGTCTTCTAAATGTGGAATGTGAAAAAAAGAAAGTGCATTTTTAAAATTGTTCCTGAAAAATCCTGTGTAATCAAAATTTTGTCGAGGGAAAAAAGGCTTGAAACACAAATGGGTCAATGATTCTCTTGCTAACATGGCTTGCTTTAGATTAGGACATCTATAGTGGCCAATTTCAATGGGAAAGAAAATAGAAGAAGACCTCTTGGTAATTTCAAAGACTCCACCACTAAGACAAATTGTCTACACATTTTAGATAAAATAATGGGGTCTAAGAAATAACGATGTAGCTTTTATGGTTCACCTGAATAACCACCCATTCTGAGGTATGTGAACTTAGGGAATTGAATATAAAAATAGCCATAGACTTGTATATCCCATAATGTTTCCTTAGATAGTCTATTATTTACTCTTACGAAAGATATTATTTACTCTTACAAAAGACATTGTTTACTAGCTTTCCCAGAAAGACATTGTTTACTCTTATGAACTCTTTACACAAAGTAGTCTCTTGGAGATCACTATAGTATTGGTAAATAGGCATTTCATCTATCCATGGAAAATGTGGAAGCCTTTCCCATTCTTTAGATGCTACCAAGACATAGACTAAAAAGGAGGATAGGAAGAATAAACCAAAATTATTAACAATCACTAAACCCTTGTGTAGATTTTCAACAATCAAGTCAGCCCAATCGATGAACTTATCCCCCTCAAAAATCTTTTGGATGAAGAAATACATCCATTTTCCCCAATGAAATGCATGCTCATTTCCTTTGAACCTATTCAAAAAAAGCACAATATCTATAATTTCTTTGATGAAATGTTCAATGGCTAAAGGTTTGGCCAACCTTGAACCTCTTTCTGCTAGTTTTAGGAGCCAAGACTGGGCTACTTTGTTGTCATAACTATTTTTCCTCTTAACATACATGTGTTATTCCTCCTCAAATGTCCAGGGTTCATAGGGTTCCTTATGAGGGATCCTAAGGGCTAAGTAAATAGTGGTCTTTTTAATTTTGACTATCACTTCTCCTGAAATTTTCTTGACACATCTTGTGCTAGGATCATAGTGGTTTGCACATTCAATGATTAACTCTAGGCATATTATAGCTACAGGGAATGCAACGGCTTCAAGTAATCCACTATTAACCCATTTTTGATATATAAGACCTAACTGGAAATTTCTAGCTCTTTCAATTACATTGGTCAAGCTTTTGTTAACCAAGAATGTGTCATGAATCTTGTAAAGAGCTAAGGAGACATGGTTTTTCCAATTTGGGCATTTTGGGGTGAAACAATGTCATGGCTTGCTATGGGATGATAGGGTCTAGAAGATGCAAATTAAAACCTTTCAAAAAAAAAGTAAGCACAAGTAAAATTATAGAGGGAAATGGCGGTGCACTTATAGTTTGACAAACTTTATCCTGCAACACATTCTCCCTACCAGATGACGCCACGATTTTCCTTTTGCAAATGGCAGAATAAGTTGTGAAATGGCTAAGCAATGCATTTAAGGAATAACTTATGAAGAAAATCTTAGTACAGATATGGCAAGTAAATACAATAATTAATATTCATGTGTCACACACCCAAAAAGACCCTCTGAATGATTTGTTATTAATGCCCATCAAATCTACACCCCTATTAATGCTCCATGTCATCATGAAATGAAAAATTCACCTTTTCCCCAAATCTTTCCATATCAAGACACGTGCCTCCTTAACATTCATATTTATTATTTCACATACCTTGGAAAATGTTATCATTGGGGCCCATTTTAGCCTTTTTCACTTTAAATATTGAATGTGTGCATGAAAACATAAGGTTAGTACACAAAAATAATATCGAAGTTGAAGTTGAAGTTTGAGTTGTTCCAACTTTAACTTCGACTTCGACTTCATAAGGACTAACTTAGGGTAGTGAATGTCAATTTTGATACACGAAAGACAATGGGAGGATGTGAACTTGAACTTGAAGTTAATTGAAGCTTCAAGTTCAAGTTCACGATCAAGAAATGACTCATGCATGAGATGATTTACTTGAAAACTATGAGTGTGTTAACAAGTATAGCATGGTTTATACTTTGGAGTGTGTGTATGTGGTTGGGCTTACACCCCTTAAAGTAGAATTTCCCTTTTGGTTCTTTTATTATCTAGTTTATTAATTTTCCTTCTTTTTCACGTTCTTTTTGTTTTTAATTTTTTCTTTATTAGAGTTTAGCTTAATGTTATATCTTATATTTATATGCGTGTGTGGAATTCTCTCTTAGGTTGTTTGATATATTTTATTTCATTTATTTTTGTGTATTCATTTTTATAATTACAATTTAGATTTTGGGTTTGATTTTTTAATTTATTTTTGTGAGAGTTTATTTTTAGTCTCTTTGTACTCTTGAGGTGTTGTTAATCTTGATTTATGTGTTGCCTCCCTTCTCCCTCTTTCTCTCTTACCCTTTCTATTATACGTCAATCATCTACAATTTTTGTTCTCCTTATGCTTTCTTGCATCTTGATGATAGACTGTATATTACCATATGAAATGTTGATGATAAAAAATGTATTATAGATTGCAATGTGGAGTAGCTCAATAGTTAGTGTTGTAGAGTATTGTTAGTTTGGGATTTTTCAAAGTCACCATTTTTGTTCTTTATTTTTGGTTTACTTCTTCTTTCAAAAGTTTATTTTGAATCATTGGTTTTGCCAAGTGTCAATTGCAATTTGAGGTCCAATAAACCCTTTTCAATTATTCATTCATGAACCTCACCCTTTTAGTTACTACTTCCTCCAAGCTTATTGTTGACAAAGTCCATTCCCCAGATTTCCTTTCTAAACATATTGATTGAGGTTATGTTTAGAGATTTGATTTTCTTTGATAACTCTTGAAATTCTTGAACCCTTTGTACCATTTGAACTAAGTTCAAAAGGTTCAATAGGTTAATTAGTTCAACTCATTTTTGGTCTTGATGCAATATTATTAGTGGGCCCTAGCCTTACATGTCACAGAGTTCAATTCTTAGAAGATGCACTACAACTAGAAGCCTTATTGGGTCTAACACATTCATGTGTGACTTCACCATTTACGGAAAGGTAGTAAGTTGAAGTAAGACAATCATTATAGATCATGCCAAGATTTATTTTTAAGAGGTAAAAGGAAAATCTGGCACATGCAGAGGCAACATATCATTTAAGTTGCTTGCTTTATATTTAATGACAACTGCCATCTTGTCCCATCTACCTTTTCCTATGGTATGTGTAGTTCATTATGTCCTTCCCATGATTAATGCCATATCTTTGCTACAAAGTGTATATGAGTAAAATTTCCCTTTTTTGAGGGCACAAATTTCTTCAGTTGGTTAATTTTCAGCAACAAGAGTCTAAGGAAGGAGAATCATCTTTCATAGTTGTCATAGTTTCTACTCTTTAGGTAACTCTTGTATTCTTTAACTCTTTTTCTTTCACCTATTAGCAAAAAAGATTGTGTTTGCTTCTTTAATTTTCAAGCAATAGGAGGGAGTTCTAAATCATGAGGTCCACTTTACACATTTTTGGGAATGCTTGTAGTTTGTATAGTAAGTTTCCCATTGTGTCAGATAGAGACCTTTTAAGAGTTGACCTAGGAGGAGTAATAGAAAGGTTTTGTGAGAAACTTGTAGAGCCCTTTTCTTCCAAAGTCTTGGATACTAATTTCCTTATTGCCCCTCCACCTTCCTGTTAAGTATATTGTTGAGTATCACTAGGGAGACTATGTCCAAGTTGTTTCATCTTGAAGAACAAGAGTTTGCAAATTTAACTCTTGCCTTATCATTAGCCAAATTTTCATAAAATCCCAATGTTTATAACAATATCATTGTAGAGAGTTAGATTGAAACTCCTTACAAAGGATGCTCTAGGTTACCCAAAATCCTCAAGAAAAGTCAAATGACCTCACAGGTTCATGACATAATGGTCTTGTTGCACCAAATTTATGGTTCTTCAGATGTGTCCTATTTTAAATAATGGATGCACTTTTACATTCATATTGTTTTGAAAGGGTTTCAATTCTTAGACCAAGTTGGATTGATTGCTAGTTCCTTGAGAAACCAGCTTAAAGGACCTTTAAGTAGTTATTCATTGCCTTAGGATCAAATTGGTTATTGGGCAATCAAAATTGTGACTGGTGTGCATGAAGAAGGATTTCTATATGTCTTGATACTTAACATATATGTTGGCCAATACTCAAGATTTGCAGTATCTACCTCATGAACCCTAGGTAGAAAATATCACTATATATAACTACTACCCTATATTACATAGAGACAAAGTTTTGGAAGGCTTCAAGAAGGTGTCACTAAACCCTTGTGTTGATTTTTAGTAATTAAGTCAGCCCAATCGATGAACTTATCCCCCTCAACAATCTTTTGAATGAAGAAATACATCCATGTTTCCCAATGAAATGCATGCTCATTTCCTTTGACCCTGTTCAACAAAAGCACAATATCTACAATTTATTTGATGAAATGTTCAATGTTTAAAGGTTTGGGCAACCTTGAACCTCCTTCTACTAGTTTTAGGAGCCAAGACTGGGCTACTTTGTTGTCAGAACTATTTATCCTCTTAGCATACAAGCGTTTTGCCTCCTCAAATGTCCATGGTTCATAGGGTTCCTTATGAGGGATCCTAAGGGCTGAGCAAACACTAGTCTTGTTGATTTTGACTACCACTTCTCCTAAAATTTTCTTGACACATCTCGTGTTAGGATCATAGTGGTTTTCCCATTCAATGATTAACTCTGGGCATGTAATAGTTGTAGGGAATGCGATGGCTTCATGTAATATGCTAATAACCAATTTTTGATATATAAGACCTAACTAGATATTACTAGCTCTTTCAATTACATTGGTCAAGCTTTTGTTAACTAGGATGTGTCATGAATCTTAGGTAAAGAGTTAAGGAGACATGGTTTTTCCAATTTGGGCATTTTGGGGTGAAATAATGTCATGGCTTGCTATGGGATGATAGGTTCTAGAAGATGCAAATTAAAGCCTTTCGAAACAAAAGAAAGCACAAGTAAAATTATAGAGGGAAATGGTGGTGCACTTATAGTTTGACAAAGCTTATCCTGCAACACGTTCTCCCTACCAGATGACGCCAAGATTTTCCTTTTAC
Source organism: Cupressus sempervirens (assembly GCA_028749045.1). Lineage (NCBI taxonomy): Eukaryota > Viridiplantae > Streptophyta > Pinopsida > Cupressales > Cupressaceae > Cupressus > Cupressus sempervirens. Next base: position 366,181,824 of record CM053784.1, read on the forward strand.
AAATGGTAGAATAAGCAGTGAAATGGCTAAGCAATGCATTTAAGGGATAACTTATGAAGAAAAGCTTAGTACAAATATGGCAAGTAAATACAATAATTACTATTTGTGTTTTGTGCACCTAAAAAGACCCTCTGACTGATTTGTTATTAATGCTCATCAAATACGCATGTCTATTAATACTCCATGTCATCATGAAATGATAAATTCACATTTTCCACAAATCTTTCTATATCAAGAAACATGCCTCCTTAAAATCCATATTTATTATTTCACATGCCTTGGAAAATGTCATCATTAGGGCTCATTTTTTCCTTTTTCACTTTAAAGGTTGAATGCTTGCATGAAAACATAAGGTTAGTACACAGAAACACTATCAAAGTTGAAGTTGAAGTTTGAGTTGTTCCAACTTCAACTTTGACTTCAACTTCATAAGGACTGACTCAAGGTAGTGAATGTGGATTTCAATACATGAAAGACAATGGGAGGATGCAAACTTGAACTTGAAATTAATTGAACCTTCAAGTTCAAGTTCACGATTGAGAAATGACTCATGCATGAGACACTTTACAAGAAAAATATGAGTGTGTTAAAAATTGGCTCCAGCTGGGGAATGAGACTAGAAGGATCATAGATGAACTCAAGATCTTTGGCTTTGTAGACCTACCCAAAAAGGATAGAAACAGAAGGACAAAACAAGGGAAGAACAAAACTCAAAAAGGGTGGTATTTACAATGAGATGAAGTGCAAACTTAGAATTGGTAGAGTTTGAGATCCTATCTATTATAAGATAGGGGAAGATCATCTCCATTAAGATACTACAATTTGAATGCATTAGAGCCTAATTCTTCAGATATTACAAATGGGCCTTTCCATAAGCTCTCAAATTTGGTGTGAGCTCCTTTAGGTTCCTTTCTCTTGTCCCATAGTTGTACTTGATCCCCTTTCATGAAACTTTGTGGCCTTGCTTTTTGATCAAAAATTCTTTTGACCCTTGCTTGATGGTTGGTGATGTGATCTACTAGCTCCTTTCTTTCTTCTATTTTCTAAAGGTACAAAATTCCCTTTTCAATGGGAGAATGAAACATTCCATCTTCAATTGCCTTCTATATATTTAAAGTAGCTAGTTCCAAGGGCAAGGAAAATTGTGCTTCCACTCCTAGACCAACTCAAAAGAAGTCATACCATTGGCTCTTTTTGGGGAAGTTCTATCAACCCAGATTGCTTCATATAACCTTTTATGTCAACCCTTTCCCTTTTCATCTACTAACTTTTTCATGATATTGACCAAATTTTTATTCGTGGACTTTGCGTGTCCATTTCCTTGAGGAAAATAATTTGAGGCATGAAATAGTTGGATACTGTGATCATAGCAATATAATTGAATCTCCCAAGAAGAAAAATTTTGTGCATTGTCAATCACTATTTTGTTTGGTGTACCAAAATGAGTTAGAATATTTTCGATCAAGAATTTTCATACTACCTATGATATCATGGCTTTAATAGGAACAACTTCAACCCATTTAGTAATGTAATCTATAGTAGTGAGGATATGTGTGTGAATTGCACTTGACTTTGAATTGATAGGCTCTATAAAATCCAATCCCCACTATTGAAAAGGTTCTTCTATAATCACAAGTTTTAAAGGAAGAGCAGCTAATTGTGGTTTTCCAGTAAATAATTTACACTTCTCACAATTTCTCACCCAATTGTAGGCAACTCTAAACATACCTGGCCAATAGCATCTGCTTCTTAGAATTTTGAAGGCAATCACTATTGATGAAAAATGTCCTCCATAGTCTCCATTGTGGAAGGTCTTCAGTAGTTTTTCTTGCTAGTTAGCATCAACACACCTTATAAACATGCCATCTAAGCCTTTCTTTTATAAGATATCATCAATAATTACAAATTTGGCTGCTTTGAGTAGTATATTCCTTTAGTCTTTTCCCTTTAAATGGTTTGGACATCTCCCATATGTCAAGAAATACACTATGTCAAAAAACCACTCATCTTTTAAACCAACCAAAAAACAATTGGGATATATATCTTCTTTTTTCCTTTTTGCCATAAGTTTACATAGTCCTTGCCCTTGGACCAACTTGGTTGGTCAAATATCTTAGTCAAACTCTTGTACTTTTTCTACCCAAGTCACGTGATTATTCACTGCTACATCTTGTTGTGTGAGGATACTTTTGACTACTTGGGATGGTACATATACTAAAGAGTGTGAATGTAAAATATAGTATCAAAAATATTTCACTATTTTCACAATAGCAAAATCTTTCTTTTCAGCTAGGGAGTAATTCAACTCATGTTTCTTCAATGGGGCACTCATAAAGGAGATATGCATCTCTTCTCCTTTTTCATTCTTTTGAAGCAATATTTCTGACATGGTATGATATGATGCGTAGTAGTACATTATAAAATCTTTTTTGAAATTAGGATGAAAGAGTGTTCTAGCTTTAGCAATAGCCTCTTTTACTTCCTTGAATGCTTTAGATGCTGGGACATCCCATTTGAAATTTTGTTTCTCACTTAGCAACTTGGCCATTGGTTTGATAGTCTCTGCAAAATTAGGTACAATTTTCCTAAGGAAATTGATCTATCCAAAGAAGGATTTGACACCATTACAATTAACAGGAAGGCATAGCTACCAAATAGCTTTTACTCTCTCTGGATCAATTTTGATTCCATCTTTTGAAACCATGTGCCTGAGAAAATTTCCCTCAGTTACAACAAAAATTGATTTCTTAGGGTTCAACAAAATTTCATGTTCCCTACATTTTTCAAGGACTTTCCTCAAATATTTCAAATGTTTTTTTCACCTTCTAGAAAAAGAAATCATGCCATTAAGATACACAGTAATACATTTATTTAGCAAATGATGAAAGGTTGAATTCATGGCTCACTAAAAAGTTGGCACCCACATTTATTAAGCCAAAAGAAATCATTTTATAGGCGAAAGTGCCCCGAGGTGTTGTGAATGTTGTTTTGTGTTGATCTTCTTTGACAACTTCTATCTGATTATAACTTGAGAAACCATCTAAGAAGGACATCATCTCCAAGCTGGCAATTATCTAAAAAATTTGATCCATTCTAGGTAAGGAAAAATTATCTTTGAAGCTTGCTTGATTAAGTTTTCTAAAGTCAACATAGATCCTTATCTCTCCATTCTTCTTTCTAATTGGCACTATATTTTCCACCCATGTAGAATGATGAATTGGAAAGATGATGTGAGCTTTAAGCATCTTATCTATTTCCTTGAATATTGCATCAGAAATCTTTTGATTATATGTTCTCAACTTTTTCCTAAAAGGAGAAGTACCTAGTTTTAGAGAGAGATGATGTTTGAATATTCCACCTCGAAAAGTCTTTAAATCTTCAGAAGACCAAGTGAAGACATCAATGTATTCTGTAAGTAGTTTGATGAATCTTTCTTTCTCATCCTCTCCACAATAGGTTCCCAAGTTGAGAATTTTGGGATCATGTTTATCTCCCAAATTGACCTTTTCATAATCACCATTTATATTGTCTTTGGGTAGCAGATTCTGGGCTAGGAAAGCATCTCGCCTATCAAAGAGTCTTTCAAGCTCAACTAGGCCTTTAGGTATCACATTTCCTTTCAACTATAATATATCACTAGTTTTTTCAATAGTGAGATTAGGGGAAAAGTCTCTACATTCAGAATTTGAAGCTTCAAAATTATTAGTAGAAAGTTTCTCAATACTTAAAAAAAAAAACATTAATGTGAGCATCATCTTTGAATACTTGCCATGAATTCTTATTGTCAAGGATGCCTGGTCTATGAATGATCTCAACTGAATACTTGTTATTTATGAAGTCAAGATGAGGAATCAACAAAGAGGCTGATATTGCTAGAGAATCTACTTTGTCATTTAGTTCTCTGAGAATTGCTTCAATTGAAAAAGCTTCAAAATATTCAATCTCATCCCATACATGATTCCTTTAGTGTTTCAATCTTTGATTCTTTACTAAGAACATGTTTTTAACTTGCTTTACTATTAATTCAACATCTCCCCTTGCCTTATAGCAGTTTAATGTCTCTTTTCTTGGCTTATTCTATACCTAGGAGCAAAGCATTGTATTCTTTTGTATTATTGGTATTTTCAAAAGAAATATTGTAAGAAGAAGGAAAGTTTTGACCATCAGCGGCTATCAACATAACACCAGGCCCTGATCTGTTTGATTAGCAGCTTCCATCAAACTCTAAAGTCCATAGTGAATCTTCATCTTTTGATTTTTCACCTATTTTTTCACTTTCAAACAAAATCAAATAAGTAGCAAAATTAGCCTCTTGATAAAGGATCTGAGATTTGGGATTATCAGATGGGGAGAATGTGTATTTGGATTTGGTTTTAGGTAACAAGGTTACTTTTTCTTTCCCTAGAGGTATAATAGCTCAGGACCAATCCATTTTTACTTCCCCTCCCAGGTCTCGATAGAAAATTTAGCTAAGAAGCATGCCATAACTAGTAGGAATGTCTACTACTAGGATAGTAAGCTTAATTCTTTTCCAAGGATAGGCTACTAAAGAGACTTGGGTATCTTTAATTTGACCTATTAAAGGGACCTACTTGGAATCCATGGAATAACACTTATTAAAAGTTTTGGTTAGAGGAAGATCAAGAGCCTTTTCTATTGTAGCTAGCATTATGTTGTCAAAAGCACCTGAAACTATGATGCAATTATTTAACTTAAAACCATGAAGGAAGATGGATACATAAAATGGGTTAGGTTTATGAGAAAAGGGGACTTCAGGGCTATCTTTTTCTAGTTGGAGTATCTCTTCCTGGTTATCAGATGTTTGGGTTTCAAGTTTCTTTGCTTGAGAATTTTCCCTTGTTTTCTTGGTAGACATCTCATTTCTCATTTATCTTATGTGTATTTCAGTAGAGTTATGTTCATTCAGGGTTGGGTTGGGAGTATGCATGCCTATAGGCACTCATTGTGTGCTAAGCATGGGCATGTAGGGTAAGTCAATGGAGGGGTTTCTCTCGTAACCTATGCAGTGTTCCCAATGATGTGTATATGTAGAAGTTTCTAATAAGTGATAACTTAATTAATTCCTAGAAAATTAAATAAGATAAGAAATTTATGAACAACCTCCTAAGAGTGGTGCCGAGGGGAACAATTACTTATTATTACATCACATAGCCTCCTAAGGGTGTACTGAGGGGAACTACTATTTCTTTTGTGTTTTAGCTTGGGTAATTCCAAGTTACCACTCTCCACCAGAGTCACTTACCACTCTCCACTAGAGTCCCTACATAGTTGACCCATAGAGTGTCTAACCAAGACCTGTTGTACTTGTATTGTCTCATGATCTTCGTTGTAGTCCTCTTCATTATCTAGCATGAGTGTTAGCCATGGATGTTTGCTTTATGTGTGAGTGTGGTTGGATCATTATCCCATCAACATGAAAAGAGTTAAACTATGGGTTTAACATGGTTGGGAGGCAGAGCTATCTTTACCACTACTAGGAATTGGTGTATAGAGACAATCTATTATTCTAGTGTGATTTGAGCATGATGTTTCACTAGGTATATTTAAGATTCTAAAGTATGCTTCCTTGTGATTTATGATTTCATTAGAATTCTTGGATATCATGTTTAGATGATGTTTAGTTTATTTGATGCATTCCTATATTATGATGTTTAACATATGATTAGATGATGTGATTTACTTACTTGGAATATATATTTCTTTACTAGATTAGCATGTTAGATTTCTTGTTCTTATGATGTTATTACACTTTAGTAGTGACACCCTCATAAGACAACTTTGACTATCTAGTTGGAAATTTGGGATGTGTCGTGGTTTCACAATGCATGCCCCATTTCACCTATAAATGGGGACCCCCTACTTTATTTTTTATCTTTTTGGATCCCTATTCTGGGGCCCAAGTCCTTTTTAAGGTCTTATCTAGTGCTTTTGGTCAAATCTGGGTCCTGCTTTGAAAACCCAAATTTCAAAAATAATCATCTAAGAGGCTAAGTCATATTTTTTGCAAGAAAAATATTGTACCAATGAACCTCACTAGGTGTGCTAGTGCACCAAACAAAAAAAAAATGGCATTTTCCCTTGGTAATGCAAAATAGCATAGCTATGCATCACCAAGGGTTGCACTAAGTCCCGAGCCTATAAAAACTAGGACTCCTCCTCTTCTCCTTATCTTATTTGTCTACTCTAGCTCTTTGTGTCACATCATCACACCTCTTTAGGTGTGCATCTCTACTACTTCACTCCACCTAAATACACACAACATAAACACATTAAACACATGGTAAAGATGTGTAACTATGCACCTTTTTATTTTGCAAAACATTTGAAAAAATTAAACAAAAAAATTTAAAAAGCTAAAAAGAAAAAGACAAAAGGTGCCCAGCTATGCACCTTTAAGCCTCCCTTGAAGAAAGTAAAGTGCACATGTTGTGAGATGCACTAAATGTGCACCCTTTACACTCTAAGTGATGTGCACCCCATTAGGTGTGCTAGATGTGCATCCTTGATAAGCATAAGTATAGGGATTAGGCACACATAGTGCACCTATTGAGTTGTCATTTTGCACGATGCTTAACAACATGAATCCTTTCAAACTCCTCTCTTGAAAAGCTAATATAGGACTAACTCAAAGGTTCCAAGTGATCTTGTGACCTATTGGAATCCGCTCAATTGGAGATAAATGTATTTGTTCATAGGGAAGCCTTTGCTGGTTTGAATAATTCAAATAAGATGTAGAATCTGCTTGCTATCTCAAAAAGAATAAAACACACAAAACAAATATATTTTTCTATTTTTTTTGTCTTTTAAAGAATGCAATCTAAAAATGTAACTATAAAAATTCCTAAATTAACCAAGTGTTTGTAAAAGAAAATAAAAAAGAAAGGGTAACAAGAAGTTTAAGAAAATAACTTTGAAAAGTAAATCCCTAATGGACATAAACTACAGAAATAACATGTCTATGAGTTAAGCCTTTGAAAATATCAGTAAGTAACCAATAAAAATAAGAGTAGCACTTTCTTAATTCTACTAATGCAATTGTTGATGGGAATTCAGTAACCGTAAGATGTTTCACTTTTCATCAAATTGCAAGGCCATAGAAAGTGCGCTTATGCGAGACAAAAAGCTATGCAAGAACAATAAGGTGATCTCTTCTTGAACTAAGTACATTAGTAGAATTTGTAAAGTTGTAGAAAACACCAAAATTAAAAGATTGCACAACCAAAAATAACACAATAAAACTATCGACTCAATTACACTCCATGAACACACATTCAAAAAATATAACACAATTAGGCAAGAATCACTACACTCCAAATATGAGCACCAAAAGAATATATTATTGGATCAAAATAAGAGTGGCCTAGAATACATATTACATTCTTGAATTTATAAGAAATCTTCTCCTTAATTTGTGTTGAGAGTGAGAGATACCTTTATGCAAACATATGCTTCTAAGCTAATAAAACAAATCTAATTATGTGCAAACTAACTATCTAACTAGTGCTAAGTAGGACTCCATCCATATTTATATCATTAAATGGATGCATGAGCCTTTAAATGTCTTAAAAATAAGAAATCATGATAAAATAAGAAGAAGAAAACCATTAGATGATGTAGGAGTGTCTGGAACTGCTAAAAATAGAAGGTCCATGTTCACTAGGTGTTTATAGGAGTTAAACTGTCATCAAAATGCATTTCCAATGCATGGAAAGATCTAAATTTAGAATTGGTAGTTAACTATTGGTGCACCTTTGACTTGCTCAAAAACTTTTTATGCACCTCTAAAAAAAGTGCACCTACACACCTGATGCACTTGTGCACCTTGAAAGTAGGTTCAAAAAATGAAAAATTTTACCAAGTGTCAAAACTGAAATTCTGGCTTCTGGATTTTGTTCCCCTTTATACCAGAGCTATGTTTGGGTATTTTCCCTTGAATTTCTCAAACATCTCAATGAATTGAGTTGCATCTAGAAAATATAAGGCTTCATATTTTTCCTTCACTTTTTGTCTTTAATTGCCCACTTCAATGTGAGTCTTTGCAAAATCTCTGAGTTTCACATCCAAATCTAATAATGCTTCTTTAGTTATGAATGCTTGTCTAATATCATCATCATTAGAAGCTTCTTCAATAGTCTTTCATAACTATTCTACAACTATCAATTTACCCCTTGAATCATCTGCAAAAATATCTAAACATGCATCACTATTATGTTTTTCTACCTCCAAAATTTGCTCTTGGGTTTGATCCTTGAGCTTATGAATATCTGCGTGTAATGTCAACATTACTTTATTTCCATCTACAATCTTCTCTATCCAATTATCAACTTTATTGAATTCCTCAACTGTATATACCTCCATTAACATCTAATACATTTGACCATTAATCAATTGTAGTGCTTGCAGGTCCTTGCCACAGGTATGTACTTCGTCCATCAAACCAAAATCCTAATTCAAAATGACCACTAGCTTATCTACATTATTCTACATATTTTGTAGAAACTTAAGATTTTCTTGTATAATTATGTAGGCCCTTTTCTTTAAAACTTTCTTGCCATTGCTAACAAGATTTCAAAAATGGGTCTAATTGTACCATCCCCTTATCCCTTATCTCTAGTTCTGCATTCAAAGTCTCCTCAAGATTTTCAAGATCTAAAGGACCAAAAACTTCATTTAGATATCCTTTTAGGATCTCATTCTATTTCTAAAGTGTCATTAATTATGCCTCATCTTGTTCTAAGTGCCTAAACCCTTCTTTAATTCTAGTTTTCACCATCAACTTAGCAGTGCCCATTGTGGGTTTTCCAAGCATAACCTCCCTTATCTGATAATCTCTTGGAGTTAATTCCTCAACATCCACATGTGAAGGAGGGATAACAACATGAGAAAATAAATCCTAATTCTAATTACTCATCACAAAGGCCAATGCCTATGCATCTTTTGGTGGTGATTTAGGTTTCCTGAGAACTTCAACCAATTCTATCATATCCTCTTCCTTAGTAGTGAATAGCTACTTTTTGTTTCTAATCACTTCTTTCCTCAACCATCTTAGAAAATGTTCCATTGAAGATTTTCCTTTTGATGATGAAGGATTTTTCTCAACTATGCTCTTCCCCTTATCACTCATCTCCAGAGTCTTCTCCCTTTGTAAGAGATCCACATTAGGATTCTATGTATCTGTGGAGTCCATAGCCCTCACCTTTGTGTGTTGGGAAGTCTGCTAGGGATACTCACATATTTTCCCTTCCTCTAACACTTCATAAATAGGTATTTTTTGTGGCTCTTCCTCCTATTCTTCTTGGACTTGTTCTTCTTCATTGCTCAAAGGGAGAGGAGTAACAGAAACTTTATCCAAAAAAATGTAACTTGAACTAGTGATGGTGGAGCTACTTCAGGCCCTTGTGGCTACGATGGCAATTGACTCCAATCCTCCTATTGAGGTTGATTATTTAGAGTATCCATTATTTTATCTCCCACCATTTTAGTGCCAACCGACATAAAATAAAAATCTAACATCTTGAAGACATCAGTCCCTTCACCCTCCTACTCATCAATCCATTACCATAGTTCATCTTTTGATGTAGTAGACTGAATAGGCTACTCAGGAATGGATGGTGGCATAATTGTGGAGCTTCTTCTCCATTCTAACTCTGTGGCTCTAGCCAGATGAGTCCTCCAATTTAAAGGAAGGTTATCTTCTTTGTCCTCATCGTCCTCTTGTTCCCCTTCTTCTAGAATAACCTCTGGGACTAATGGGAAAGGAATAACTCTCCTAATCACTTTTTATCTCCTCTTGATTAGAGTCTTGATCTTTCTTCTCTTAGGAGCGGATGGTGAGGTTTGCACCTCTTGTTGTGGTGGAGAGATTTCTTGTACTTTTATTTCAGCTCCTTCTTTCCCTTGATCTACTGGTGGTACTTCAAGATTTTCCTGGGCTTGTGTAGCTTCTACATTCTTTGACCCTTGAACATTATCTGCCCCTTCTTATGGTGGTGCTTGAGTTGGTTCCTCTTCTGGTTCAACTTGTTTGGGAGAAGTCCTCTTCCTCTTTCCTTTACCCTTTTGAGCCCTATAATATCCAAAATTTTTATCAAGTTGGTGCACTACTTCTAGCCTTACTTGGGACAGAGCTATAAAAGTGGGCACTGTTACCTTAGCTCCTCAACCTCTTTCTAGGTGGGTTGTAGCATGGAAGACTATCGCTTGAGGAATTGGATCCAATTTGAAAGGCCTCTTAATGCAATCCTTGGTCAATTTGATGACATGCTTGGCCCTATGATTAATATTTGACTTTTCTTCCTTATCAATCTCAACATTCATGATGGGTCAATCACCAATCTTGTCTCTATTGAATAATGGATTAAGGACATCCTTAGTATCCTATTGCATAACCTTCAAAGAAACTTTTATCTTTAGGACATTGCTCATTAGAAGAGAGTCATCCTACAATAATCCCTTATATGGATATTCTAGTCATATACTATGTTCATCTGATGATCATCGATTGAATCTTCATGTTGAAATGTCTTGCGAGCTAAGTATTGTAATCTTCCAGTGTTACCAAAATAGGACTGAGTAGAATTATATTTCTCCAAAGGAAACTGATCCCACTCAGGCTCAAAAGATGGAATATCTTGTCTTGAAACCACACTAAATGGTCCTATAGTAATGGGCCACACCCGAGTTATTTTGTGTTACTTCTTTACTTTATCATAGGTAGACATGAATTGTTTAGCAATCTCGAACAATATAACTCTGTCACTTGGATGTCTAGGGATCTTCTTGGGATTGATAGTTGTACCCAATACCCTTAAATAAGTGAATGTTTGATGTTGGATGTAGTAGGCTTCGACTTCTAAAATCTTTGTCATTGCCTCCTTTGACATCCTCTTTGTATAATCCCCTTCAATGAACCAAATAATTGCAAATATAAATGCATAATTCACTATCTTGTATTCCTTGAAGTGCTCTAGAAGCTTTTTCTTCACCAATTGGGGATAAACTATATATGGCTATGTGTTTGCATCTTGCATATTGCCCTTTTAAAACAATCCTAGATAGTCAGTTGCCCTAGCAGCTAATAGGTACACCAAATAAGATGTCATGTAGAACTTATAGTTATTCTTAACTTCCACCAACTGCTCACCCAAGTTTTCACTAAGAATCGAACCCCAATCAATTGGCATCTCTATTGTTTTGATAATCTCAATAAAATGTACCATCCATATGTTCAGGTGTCCCGACATAGGTAACCCCATGAACCTACTCAAGAGTATTATAGAATATCCAAAATTTTCTTTCATGTAACCTCTTGTCATGTCTACTTTACCTACTTTATTCCCTAGAGGAGTCTTCTTAATAAGGTAGGAAGACTGGATGATTTCAGATGCTTCCTCTACATGTTCTCTATACCATCTTTTTTCCTAGTGATAGGTTAATCTTATAAACTAATCTACCCTGGGAAGATGGATCACCTTCTCTATGTTCTTAGGTTAAAGATCTAGTATGATCTCTCCAATTATACTCTTGATGACCCTTTCTTCAGAGACATAGTTTTCTGCCAGCATCATGATCAACTCTAAGGATTGCATTGATACTAGGTGTGATGTTGCACTGACTAGTCCTGACCAGATTAGAGTGGATATTAATGGGGACCTCTTTGTAGGCTTGTTGTACAATAATAAGAATGCATTCCAATATGTATGACCAAGTTTGGTGTCCTAGATCTTTGAGTAATCATCTTGGAAGCATGACTTTGCCAAAACACCTTGAAACTTGAACACCACTAGTTTGGGGACCATCTTTGTAGCAAGGGAGGATGATGAAGAAGCCATTAGATCTTCACAAAAACAAAATCTATTAGTCCAAAGTCAAAGAAAAATTAATTAAATCCAACCCTAATGATGACATAGAAAAAACCCAAAAAACCCTAAGTGACAAAAAAATCAAAAAACCTAATTTTATCCCTAAAATGCAAAAAAGGAAGCACCTAGCACACCTCAGAGGTGCGCTAGGTGTGCCTAATCCCTATGCTAATGTTTATCAAGGGTGCACATCTATTGCACCTAATGGGTTGTGCTAGATGAGAACCCTATGAATATATAGAGCGCAAAGGGTGTGCATTTAGTGCATGCACCCTTTACTTTTGTCAAGGAAGGCTTAAAGGTGCACAATTGCACACCTAGATAGGTGCACAGATGCACACCTTTTGTCTTTAGGTTTTTATCTTTTTAAATTGTTTTGTTTAAGTTTTTTTTAAAAAAATATTTTGCAAAATAAAAATGTGAGCAACTGTGCACCTTTACTTGGTGTTTAATGTGTTTATGGTGTGTGTATATAGGTGGAGGTGAGTAGTGGAGATGCATACCTAAAGAGGTGTGATGATGCGACATAGAGAGTTGGAGTAGAAAAATAAGATAAGGAGAAGAGGAGGGGTCCTGAGTTTTATAGACCCAAAACTCAGCACACCCCTTGGTGATGTGCAACTGTGCTGATGTGCATTACCAAGGGGAAATGCCTTCTCTAGTTTGTTTAGCACACTAGCTCATCTAGTGAGGTGTGCTGGTGTGCTATTTTTCTTGCAAAAAATAGGACTAAGCCTCTCAGATGATGATTTTCAAAATTTGGGTTTTCAAACCGAGACCTAGATTTGACCAAAAACACTAGACAAAACCCTAAAAAAGACTCAAACCCTAGATTAGGGATCTAGAAAGCTAAAAAATAAAGTAGGGGGTCCCCATTTCTAGGTGAAATGGGGTGTACATTGTGAAACCACAACCAGATATTACACATGAGGGATGGCTAGGACATTCGAGGTCTTAGGATGCTATTAAGGTTGGGAGGAACTATACATGAGTTTTGTTATGTTCATTCATTACAATTTTTCTTTTAGTACATTTCCTTTACTACTATGTTTTAGATGGTTAGATACAATTTTCATCTTGTAGTTATTGTGTTCAAGTGTCTAACCTTGATTTGTGGATTATGTACTCCCTCGTGTGGAGGATTTATTTTCCCTTTCTTCTCATCTTGTGTTTTTCCTTGCTTTTTGTTGCAAATTCTCATGCAAGATTATACTCTCTCACATGAAAGTTTGAAGTTTTGCATGGGGTCTCGCAATTCTTTCTATGACTCATTGTACTTCCTTGTGCGAACCTCAAAACTACTACAATGTATTTTGGCTGTTGGACCAAATGTTTCCTCATGTGAAAGGCGGATCCTCACATGGCATGGTGCACTTTCTTGTGTGGAAGGGTACTTCCTCATGGGAGATTATTAGTTATGTTTTATCGCATGCAAAATAGGGGGCATCTCCATTGGTTTTTAGAGAACACAATTTGGTATTTTGAGTACCCTTTTGAGTTTCCTATATTTCCATGCTTTGATAGATCTAAGATTTTATATTCTGTTGTTGTCTTTGGATTTCATTTTTTTTATGAGTGTGTCATTTTGGTAGTGGCATTTCAAGATTCGTTGGATGTTGGGATTTTTGGTTAAATCTCCCATTGTGATCTTATTGATCTTCGTATGTTGATTGTCATGTGCATCCACACCTATTTAAAAAATATATCTTGGCTTTTATTTATTTTTGTTCCATGGATCTCTAGGTGGGGCATTACATCTAGTATCAAAGCCCATGTTGCAACATTGGGAATTCTATGTTATGCTTCCACTATGATGTTGTTTCAGTGTGTATGTTGTTATCTTATGTTTCTTATTTTTTTATCTTGTTGTGGTTCATTCTTGTGACTCTTATGTTTGTGATGTATGATTCTAATCTTGTCTTGTTGCTTCCATAGTGATTCCTCTTGCATGTAGACCTAGTGGTCATGGTAGTAACTGACATAATAACCATGAAGAAGAACACCATGAGGAGGAGCATCAAGAAGGAGGGGGAGAATAGAGTAACAATGATTAAGGTGGAATTGGGGCACTGATGCCTTTATTTTAGGAGATCATATCTCACTTGGGACCTCGTGTTGAGGAAAACCAATGTGACCATGGTCAGGAAGAGGTATCTCATCATGGAGATTCCCACATGTCTGAGCATAGAGAGAAGCATGAGAAAGAACACTCTCATACACCACTGTGTGGAAGAAGGGACCATCAACGTGGTAGGGACTGTGATGGTGAAGATTCCATCCATTTGGACATTATGAAGTCTCTTCAGTAGTCCAAACCACTATACTATAATGGCCTCAGGGTGGTGACTTGGTTATTGGACATGGAATGTTGTTTCTCCATGTATTCATTTGTAACCAATCTAAGGGCCCATTGTGTAGTTATGCAACTGAGGGACCACACATCCATTTGGTGGAATATAGAGGTGTAGAAACTTTAGGTTAGCATCTCAGATCTCACCTAGGAGATCTTTGAGGAGAGATTTAGAGAGAGATTTTTATCTCCTCAATTCAAAGAGGCTCAGGCTGATGAGTTCCATGAGATTAAACAAGGGGACATGTCGGTGGAATAGTACAAGATTAGATTATTTTAGCTTAGGTAGTACTCAAGCTATAATCATGATGAGATACTCCATACTTAGCATTTTATCTGAGGCCTTAAGGATTTACTTATTGGAGAGGTTTAGATGCATCAACCTAGGACTCTTATTCTTGCTGTAGAGAAGGCACAAATTATAGATAGTAATTTGGCTAGAGGGTTCTATGGTAAATTAGATTCTTAGAACCATAGTCCATAGATTTTAGGGCGTGATGCATAGTTTACTTAGTCCTTTGGAAAGGGTCAAGCCCAATCAGATCCCTCATAACGTGGTAGCAAATGTCATGAGCGACAATGCTAACATTTTCTTCAAAAAGATGGAGAGAGTTCAAGTACTATAGGAGGAAGGGATGAGACCAGGCTCATGGCTAGAAGTCTCAGTAGAATAGCTCTCCTTAGAAAACTCAAAAAAACTCTAGTAGGGGTAGTGCACCATATTCTAGTGCTACTCGAGGTGGACATGGACCTAGTTTGAGGTTTGCAAGATATTGTCACTCTTGTGGCCAACCTGGTCATAAAGTAGTGAATTGTCCTATTAATCCTTCTTTAGGACTTGGTAGAGGTGTAGCTACATTAGAGCCTACTATGAAAGATGCAGGAAGGAGTCATTGAGTCTTTGTGGTGGTTGAAAATTGTCAAGCTAAGCATTAAGGTACCATAGTCGAGGCTATAGGTACATTTCTTGGTATTTCATCTTTAGTGTTATTTGACTCAAGTGCTTAAGATTATTTTGTTTCACCATCTCTTGTTCAATGATGTGGGCTAGTGGTAGCATGCTAGGTTGATAGCTACTAGATTGAGTTAGCCATAGGATCCAAAGTGGTTGTTGACTTCTTGGTCAGTGGTTGTAGATTGAACTTGGATACCTTCACCACTATAGTGGATCTTTGTATCCTACCTCTAGGATCATATGACATTGTGTTAGGCATGGATTGGTTAGCTACCGATTAGGTGAATATAGATTTCCACCATAAGTTAGTACAACATGTTGATGAAATAGGTGGGTAGGTGAAACTTTTAGGGGTCCAAAGACCAATCTCACTTCAGATGATCTCAACTAATCAGCTAAAGCAGAGTGTGTGGAAGGATTGTGAGATGCTTGTAGTTTCTTTCAGTGATCTTGAGGAAGTTGAGAGCCATACAATGACACTTGATAATCACCCACTCATTTGTGAGTATGCAGATGTGTTTCTTGATGAGATACCAAGTATGCCACGACAGTGTGACATTGACTTTCAGATCGATGTCATACTAGGAGCAAAGTTGATTTCACAAGCTCCTTACTATGTGACTACTCAAGAGTTGAGATAGCTTAGATTGTAGTTGGAGGGATTTTTGGCCAAGGGCCATATTTGTCCTAGTGTATCCTTGTAGGGTGTACCAATCATTTTTGTGAAGAATAAAGATGGATCATTGTGTTTATGCATTGACTACGAACAGTTGAATAAGGTGAAAGTGAAGAACTGATACCTTTTTTCAAGGATAGATGACTTGTTTGATTAGATGAAGGGAGCAAGAGTGTTCTCAAAGATTGATCTTAAGTTAGGATACCATCAACTTCCTATTCTAGAGGGCAATATTTATCAGAAATCTTTTCGTACATGATATGGACATTATGAGTTTATGATTCTACCCTTTGGGTTAACCAATGCACCATCACTGTTCATGAGCTTGATGAATGAAGTATTTTGCACATACCTCAATTAGTGTGTCATTGTATTCTTGGATGACATATTAATCTATTTGAAGACTATTGAGGAACATGAGGTCCATTTATGTCAAGTATTGTAGTGCTTGTGAGATCATCAATTGTATGGCAACTTGGGTAAATGTTGATTCTTCTAGTTGGAGGTGAAGTATTTGGGGCATATCATCACTGGTGATGGTATTGTAGTGGATTTAGAGAAAATTTGAGCTATCATGGATTGGATGGTACCAACTAATGTTTTTGATGTTTGTAGTTTCATGGGATTGGTAGGTTATTTTCATCAGTTTGTGAAGGATTTTTCACAAGTGCCTCATCCCATCACTTCTCTTCAACAAAAAGGGAAGAAGTATGTTTGGTTAGACCAATGTGAGACAAAATTTAATGCTCTTAAGGAGTGACTGACCAGTGCACTAGTTCTTGTAGTGCCTAATCCTATAGGTGATTTCATGGTTTACATAGATGCTTCATTGGAAGGTGTGGGTGCGGTGTTGCTGCAAGATGGTCAAGTAATTTCATGAGTCTAGAAAAATCAAGGAGGATGAGCTTAACTACCCCACTCATGATTTGGAACTTGCAGTCATGATGCATGCTCTTGTTCATTGGAGGCATTTCCTTTGGGACATAGGTTTGAGTTACATAGCGATCATAAGAGCTTGCAGTATATCTTTACTTAGCCAAACTTGAATACATGGCAATGTTACTGGATGGTGTTCCTATGTGAATATGACTGTGATGTTCACTACATTAAAGGGAAAGAGGTTTTCATCATGGATTCCTTGAGTAGGAGGTGCCATGAGATATCAATCTTGTCATTAGGAGTGGATTTGTTAAGTCGTATCTTGGAGGCTTTGCCTAATGACACATGGTATCAAGAGGTGAGGGTGGAGATTGAATCTAGAAGTACTCTTGAATGGAGGTTTTCAGAATTTTTTTTTTGAGTCCGACGGATTGCTATGACACTTGAGACATATCTATGTAGCCATGTTAGATGATCTTCATACCTTGGTTTTGTCAAGAGTGCATTCTGCACCATATTCCACACATCCCAGTGTAAAGAAGATGCATTCCGATCTTAAGTAGTTGTACTTTTGGGCAGCAATGAGGCATGATGTTGTTGATTTTGTTGCTCAATGTCTTGAGTACCAGAGAGTGAAGGTAGAACATCAACATCCGATAGGTCTTTTGCAGCCAAATACCATTCCAGAGTGGAAATGGGATACAATATCTATTGATTTCATCATAGGGTTGCCTATGTCATCATGATGACATGATTGTATTATGGTGATAGTGGACAAGTTTTCCAAGGTGGCACATTTTTCAACCATGAAAACATCAAACACAACTTCTTCTGTAGCACATGTTTTCTTGGAAGATATTGTTTGAATGCATGGGATCCCTCATTGAATTATTTTAGATAGAGATCTAGTATTTACTTCAGCACTTTGGATGTCTCTCTAGCATGCTTTGGGTGAGCAACTCAATTTTAGTTTGGATGATTACCTAGAGACTGATGGTTAGATCAAGAGATTGAATGAGCTTCTGGAAGATATGCTTTGCATGTATGTGATGGAAAAATAGGTGAAGTGGGAGGATTATTTATACTTTATTGATTTCTCTTATAACAACGAGTATCATAGTTCTCTTGGCATGTCACTTTTTTATGCCTTATATAGTAGACCATGTAGTACCACCTTAAGTTGTGATCATTTAGAGGACTGTGTACTTCTAGGTCTAGAGGTGCTTCAAGATATGGAGAAGCAAATTGTTCACATTAGAGAGCATTTGGTGACTACCCATGGCAGTAATAAGAAGTATGCAGATGCTCATAGGTTGAATTAGTACTTTTCTATTGGGGACAGGGTGTTTTTGAGATTACATCCAAGGAAGAACCCCATCCATTATGGGAAAGGCTCTAAGTTGGTAGCCACCTAACCTATCACACATCCATGATGTTTTCCATATTTTTGTTTTGAGATAGTATATTATTGATGTGACCCATGTTCTTGATTGAGATACTTTGTAGGTGGAGGATGGCCAAATTTCTTTGGAGCCAATTCGTATCCTTCAGAATCAAAGACTAACTTTGAGAGGTTGGGAGATAGAGAAGATAAGGGTCTAGTGGGCCTTAAGCTATGAGTCTTCTTCTACTTGGGAGGATGCTACATGATTGAGAGGATTATATCCCTATCTGTTTGTAGGCTTCTAGGAGTAAGCTTATTTTGAGTGGGGGAGGATGTAGTGCCTCTTGTGTTTGTAGTTTGTACCTTGTTTATTCTGATATGAGAGATATTGTTACTCACGTTATTTTTACATTTGATATAACCCAAGGGTCAGATGTTATACATTGATTTTAGTATCATAGATGTTAGATTAGTATGTTTTTCAGTTGATCATATTTGCATGATGATACCATTTGAGATGACAATATGTTTTGTGATGATATCTAGTTATCTGGTATTTGGACATATCTTTGATTTTGTTTATGTGTTTGATTTAATGCTATTGTAATTTACTTCATTCTTGCTTTGTTATGCTTTATGCAAATTTGAGTGATGTAAGTAGATTATTTAGGCATAATTAAATAAATGATTAAATTCTATTATTTAATACATTTATTTCTTTCTCTATGTTATTAAATACAATTGTACTTGATCATGTGTTTTAGTGTGCATGATTTATATCCTTGGCAGTAGCACATGGAGTTAGTGATTCAACCATTCATATTTTATCAATGTTGTCATTGTATGGTCAATGTATCTTATTAATTGTTCAAATTAAACCTTCTAGTGATTTGATTAAATCCAAACTCATTTGCATTATCTAATTTGACCTATGAATGTGTCTGTGCATTTAGAGGTTTGCAATTTCATGAAAGTTATTAAGGAATTTATGTGATTTTGGGTTTTTCGGGCTTTATTTTCATTGATTCTAATTTATGGAAACTTTTCCATAGATGAATTCCAATTACATTGAATAGCTTGTTTTCATTTGGGTTGATTCATGGTTTAACTAGTTTTCCTAGTAATTTACCCTAATCAATTATTCACTCAAAAAGTGAATAAGCATCCAAAGAGGAAATTAATTCCTCACTTCTCACTTTTGGAAATTACAAATTTGAGAGCTTTTTCCAAAATACTCTTTTGAAGGATTCATTTATGTTCATTGTGCGAGTTACAGACATAGGATTGTCAGAAGATCGATCTCATTGGATCTAGCTTAGGGAGACCTTTCTTTGTGGCAACTTTCAGGAGCTTTCTTAGAATATTTATTTTATCTAGCTGATTCCCATTTTAACCCTTTTGGCTCTTAGGTAGGGCTCTCCTATTTTCATGTTTCAACTCCATTTCTATTTTTGTTTCTGGTAATTGTATATTAGGAGGCTGAGAATTAGTGTTCCCCTCTATTTTCGATTGTTAGTTCTGCTCGGTTGGTCAGGTATGAAAGTTTTCCTAATTTTCAGGATGAGGGTTTGGAGTTTTGCACTATTATTGGCCATTTTTGCATACATTTTTTGAACCTAAATTTTATTGGATTTTCATGGTTTTGTGCCCAAAGACCAAATGGGTTTTATTTTCAAGGTTTTCAAGTCTTGGGGTTTTTACCTAGATTTGCATGCCACCTAGTTTTCTCGAGTTTTCTTGGCATGATGATGGTCATGGACTTGGATTATCTATAGAATGTCAATTAGACCATTGCTACACTTTTATGTTGCACTGGGGTGTGTGACACATCCATATTCCTGAGTTTGTTATCAGTTGAGAGTGATTTTTCTTGTATTCTCATTCAACCCTTTTTTATGATCTTTGTGATGATGGTGCACCACACATAAGCACATGTGCATGCATATTTCAGGTGAGTTGTGAGGCCCAATCTCCCATTTATATTTCAAAAAAAATTATTTTCATTTAGGGTTGGGTTAGGAGTATGCATGCCTACAAACACTTATTGTATGATAACCATGGGTATGTATGGTAAGTCAATGGAGGGGCTTCTCTCATAACTCGTGTGGTGTTCTCGAGGATGGGTACATGTAGAGGTTTATAATAAGTGATAACTTAATTAATTCATATAAAATTAAAGAAGATAAGAAATTTATGGACAACCTCCCAAGGGACCTGCTGAGGGGAATGATTAGTTATTCTTACAACACATAGCCTCCCGAGGGTGTACCGAGGGGAACATTTATTTCTTTTGTGTTTTAACTTAGGTAATTCTAAGTTACCAACTCTCCACCAGAGTCCCTACATAGTTGACCCATAGAGCATTTGACCAAGACCTATTGTACTTGCATTTCTCATGATCTTGGTTGCATTCCTCTTTACTATTTGGTGTGAGTGTTAGCCATGGACATTTTCTTTATGTGTGAGTGTGGTTGGATCAGTATCTCCATCAGCACAATGGGGGTGAACCTATGAGTTTCATGTGGTTGGGAGGCATAACTATCTTTACCATTGCTAGGGACTAGTGTACAAAGATGGTCTATTATTCTAGTGCAACCGGTGCATGATGTTTCACTTGGTATATTTTGGATTCTGGAGTATGCTTCCTTGTGATTTATGCTTTCATTGGAAAGCTTGGATATCATGTTTAGATGATGTTATTTTATTTGATGCATTCCTATAGTATGTTGTTTAGTATATGATTAGATAATTCAATTTACTTAGTTAGAATATCTATTGCTTTATTGGATTAACATGTTAGATTTATTGTTCTTATGATGTTATTACACTTTAGTAGTGATGCCCTCATAAGAGAGCTCTAACTATCTAGTTGGTAGTTTGGGATGTTATGCATGGGGGATGGCTAGGACCTTCGAGGTCTCATGATGCTATTATGGTTGGGAGGAATTGAGCATGAGTTTTGTTATGTTTGTTCATTGTGATGTTGATTTCAGTACATTTCCTTTACTGCTATGTTTTAGATGGTTAGATATAGTTTTCATCTTGTAGTTATTGTGTTGGAGTGTCTCATTCTCAATTTGTGGATCTGGTACTGCCCAATGTGGAGTTTACCCTTTCTTCTTGTGTTGTGTTTTTCCTTGCCTTCTATTGTGAATCCTCACACAAGATTGTACTCTTTTATGTGAGAGTTTGAAGTTTTGCTTGGGGTCTTGCAGTTCTTTGCATGACTCATTGTACTTCCTCACATGAACCTTAGCACCAGTGTAGTATATTTTGGCTATTGAACCAAGCATTTCCTCATGCAAAAGGTAGATCATCATGTGGCATGGTGCTCTTTCTCACATGGAAGGGAACTTCCTTATATGAGAATGTTAGTCATGTTTTCTCATGTGAAAACAAGAGGCATCTCTGTTGGTTTTTCAAAAATGTAATTTTGTGTTTTGAGTACCCTTTTGAGTTGCTTGTATTTACATGCTTTGACAAATCTGAGATTTGATGTTTTGTTGTCATCTTTGGATTTCATTTTCTATATTAGCATGTCAGTTTGGTAGTGGCATTTTGAGATTCATTGGATGTCGGGATTGTTCGTTAAGTCTTCCATTGTGATCACATTGATCCTTGTATGTTTATTTTCATGTGCATCTATACTTGTTTTAGAAAAAATATCTTGGCTTTTATTTATCCTTGTTGCAAGGATCTTCGAGTGGGGCATTACATATTCAATATAGGACAAAATCAATTTTTTTGGATAGGTGGTATATGGTATTTGACCTAGCACTAAGTAATAATTACAAGGTTCCTTTATAACTTTTGAGAAAGCTATAATTTGAGTTCATCCTTGGTGAGAAGCCAAATTACTTTAACATCTGCCAGTTGTAGTGTAGAGAGAGAGGCTCTAAGTAGGATAGACTTGTGGCTCATAGGGTGGTACAACCACAAGATAGGAAGCACAAAAGAAAATAAATTATGACTTGTTTTTTGGTTCCAACAATAATAAATGATTCTATGGATTTATAAACTCTTCATGTAGCCACATCATTGATTAATGTCATTATTTAGCATGGTACATAGTTATCCAGAGGACTAGATGGATCATTACATGCGGTACCTCCATCATCATTAGATGCTCCATTAGGGTTGTTCTATGTTGTGCCATCTCTATCATCATCACATGCACCATTAGGGTCATTCCTATCTTGTTGATATGTGATGATTGACCAAGAAAGTATTGTACATTTCTTATACTTCTTTGGGGTTCGAGCCATCACTATGGGAAAAATCAATTAACTTATCAAGGATTTTTGAGTTGACTCATCAATCATTTCCCAAGGTTGACTCATCAAGTATTTTTTAGGGTTAACATGTTAAGATAAAATAGTCTAGCCCTAATTTTGTAAGTGACAAAAAGATTATATAAAATGGCTTAGGGTTAGGGATTTTATTATGTATGATGCTTTAGTAGCTTCTTGTGGTGGTATTGAGTTGCAAGGGATTGCATAGTGTAATCAAGTTGTAATCACTAGATAATAAAAATAGTTGACTCTTTGTTTGGTGAATGTAGCCCAAGGATTGGGTGAATCTCGGTAAATCTTTGTGTCTTGTGTTCACTTCTATATGCTTTATTGTTTTCTAATATTGGTTATATTTGGATGTAATTTTTATTTCTATCTATCTAATCCTAACAAGTTGTATGAGAGCTTGGTCACATGGTTTGATCATCTCAATCTAAGGGGACATGGCTTAACCACCTCTTGTGTTCTCTATGTCGTGTTGTATTGAATATTAAAAATTCAACCTTTTGGCACAATGGAAAACATGATAGTTAACTAGTGGAATCAAAGTGAGGTTGTTTAAGTTATCCTTTGTAGGAAAGTCTCACAATTGACTAGTGATGCAGGAGCATCTTGGGCTTCCTTGTAATCCTTCTCATTTTTTCATTTCAGTATTTTAAACCAAGTTCCAACAATGTTAACCAATTTCCATTTTTAACTGAGTTCCAATATTAAGCAAGTTCTAGTGTTAACCGAGTTGTTCAGTATTGACCAAATGTTCCTTCATGCATCAAGTGAACTTGTTATTTTTGCTGATGCTTGGTTCCTTATTTGACCTAGTTTCTCTGTGATTGGTTCTTATTTCAAGTCAACTATGTATTTAATTTGGATCATGAATTTAATGATAGGATCTTGTCTTGGGATGAGTGAAGACCATTTTAAGATTGTCCTTTCTATTATGTAATGATCTAGAATCTTCTGTAGGCCATTTTGGAAAGTATAAGTAGAGGTAATTAGTTTAGGTTAGGGGAAGAACTTAGAGAGTTCATAGTAGATGTTTCTAGAATTGTGAATTTGAAGCTCGATCATGAATTTTGAAGTTGTATTTTGTATTCGGCCATAACCTAGAAGGACTTATAGTTGGAAATGTATGCCGATAATTTTATGAATCGATAAAAGTGTTTTGTTCTCTCTCTACTTGGTGTTGTTCTCTATGTGTTTTCTTCCATTGTGTTTACTCGGCAAGGTGTTTGGATGGTTAGGTGTGCCTTTGGCCCTAATTGTTCATTCCCTCCTTGCATCAAATAGGAGAAATGGAAGATGAGGATAAGCTAAAGGTTGATAAGTTTAATGGGAAGAACTTTTAGCTATGGAACATAAAAATGGAGAGCTATCTTTATCAAAAGGATTTATGTCAACCATTGGAAGGAAAATCCAAGAAATAAGCTAATATGACAGACAAGGACTATAATATTTTGGAGAGAAAGGCACTAGGAAGTATTTGTTTATTCTTGAAAAAATTAGTGGTATTTAATGTTACAAAAGCTAAGATAATTTAAGAGTTGATGGAAACCCTAGCAAAGTTGTATGAAAAGCCTTCTGCTTCAAAAATGATATATCTCATGAAGTGTTTATTTAATATGAAGATGGTAGAAGGTAGGTTTGTTTCTGACCATTAGAATGGTTAGTTATATTTTGTAAATATCAATTTTGATGAAGAAATTAGAGCTCTCTTGATTTTGTGTTCTTTGCCTAAATGGTGGAATGGCTTGGTAATGGTTGTAACTTTGTCACTAGTTCTAATACCCTAAAATTTGATGATTTTAGTGGTGTTATTTTGAGTGAGAAAACTTGTAGGAAAAGATTAGGTGGATCTACATCCAAAAGTCTCTTGAACACAAAAAGTAGAGAAATAATAAATGAGAGAGTAAAAAATTCTATAAATTGTGGGAAACCAAGAGAAAAATCAAAGGGAAAGAGGTCTCAATCTAGATGACCAAGACATTTCAGGTACTATGGGAAATCAAGCCATAAGAAGAAATATTTCTGGTCTCAAAAGAATAATGAAGGAAAAAAACAAGAAGGAAACAAGGAGGAAAATATGGTATGTAATAAATCTGAAGAGGATGCCTTGCTTCTTTCATTAGAAATATAACAATGTCTTTTGTGCAACACACGAAAACAACTATCTTATGATTTTCTTTAAAAATTTAGGAAATTTTTTTTTTCGCATGTGCATGGTTTGACCCACCTATTTTTATCCATTTAAAAAACCTTTAGTAGTTTACAATGTATATTTAGAGTACTAAAATCTTTCTTTTGTACACATCTTTTCATTTTGAGTGGATGACCCTCAAATGTCTTGTCCAAGTTCAGGCTTCTTTGATTTCATAAAAAAGTGTCCACATATATCCCCTTTTTGTCTACCATCTTGGTGCACTTACCCTTAATACTTGATCTTATAGAATGCACTTGGCACATTAAACTTATTATTTACTTGAAATCTTATTTTCTAAATGTAATACATTAAAATATTGATAGCTTATAAAATTAAAACTTATAATTATGAAGCAAATTGACCTAACATGTCATTGGTATCTTGATTTAAGTTCAAAATTAGCTTCATAAATATTTAAATGATATAGATTAAAAAGTAACTAAAATACAATTAAAATGGAAATAACTATCTAGTTACATGTTTTTTTATCATTAAATCACTGGGAGGGTCAACAACCTTCTATTGATTTAAAGTAATGATTGTACAATTTGATGTAATTATATTGGAAAAGACCCAAATACCCAGATACAACCATGCTACCCACATGCCATTATCAGTGTAATAATAATTACAAAATAGAGTGTATGATGCCATACCTCAATAGACCATACAATATTAATGTTTGATAACCAAAGGAAAACAATTAGACACCCTGAGCACCTACACACCTAAAGGAAAATAGGAATTCCCTAATGTAGATCAAAGAAGAAAAAACATGACAAAATCTAGACCATGCCCACATCAAATGCTTCGAGGATAAACCACATGTCCTTAGTTTGACAAAAAACTCTAGATTAATTATTGTACATAGTTATACCTCTTAGTCCTCACTTGAGTGAACTAGAGAAATCAACAAGTAGCCTAGTCACATTGCCTCCCTAGAAATGAGTAAATTGTTGTCTAGGATTTACTTCAAATGCCTTGTCTATGGCCATGTGATCAATCGTTCCCTAGCTTAACAAAAGAGAATTAAAAATATATCTTGACATCATCTTTCTTTTGATGTTGATTTGCATTTTTCATGTCCTCTATGTTGGCAATATGACCAATTAGCCAAACTAGGTGAGATATGTGGTTGTCATTTATGGCAACATATGTTTTGCAGTTTAATTATGATTATTTGTGAAGGAAAATTGTCTAAGTATTAGACAATGTTACAATAGCATGGTGAGATTTATTGATAGAAAAATATTCCCTTGGAATGTTCTCTTACACAATTAACCATAGATGCATGACATCACTTTGATGATGCATACCAACGTGCATATCCGTATGAGAAACCAACTTGAAGTTATGAAGGAAATACTTATGTAGTTACTTTATAGTGCAAAACATAGCATGCCAGCAAATTTAGTTGTACAACTTACATAATTATTTTGATTACTAAATCTTGATGAGCTGACTCTAAGGATGATATGTGAACCAACTAAGGAAGAATTAATTAATATGATTGATATAAGTAAAGAACTTCAATTGAAAAGTTAGTATGTGATGTGATACTATGACATGTGATGCGAAGTAATGTTATGATAATGCGAGATATGATGCAAATTGATATATGTGTAGTCACTCTTTCTACGAAGAACTGACAATCAAAAGAATTGAGAAGTACAACAAGTGATCTAGTATTGTATGTATATCTATTCTCTTGAAGAACTTATTGTATAGTTGCATGTTAGGGTAGTGGGCTCTTCTTGCACACATTTGTATATGATCCACCAACTCCTAATAGGGTTGAGGCTTCTAACAAGGCCTAGTCTCCTAACAAGGACTTGAGACACTATAGATTCTTCATAGACTCCTAATAGGGTCAATATCCTTAACCAAATTCTTATATATAGTGAATGATCTCGTGGGTTTCATCCCCACCAGGGTTTTCCCTTGGCTAGGGTTTCCCTAGTTAACGAAATATGGTGTTATGAGCTCTCTTTGAGTATGGTTGTTTAAACTATTCAATATTATTTGGTTTACTTTCCTATGCATATATTAAAGTAATTAATAATATCTAGTTGTGGGCAAAAAAATTGAAAATACTGATTCACCACACCCCCCCCCCCCCCCTAGTATTATCTATTTCTAACAATTGGTATCAAAGCTTAGTTATTTAGAAGAGACTTAACAACCTAAATAAGATCCCTATAGATATGGAATAGTTGAAGAAGAATCTTGAAGAAGCTCTTGAAAAAATTGATTTCCTTACTGATGAAAGAGATGACCTAAAATACATATATAAAGATGCAAAAGCTTACATTGGTGAACTAAAGGACAAGATAGATGACCTAAAGCAAAAAGGACCTAGTGAGAAAACTAGTAATGATGATATTGAAGATCTAAAGAAAGAAAATGAGATCTTGAAACATGAGTTAAAAATAGTTGAACTCAAGCTAAGTCTTAAGAAAAATGGTGGAAAGGATGACTCTGAAATAAAAATTAAAAATGAAGATCTAAGATCCCAGTTAAGAAAAGTAACATTTGAGTTGGAATCTATCAAGTTGGAGCATGCAGAATTAGAGAAATGCAACACTATTTGAAAGATGAATTGGTGCAAACAAAACAACAACTTGAAAAATTATATACTAGTAGTGAAAAGATTGAAGAACAAATACCTGTATAGAAACCTAGTTATTACAAGATTGGACTTGGATTCTTCCTTGGACAATCTGCCAAGAAATCTATTGAGAGAAAAGGACCTAATACTCCTAAGGTCAAAAAGGATCTAAACATAAGCATAACATATGATACATCTAAAGACAAAGAGAATGTTACTCTGAGAAATCTAAAGAATTTGATCAAGATGAGGACAATAGAAGAAAGGAATCTCATGCCAAGTGTAATGAACTTGAACATACTAGAGATGATTGCAAAGGTAAGTCTTTTAAACCTATTTCAAAATTTTATTGTCATTATTTTCATGGATATGGACATCATGCAGTAAATTGTAAGAAACCTAAATTTGATAATGATAATGAAAATAGTAGAATTTTTAGGAACACTAAACATGCAGGCAACAACAAAAAATCTCACAGCAATGAAAGTGGAGAAAGAAGACAAATTTTTTGTTACAGATGTAACAATATTGGACACATAGCAAGGAATTGTAGAGCATATGACAACCAAAATAATGAACAAAGAAGGAATGTACCTGTATGTCAATTATGTAATAACTTTGGATACACTACAAAGTTTTGTAGAATGGATAGAAGAAACCTTAACATGAATCAGAACTACATGTTGCCCCACTTTTTGCCCTATAATCATTTTGCAAAAGTGGAAAATTTTGTGTCTTAGTTAAGCCTAGGTATGTTTGAGTCTAGTTTTAATTCCCCTAATTGAAAAGACTCTCCATCATATTTTTCATCTTTCCTTTCTCCCACATTTCATGGCTAGGTGGTTTTCCTTGATGTTGTGAGTTTATGGTGGCTTAGTACCTAATTCGATGGAGATTCTTGCAACATGAAAAATTTATTCAAAAATCTGGGCTTGTTCATGATTTATCAATTCTACAATGAAAGAAGGAAGCTTGCAAAAAATTGAGCATCGCCTTCTCCTCGATGGGTTTTCTACCCATGAAGGTGATTTTTTGCGAAGAGCAATAAATGATGTTTATTGGCCTATATAAGAAGATAATAAGCTATTTTATGGAAAATCCCTATTTTCATTACAATATTCTACATTGGGAAATATTCAAGATTCATCATAGCACTCAGAGTCATCTTAGGCAAAAAACTCAAAAATGACTTCTCCTTAGTGGGCTTTAACCCATGAAGTCCATTTTCTGCCAAAAGGCAATTGTAAAGGAAAGAAACAATAAGGTGGGCCCTCTTTTCAACTTTCATAGTCCTTTCAAGATTTTCCAAACCCAAAAGAAATATTAACTCATAGGATAAAGTTTAAAGGAAAGCCTAGGTGGAAAAATGGGAATCATCTTCTCCTCTGCGGGTTTTCAACCCTCGAGGACAATTTTTTGCATTCAAGAGGAAATAAAAACTTTAAGAAGATTGGGCCCATGAATTACACACAAAACATCTTAATATGATAATGAAAATAATTTAACCTTTGTAGGAAAGGTACTCTAAGAAAAATTCAATTAGGTGGACATTTCCTTACGGGGTACTCTATTCCTAATTCTTTGAAACTTAATGGGAAATGAAAAAGTAAGTATGAAAGAAATGAAAGTTACCATTGGGCCAATGAAAATAGTGAAAGGACAACAAAATATTTTTTAGAACTCTCCCATTTACTATTTCAATAGATTTATCCTTTAATTCATTCATGTGGTGCAAAAAGATCAACAGATGAATTGAGATTCCTATATAGATGGAAATATAATAGTTATTCAAACTACTGCTTTTTCTTGAACTATTATGTTGTTAAATTGCACAACCCCTTCAAATATTTAGTATTTGTGAATTCAATATCTTGTTCCTCATCTGAATTCAAAATTTCAATTTACTTCATTCTCAGATAGAATGGCAACTAGATTTGCGAGGTTTGATAGGCTAAATGGAATCAAGTCGACATTAAAGAATTTTATGGATACTTCACTTCATTTTTATGATATGCAAGATTTCCAAAGGAGGTTGAAGTCAGAACCAATTCATCCCATAACTAAGAAGCTTTGAGGAAGTGGACTAGTAGAGGTAGCTGGTTTCCTAGTGGTAGTCTAAGCTCTAGAATTGATTTATGAATACATAAATCACTATAATCCAAATACCAAACAGATTGTGTTACATGATCATATAGTATTAATCTCCATTGATAGGCAAACTATGGTGAATTGCCATCAGGTTCCAGAATGAGAGGAGTTTTTAGACTTGATAGTAGGAGGAGCAGTCTTTGAATTCTTTGTGAAGATGATGGTGTGGAGGAAGGAAATTATGGAATCCTAGTTTCAAAAGCCATAGAATGCCAAGAGTAAGGTCCCCAAAACTCTATTTGGTACTAACCTCAAACCTAAAATTGTAGACATTCTAGTTCTCCTGCAAAGACTAAAAGGTGAGGTAGAGGCTCTAAATTTTGTTGAACACTATTTCTTTCTAGTACAAGTTATTTGTTCATATATACAATATATTGATTGGGAGGTAAGTGAAAATATTTCTAGAACTCTCAGCGCCACAAAGTTCTACAACACTTTCTATATGTCTTCCTTGTTAATTTACATGCCAGCATCTCTATAGTTATGCCTAGGCCTTCCAAGAATAGAAAAATTTCTTGATGATGTGAAGTGTTATGAAGTTTTACCCATGTTTTCAATTGAAAATTTTTTATGCAAAGTATGTCAAAGTTAATGACACATTCACAATGAGAATTTGCAGGGAACTCCAAGGATGCTCAGAGAGGAGATTCAGTTTGGAGGTAATAGCGGCTATTAGTCAATTCAAAAGCTATTTTACCTAGTTCTCATCTTTCTCATATTTACATCTTGCAGCTTTTGATGGATTCCCCTTGAAGCTACCCAGGTATCCAAGCGACATGATCATGCTGATAGAGATCATGAGGCAGGCGATCCAAGTGAATGTGCTAAGCAAAAGCTTGAAGAAGGGATATGAGTTCCCTATGAAAGTAGGAGCTTACAGTTGCAAGTCCTACTCTGATGCAAAGAATATGTTCAAAGTGTTCAAGATGAAATACAAATCAGAGATGTATGAGGTCTTGAGACCTATGTTTGATTTGAATGGATATGCTAGGGAAGTGTTGTAGATTGGAAGTGTGATCAAACACATTACCATTGTTGAAGATTATTGGGTAAATTGTATGGATGAATTTGAAATTTGAGATTGTGCTTTTTCCAAGCTCATAGTGGAGCAAATAAAAACATATCATATCAATCTTGATGTTGAAGGATTGGAGGATGATGGTAAAAATATGTATAGTAATACATATTTGACTAAGTTAAGGAACACTCCTATCAGTTTAGAGGCATATGATAATGTTGAGGAAGATTTAGACATTACAATGGTCAGAATCATGAAAAGAACTAGGAAGTGGGTTGAATGGATAGCCAAAAGAAGTTGAAGTAAAGGAGCAGCCACTCAATCTTCTCCAATAGCTACAACTCCCTCTTCCTCCTAGGGTGCTACACCTAGCGTAACACCAACTATCACTCAAGGACTAGCTCAACCTTTGAGAGGAGGCGACCAACCTCCAGACAAGGGCATTCCCATAGCTAAGACTTGTCATGATGGATCCCTCCTAGTTGTTGGAATCCAAACTAGTGCTGAAGAGAAAAAGATAGAGGAGCCAAAGGATAGTGTTGTTACACCAGTTCCCTCTCCTTATGTTACACTAGTTCCCTCTCCTCATGTTACACCAATTCCCTCTCCACATGTTACACTAGTCTCCTCTCCTCATCATAGCCCAGTTCCACCAATAAGTGCTACACTTCTGCAACCAAGTGGCTCCCTAATATAGATAGTAGATTTGGGAGATGGAAAGAGCAGTAGTAGTGAATCTACTAAGTCTAATGAGGCAACAAAGAAAACCTTAGAGGTGGAGAAAGGCCAAAGCTCTTCCAAACTCATTTCTCAAGCCTCGAAGAATCCCTTCTCTTCAACTATGATGATAATCACTCTAGTTAAGAAGAAGATGTTTAGCATAGAATCACTTGGAACAACCTCTAAAGTGATAGGCACTAATTCCTAGTTAGAAGATACTTTGGAGACAAAGAGAAAAAGGAAAGAGGAAAGTGCACTCGCCAAGGATACCATATCCTTTGTAGTTCATTCTAGGTCTGCATTAACTGAGGTAAAGAAGCATAAAAATTTGTCTATACTCGGGAAAGATCCAGAAATAGGGCACCTAATAATGGAGATAGCCAAGCCAAACAAAGAAGGGAGAATTGAAGATATGACTATTGATGATTTTACCCTACACTTGGTGGACCTTGGAGAAGCTAGACATGACACCAAGGTTGGCTTGTGGAAGTCAACCAATGAAGTAATTGAGGGACAATTGGAAAACATAAAGTTGTCAAAAGCTAGGATGAAGGTTGAGATAGAAGAGTTGAATAGATTCATCAGACAATTGGTCACTCCATTGGCAACTATCTCTAGAGTATTAGTAATAAGAAATCCCACTACTATCAAATTTTAAGCCCTTACCTTTCAACTTCAGGAAGATAGGCACTTTGGCCAAATTGGTAAAGACTGGATTGGGAAGCTCAAATTAGAGGGAGTCACTATTATAGAACAAATTGGGAATGTTATCTTAAGATTAGAAATAGAGAAGGATAAAATCTTAGCAAATAGCAATACTTTGGCTAGAGAAAGAACCAAGTGTGAGGATTGTATCTCTCTTCTAAAGATGATCATCGAGATGAAGGAAAAGGAAGCTGTTGAAGCCAAAATCTTGCTAAAGGGAGATGGACCTCTATTTGAATATCTTCAGAGCATGTAGTTCAAGTTAGAAATGATCCTACTAGTAGAAAAAGGACTTAAGGAAATAGAGGATAAAGTGAAGAAGACCCAAGATAGAGGATTTGAACTTTTGAGGGGGCTACATATAGATTCATAAACTAGGGGCTAGGGGAAAGCACTCGTTGAGATAAACATCATGAAAGAGAATTTCTCCAAATTCTTAGATAATTTAACTGATGTGTCATCCAGTAATCAAAATAGAGTTGTAAAACTCTAGAAACTTAGTGGATGCATATACATGTCCACAAAGGAATTGCCAAATCAATTGAATGTTGTGAAGGAGTTGGCCAAGTTGCATTCTAAGTGGCTCTTGAGATACACCAATATACACATGCCTAAGCATGAAGAGCTAATCTCAATCATAGTTGCTACTAAGGCCTATAGAAAAAAAGAAGAAAAGGGGAAGAAGACAAAGTAATTCACATTCTACCCCCTTTTCACTTTCTTATGTAATTATTGCAATACGACAAACTAGTTTCTTTTCATTTGTCATTCTTTGAGGAGATGAACCAATTGAACTTCTTTTGTAATGGTCATCTCAAAATCCTAAATGTATGAAATTGAAAGATTAATAAAAGGTTGGAAAATTTTTGGTGTGAAGTACTTGATGTTGCAGAGTCAATTGAATGGTATTTTGTATCAACTATTTTCTGTTCCATTTCTGTTAGTTGTAGTTATATGAATTCTCTTTTGTCTAGATTGAAGCAATGATAGAACAGAGTTTCGTTCGCCTGTTTCAAGGCATCAAACATATGTGATAAGTAGTGTCATTGCATGTTCAAAGGGGAACCCCTTAAATTCTTTTCCTTTTTAGTTAATTTTTGGTTCTCTATAATTTAGATTCTAGTTAATTCAATTTAGTATTAGTTATTATGCTCTGTGAGCTCATAAGATGTGTGGGTTCATAAACTTAATAATTTCTTCAGAAGGTTTTTTTTGCCTAAGTTAGGTCCTGTTTAGGTCTGGCTTGGTTTTACCTCTTCTATTCTTGGGTCAAGAATACACCCCATATTAGTTTAGAAATAAAACATAATTCATTGCAAATCTACCATAGGGAGCTATACTTATCAATTTAAAGAAAAGCCAGTCTATCCATAAGTGTCTTTTCAATTGTTTGTAATCAGATATTGTTTATAATTTGGGCATTCAAGAGTCATAATCAATGAAGAACAATTTTTTTTACCAAAATTTTTTTGGCAACTCTACTAGGGATACAAATAGTCACTTGATTAAGAAGCCTCTATCATGAGGAAAAATGGTACTACTTCATTAGAACATTTTTCCTGTGCTCCAACCTAACCTTGGTTTTTAAGATGACCAAGAAGACATAATTTCATCCCTTAATACATTTTTTTGGAGACATAGGAGGAATACTAAACATTACAAGAATGCTAGCCAAGTATTGGAAGAGGAAGAGAGAAGAACTGAAGCTTTAGAAAGAGTCGTTCAAAGGAGGGACATTCGATGACTAGAAAGACAATTGAGATGAGAAGCTCAAAGACAAAACTAACCTAGCACCCTGGAACAAACAAGGTTCATTAGAAGTACCAAGGAATAGGGTGGGCAAGACCCTATTTTTTATAAACTTATAGAGCTTGGTTTTCCCATCCTAAACATTCCAAAATAGAAAGGTGAAAATAAAAGCTGAAGTGTTAGGATAAACCACAGACAGAAATAAAAACTACATGAAAATATAACCAATAATAGAAAATAATAGAACACACAGAAATGAACACAAGGCAGCAAGATTTAACGTGGTTCACCCAATCCCTGGGCTACGTCCACCAAACAGCAAGTCCGATCTTATTACAATCCAGTGATTACAACCTGATTACAATTCGTAATCCCTTACAGCTCAATACCTCTGTAAGAACCAATTTCGTATCACCACATATGAAAAATACCAAACCCTAAGCCCCTTTTATACAAGTATTAAACCACTTTAGGGTTATAACATGTCGGCCATATGTTGGCCATAATATGTCGACTACCATGTCAGCTACTTCCCAAAAAATTTTTTTTAGGGGCGATGCCCCGAACCCCACTATTTATGAAGTATGTACAGTACTTTCCTGATCAGTCACCACAATCTAACAATCTCCCACTTGGGGACTAATCAGGCTCCACACTAAACAACAATCTCCCACTTGGAGGCTGATCCTGTAGCAATACAACTACCGCATGGGGCTCCCACTGGATCAAACCACCCTAGACTCTGCTGTTCTTTTATTCACATTTAGTCTAAAAGACCAACTTCAGCTAAAGAGGAGTTCAACTTCTCCCTTGTTACAACCTTTGTCAACATATCTACTGGATTTTCATTAGTATGGATCTTCTCCAGCTTTAACTGTCCATCCTCCAAAACTGACCGAATGAAATGGTACCGCAACTGTATGTGTTTGGTCTTAGAATGCAAAGCTGAATTCTTAGCAAGATGAATGGCACCTTGACTATCTGTGAACAAATAATTATCCTTCTGAGGATGTCCCAATTCTTCCAAGAAGAACTGAAGCCATATCATCTCTTTGGCTACCTCTGTAGCAGCAACATACTCTGCCTCTATAGTGGAGAGAGCATTAATCTTCTGTAGCCTAGAAACCCAGCTTACGGCTGCCCCACCAACAGCAAAGACATAACCTGTAGTACTCCGCCTGGTATCAATATCCCCAGCCAAATCTGAGTCAACATAGCCCTATAAATCAGTAGTAGAGCCCCCAAAGTGTAAACACTTATTGGATGTTCCTCTCAAATATCTGAGAACCCACTTGACAGCATTCCAATGCTCAAATCCTGGATGACTCATATACCTGCTAATGACTCCCATTGCATGTGCAATATCTGGCCTAGTGCATACCATAGCATACATCAAAATTCCTACAGCTGAAGCATAGGGTACCTTGGAAATCTTATCCTCCTCTTCCTGTGTCTTGGGACACATCTCCTTAGTCAATGTCAAATGACCAAGTAAAGGTGTGCTGACAGCTTTAGCATTCTCCATAGAGAAACGTTGCAACACCTTCTCAACATAATCAGCTTGAGATAGCGTCAATGTTCTGTTCTTCCTATCTCTGCAAATCTGCATACCAAGGATTTGTTTTGCTGCCCCCAAATCCTTCATAGCAAATGCATGTGCTAATTGGCATTTCAGCCCCTTAATATGATCCATGTTAGACCCAACTATAAGCATATCATAACCATATAAACATAAAATAATGTAGCTATCATCATCCAACCTCTTAAAATAAACACAGTAATCTGAATGACACCTATTATATCCATGCTCATGCATAAAAATGTCAAATTTTAGATACCATTGTCGAGGTGCTTGCTTCAAGCCATATAAACTTTTGTTCAATTTGCACACTAAGTTCTCCTTACCTTTGACCTCAAAACCCTGTGGCTGAGCCATATATATTTTTGCATCAAAATCACCATGAAGAAAGGCTGTTTTAACATCCATCTGCTCTAAATGCAAATCTTCAGTAGCCACAAGACTTAAAATAGTACGAATAGAAGTCATTTTAACAATAGGAGAAAAATATCTCATCAAAATCAATTCCCTTTTTCTGTGCAAATCCTTTTACAACTAACCTGACCTTAAATATTTTCTTACCTCCTTCCTCTTCTTTCAACCTGTAAACCCATTTATTTTGTAAAGCCTTTTTACCTGCAGGCAACTTGCACAAATCCCATGTCTTATTTTTTAGCAAAGAGTCCATTTCATCTTTCATTGCAGACTCCCACTGAATCTTAGTATCCACCTGCACAACTTCATCATAACTTTCAGGTTCACCAGCATCAGTAAGTAAAATAAAATACAAAGAGGGAGAAAACCTTTGTGGAGGTCTAATTGGCCTTGTTGACCATCTAACATTCACTGGTGTGGGTGGTATTTGTTGTTGCAGTTGTTGCACATCATGAGGAATGGCTGGAACATCAGCTTTTGGAGTATCATCCAGCACTACATAATCATCTTCTTTCTTCTCATGTTGCTGCAACAGATCTTTGTACAACACTTTTTCATTGAATATGACATCCTGACTTCTTATAATTTTATGATTTTCAAAATCCAAAAGCCTATAGCCAAATTCATTAATGCCATATCCAACAAAGACACATTTCTTTGATTTAGCTTCTAGCTTGGTTCTATTTTCAGAGTCTATATGAGCAAAAGCTTCACAACTGAAGGTCTTGAGAAAAGAATAACTCACCTTCTTACCAGTCCATGCTTCCTCTAGAATACCACAGCCCAAAGGAGTAGAGGGACCTCTATTAATCAAATATACTGCAGTATTGACAGCCTCCGCCCACATGTGTAAGGGCAACCCAGCATGCAACCTCATGCTCCTTGCGTGCTCCATTATAGTCCTGTTCATGCGTTCAGCCACTCCATTTTCCTGTGGAGTCCTTGGAACAGTTTTTTGTCTACGAATACCACTAGTGGAGCAATAATCTTCAAATTCATGACTGCAATACTCACCACCATTATCAGATCTGAGACATTTTAATTTCTTACCAGTCTCATTTTCAACCAAGCATTTCCATTTCTTAAAAGTTTGAAATACATCAGATTTCTATCTAAGGAAATAAACCCATACTTTTCTAGTTGTGTCATCAATAAATGTAACATAATAATGAGAGCCACCAAGGGAAGATACTTGAGCCGGTCCCCATACATCTGTATGCACAAGCTCTAATTTCTCCTTTTTGTTTTCCTTCTCTGTCTTTACAAAACTCACTCTCTTTTGTTTTCCATACACACAACTTTCACAGAAATCCATATTCACACATTTTAGACCTGGTAAAACTTTCCTTGAATGAAGTACTTTCATACCTTTCTTACTCATGTGCCCAAGTCTATTGTGCCACAGCGCTGTATCAGAATCTACAACAACTATTTGTTCTCCCTGCTCAACTGCAGTAATTGTTCCTGAATATTCATTTTTCTCTGAAACAATCAAAGTAGAAGGAACAATATGACCTGTACAAAGATATAAGGTGCCTACTTTCACACCTTTTGCTACTACAAGGGAACCTTTTGAAACCTTCCAATTTTTATCATTAAAAGTAACTACACAACCCTCATCACCGAGTTGCCCTGCTGAAATTAAATTTCTACTTAGTTTTGGAACATGTCTTACCTCATGTAGTAGCCAATGATTCCCATTCTGCAACTTAATCTTAATTTTTCCCTTTCTAACAATCTGACAGGGTTCATTATCCCCCAAATAAACAAGCCCAAAATCCCCTTGGACATAATCAATGAAATAACCTCTATGAGGTGTAGCATGAAAAGAAGCACCAGAATCTAAAACCCATGAATTATCAACACTCTCTAAAGACAAAAGCAAAGCATCCTCTTCGGATTTGTTACTTACCACATTTTCCTCTTTGTCTCCATCTGATTTATCTCCTTCATTTTTCTTTCGAGTCCAGCAATCTTTCTTTTTGTGCCCTGGTTTCCCACAGTACCAGCAATCATTTGGTCCTCTCGATTGAGACCTCCTCCCCTTTGACTTTCCTCTTGATTTCCCACGATTTCCAGAGTTACTTCCTCTTTCAGTCGTTCTGCCCCTGCTTTGTGCATTTAAAGCACTTCCTGATGTAGATCCACCTGAGGATTTTCTACGAGTTTCCTCACTTAAAATAATACCGATCACATCATCATATTTTAGGGTACTAGATCCAGGAACATAATTACTCACCACCATTACCAAGCCATTTCGGGTTTCAGGCAAAGAACACAAAATCAAGAGAACCCTAATTTCTTCATCAAAATTGATACCCACAGAAGATAATTGACTAGTAATAGTATTAAACTCATTTAAATGATCTGCAATAGATCCACCTTCTGCCATTTTCATATTAAATAAACGCTTCATGAGAAATACCTTATTTGAAGTGGAGGGCTTTTCATACAGTGTCGCTAGGGTTTTCATCAAATCTTCTATCGTCTTTGCTTTTGTAATATTAAATGCCACCGATGGTGCCAAGCATAACTGAATGCTTCTAAGTGCCTTTCTGTCCAAAAGATCCCATTCAGCCTCTGACATAGTTCCCTGATTCTTGGCTTTTCCTTCCAACGGATTCCATAAATCCTTCTGATATAAATAGTCTTCCATTTGCACCTTCCATAACTGGAAGTTCTCCCCATTAAACCTGTCAACCCTCAACTTACCCTCATCTGCCATCGCTCCCACTCAACTGTGAGACTCCCACTTAACTGTGAGACTTTCTTGCAGAGGATAACTGAAAGACAACCTTGCTCTGATACCACTTGTTAGGATAAACCACAGACATAAATAAAAACTACATGCAAATATAACCAATAACAAAAAATAATAGAACACACAGAAATGAACACAAGGCACCAATATTTAATGTGGTTCACCCAATCCCTGGGCTACATCCACTAGACAGCAAGTTCGATCTTATTACAATCCAGTGATTACAACTTGATTACAATCCATAATCCCTTATAGCTCAATACAGCTGCAAGGACCAATTTCGTATCACCACATATGAAAAATACCCAACCCTAAGCCCTTTTTATACAAGTATTAAACCGCTTTAGGGTTATAACATGTCGGCCATATGTCGGCCATAATATGTACAGTACTTTCCTGATTAGTCACCACAATCTAACATGAAGTATACCACCTTCCCTTGTTAGGAATCAAAGTGCTTCACATACTATGTGCCAGGTATTGGCCCTACATGAAATCACTGCTCCTCTAGTTGTCAATTTCCCACCATACCTTGCTAGAACAATTATGGCTACTCCATGGGTTGCATCAATAGAACCATTAGCACTAACAGCTTATCATCCACTCCCAATTGGTTCGAGGAAGAATTTCCCTAAATTTTTAGGTGAAGGGAAGGTTACCACAGATGAACACATTAAGACCTTCTTTGCAGCTACCCACATCTTAGGAGTTGGACATGAGGATGTTGTTGTAAGATTATTTGTGGAAACCTTGACAAAAAGTGTAGTAGATTGGTTCTATCATCTAGATGATGGCTCAATCACTAATTGGGATATAATGAGAATGACCTTTGAGACAAGATTTTAGAATACAGAAGATGAATATGTCTTATTAACACAATTGAAATCTATTAAAAAGTAACCTACCAGGAGTATGAGGGATTTTATTGCTAAGTTCAATCAGATTATTAGTAGAATTCCAATTGCTGACAGACCCATAGCTAGTAATCTGAAAACCTTCTTCATAAGTACGATGCCCCTAGATATCAATTATGACTTGAGAAGGGCACATCCCAAAGATTTAGCAGACACACATAAGAAAGAAATTGAATTTGAAGATGACTTGATTTATGCAGGAAAATGGAAGCACGAACTTCAAACTACATGAAGTTTTAGTAACACCAAATCATTTGATGAAATGATTTAGAAATTGTCAAACAAATTGGTAGCAGTAAAAAGGCAATTACTTGGATTCAATAATTCCTACCAGCAAAATTATCAAAATTTTCCAGAAGGAACAATGATGGAAAATTTCCATAGCTCATGGGCTCACAACCTAGGTTGCAAATTGAAGTAGCACCAAAGAAAGGAAATATGTGTGTCTTTCATTTTACAATAGATCATGATAGTGAGAGCTATCCAAAAATTTCTCGTATGATGTAGTTATTATCCAACAATGAGCTAAACACTGCAATTGCTTGTTTAGAATAAGATTTGTACTCAAATGAAAACTTTGTAAATTTATTTCTAGAATATGAGTCAGATTTTGAACCAAAGGGTGAATGCTATGCAATGATTGATGGAACTTCATACATAGTATTGACTTGAGGTCAAAGGAAAAAGAATCAATCCTCCAATCATGCTTACAAGAATGATCCTAGTCCTTCAGCAAGTAATGTTCATGTTTATCAAGGAGTATCCACATCTTAGATAGGTAAGAAAAAAATGCCCTTTGATTTCATTCAATTCTATGAAGAATCAAAAATCCAAATTTCCCCCATAGATTATTTGAAGTTTTATCCTTTTGAGTTGAAAAGGTTGGTAGATCATTGTAAAGGAAATGCTATAGATTCAAATCACAAGGTGAATGTTGAAGAAGGGGATGAAACGTTGACATCTAACTTGTTTAATTAAGAGGATTCTACTATTCTAGAAACCTCTCATGGGAAAAAACTTGACCTATTCTATATTTCACTATATATAAATGGATGTAAATTAAGCAATTGCATAATAGATTTAGGTGTGTCAGAGAACATTATGCCTTATTCTATAGCTAAGTCCCTAGGTCTCAACCTCACCAAGATAAATGGAAGATGTTATTATGCTAAATAGGTTCCTTTGCTTAGACAGATTGAAGATTCTCAAGTAGCCCTAGCTTCTCATCTAGAAAAGAAACTCTTATTAACCATTCTAGTGGTAGATATTCTAGCAAGCTATGGGCTTCTCTTAAGTAGGAGTTTTTGTCGAGATCTAGGAGGAGAAATAAAACTAGGTTGGTCTCAAGTAGTCATATCCATAGGGAATAAGAAAGTTAAATAAGAACCTAAAGAAAAGGAAAAATTTACTGTCTTAAAATCAGATGACCCTAAAGCTCAGATCCTTTACC
This sequence comes from Cupressus sempervirens, assembly GCA_028749045.1. NCBI lineage: Eukaryota > Viridiplantae > Streptophyta > Pinopsida > Cupressales > Cupressaceae > Cupressus > Cupressus sempervirens. The sequence goes on from CM053784.1 coordinate 366,222,505, forward strand.
AAGAGCTGGAGTTTGGAAATTACATGTTATTTACTAAAAATATTCTAAATGAGCAAGAAATTGAAGGTTAAAAAATGAAAGCCTTAAGTGAAGAAAAAGAGTCATCATCAGTATAGACAATGGATTTTTATGGAAGTTGTTCCTCATCAAGATCTGGTGTAGGTGTAGTGTTAATACCCCTTGAAGGAGAACCTAAACCCATGGCTTTCAAACTAGAGTTTGAGAACACAAATAACACTATAGAGTACAAAGCCTTGCTTCTAGGGATAGTGGTTGTGAAAGAAAGAGGAATAAAGATCCTGAAAACTCGAGGTGATGTAGAGCTCATTGTAAGACAGATTAAAGGGCAATACTCCATGAAGAATCACAAGTTAAAGAATTATAGAAATAGAGTTTGGGATGAAATCGAAGGCCTAGATGCTTTTTCTATTGAAGCATTACCAAGGGTGATGAAAACCAAAGTTGATTCATTAGCGGTTTCTGCTTCTCTACTATTACCTCATCCAAAATTCAAGGATAAGAAATACCAAACTTAAATTGTGTGTCGACCCTCTACTTTAGATAATATAGAATCCTAGCAAGTCTTTGAAGATGACAAGAGCTTGTAGCTATTCCTAGAAAATGAAAAATATAGTTCTGAACATGAATTCAATGATGATAATTAGGAAAACTCTGATGTTGAGAGGAAACAAAATCAAAATGATGAAGTTCAACTACAAGGTAATATCATTCCCCCATACTTTGTGTCTTTGGAAAAATTGTTTAATAGACATGATGCCTATATTAAGCAAAAGAGGGTAGAAAAGAGACCTACCATTGGTGAGTATGAAGGGGTTTATATTGAAGATACTCATGATCCCAAAATGATTAATATTGGGAAATGTTATTCACCTGAAGAGAAAGAAGCTACAAAATGACTCTTCATAGAATATCAAGATGTTTTCACCTAGAATTATGAAGATTTGAAAAGCTATCAAGGTGGGAATATAAAACATTAGATTCCCCTCAAGCCTGATGCAATCCCTTTTTGTTATAAATAAAGGAATTATAATCCTAAGGTGGCAAAAACCATATTTTGGGAAGTAGATAAAATGTTAAAAGCAAGAATCATCTACCCCATCCATCACTCCACCTAGGTAGCTAATATAGTACCAGTTAGAAAGAAGAATGGAGAAATAAGGATTTGTATTGATTTTTGTAATTTGAACTAGGCATCTTTGAAGGAAAATTTCACTCTTTCCAATATGGATTACTTACTATAAATAGTGGTTGGATATGAAATGATGTCCATGCTTGACGAGTTCTCAAGTTACAATCAAGTTGAAGTGGAAGAGAAAGACTAGCATAAGACAACATTCACCACTCCTTGGGATATGTTTGCATATCACAAAATGCCCTTTGGGCTCATCAATGTTGGCACCACATTTCAAAGGTGTATGAGTAAAGTGTTTGTTGATCTAAAGGATTAGATTATAGTTATATACCTGGATGATCTCATTGTGTTTTCAAAAAAAAGAAAAGATCACATAGAATATTTAAGGAAAGTATTGCAAAGGTGTCGAGAACATGGAATCTCACTTAATCCCAAAAAATCAATTTTCTATGTGACAGAGGGTAAGCTCCTTGGCCATATAGTTTCTTAAGAGGGCATTAGAATTGATCCTAAACAAGTTGAAGCCATTCGCAGATTGAGCTTGCCATCATATTTTTATAGGAGTTAAATCATTCTTTTGGTAGGTGAATTTCCTCAGAAGGTTTGTACCAAATTTTGCAGAAACCACAAAGTATATTCTAGACATGATGAAGGGAAATTCAAATTTCAAATGGAATGAGGTGGGAAAATAGACCTTTTAGAATATAAAAATTGCTATTGCTAATGCTCCAGTATTATGCCATCTAAATTATTAGCAAGATTTCATCATCTACTGTTATGCTTCTAAACACACTTTATTGACAATAATTATGCGAGAAAATAATGAAGGGATACAAGCCCCAATAGCTTTCATGAGCATACCCCTAAAAAATTATGAATTGAAATATTCACAAATTGAGAAACATGCTTTTGCAGTGGTCAAAGCACTTAACAATTTTTGATTTTACATCTTGCATTCACATTCTATAGTTTATGTTCTGGATGCAACAGTAAAAAGTGTTTTAACACAACATGATGTAGGGTGTAATGTCAGAGGAACATGGATAGCAAAGACACAAGAGTATGATATAGAAGTTAAACCCACCATACTAGTAAGGGGTAATGCCTTGTGCAAGGTGATTGAAAAAAATAAAATCACTAAAGAATCAAAAGAATTGGGAGAAAAACAACTAGTTTTGGCTGTAAGTCTTCATGATCTGTGGTTTGAGAACATTACTTATCTGCTAACATATGGAGAATGTCTAGAAGGCCTAACTACAATAAAAAGGAGGGATCTTAAATTGAAAGTAGGTAAGTATGTAATCTAGGATAGAAAATTGTTTTAAAAAGCCATAGATGGTACTTTCATTAGATGTGTGGACAAACAACAATAGGAAAAGCTGTTGAAAACATTTCATGTTGAAGCCTGTGGAGGAAATTTTTCATCCTTATTCATGACTTTAAAAATATTAAGACAATGCTATTACTAGCTTCGAACCTTTCCTGGGTGACAAAATGCAAACAATGTAAGATGTTCATTGGGCGTCCTCAATTAGCTACTCTTTCGTTAAGACCTTTCATCATTGAGGACCTTTTCAACAAAGGGATCTTGATTTCATTGGTTTTATTAACCCAACATCCAATGCTCATCACCAGTATGTGATAACTATGACTAATTACTTCACTAAGTGGGTGGAAGCCAAAGCAACTAACAAAACTAACATATTGGTTAGGTTTGGTGTTCCCATCAAATTAGTGATGGACAATGCAACTTATTTCTCTTCAATTGAGATTACGAATTTGGGCATAGAATCATAGTCTGTCATTCATCTGATTACTTCCAACAAGGAAATGGTCAAGCCGAATCTAGTAGCAAGAATTTGATAAATGTTGTGGAGCAGTTTGGGACTGTTGTGGTGGGACAAATGGGACTTGGGTGCCAATAGTGGAAGATGAGGTAGGAGCAAATTGGGGTACTCCCTAAGTTGAAATTATGGGACCACTAACTGGTGCAAGATTTGTAGGTGGGATAGACAAATTGGGTCATGAAGCCAATGCAGAATTAGACTTTATGAATTGGATTTTCCTTCTAGTTTCTGTAGCTTGAGCTTCATTCTCAACCTTCTCAAGTTCTTTTGTAAGATCTTCCCTCTCTTTTGGAGCCTTCTCAAGATCTAGATCTAATTTTGACATGGAGGGTTGTATAGGTTTGCTTGGTATAGCTTGAGGCTCATTTATTTGGATTCCTATAGCCTTGCCTTTCCCTTTATCTGGAGCTTTTGCAGTGGGCTCTACAGGATCCACTTGAACAGGTTTATAGGCTTGGACTTGAGCAATAACTGGTTCTTGCCTTTGATTTAGGTGTTTCTCTTGTTCTTGAACTTTAGCTCTTAGATTATCAACATCTCCAAAAAAATCCTTATGGAGAGTTGTGGTATTCTCTTCTAACTTTTTATTTTGCTCTTTCAAAGTAGCCATCCTTCTTAGTAGAGAATCTCTTTCTATTATGGCATCCAAGGTGGCTTGCTCCTTCTCTTTTTCAAGACGAATGGTTTAGCTTCTTCCTCAGCAATCCATTTCTTCAAAAGTTCTATTTCAGAGTGCACTTCTATAGGATCTGCAAAAGTTGCCTCAAAATCAGCAGGGTCATCCAGATCTATAAGGTTTGGTTCTACATATGGGGCTACTCTGGGATTAAAAGGATTATCAGATGAACTCCTAAATCCTAGCCTATAATTCATATCTACTACAGGATCTAGTCTTAATGAAGCAATTCCCATAGTAGACACATCTTTGTCTTGAAAAACTCTCTCATCTGGTAATGAGGTACTAAAAATGCCTCCTAAGAGTCTTGTAGTTTTGGATTCAGAGCTAAGCGAAGAAGACTCTCTTCCTATTACTGGTTGATAATGGGAATTGATGGATGCATTACCTCTAGGTTTCCAAGTGGGATTTGGATCTATCTTTTTCTTATTTTGGTTCTTCCTACCACCTTGGGGTAGATTAGTATACATTGATACATTGGGATTGGCTCTCATGTAAGCTCTTTTGTTTTTTTCTCTTGTCAACCATATTCACCTTTTTGTTACAATAAGCACTAGCTTCAAAACCTTGACTGAGTCGCCACCCTATTTTGGGAAAATATATAATGACACTTTTGCTGACTGAAGGAAAACAATACACAAGTAGAGACAAAAATATATGGCACAAAAAGACCAATCAGTGATGTCATAAGATTGCAACTCTTGCTTGTTAGATAAGACACTTGGATAGGCTAGGTACGTCAGTGTGTAGCAATGGTACTTGGGCTCTATCTTCTTTAAAATTCTCAAGGTTTGACACTAAAAGATTCCCTTATAACCATGGGAAAAACATAGATCACATGACACAAACGTACACAATAGGACCAAAGAAACTGCAGTACTTTTCACAGATGTGTTGGACAACTCCCCAGTAGAGTCACCATTTTGTTGGTGTTTTAAAATGTACTAAAACCACTAAGTGACAAAATGCTTAATACTAGAATGACAGTACATACACAATCTAAAGACTAGCCTATTCTTATTAACAATTGCATATGTAAGGTATTTGGACCCAACTTCAAATAAAACCACAGATGTTTTTCTACTCTTTTGGTTCTGCAAAACCAGGGTGGGTATACCCAGGGATGATTCAAAATTGGAACAACTGTATGAGGATTATTCTTAGTTTCATTCTGATTCTCATTTCAAGATCCTCAAACATATACATAATTCTTACTAACTTGGTAAACACATCCCATAAAATAGATATGGCAAAGAATTCTTCTATAGATCTGCATATGTTTTTAACAATAATGGCTAATTGAAGCTAAAACATTCCATGCAGACAAGTGCTGGCCAAGTTTGAAGATCTATAGGAAATAAAAGTAAAGTTTGATTTAATGCAGCATTTTGATAACCATTTATGATATATCTCTCCTTCAGTTGAATCAATCTGATCAATGCCTAATCCATTGGGGTTCAGAGTCTATAGCAAGTTCTCAGATCTAGTTTGTTGCTTTACAACAAATTCTATCAGTAATTCTTATCAGAATTCATCATTCAAAAATCCTTTCCACTACTAAAGAAATCTTATCACATTCATCAAAGCTTTTATTTAATCCATTGAATTATAGTAATGATAAATAGATATACAACCTAACTAGATTGCATTCAATTGTACAAGCCTTTACTTATACAATATCAAGACAACCAGATAATTGAAAGGAGACAAGATTCAGAAACAATAATATGAGGACAGTTCATAATTTGTATTCATCTTCTTTGAAAATGGTATATCCTTTACAATAGACTCAGAATGACCTTCAGAAAGAAGCACAACTCATTCTATATTCATATGCTCTCAGAGAATTGACAGAGAAAATACATCTTAATCTTGCTTTCAAAATTTGGACCAAAAATAGACTAAACATAATACTTAGAACAATAGAATTCAGACCCTTCTTTAGCCTTGGGATCTCACTTAAATAGTGTGAGATGCAACAAGCTTCAAGCTAAAGACAAATGACAGGTGTCCTTTTAAAAAGGCACTCACATACACTTCTGTCAAAAAGACAAGAACAAATAACAGAAAGGCTTATTACATCAAACATTCCTTGGTGGGTCCCTTTCTGTTATGCTTCTCAGTTGTTGAGACAAGAAAATATGATCTGATTTTACAATCATTCTTCATCCTCAAAGTACATAGTCATGAGGTCTGAAAGTGATGTATCATCTTCAGTTACCTGCAAACTTACTTTAACCTGGGGATCTTCCATGTCTTCATTACTAACTACAAGGGTAACTGTTACTTTTGCATCTTCCTCCTCATCTTCTCCTGACATCTGTTCTATAAACTAATTTTTCCATTTATTAAAAGCATCATCATCTGGCCAATCAAAACTTAGAGCTTCTCTTTGTATCATTATTAAAGAATTTGCACTTTCTTCTAAATCATCAAATTCTTTTCTCATAGTAGTATAAAATAACTGTATTTTTACTAGCTCTTCATTTGTCTTTGCCCAGAACCAGTGGCTAGTTTCACTCATGATGTTTATTATTCTTTCATTAAATAAGTTGTCCAACTCCCTTTTCCACTTTTCCTTTTCCTTTATTGTATCAACAGATTCTAAAGCACAAGGAAATAAAGTGAATTGTTCAGCAATATATCGGGAAAAATAGAGTGTTAATCTTTTCTGTAAAGAATCTCTTTTATCATCAAAATTTTCTAGCTTATTTAATAAATAAAAGATTTTCTCAACTTGATGATAAGGCATTTGGACTGCAAATATACATATGATTGTAATATCATTATTCCTCTCCCTCTATTTCTGTGCAAGAGGAGTCAGTTTATCCTTATCTCTGTTCAACTCATCCATGAGGGTTGCAATTCTTGTCAACTGATCAAAAAAAGTTGACCATTGTATTTTATCCCTCAAATATATCACAACCTACTTTAATTTTTCTTCATACTAATTTTTTAATTCTATCTGCAACTCATGTAATTTTTTTTTTCTTCTTCAAAGTCCTCTGCAGTATAGAATTGGGGCCTTTCAGGGGTGTCAAGTATTTCAATAATAGGGGTTGATCCAAAAAATGACTGTGAAGGGTATGCAATTCTAAGTGTACTGGATTCTCCCACCTTTCTTTTCCCAAGTATCTTCTCCAATTGAGACATCTTGTTTTCCAGCTCAATTCTCTTTTTTACTTCTTTATTGTAGGCATCCACGACGATTTCATACTTACTCTGCAGATCAGTGATTTCCTTTTCTTCTTTTTTTGCAATGGCCAAGGCAAATTCAGAATAGTCCACATTCATGTGGGCTGCCTGTACATGTGAAGTATCAGCGACCCTCCTCACAATGATACTCCCTGTTAGTCTTGAATCATCAGGCTGTAATGGAGTAGTCTTGGATCCTCTTCTTAATGACCACATAACAAGGGCAACTTGGTCATTACTGAATGCTATTCCCAAGAAATATTCTTTATCTAGATCCTATAATCCTAAATTATTTGACACAAAATTCAAAATTAAGGCATCAGCAATATCCCAATTGGGCAATAATAAAATATTTGCATCTTTCACCATCTGTCTACCCTCTTTAGGGGTTATATTCTGGAACTCTTGTATCATTTGTTCCTTTATTTGATTTTAAATAGAGGCTTCATCCATTTTTGGATGCTCTATTTTCATATTCCTACATCTTTTCTCAAAAATGTGCATGTTTGCCCTCCATGCAAACTGATGGAAAGCCCTAGATTTTACAAAACTGTTATTAGACAAAAATTGCTAACTGGCTTGTTCCAAAATAGGGTCTAATTCCCTTCCCCTAAAATTTGCTATAGTTAATTCAAAACTCAGCACAGGAGGCTCTTGGGGGTTCCCTTCATCAATTTCCACTTGAGTAACAAAAACTCCTCCTTGTGACCCCATTTGTTCAATTTGCTCATTGGTGAGCTACTCCTCAATTCTGATTGGAGTTTGGGAAGGCGAGTAACCTTCATCATGGGATTCCTCTTCCCTTATTATTTTTCTTCTTTTGGGAGAAGGTTCAGGGGGTCTTTCTTCAAAAATAGTACTAGTAGATTCAATTATCTACTTTCCTTTGTTTACGGTGGGCATCTGATCGCGAATAACAGTATATCCTATCCTCTTTCACACAGCCAGTGGACGTGCCCATATGTTAGGGGTGAAACCCAATTTTCTCATAAATTCCCTGGCTTTATCTGGAAAAGAATCAATAAAATGTTGTTTCTTCTCATTCATTACCTCCATTATTTTGGGGAATGTATTCATGAGCTTATTTATTCTATCTGCATTAGTTGCAACATTACTTAGGGGACTGTAATCCTTGTCAAAATAATTAATAAATTCCAAAACTTTTGAATAGACTCTCCATTTCTCTTTCTTTGTTTCTTGCTCCTCGAGAGAATATTCATTCCTTATTATATCTTCAAGGAAATAGAATTCATGCTGACTTGGACAAAGCTTGATCCTATGCCTAAGAGCAGAATTAAAGAAATCTTTTGTGTCACAAAAATGAGAGTGAGATACTGCCATCTTATACTGATCCAAAAATTTGTAGAGGAAGATCCACCCCTCTTTAGTTATTACAAACTGGTGAGCCACAGTGCAAGTAGGAAAAATTGATCCTATTCCCCTTTTGTGCAAAAAGGTCTCCTCCACTCCTCCCAACTGCTATAAAAATTTAGCTACTCCTACCTTTAAAGGCACCTGATAGGGTAGTACATGGGGTGTCCCTTTGAATCCATAAACCCTAATGATAGTTGAGACCAGATATGGGATGATATCTCCCCAATTATGTGAAACTTTTAGACTATGGGGTCTGTCCATAGGCCTAACAAGGTGCATTAATGCCTTGGGAATTCTGGGATTGTCACTCAATATGAGGCATCTTAGTTTAGAAGCAAAGTGCCTATCAAATCTAACAAAACTAGCATTTTCTACATCCCCAGTCATGTCTGTACTCCATAATTGAACTGGTAGTGCTTACCCCTCTTGTTCCCTATTTAAAACCATTTCTTTACCAAAATATGTAACCCCTTTAAATAGAAACATATGCATCAATAGGGAGTACTGACCCCAAACCTTTTCCACCTTGCCCTTTGCAATCCCCACCAATCCACTGTGAATCTCATCAGCCAGGTAAGATGCAAAATCAAAAATTATTTCTACACTGAAAGAGGAGATTTGGGTGATCATGTACATGAAGCTCACAGGAATAAAATCTTCTTCACCCTCTCCGAAGACTCTGCACAGGGTCCTGCATATCTCTATTGCCCTGACATTAAAGCATGATTTCTTGAAAGGTTCTTTAGAAGATAATGTTATTGCTGGTAGGTTTCCAATTCTGCCTATGTGGGCCTTCAGTGCACCTTGTCTAACTACATCCCTTTTGGACATATATTCTTTTTCTAACTCTATCAAATCAATGGGCACATGATACCTAGTGAGAGGTCTCAGACTAAAAACTTCCCTAATTTCTTCTAGACTAATGGCAATTAAAACCTCACCATCCATTCTTCTCACTACCTTAGTGGCTTGATCATAAATTTTTGCTACAGCTTCAAGAAGGCCATAATCCATAAACACACTGGGAACAACTAGCTTTCCCAGATCAAAATTCCATATATTGGCATGAGGGGCATATAATTTCCTTTCTGCAAACCATTTCTTGAACAAACTCAAACCAGTTTGAGAAGTTTGAGCATCTTGGACCCAATTACCCTTATCATACAATCCATCAACTATCATTAGCCTAGGGTTCAAAGAGGTTAAACTTTTAACTTGTACTGTCTCTATAGTAGACTCAGGAAGCAACTCAAGCAAGTCATCATGCACATTTCTATCCAAATAGTTTATTTGACTTGAAAATCCCTTCTTCGGAGGCATCTTGGACTATTTTTTTAGAACTAGAAAAACCTACGAAGATTATGGTAGTACTACTTACTTGAATTTCGTCTTTGTTTTCCTCTATATTTTTGCAATCTTTCTGCGAACAGACAATTTTACAAATTTTGCCGAACTTCGGCACACTTTCCTTCAGTAATTGCTTCTGCACAAGAATGGCTCAAAATATTTGCTTGTGTAAGATGAACTGATGAAATCTTCTGTGTTATACTCTATTATTTCATGCGCGATGCTTTCATGTCTAATTAATACAGAGAGTGGCACCACATTCTATGTTTAAAACTGCGCCGTCGATCCTCAAAAATCCTACGATCATGTGATACAGAGAGAACAACTAGGTGTTGTACTTGACATGTTGGTCAATTCACCCAATGAAAACTTACCATGTACATAACTCTTTCCTTGATGGCACTTATATCTAGACCCACTAACAACTGAGGACACATGTCAGCATGTTGCTACTTCATTATGCATAAAGAACGAGCACCTTGCCATAGCGAAGCAACGACAACCATCGATCTGATCTGAAATCGACAGATGATATGTTACTGGGCTTGCTCAGAAAGAAGGTGGTGGGCCCTATTTGCTATGTCGCTATACATATCTCCCTCGCAACTCTTCATAGTGAGAAGATGGCAACTGTTGATCATAGGTGTAATCAAAGGTGAGGAAACTGCACGTAGTCTTTTGATTCATATTCGCTACATCGCTTAGCTTAAAGAGCATGCAACTTTTCAAAGCGAGGTAGCAAGGACTATTGATTTTGTTATAATTTGACACTCAAGATATCTTTGCATATTTGATCAGAAGGGCATTGATGAATTACAAAATTCTGCACAGTTGACACCCTTTACGATCTTACTTTTAGTCTCAATCATCATCCCATGTCACCAAAGGTCCCAACGGCTCTTGATTTCACGGAGCCTCACTACTTAGCTAACAACGAGATGTCAAATTTTTTTGATAGTGAGGTAGCGAGCTCTGGCAACTTTGATGAATTTTGACACTGTGAAATGCAAGGGTCCATCAGATCATTATTTCTGCTATTAAACTACTTTTGACAACGACAGTTATTACTTGTCATGCCACCTGGTTTAGTCATGGTACTGGAAAATTGCAATGTCACCGGCTCTTCAATTTCATAGGGCCTCGCTACTTCGCTAACGGCAAGATGTCAAATTTTTTCGATAGCGAGGTAGCGAAGCATCAAAAAAATTATCATTCCGGCTCTCACTTCAGACTGCTTCTGTCGGGTTCCCTTTCCTATTTTTTTGGTAATTGCAATGTGTACTTGAATAATAAATCAGCCAAAAAACAAAGCTCAAACCACCGTATCTTCATTTTGTGGTCTTGTTTTATAAACTATTCAGTACTCGCTACCTCACCATACATAAAAAGTGCCCATGTTTGCATAGAGAGGTAATGACAACGGTGGATCTACTTAGATCAGACGGCTGGGGAATATGAGAGGAAAGGTATCTCGGGGGCATAGAAAATAAAAGATGACAGAATATTCGCCTTACTTGAAAATTCAAATGTTTCGTGCCTGACAACTTATGAATAGAAAGAACGTAGGGTTTTCGCAAGGTTTTTCATTCAAAGGCTAGCAAATAGATGGATTATCTAGAAACCCTATGTTTCACCTCGCTATCGAAATTTTTGACTTTTTTACAATTGGACAAAAGATTTCTACCACACAAAAAGTCAGACCAACACATCTTCTCCTCAATAGTTTTTCAACCCATGAGGATAATTTTGCACATTCAAGAGAAAATCATCGAAATGAAGGAAAAAAGGAAGTTTGAGGATTGTATCTCTCTTTTGAAGATGAGTATCTAGATGAAGGCAAAGGAAGAAGTTGAAGCAAAAATCTTGCCAAAGGGAGACAAACATTTGTTCAAATGGCTTCAAAGCATGCAGTTCAAGTCAGAAATGATCCTATTAGCATAAAAAGGACTTAAGGAAATAGAGGATAAAGTGAAGAAGACCCAAGACAAAGGATTTGAACTCATGAGGGGGCTACATAAAGATTCATAGACTAGTGGCTAGGGGAAATCACTCATTGGGATAAATGTCATGAAAGAGAATTTCTCCAAATTCTTAGATAGTCTAACTAACTTGTCTTCCAGTTATCAAAATAGAGTCATAAAACTCCAGAAGCTTAGTGGATGCATACACATGGACATAGAGGAATTACCATATCAATTAAATGTTGTGAAGGAGTTGGCTAGGGAGCATTCTAAGTGGCTCTTGAGATACACCAATATATACGTGCCTAAGCATGAAGAGCTAATCTGAATCATAGTTGCTACTAAGGCCTGTAGAAAAAAAGTAGAAAAGGGGAAGAAGACAAAGTGATTCACATTCTACCCCCTTTTTATTTTCTTATCTAATTATTTCAATATGACAAATTGGTTTCTTGCCATTTGTCATTCTTTGAGGAGATGAACGAATTGAACTTCTATTGTAATGGTAATCACAAAATCCTATATGTATGAAATTCAAAGATTAGTAAAAGGTCTACAAATTTTTGGTGTGAAGTACTTGATGTTGCAGAGCTAATTGAATAGTATTTTGTATCAACTATTTTCTATTCCATTTCTGTTAGCTGTAGTTATGTGTTTTCTCCTTTGTTTGGATTAAATAAAGGAAAGAACAAAGTTTCATCCCCCTATTTCAAGGCAATGAATAGATGTGATAAGTAGTGTCATTGCATGTTCAGAGAGGAACCCCTTAAATGCTTTTCCTTTTTAGTTAATTTCTTCTTCTCTATAATTCAAATTCTAGTTAATTCAGTTCTATATTAGTTATTATGCTTTGTGAGCTCATAAGATGTGTGGGTTCATAAACTTAATCATTTCTTCAGAAGTCTTTTTCTGCCTGAGTGAGGTCTTGTTTAGGTTTGACTTGGTTTTACCTCTTCTATTTTTGGGTCAAGAACACACCCCATATTAGTTTAGAAATAAAACATAATACACTGCAAATCTACCATAGGGAGCAATACCTATCAATTCAGAGAAAAGCCAGTCTATCCATAAGTGCCTTTTCAACTGTTTGTAATCAGATATTGTTTATAGTTTGGGCATTAGAGAGTCATAATCAATGAAGAAATTTTTTTTTTACCAACACTATAGAAGGAAAAATAAAAGAAATGATGTCAGTCTAAAGGAAGAAATGAAGGAGCTGACAAAAGAATTTAAAGAAATATTTGTAAACGAAAAAGAAACTAGAAGTTCTCATATAGTTTAGGAAGAAGCACATCCTAAGGTACATGATAAGATAGTAAAGTCACTTATTGTCTGTGACCTTGCCTAGCTACATTAAGCATTCTCAGTAAAATAGTGTGTCAATTAATAATAATGGATGTTAGAGAGAATATCACAAGTTGCATAATTAGCATTATATACTAGAAATTGAGAGGAGTCTATAAAGAATTGCACATTGCTTTAAATGACTATTATAAGGTTATGTAAGAAAAAATAACCTCTCCATTATATAGGGACAATTCTTTAAACTGGTGGTAGATACACATTTAATGTGGACTACAAATTGTAAGAGATTTAAATGATGCAAATTGATTTACGAACATCATTTTCTTGTGTGGAATCTTAAGTACAAGTTTGAAGAGAGATTTGAAGTTTTGAAGAAGATTGAAGATACGTGTGATCGTTGAAAACCCTAAAATGTGAAATTGAGGTATTTTTGAACTTTTTGAGCATATTTTCAGTAATAGAAACACAAGGAGTGTTTAATATCAATGATAGACCTAGATATAACTTCAAGAAACACCCATTTGTATCCTTACTTGATGACCCCATTGGAGCATTTTTGCAAGTACCATAAAATGTTCTTCATGTTGAGGACATAATAAGTTATATTCACTATAAAATAGAAAGGATAGGATATAATATGATTCATCAGGAATTGGAGAGAATTTGCAACAATGATTTGTCATTGAAACTAGAATATGCATACCTAGAACAACTTAACCTAGTTAAGCATATGTTCTATATAGACTTTGATAACCATGAATGGAGAAGAATCATTTTGAGCATAGTTCATGATGACCTTCTATGGTTGGGAGATTTAATTATATGCATTGATAATGACCCAATTCATAGGGTCACAAGGTTGAGCAATGAAGGATGCAATCTTGTGAACATAAAGAATGTGCATAGATTAGTTGAAACAAATCTCAACACAAGTTTTGATGGCAGAAACATGAAGATCAAAACCATTCAAGGTCATGGAGTGAGACTTATCAATAAAATTTTGGGATATAAGTTCAACCATGGATCTAGGATAGATTTAGTCCCTGTCAGATTTCTTCATGTGGCTTATGTGATGGTAGTAAAGGGTGAAAAGGTTAATCTATGTGATATTATGTGAACTCAGTTGTTGGATAACATATCAAAAATCAAGAAGTCTAGGAGTGTAGTCTTTAGGTTTGAATCCCTATTGACTCATATATTCTTCTACACAAAAAAGAAGTTTCCTTGTATTTCAAATTGGGATGGAAGTGAGTGCGCAATGAAAATTATTACTTGTGCTTATAGAACTAAATTAGAAACAATTAGGGATAATGATATTGATAGAATGATGAAATCATTCCAAGTTGAAATGAAGAAAAGGTATATGATACCTCCTTTGGTGATAGAAAAATACAAGGATGAACTATGTTTCATGGTAGAAATAGACTTCACATGTATGGAGGGAGTAGTTCCTCAAGTAAAGTTCATTGAACCTATGCATTATGAAATGAGTGCTAAACTAATTGAAGGCTATGCACAAATAATTCTACACTTTGAAGCTGATTTTGGATGCCCTAGATGGGGTACATATGCTAAAAAGATGAAAGAAGTCAAAACAAATCTAATGGACAAGGATATCAAGAAGAAAGTAGACAAAGTAATTGATTCCATCTTAAAAGATACAGGGATGTCTAGAAAGAAATTTGAAGAGGTGAAAGGGATAGCCTCAAAAATAAAGGCTAGTAGTCAAAGTAAACTATTGACTCCTACACCTATTGCAATGGATGGACCTACAGATGAGGTCACAATTGCACAGACAAGTGCACAAGCACCTATAGTGCCATATGTAGTAGTTTCACAACATCAACCCTTGAGCAAACCAAAGAAAATAGAGGAAGCATTAGCACCAAGAAAGTCCACAAGGTTTGAGAAACTAAACCCCCACCTAAGAAGAGAGTCAAGAAAACAAAAAGTGGACTAAGTAAGAGGAGAAGAACCTTGCAAATCAATTCCTTAGAATTTGAAGAAGAAACTGGTGACAAACCAGTAGAGCCAATAGATTAGGAAGCAAAGACTTCAATAGGAAGAAAAGCATGGAAGTAAAAGGTATAAATCTCAATATGAAAATTATTCATGAAAAAAAATTTGTGCAATTAAATAAGTATTATGATTTGTACAATAATATGGATAGGAGACAATTAGAAAATATTGTGGTTAGAAATATGATTCTAAAAGATAAAAGGTTTGATAGCATAAAAGATCAAATACCTAAAGATTCGTAGAATAGTCTAAGAAATATAAAAAGTAGAGTAATTATGGAGGATAAGAAAATAAGGATGAATATGGTGAAAAAGCTATGTATAGTAAATAATGAGGAAGAGATAAAGGAAATTCTAAAAGGAATAGCACCATTATTGAGAAATAAGAAGAGATCTATTCTTCTTATGGGAGGAAATTATGAAGAAGTGAATGTGGAAACTCAAAACGAAATAGTCATATACATGTCTACTATGCTTTAGGAGTCTAAGGAGAGTGCACAATCAGATAAGACAAGCCCTACTATGGGAAAGTCAGTCCACCTCATAGTTCTGAGCAACCAGTTGAAACTTCAATTCCAAGTGATTCACCACACATTACCATTGACAATGAATCTATGCAAGTAGATAACACCAATGTAATAGTGAATAGAACTAAAGATCCATTCAAAGATTTTGGCTCTATCATTGTTGGAAATATTGTTGACTATAGTTGCTCTTTTAATGAAGAAGAAGAGAAGGAGAAAATGAAAGTAAATGTAATTTCTAAAAAGAAATTTGAATCTATGACTGAGGTAGCAACTACAAGTGTTCCCTTAGCAATAGCTATAGTGAAACCCTCTACACAACTTACACAAGTGACATTGGTCACCTCAATAGTACTGTTAGATGATGAAGGTGAAACAAAAAATCTTATATCTTCTTTAAGTAAATTCTTTGAAAAGAAGAAATCAATTAAGTCAATTGAGAAAACTTTAACTTCAGTTTTGGATAGATTGGAGAAGATAGTAAGCTCTGTTGATACATCTGTAGACATTCAACAAGGAGAAGCAAGTGTGTGAAAAACCTTTGATAATGAGTTTACAACACTTACCAATATTGCTACAATTCAAGCACAGACTGAGCATGATGGTAAACTTCTTAATGCTATGTGTACAAATATAAGAAATGATATAGAAACAATAAATGTATGCATTAAGGTATTGAGGTAGAGTATGGAAGAAGGGAAATAGATATATGCTAAGTGCAACTTGGCATACCTTTACCTTCATAGTTCTGATGAGCAAATCAAAGAAAAGATAACTGAGCTCTAAACGCTCACTGATAACTTTCTAAAATAGAATAAATAATTAGAAACCTTTGAGCATATAATGCAAGCATTTCATGATAGCATCCAAGATATACAAGCAGAAAAGGAGAAAGCTCTAAAGAGATTTACTCTTTTAAGGGACCATTTATTCCCACAGATTACATTGTTACAAAATTAGTTGGAGGAATGCTTGGGAGCTAAGACCTCATATGAAAAGTTTGTGGCTATAGACTTGAATCTAGCAGAGTTAATTGCATATGCTTTATGTGTGCTAATAAGTGTGTCAAATGCATTAAAAGAAAGTTGGAAGAAACATCTTACACAATTGAAGACTAACTTCAATGATTTCTTTTTTGCAGATTTTGATACAACTTTTAGATTTTGACAGGTTTTTCATTTTGTTGACACCTTTTTCATTGATGTCAAAGGGGGAGAAATAAGGAAAATTGTAATTGTAAGTTATATAGTTGTAGTTTGACATATAATAGTAAGCTTTGCCTTAAGCAAGCTTTGTAATTAGAGTTATAAGGGATGTTTTTTTTTTTTTTTCCAAACATGAATATAATTTTTTTACTATGTTATGTATGGTTATTTACTTTGATTGGTATGGCAACATTTTTGGGACTTAGCCAATTTTCCCAAAATGTTGCCATCAATGCCAAAGGGGGTGATTGTTGGCAATATGAGAAATCAGTCAAATTAGGTGAGATATGTGGTTATCATTTATGACAACATATGTTTTGTAGTTTAATTGTGATTATTTGTGAAGGAAAATTATCTAAGTATTGGACAATGTTACAACAACATGATGAGATTTATTGATAGCAAAATATTCTCTTGGAATATTTTCTTGTGTAGTTACCCATAGATGCATGATGTCACTTTGATAATGCATACCAGTGCGCATGTCCGTCAGAGCAACCAAGTTCAAGTTATGAAGGAAATACCTATGCAATTACTTCATAGTGCAGAACAGAGCATGCCAGCAAATTGAGTTGTATGGCTTACATAATTGTTTTGATTACTAAATCTTGATGAGCCAACTCTAAGGATGATATGTGAGCCGAATGAGGAAGAATTTATTAATATGATTTATATAAGTAAAGAACTTCAACTACAAAGTTAGTATCGATGTGATGCAATGATATGTGATGCGAAGTGATGTTATGATAATGGGAGATATTATGCAAATTGATATATGAGTAGTCACTCTTTGTATGAAGAATTGACAATCAGAAGAATTGTGAAGTACAACAAGTGATCTAGTATTATATGTATATCTATTCTCTTGAAGAAGTTATTGTATAGTTGCATGTTAGGGTAGTGGGCTCTTCTTGCACACATTTGTATATGATTCACCAACTCCTAATAGAGTTAAGGCTTCTAACAAGTCCTAATCTCCTAATAGAGACTCGAGACACTATACATTCTTCATAGACTCCTAACAGGGTCAATATCCTTAACCACATTCTTATATATAGTGAATCATTTGGTGGGTTTCATCCCCACTAGGGTTTTCCCTTGGCCAGGGTTTCCCTAGTTAACAAAATATGGTGTTATGATATCTCTTTGTTTATGGTTGTTTATACTATTCAATATTATTGGTTTACATTCTTATGAATGTATTAAAGTAATTAATAATATCTAGTTGCGGGCAAAAAGATTGAAAATACTAATTCAACACCCCCCCAGTATTGTCTATTTCTAACACTCTATTTATTATTACACCTCCAATACTTGGGATCTATTAATTAGTTGCATTCCACCACCTAAGGATATCTCATATCTAATTCATGAAGTAGACTATTTTATTTCCAATAGATGTGACTAATTTAATACTAGGAAAAATTACTCAAGATCATAGACATAGGTCCCAACCACCATTATAATGCCCAATTTTGGGTCCAATTCTATTGACATAAACTATTATGACTGAGTATGGTTTGAGATATAAATGCATGGCTAAAATTCTAGTTCCAAGTTCCAACCCACACAATTTATTCATGTTATTTGGAACCACTCTAATTGATTGGGTTAGTTAGCCAATGATATCATCCCTTTTATTGCAAACTACACAAGAAATGCAAAAAACTCAAGATTTCCCAATAATGCACAAAAAAAAGTTGCCTAGATATATAATGGTGACTTCTATTGCCCAATGGAATGCATCATTGTTCATCCACTTGTTTTCTTATACCTTTACCTATTATTCATCTTCAATTTTCTTTTTCTTAGCCTCCTCTCTGATTCTAACCTCCTCTTCTTCCTTGAGGCAAGATTCCTCTTTATAGGAACATTCTTTAGCTTTTCTCTTTCATTATGCCTCCTCTTCAACTCATGCTCTACCTTATTGCTCCTTATGGGTCCTTTCTTCCTCTTCTTTGGCCTCCTCCTCTTCTTTTTTCCACTCCCTCTCTTCTTTTGTTTTCTTATACTTCCAAGAGATATACTCTTGGTCATCAACAATAAGGACCTCATTTAGGTCCACCATGGAGGGCTCATCTAAATTGATGATATTAGGAAGCTACTCAATTGTGGATTGGTTTACTTATTCTTTGGCCCTTGATGTTTAAGGATCATCTATATTCAACCCTATTTTAGGCTCTATAATGAGCCATCTATGATTTTTGTTCTCTTTTTCTTTCTCTTTTTTGGATGTTGTAGGGGAAAATCTACTTATACCTAAGACTCTATGGTTTCTATAACATTGATTTATAGGATTTATAATAAAGGAATGATAGAGGGTGTATTTTTATAGGATGGGTAAGCAACACATAGTGGTTATATGCCTATGCCAACAATCTCTTTCTTGTGTTATGGAAGTGAGCTTCCAAGACTTATCCACCTACTTCTTAAGTTGTTCAAAACTTTTCTTCATATTGGTCGTGTCAAGGGGATTGGACTAGGTTAATGACTTCTTGACTTTCTTCTTTCGTCAATGCTCATACTATTGTGGTTGAGCCATGGGTGTGAGGAAGAGGCTCTTGGGGAGAACTAGATCAAAATAATAATGAATTTTCTCCACCACCTCCTCTACTATTTTTTTAATTTCATATGCTTCCATGGTGTCCCAATCCACCAAAAGGAAGTTCCTTCTTATTAATTCCATTTTCTATGCACTTTGAGTCCACAATGAGATCTTTTTGTGAGAACTTCTTCATAAATTTTTGGAGTCCAAAGACTTTCATTTAAAATTTGGTGAGCTAGCTATAATGAATCTGACATACTTTATAATCATCTTGGAAATCCTCCCAAAAATCTTCCAAGGAATGGAGGTAGTGATTCAATTTCCACATTATCACCCTTTATCCAACCTTTGGGACAAATATCATGTTATTTTAGGTAAAAACTCTATAAGCTAAGATTGTTTAGCTTGGTCTTGGCCTCTTTTGAGATAACAAGTGAACAAGTGTAATCCCCACATATTACTAGGAAAGATAATATTTGCATTTTTTTTTTGTAATGAATAATTGGTGAACCTCCAAAATTGTCACTAAAAATATTGTAGCATGATCTTGTCATTGTAATGGTGGGGGAGAAGGTGAGGCTTCCTAGAAATTTAGATCACATAAATAAATGAATATTTTTAGAACTAAATGAAATAGTTTCCCCACGAATCTAAAAGAGCCATATCTTTCTAGGATAAGTGGTAGCCAACTCTTCTAGTGAATTTTATATTATATAAAAAGGCATCATTTAATTTACAATTTTTCATGAAAAAATGATCCAAGATTAGCTGGGTGATGTGCTCCCATGTGAGGGCATCCTTTAGCTCATTGCCTAGATCTTCAATTATCTCTAACCCTCTAACCTTTTGGGTTAGGGGAATAGTGATACATACCATGTAGGAATTCATGTAGAATTCCTTAGGGTCTTTGATTTCTTGAAGTTGTTGGTCAATGTGATCAAAGATGATCATGGCCTAGTCAAAGTAAACCTATTCTATGGTAATTTTGTACAAGAAATAATACATCTAGGGGGATTATTTCTTGGTGTGAGGCTCACCAAATACTACACACAAAAAATATGATGCACCTCTAGATACATAAGATGAATTTGGACCTCAAGATTTTGGCTATCATCTTTAGTGCATCATGGCGTGGGCCTTTTAACCAATGTTTGTTCGGACACAAATTGTCATCATTCTCTACCATGAATTATTCCTTCTAGTTCTAAACTCTTAACATGGCATGTAGTATCTCTCAAGAAGGAATTCAGAAGGTGAGTATGCTTGTGTTTGAGTGAAATGTGGAAATTGGCTCACCTATTGGGATAAGACAATAACTTTTGAGTGCACTACACTGGTTTGCAAGTATAAGGATAAACTTAAGATATTGTAAGGACATAGGGAATTACATAGCATATAACAATCTAGTATGTGGTATATGTTAGAATTAGGGAGCACTAAAAGTTAGAGTGAACCAGCGCAACAATATTTCTTAAGTTTTTAATCTAGAAACAAAAATTAAGTCAACAAGTAATTGAAACTAAACTAAAAAAAATGATCAACACATACATCATATTTTAGTTTCAAGGAAAGCCTTGTTAATGAAAAAATATTAGTAGGGATGGTACCCATACATATCTCACTACTATAGTAATAAGTACCTTGTTAAAATTAATAGTACATATAAAGGGGGATGCACATGCTTGTAGGCTTATAGCCTCGAGCTTGTATCTTAGTAAAAAAATCCAAAATATTTCAAGGCATAAAGCCACTTACAAAATTAGATAGGACTTGTAGTCCAAAGTTAAATTGACAAATAGAAGCAACTATATCAATATAATATATGTTAATGAAGTTTTGTTAATATTACATCAATATAACACCATTAAACATAATTATCCTTGCATATCATGTTCATCAATTGTTCTCACCCATCCCTTCCAAAACACAATATTACATACATGTCAAAAAAATATCTCTATCATCCCAATAGGTATACAATGAAATGTTGTCATTGATAGGAGAAAGACTAATTAGTTAAGAGGTGTAGTCATATATAGTAATGCATTTGGATATCATTTATAGAAAAATAATCACACCATTTAGAATGATTGATTGGTAAAGTAAGAGTAGCAATCAGTAAGTAGAAAATGACTAAGTGACATAACTGATATATAAAGGAGTAACAAAAAGATGAATACTTTGATGAAAATCATGATGTATAATAGATAAAGTAGATTCATCATAGGTGGAGACTCTTGGATGTGAAAATAGACTGCATTTACGATAACAACATATAAAGATGACATGTGAGAACAATTCCACATGTCATAAGATAATTATAGAATGTCTCTTATGCTACCAATGAATAGATCATCAATTGGTGATCAATATGATTGATACAATTAGATTACAATGAATGTTGACGTGTCTTGATCAATTAAAGATGTGATGAGCTAGAAATTGTGTGATCAAACAAAGTATGGTGAGAGGATTTTGGGGTCAAGGTGGTCATAAGTGTTAGGTAAATAAAGACACAAGACTTACATGGGGTGTGAGTGCAGCAAGTTTTTAATTTGAATATATGGTGAAGATTAAGAAGCAAAAAGGAAAAAATTATTATTATAATGTTATTTGAAGAGAAATGTATGAGATAGAGAGAGAATGGTTTATTGTGAGTGTGTGTGTGATTGCATGGAGTAAAATTGAATTTTAGAGAAGATATCAAACCAAGGAATGAATAGAGAAGGAAGGATCTAATAGGAAAGCAATGCTATAGATAGATCATCCAACTTGTTATTTCCTAATAGTTGCAGTGAAGGCAATCCCTTAACTAGGTGGACCTTAATTAGCCTCTTTGTGTAAATCCTTTAACAAGGTGAACTCTTAGAAGGATTTCTAAATCCTCTAGTGAATTAGATCCTAATAAATATTTGTTGCACTCCAAGTAATAGTGTACAAATCACTCCTAACAAGGTGAACCCCTAGAAAGGGTAATTGTAGCTCCTAATAGGGAAAACCTTTTTACTCCAATGGAAGGCTTGTGGTGTGGCTTCCATGATACCAAAATAACCATTTTATGTGTGTTGAATCTATGATTGATTAGCATATTTACTTTGTTTCATTTGAACAATTATTTGATATGTGTTTTGAAAGTATAGTTTGAAACAACTAGATCAGTAGTTTAAAGTAGTGGTTTACTTGTTGTACTGATTCACCCACCACCCCTCACAGTACCACTTCATACCAACATAAAACATGTAGAAGATTAAATTATACCTTGATTAATTCACTACATGATAATTTGAGAAGATAATGAAATACTATCCATAGTAGAGCCTACCAAGATTAATCACAAGAACAAACACATCCGTAAATTTACCAAGTTAATCCAAATAATATTATCTCCGTCTTAAACTATTTATAGATAACCTAATATTTAGTTAATAATATCTCACACATCTAGCCACTTCAAGATCTACTATAATCAAATCAAAATTTTCATAGTGTCTAAGTTCTAATACTTTGACCTATGTTTGTATTGAATCAATTGTTGTACCATTATCTTGCATTGTACTTCATGCTTTCACATAAAAAATTAATAGGAAAAATATCTATAGGGTAGCCAAGAGTAAAGTTTCTAGTTTCCATCAATTAAAACATATCATACATTTGGAGATGTCTCTTGCCAATAATATATGTGTAGATGCATCATCTCACTTGTCCTTCTAGGCTTTGATGTTATTCTTGATTGAAACCAAGTCACTCTATTTACTAATATAAGTGTATGCAATCTCTCAAACCAAACCTTCTACTCTGGATACTTGGGGGATTCCATCTTCCTTGTACTTCATCGTAGGGGAATTTTTGCATCTCCCTCTTAAAATTTTTCTTCCTCTTGTATGCTATAGAGGAAGACACTCCAAGATCTACTTCTTTCTTTGATGACAAGGATGACATTGCATATCCATTGTTCTTGCAAAACTAAACCATTGAATCAATATATGATATATCAAGGTAAACAAGATGCATCATTACAAAATGTATGATAATATTAGTCCTCAAGATCTGGGGGTATATGTCTTTTAAAAATGTTCAATATATAATTAATTTAAAAAAATTATTGGAGCTTTAAGATCAAAGTGTTCAACATTAAACTAGCATAATGACAAGGATTAGGGAAAGCAATTCTAAAGGGGATTATCTAACTTACCATAATAGATGAAGGAATAGGGAGACCCTAGACCCAATGACAAAAGGTTCCTAATAGTATTCCTACAATGGGGATTCTTAAGACTTACTCAAATTTCAAGATATACATATCCCTCTATTCACAATAATGGATAAGTTTCAGGTTCTGTTGAATCAACTACCTAAAATTGAGTTAGGAATTTAGGAACGAGAACTCTAATCCAAGAAATACCATTGGCTAGTTGGTAATATAGTGTCATAATGAATTTATCTCTATGGGCTCTCAACATGTGACCCATCATTGGGCCTTAGGGTTTTGAAAATGAGAACCACTAATCATTAAAGGCTTTCAAAAATAATAAACATAGTAAAAAAATTGCTTACAATAGAAATATAGATGAAGGTATGAATTTAGGGGAAGGAGAAAATAACATTAAGAATAGTGTTTTATGTTTTAGGCACAAAACCACTAGGAATGAAACTCACAAAAACTTCAAGTGCTTTAAAGTGGGGAACACATTTTTTTCCTTAATTGATGAGAACCAAAGCCAGTAGATACAAACACTTGACACACACATAATGAAAAAGCCCTAGGGAGAACTAGAAAAGGGGACCCTAATTTAAGTTCAGGGTTGGAAACTTTGCAGGAATTCCCTTTATTGACCTATTGTAACAAGAAAAAAGTAAAAAATAAAAATAAAATAAATGGTAATGAAAATGTAGACACAAAATAAAATCCAAAATCACCAAGAAAACCTAGAGAATGACCTACCTAAGACAAAATTGTGAACTGAGAACTTGATCACAAAGTGCTCCTAGAGACAAATAACTTAGTCACTTGGTGGGTACAAATGGCCTTCATAAAGTCCTCTTATAAGATGACCAGTAGGGGCATTAAACACATGCACAAACATCAAGAAAGTAATAAATGCTTTACACTCTAGGCTTCAAACATTCAACCTCTTCAACACTTCAAAGCATTAAGGAAGTCTTCAACCTAGAGACTAGGTTGCTTCTTGGTAATGGAGGAAGACTTTGGGGTCGACGATGCTAAAGAGGGGAAAAAAAAAACAAAAAAAAGTCTTGACAAGGAACAAGGAAATAATAAATGGATACCCAACAATTTGGGCATAAAATTTTTTAAGAGATCTAAGAACCAACCTAACAACTTGATGAAGAAAGAGCCTTATATACAAAGTTTTGTTTGAGGACCACGAGAAGCCTCCATGCTAAAGTAAAATGTAAAAAAATGAATATAATATCTAATATAAATCGTAAAATTTAAGATTTAATGTCAAACATTAATGAAAATACTATGTGAAAATATTTTAAATAATCAATTACTATTTTAAAGGAAAAGGACATAACATTACCAAGTAACAAAATATAAGTTATGAAATAAAACTTGATGCAAAATACAAGTACACAATTTATTATAAAATATCAAATATAAAGTCCAATGTCAAATTTAAACTATAATGTAAAAACCTAAAATAAAGTATATTAAAAATAAATAAACAACATGATGTGGCATGGAAAAAAATTCACTAAATGTGATCATGTAGTACACTATTAATCCACATAGTGTGATAATGAGGTACAAGATGTTTTGATGGGTGATAATGAGGTAAAAAAATTTTTGTATAATGTGACATTATCATTGTAGAATAATATAACCCTTAATAGAAAGGTTTTGAGACTCTATATAACACTAGACACTATCCAAAAATTTAATCGTAAAGATGCATTAGTGACAATGTATGACCCCACACAAATTTGATAGTTACAAATGATAGAAGGAATTGAAAGATGGAAAAAATGATACACAAATAGTGACACCAATGAATGAAATAATCCAATGGGTTAATATGTAGGTTTATAAGAATTTAAGAGACACATACTTTCTAAGTGTAATTTTGAACAATAGGATAGCTCAAGAGTCATACATAAATTTTAGCATGTAAAAGTCAACATAGTGATAAATAAGATGATGACATGATAAGACCTATATGATCATAATGTAATAAATTCTAAATGCAGTGAAGCAATTTGGATCATAAGAGAAATCATTGATAAAAATGAGTCCATACATTTGTACATGTAATAAGAATCATGGGATATAAAACCATAACATCAAAATGTATAAGTGTGATAAGGATCATTAAAGTTGAGGGTATGATAATGGAAGGAATAGTAGAAATTTAATCATCTTAAAAGATAAGTGTAAATAAGGGTTTTGCATGTGATTCAACTTTAATCGTCAAAATGTATAAGTATAAATAATCAATGTGGTTTGACCATCTTTTTATTTTGCACCTATCATTCCACATATATTATGGGAGTACAAGGGGTTTTAATATGGATCTAACCAACTTTATTCTAGTAGTTGATGCTAGTGCTGGGGTTGTTGTGATAGATGTTCATGGTGCCTCCTCTAAACAAACTCCTACACAAGTTTGTTCCAAAAGTGCTTCAAAAGGTAGGGCCTTGCTTGATATTATTTTTAATATTCAAGACTTTGATAATGCTTGTGAATGGATAGAGAAGCATACTTTGATAGGGTATTTTGTTGGTAGAACTCCACCTCAAAGCATTCTTAAAGAATGGGTTGCCAAGGCTTGGAAACCTCATGGGGTTTAGCTTGAAGGTGCTCAAAGCCTTGTTAAGTTTTTTTATTTTTTTAATAAATTTGGAAAACCCTCCTAGGTTGACTTTGTTTTTAACTACATTCCCTGGATAGTTAGGTCTTTGCTACTTGTTTTTTAGTGGTAGTCCTGAGAGTTCACTATCTCTGATGATAAAAAATGGAAATTCCCTACGTGGGTCAAGTTCACGAGTCTCCCTTTGCCTTGCTAGTTGTTTATTCAAGATATTGCACAAAATCTTGGCAAGGTGATGTGCATGGATCTAGATAAGTTTTTTAACACTTTCCCTCATAGGAGGGCATGCATTGAGGTTGACCTTTCTCATCACCTATAATAAAATGTCAATACCTAGGTTGGGGCTCAAATCTTCACTTAGTAGGTGCTTTATTTGAACCTATTTAACACATGTTATCAATGTTAGGTAGTTGAGTAAAATATCAAGGACTTCCTATTAGTTGTGCCTTGCAACAAGGATCCTTCTAAAGAGACACTAGCTAAGCTTGTTTAGCTAACAATAAAAGATAAATGGAGACGTATGGTGCATAAGGGTAAAACCTCCTTGACACCTAAGAAATGAATTTCTACCTCAATCTAGCCCTCGATGAAGTTTTTTTATATGTCTCTTATTTCTTCACTAGTCATGATGGTGGTGCCTCTTTCACTACCACCCATTTCAAACCCTGATGGACAGGGGACCACCACATTTGTGAGTGCATCTCAATCCACTTGGGTCTATACTCTGTAAGGGACGTCTATGATTATTTCTCAGTCTTTGTGAATGCCCCACAACCCATATGGCCATTGAGAAAGCCCATATAATAGCTCTTAGAAGTGAAGAATCATCTCTAGCATATATTATTCTCCTAACTTTAGAACCAATCCTTTCTTGCATAATAGTTTATCCTCTCTTGGGATGAGGATGACATGCAAGATTTTTTATCATGAATTTCTCTCTTTGAATGTGTGAGTTCTTAAAGACCTTCCTCACAAGTACTATGTTCATGATACCAGATGTAGGCTTGTTTTCCTAGATATTTTGCATCACCAAGAGGTTAAAATTTCTAGATTTTTGCTCAATGTTTCTTGTTGTGTTATTTCTCTAGACAATGTAGTTTTTCTTTACAACATGAAGATGGTTGAGGTGGTGTTGTTACTTTTATTTCCCCTCATTTGATTTCTTCAGTTATTTCTCATGGTTCTAACCCCATGTAGATAATTGTGTGGATAAATTTATTCTTCAATAATCATTCCTTTGGTATAGTTTTTTTAATGCTCTCAATGAAATTATTGAAAGATTAGAACTATGGTGTTGGATGGTCGATCATCTTCCACTAGTCACTTGGCTCATACATGAACATTTTAATAAGGTAGAGATGGCTTCTGACAATGATGAAAATTTTCCCTTTTAATGGGTAATTGGAGAATGTGAGGATTCATACTAAATACACAATAAATTAGGCCTTTTGATCCCAATGCTCACTGCCACCAGAATGGTGGGGTTTGGCATACTTGGTCCAAAATTAGAGCTTCCTCCAGCATGATTTTCAAGTGGCTTGATTGTGCTATGATAATTGCTCAATCTTGTTTTATCTTTCTGAGGAAAGAGAATTACCTTTCATTCCTATACCTATTGTGGCTTTTTTAGACCATTATCCCATATTATTTACTATTATCTACAAAAAAACTAAAAAAGTCCTTCCAAAATGCAATTTTTCTCAACACATTACTACTTAGTCATGAACCCACTATGACTCATATTTTGCATGTCTAGAATTTGGAGCCTTGACCCTATAATCACTATGCGTGGATTCAATGGTGGAATAATGCCATCTCCCATACAGAGAGATTTCTCCACATCTATGGTAGAAAACTTATCATGTATTGTAAGAATCTCTATTACACAACTATCAAAGATCTATGTGCAACTTTTGAGGCCTTGGTCACGAATCCATTTGATTAAGACCTACAACTTTGGCTTGATAATATCTTCCATCAAAAGAAAATTGTTAACAACAATGTCATTAGGGGAGCCTAGATCAAGGCTCATCTCAATTGACTTGAAGTTGGATACCATGCCTCTAAGAAGTTTTTTGAGGCTCTTAGAGCTTTCCA
This sequence comes from Cupressus sempervirens, assembly GCA_028749045.1. Classification (NCBI taxonomy): domain Eukaryota; kingdom Viridiplantae; phylum Streptophyta; class Pinopsida; order Cupressales; family Cupressaceae; genus Cupressus; species Cupressus sempervirens. The sequence continues at coordinate 366,250,579 of CM053784.1, forward strand.
TACCTTTGTGGGGATTAAAACAATTAAGGAAGGTCAATAGATTTTCTTTGAGATTTTTGATATTCTTCAAGATTTTTCTTGACACTATGTGAAGGTGTTCACAAAGAATGAAAATTTAGTTGACATGGACCAAGCTTTGAAGGAATGCATTTTTATTAGTCCAAACTAGCTTGCAGTTGAGAATCATGCTTTTTGTGAGATAATGCTCACCATTTGTGGCCTCAAATAACTTGCATTTTCTATTGCAGATGACAAGGCTCCCTGTGGGTTATGGTTTCCCATGTGAATTTTACAAATATTTGTGGGATTCCATTGGACTCGACTTGCACAAAGTCTACCTTGAAGCTTTTTGCATATTTGAAATGATGCAAATCTCTTCCCTAAGTGAAAATGGCTCTCAAGATTCATCATCTCTTTCCCTTGATTGTGCGCCTCAAGAAGAATAGATTCATCAAATCTAGATATATTCTTCACAATATTATTGTGGTTTGGGAAGGCATAGAATGGGCTCACGAGTCTAAGCACCAAGCTCTTTTTCTTAATATTAATTTTTCCAAGGCTTATGACTGCATTAAATGGAAAATTATTCTTGCTATGCTTCATTCTCTTTGATTTGGCCTATTTTTATTCAGTCAATCCAAATGCTCTGTGGGGATGCTTCTACTTGCATCATCATCAATGATAGATAATTTGAGGCTTTTGGTCTTTTCAAGTCCATCTGCCAAGGATGTCCTCTTGTTCTAGCTTTGTATGTTCTTACTACTGAAGGGCTTGGGTATCTTCTTACTAAAGTCATTTCCCCCATCCATGTCAAGAGGAATTTCCCTACTCGAGTCACCTACCCAACTTGTCAATGGGCACTTTTTTGATGAATCCTTCCTCATTCCCCTTGAGGAAGAGGAAAATATTTCCAATTCTTTTCAATACCATGATACTTTTACCCTAGCCTCTGGATCAACTATTCAATGACACAAAATCCTATGTCACAAAAAATCCTTCTTTCCAACCCATCCATGGCTTCTACAGTATGAATGGAAGTTGATTCAACATGATGAGATCTTCCTCTTTTTGGTTATCCCCTTGATTTTCCAAGCTTTGGTTGTGGAACTTTGGAATTTCATTCTTGCTAAAATTGTGAAGAAGCTTGATTACTAGATCACCAAGCTACTTTCTATTATTGTTGTGGAGTGTGATCAATCTCCAAGTGGGAGATTGTTGTGATGTGGAGCCTAATTAGACTCAAAGGTTTATTCAATGTAGTTTCCCTCTAGATTATTTCTATGAGAGTTTGGGGATAGCACCCCCAAAATAGGGTCAAGGGGTAGTACCCCTGCGGGGTCTTGGGGTAGTGCCCCAAGTGCCCTCCCTATCATAGTATAGGGTGAGATCGAGGGCCAACACCCCCATGGGGGTTTTCCTAAAACTTTAGAACTATCCAACATACCTCCATCAAACAAATATCCTAATGCTTTCTGGACTGATAATGTGTATCCTCACAGGCTACCTCTAAAAGAAACTGAAGAAAATATACACTTAGCTACAAACCTTTTTCATGCTACTAAGACTAAAGATGTTCAACCTTCATGTGATTCTATGCCTACTATGCTCACTTCAACTAGTCATTCACTATCTCCTCAAGATACTATCATGAAGCTAGAAATGACCTTATGTTGTAAAAGCCGTCGACTACTATTTTTTCTATAATTCTAGCCCTAATTTTGTAAGCAATAAAAAGCTTGTATAAAGAGGATTAGGGTTAGGGATTTTCATAAGTGTATGATGTGAAAATTGGTCCTTGCCATGGTATTAAGCTATAAGGGATTACAAATTGTAATCAGGTTATAATCACTAGATAGTAATAATATTGGATTTGATATTGGTGGATATAGCTCAAGGATTGGGTGAACCATGTTAAATATTGGTGTCTTGTGTTCTCTTATGTGCGATCTATTATTTTCTAATATTGGTTATATTTGCATGTAACTATTATTTTTGTTTGAGGTTAATCCTAACACTTTCTTTGGCTAGAAAGTTCTAGATATTCTCCAATTTTCTGGATCCTACCCATGTTTACTATTCCTCCTACTAGGATCCTTCCAAGGCCTCTTATTTGAAGTTGGAGAAACTCCTTAGGAATTTTATTTGGGCTTTGGGAGTGGATCATCATGGATTTCACATCTGTGGTCTGGGAGTACTATTGTCTACCCAAGGATTTTGATGGCCTTGGCCTTATTTCCACTTAGAACTAGGGTATTGCCTCATGTACCAAATGGGTAATTTGTGCTCTCACTATAGATCAAGCCTAGAAAATTCTTCTCAAGCATTTTATTTCTTCTGGTTTCCTAGTTAATAGATGAACTTAGAAGGGGATTGGTTTTCAAACCCTTCTCATCATGCCTGAACTAGTGCAAATCCAAGGTAACTTTTTTTGTCAAAAGCATCTAGAGAGCTTGGGATGCCTTCAAGTCATGACTTCTTTGTGCCAATGATGATTTTAGGGATGAACTATATATGAACTGACATAATATTTGGTGGTCTCCCCTTTTTGCAGTGCAAGGTGCTAGTGCACTATGTTTTTTAAATGTGGCATTATAACACCTAAATATCTTTTTTCTAGAGTTATTATGAGCTTTAGAACATGGGATGACATGTAGGTCTAGTTTCATCTGACTCATCTAGATCATCGTACTTTTGACCTACTAGTCTTTTCCTTGCCTCCTCATTTTCTCTACAAGCTCGATATTTAACCAATCAAGCCATGGTAGAAGGACTGGAATCAGTATTTGTGTATTCCTCTTGTTCATTCTAAGCCCAAGATGGGATATCTCTAGCTTGTACTACACTTTCCTTTGCTTGATACTCTTAACCAATGGTGACACCTTCATTCTTCTAGGTAGAACTAGAGATACAAGTTTAACAATATTTAGAATATCATCACTTAGTCAAAGATTTCACACTTTTCTTGGTGTGTTTTGTTCCAAGGGCTGCCTCTAGGTCCTTGACTCAAGCATTTGGAGTTCTTGACCCTTGGTCCTTTTTGTAGGCAACATGAGTCCCTTTTGCATATCTTTTGGTTATGTCGTAGAGCCCAATAGTATTTCCTTTAGATACATGATTCTTTCAAGCCCTTTAGGCCATATCCTTTTTCTTGGCATATGATCTTGTTGGGAGTTTCACTTAGAATTCCTTTTTAGTATGCCCAGATTTTGAATTCTTTCAAGATGGAGATTCTATTCACACTTTGGAAAGATAGGAATGTTGTTCTTTTCAATCACAACTTTATTGATATAAATGTTTCTATGTATACTAAAGCTTGCATATGTAATAATTTAATGTTGCAGATACAAGTACAAGCCAACAAGGTGGCACTTGAGGTGGTCCACTTGTAGGAGCTGCTCAATCATTGGGGTAATGTCCCTTGTATGGTGGCCAGAGTGCTGCTAGCTTTTGGTTTTGTTGAGTGCCCTTCACTTTGTGACCATCACTGGGGCCACAATTCTTCCTCCTTTTGCTTCCAGACTTTTCAATCATAGGCTCCCCTCTTCTCTCTTGGTAGTGGGAATGATGGTTGGCATCATTGCTTGGCCTCTCTGTCATTATGTGGCTCTTGTTGGTCCCTAGGTCCTACTCCTATTTCTACTCCTATTTCTATTAGTTGGTCCACCCTTGGTGGTGGCTTTATGTGGCTACAAGCCACTTCTTCCAAATGGTCTTTCCCTTTGCCTGACCTTAGCAAATTTGCCTCCTAAAAATGAAGAGGAAAAAGAAAAAGAAAAAGATGCTACTGATGATGGGTGGTCTCTGCCCGACCGACTTATTAACCCCATCGATGTATGGGGTTTAGATGCTCACCAAGATCCTCCCCCCTTGATTGATACTACTCTTGTAGCCTAAGGTTACTTATACATATTTTTTATGAATAGTTTGTAAGTTGTTCAACTTTTCTTCTATGTTTACTTTCATAGGGTGATCTCATATCCTCCAACCCTTTTTTGTGAATATGTAGCTTTAATATTTAATTAATAGAGAATGGACTATTCACCAAAAGATAATGTTAATATAACATTAAAGTAGACTTAAAATTGCAGAATAAATGAAACACATTGACATCATAAATCATATAGAATTATAAAATAACAAGTAACTTGTTCCAAATAGAGTATCAATGTGGAACATAAAAAGTAGAGGAATCCATAAGTACCTAAGTTTGAGAAAAAATGTCCTAATTATAAAGAAAAAAAGCTAAAATTTGCATAGTTTTCTTTTAGCTTAAAATTTAAACAAATCTATTGTATGAGTTGACTATAACTTAGGTAGCATTTTTATTATTATTGGCTTATTTAAGTAGGATATAGTTTTGAACTTGTATTTAAATCACAAAGTGATTGAAGGGTGTAATCATAATGATGATATTGGGAATTGGACAATGTATTACACTATCATGATGAGATTTGATGGATGGGCAATATAAGATATTATAGGTGATTTTTTTAGAAGACAAGATAGGAGAATTACTTACCCACTCATTAATCTTTCAACTTACTTTATCAAGAATGATCTTTAGAGACTTAGTTTTTATTCAAGTGATGACATGGAAGATAGTATATATGTGTCTACTTTCTATCAAATAGAGATATTTTTTAGTTGCACTTCCTATCATAATAATAGTAGCTTGTATATATCTTTTAACTTCATTATAGAGAAAACACCAAGAAATTTATTTCTAAGGTAGAAAAGAGAGAGTAAGGGCATTTCTAGAATTGGCAACCTCAAGTTTTTGGAGAATTCTAACCATGACTCTGAAATGGGTGGTGACATGGTGTGCATTGAGTCATCTAGAATTGAGGACTATGCAAAAAAACTCTATACTTGGATGGCTTTGTATGAGGAAGGCCTGGTTCCTTTAATGAAAGCAATGGCAAGGTATGATGATAATGTATTGTCGTAGTTTGTTGATTCTTGGATGGATAGACATGCCACCATTAATGACATCTTCTTCCATGTGAAGGTGAAGATTATTGCTATGGCTACCGATTTATCTATGGAAGGTCAAAAGTGGCAAAAGGTTACAAAGGTCATTGATGAGACAACCCTAAATAGGTTCTTCAAAAAAGATGAAGAATCTATGAGATTCAAAGGTGATTTTAGTTGTGAAAACCTCCTGTCCCCATGGAATGAGGTATGTTTTGTTCTCATGAAGTATCTGACCCACTCCTAAATCATTTTAGACACCATGATGAAGTTTCTATTTTGTTCTTTCTTTTACATGATCTTGGAGCTACCATGCTTGAGGTTAGGGATAGAAGAAAAAAAATTATCCTATTTTGCATTAGGATCTTATCCTTTGCCTCTATAATTTTCACTTGGCCCTGGCTCCACCCCGTTGTGTTGCCTTAGTTAATAATCAGGATGCACATAATCCTACTAGTAATTGTATGGGATTTTTTACGACCCTAACTCCTCAGCCTTCCCCTTCTTCCACCCCCTCTAGAAACCCTAAAAAGAACTATAAGTTTTTAGATGGGACCCAAAACAAGAAAAAGCCAAAAATGGAAAAGATGAACGAAATTGACCTTGTTGATTCTGAGGATGACAATGATGGTGGCTGGAGGAGATTGGGTAGGTTGGCCAAAAGTAGGGCCAAAATGAAACATAAGGGCTATAGAAATTTGGAGATTAATGAGGAGATGGAGTCAGAGGCCACTGAGAAGGAGGGAAAGGAGAAAAAGAGAATGGGGAAGGAGGAAGAAGATGTGGAAGTTGGGATAGAAGAAAAATGTTCTTCTTTGGAGGAGGTAAAATTAAGAAATAGAAGAAAGTTAGTCACAATACCACTTATGTGTTTGCAAGCTTTACTACGAATACTATGGACTTCACCTCCAATGTTATTCCTTGTCCTGGGAAAGCTAAGGATACCTTGCTGAGGATGACTACCTCCCTAGTGAGGATAGAGAGAAAAGAAAAGAATTTTTTTTCTACTAACCCTATTGTTTTAGGTGCTAGGAGTTGTCTAGCCTAGTCAAGGACACTAAATGGAAGATGGAAGAACTTAATGCCCAATTCAATGCTTTAGATTCAAGAGTTTTACTAATTTCTTTAATTTTTTCATTGAAAGTGATCCATGATGTTGCCACTGTCTAATTGCTACATCAGGAGAATGAAGATGAAAGCCTTGGCTCATATGATTCAAAGAAACTATATAGGTTTATGGCCAATGACTAGGACAAAGTGTTGCTGACGAAGAAGGGAAAGGAAAAGGCCAAAGTTTAGGCATTTGTTTTATTATATTTTATGTTATATTCTTTGGACTTGTATTTTTGGTATAAATAAGCTTTTAAATATTTGATTTGATAGTTGGGCTTTAAAGACTTGTACAATTTTAGGATAAGACATTACATTAGATATGCTTGTGATAGTCTTAGTAGAAATGTTCAAATGGTTTTTAGATGGAAAAACATGTGGTCTGCTAGTAATTTTATTTTCACTACTAGTAGATGGGATACTCTGTTAGTTAATATCTAGTCCAGTATACTGGATTGGGAAATCTATTTTTGATATTAAGGAAAGGGCTGCTAATATGCTGGTAGTTTTGTTAGCTGCAATTGTAATGTCAATGAATGATTTATGGATAGAATTGTACTAAAAGCCGTCCCCTTGTTTCTTGATTGGTATTAATATAAAAAAATAAGAAACGAGATAAATACTTTGATCATATTTTTCAATATTATGCATCATTAAAATATGCCCACTTCCACATTTTTAATATTAAATATTTAAATATAAAGGATTATTGCATACTCACAATGTGCCTATTTATGAAGCAACTTGGGCATTCATGGTGTTCTTGCCGTAATGGCATTAACAAGAAGCAAGCCTCTACTCTCAAATCTCAATAATAATAGCTTTCCATTGAATGTTGCATAATGCTCGTCATCAACGCATTATGACCTTGCATACTCCTCTTGCCATATTTTTTCATTGAATAGGCACTTATTAAAAATATGCAAGATAAGCATGGAAAATAGTTAATGTCCTTTCAGAAAGGGACACAACTGAGTTCGACGAAATTATGGGCTCCTTATTTCAATTCTTGGGAAGCCAGATTTCCCTGGTTTCCATAGAATAAACTTAAAGAATGTCCTGTCAAATGTTTGTGAGCAGAATTCATGGTGTTACTTTTTTCAATGAAATGCTTCTTTGGAGACAAATGAGTCATAAGTTACTGTAATTATTTTGTTTGGATCAATAAATGTTCAGTCCTCCATTGACAAACAAGAATGTTTTGTTTTCTCATTACATTTGTTAGTGGTACGAGTAATAAGAAACAGTTATAAGATAATAATAATAATAATAGAGAGCCATTACTGACAATAGAGAAGCCCGATAAATTTGGAGGCAAGCATGTTTCCATGATCTCCTGGACATTGAATAATGAGAATATCTGCCATTAATGGAAGCCTTAACTTATTTCAAGTTGTGCATTAAAAAATTGGTCCGTTAGACAATGAAGAAACTCATTGGTGTCCTCAAGGACCTAGTCTTGAATCCTAGAAAATATGAGGGAGGTTATTCTTACTAAGTTTGGATGGATACAAAATTATAATAATGATAGTGATAATAAGGAGGCATTTTAATGGAGTAAATGGGCTTTTTAAATATTTTAGAGAGTTTGTTATAGATTAAGTTTTGTTGAACATAAGGTTTTAATATAAGAAGAGATTATGGTTCAATTTGGTAGAATGCATACTATCTAATTTTTAATTTTTAGCTAAAGAGGTTTTATCTAATATTTGTGTTCTTATATAGAATAGTTCACATGATTTTGTGAATAATCTTCCATGAAAAAAAATCAACCTAGATTTGAAAACTAGTTTAAGTCAAATATTTACATTCAATTATTTCTAGATATGTATATAATAATGTAATAGATAAGTTTGGATATTTAGCCTATGATATTAACTTATTAAGCCTCTACTAATTTAAATAGCATAATATGATAATATGGGTTGATGCCAAATGTTTGATAGTGCTTCTCAAAATTATAAGTAGAATAAGCAATTTGTACGCATAGTGAAGTGGGTGAAAATAGATAAAGAAGGCATTTAAAATGTTTAATCCTAAATTATTATTAAATATGTAATAAGTTTTGTGATTTTGCCTATGCTAAAATGTATCTATTTTTATGGAGTAGAAGATTTTATGAATGTTTTAAAAAAATGGTACATGACTAATTCAAGTCTTTTCTTGAAATTAGTGTCTCCTACCTTTAAATTTTTAGAGTTATACCTACATTAGGGTGGGGCTATAAATTGCCCCACCAACTTAGAGATTTTTTTTCCACTTGTCATTATATGAAAACTTCGATTCTTGTTAGGAAAAATATGGAGAGGAAATTATGTAGAAGAGAGTTGTCAAAGGAGGGCAATGCTTGTGTTCATTAGGAGCTAGTAAAAGAAAATGAAGAACTCAGTGGAGGTACTCATTATAGTCATATAGTTAATTAAATATTTGTTAGCAATTTGAAATGTTGGCTTTACCATCCAACTCCATTTTGTGAGACCAATATTGCAAAAGTTTCCTACCTTGGGTGTTTGATTTAGTATCATTAGAGGTGTATGACCATCCTACATCTTCTAAAATTATTTTGTTTTTCTTAAGGTTAGGCCAATGAATTTTAATGCAAACTACTATATAGCTCTCCATGAGCTTTGAGTAGTGTCCAAGGGGACATAACGAGTTGAAATAAATTAATATGTGTGGCCTATGTTTAAAGGAAAGTATAATGTTCATAAATTGTGGACTGATAATTTTATCATTTGCCAATCAGAATATAAAAAATACCCACCTTGGCATCCACATTTAGAAGTTGAAGGTCCATGACAAAGTAGTGTGGAATGCACACCTTTTCAGACAACCATCTTAATAATTTCAAAACATGATCTTCTTAGGGACCCTTTTGAAAAAGTTCTACTAACTTCTATGTGTTGTTTATCTACAAAGAGCTATGGGAAAAAGAGCGAAAATTTTGAAGATGATGCTTTAGGTGGAAGCTTTCTTGATATATTTAAACTATTGTGATATTGATGATTTTTCTTGCGTAGTGGAGAATACTCACCTAGTTCACATATCCATTGTGAGAAATGCAAATCTTGTAATAGGGGTTAGAAGGGGCTTGACATGATTATCATTGAAGATTCTTAAATCATATAATTGAAGGGGTAATCATAGAGTGTGGATATCCAAATACTATATTGAATTATTATTATTTTTGACACTTGTACACTTACTTAACAGGTCTGTATTTCATTATAGTTTGGAAAAAGGAATCGGTCTATCAAAAAGGAGGGTCAAAATCTCTGTCAACATATTCTCTATGGTATTTTCCAATACACCCATTTTAAATACAAGCACACTTGTACTTGCAATATTATAAATAGAATGAAAGATAAAAGATAGATTGATACATCAATAACTTTCTAAGACTATTTATAAACACAACTTTGTCCTTAAAGTATATATAAAACAAATTTATCATAAGCAACAATCTAATATTATAATTCCAATCCAAATCATTAAGCACAACTACAAATCATCCTTCATTTAAACCATACAAATTAACGAGAAAATCATATATTAAGTCATTATAGAAGTAATAATCTCAAAAGCTTAAACACCATGTAAGATAAGATAAACTGGCTAGTGGGGAAGTGATAATACTAAGGATACAAATATAAATAGAACAAGCACCACTGACAATCAAAAAGAAAAAGGTAGCAAAGAAGAGTACCTCGGAGCCATGCAACCAAAAGATGCTTTAAGCCCAATCCAGCAAGGATGTTTAGATCTCTATAATTCCATGGACTTCATGCCATTTCTTCTGACAAAAAGCTTCCCCTCAAATAATGGAGGTGTGGAGAAACATTCACGTGAAAGACAGCGAACTCCATTATTCTAATGAACGAACATTCACGTGAATGCCAACATAGTCAAAACTCTGCAGGCGCCTTACAAATAAATATGGACAAACATGTTCCAGATCCGCCATCACCTCAACCCTCAGATATTGGAGCTCATAATTATTCTTCTTCTTCTTCTTCTTATCATTCAAGAATGAGTTGCATGTTACGGAGGGCCCAAGTGAGGAGATTTCACATGCAAATTATATTCTTCTGAAAAGGATAAGATCCACACGCTCAGCTTTGGAGGCTGTGGTCTTTAATAAGTCATGGTTGCCCTGTACGGAGAATGGGTCTTTCTTTATTCATCTCTGGATTATTCATATACAAAGCTGCTGATTCCTCTCTTATCATGGCCTTGAGAGGCATCGGGATCTAAAGCATGATTCAATTTTTTTAATGCTTGTGTTCTTGTCATATAGCAAATTCATGCAATTGTCTTTTGTTTTTAGGCCTCCAGCTTCTATGGTGTATAAGAGTTGTAGACATGATCTTCATAGTCTGTGATTGTTATATTATGTACGGCTTTTGAAATCAATTATGCAAATTTATTTCTTTGATGCTTTTATCAAAGTCCATGATTCATCATTATAAATAAAAATATGATATCAAGACGAGATAAAGCAAATGCCCACTCAGAATATAAGACTTCTCAAGTCAGAAAGACCATAAAAAGAAGTAAGTGTAGACTTGGAGAGAATCAAGAAAGACCTTGATTTTATATAGCTATATCACTAGAAGACAAATAGGATAGGTGAAGTGCATGGTATTTGAAAGATATATAATTTATATTTTGGTTAACTCTTGTAGGTGGCACCTTAAGCCCATATTTTTTTCTTATGATTTGAGAAACTATTTTTGGTTTCTAACTTTCGCCTTGCCTCTACATTGAACATGGTTTGGAAATGTATAATGTTATAGTTGTGTAAAAGGGTTATGATACTTTAGTTTCTTAATAATCATATAGAGGGTTAATTATATTCATGCTTTCTAACAAGATTTAGCATTGTGAATATATTGGTTTGATTTATCATTTTTTTTTCAGAAGATTTTCTTAGAGTATATATTGTTATTGTGGTAGATATTTTTGTAAGTGTAGTTTGTACTTACATTGTTAGATCTTGCTTGCATAGTTCATCTCTTTGATTTCAATTAGATGTCTCATGATGAGGTAGAACAATGAGTTTTATGCCTCAATGGATAGAGATCATAATTGAACGCATTATTCCTATCACATATTATAGATACTTTGCATAATTCTAAGAGTTGCTAATGTTATTTTCAGCATGTGTTGGTCCTTATAGTAATTTTGTGATTGTTTGGTAAGGAGATGGTGATGATTGGCCAAACTTGAAAAGGATTTATATGGATAATTCTTTGATTGACTTTGATTATGGATCTCACACTTTGTGTGCTATTTTGTTTGACTTGCAAGCTTCCAAGCATATGCTTACTCCTTGGGGGTGGTGTAGTGTCTCTCTCATTTTCTTCCTACTTCCCATCCTTTTAGATGTAGTAGATCTCTTTTGGTGCCTTGTTTTGGCTCTAGATGTGTCCTTTATTTCTATGCTTGATTGGTTGATCTCACCATATGCTTGGATGGACATATGCTCGTATTGTTTTATTATGTTGGACTAGTAAGAGGTTAGTTCCTTTGGGGTGATCTAATTTATGTTGATCCATAGAAAAGTTTCTTATATTATTACATTTGATTGTGAGAACAATTATGTTGTGGCTTGTTGCATACCTTGTTTATTATGTTATACTTTTTAAGGTTTTATTGTAAGTTTTGTGGGTTCATTCTGTTCTAGATGATTTTGTCCCAAGCTTGATTCTTTTATATGATTTGGTAATTATTCCCATGCTATGATTATATTCTACATTGTAAGATACACCTAGTCAAGTTCACTCTTGTGTTTGTTTCTAGGATTAATATTGACGATATGTTGGTATTTGGCTTATATGGCTAATGATGGGATTTGATGGTTTCATTGATGCGTGTGCCAATTACCATTAGATATTGACCCTTTATAATGATCAAATGTTATCTTGATCAAGAATTAATAAATGTTATCATGGTGATTATTGTCAGTTCTTCGTGCTATTATGCTTTACCATATTTTTGAATAGGTACATAGAGTTTTCACTTTTATTTTCTCATATTTTCACAAAATAATGATTTAAATATTTTAATTGAAACAATTCTTCGTGCTATTATGCTTTACCATATTTTTGAATAGGTACATAGAGTTTTCACTTTTATTTTCTCATATTTTCACAAAATAATGATTTAAATATTTTAATTGAAACAATTTTTTTATTAATGATGCACGTTGAGGATTAAATATAGAATAAATAATATTGTAGAATTCAAACACAACAACTATTATGCCACTAGAGCATCATCTTCCATTCGACATGCTTTGATTATTACATGCATGTTCTTCAGCTATATATAAAGTGTGCATGTTTTAGTAAATAGGTACCAGACATTGTCTCTTCCCGAGGTGCAAGTTTGAGCATTTATTTATCCCTAATAGTGTAGGACTAGAAAAAAGGTGAGAATCTATAATAGAGAAACCACAAACTCTACAACTATGGAAACTATCCACCATTGTAGAGTGGTGTATAAATGATGGACTTAAATGAGATATTTATCATGTTCTAGGGATCACTCATTTCTTTCCTTGATATCTTTATTTACTACTTTATATACTCATGTTGTACTTTTAATTACTAAATTTCATTTATATGATCTTTATAGATGAAATCAAGTTTCATTGACCCCAATTTAGTGTATTTCGTACTCCATGGTGTGGAAGTGGCATAGATAATCCATATATTGGTGTCGATACAAGATTTTTTTTGAGTTATATTTTTTTGGATAGATCTATGCACTTTATTATTATCCCTATGAGTAGATCTTATATATATATATATATATATATATATATATATTTATATATGTATACATGTATATGTATATGTATATGTATATGTATATGTATATATATGTATATGTATATATGTATATGTATATGTATATATGTATATGTATATGTATATATATATGTATATGTATATATATATATACATATACATATATACATATATATACATATACATATATATATGTATATATCTATATATACATACATATACATACATATATATATATATATATATATATATATATATATATATATATACATACATATATGTATGTATATACATACATACATACATACATACATATATATGTCTTATGCATTCACTAATTACTCTTCATGTACATTTGTATTAATAAATTGTGCATAGGTGACTTCATGGTTCTAGGAATTTTTAAAAATGTGTAATTACTTCTTGTGGGTCTTCAAATTTGGATCTTAGATTTGGTTTTATTCATTCCTTGGGACTATTTTTATGTATTCAATTTTTTTTTATTGTCTATTCTAGTATGATATTATTTAATTTAGTTTTCATTTGGGCTTAAAATGAACCTAATGTAGTTGGTTCTTGAGGATTGATTTAGTCTTCTCCCTTGGAATTCATTTGTCATGTCTGGCTTGTTCCCTTGAAGCTTGTGGCATGTTGTCCAAGATTTCAAGATGTGACTACTTGGAGGATCTCCATGTCATTTTTATTGAGTTTTTTTAGTGATTTGGAAACCTTGTAAGTGTTAGTAAGAATTTTTTATTTTATTACTTCGAAATGACTTTGTAGTTCTTTATTATTTATGAAATGTTGTTATGCTTATGCACTTATACCATTAAAATTTTATATTTATTGACATAAAAAAATTATTCACTGTATCTTTAACAGTGCTTTGTTGTAAGGCTACTTTGGTGGTTATTATAGTTTGAAAGAATTAACCCTATATTGGTTACATTATACACATGTTATTATTTTTATCTTGGTGACTAAATGGGTTGGGGTTTGTTATGGGTTTCCTCAATGGTATTGTGAAGGAGATCATGTTTGACATAGATAGAATTTAGAAAGATGTAGGTAAGACTCTATAGGTGTTGATTCACAAACTTTTCTCTCTTTGGTATTTTTTGATCTTCCTATATTGTCTTTGTGGGACCTATGTTGATCACTAATTTATGGTCATGTATTTTTACTTGTCCTTTCGATGATGACATGCAATCTTATTCGTCTCTTTCCTTTGTTGGGCGTGGGTATGTTTTGATCCTATTCCGATTTGTATTACTAATGTAGCGAGAGTTCCTTGGTCTATATTTCATTCTTGGGTATGTCTATAGAGTTTTTATTGTATTTAATGAGTTGTATATGGTGATGACACGTGTTTACAACATTGTGTATACCTTGGAGGTATAGATAGCTAGACTTGTTAGCACTTTTTATGCTTTTCAATTCATATATGCTTATTGTATCTTGACAAAAAATAACTTTAAGGAAAAAAGATATAAATCTTGGTGAAACTTTCATGTTTAAAAATATTTTATAAACTCCCAAATTTTGACAAAAGTTACTCTTATTGGCAATTTTTTATTTAAACCATAATTTTTAAAAGATAATATTGGTGAATCTCAAATAAGAAATTCATTAACAACTATTTTGAATACTTCTTTTTTTAAAAATAGAATTGTTGGAGATAATTATTGTACTATTCATGTGGAAATCTTTGTTGAGTTTTAAGTGATATAATCCAAACTATTTAGTTGCTTCCATTTATTTAAACTATAATTTAATAACCCTCATTGTATTCTGTGGGATACATGTATTGATATTTTATAATTCTAATGAGACACAAAATTTCTTCAAGACTTGATTTCTATTGAGATCAACAATCCAAAGGAAATTTTACCCCCCATAAACATTAGAAACAAACAATAACATTCACACCTCATGAAATATAATTAGGATGACTAGATTGTAGTTTAATTCAATAATGACAACTAAGTATTGGTGATACAACCCTATAGTAACTAATCTAATAATGATATATTAGTGGAAAATTAATTATCAAGAATATTTTGGTGAATCTTTGAATTCAATTTTTACTAAAATAAATCATTTGACTATTTAAATATTTCTAAAACAAAATTTTCCACAAATGTAGCAATTAGGGTTTTCTTAAATATCTAATTATTAGTCAAATTTGGATTCACAAATTTTAAAATGATTGAATTGGCCAATTTTAGCCACTAAATAAACATTGATCTTCATAGGTATTGTTGCATTAATTAATACATTTGGATTGTGTATTTGTGCTTATAGTGGTATCACTTAGGGAAGACTTATGCACTTTTTTGATAGATAATATGGCTTCTTCTCTTTGGATGACTTCTTATTTTTATTTAGTGGAATAATGGAGGATGAGAGCATTCATGTTGTGAGATGGTGATCACTTTATGTCTAACTACGTGTATCTTGATAGAGTACTTTGATTCTTTAATGATGTATGTGACTATTTTCATGTTTGAGATTACTTGTTACCCCTTATGTAATGTATACAACACGTGGGAGGATATGTAGATTATTTATTGGACCCCTTGCATAATATTTATAATGTTTAACTTTTTATTATGTGTCCAGTGCTCATAGGGAGACCTAGATGGACATACATCCCTGGAGCTACTTTATGTGGTTTATTATAGCATTGGGAATATCTATAATGTAGAGCTCACAAATTGGGGAAAATTTTTCAATATAATATTGGGATCAATATTCATGATAACTTATTACCCACATAAACTTGGCATTGATGGTTTTGTAATCTCATAATTTTAGTCACATGATCTAATGTAATAAACTTGGTGGTTTTGTGTGATCATTTCTATTTAAAATAAAACACAAGCTAAGTTGTCTACAATTTAAAATTTGGGGTTTTTAGGACCTTCTTTTATAGCACACATGAAACATGAAAAATGATATGTGGTTACTTTCTTCATGTTTCCATACTTTCAGTTTGTCCCTTTAAGCTTCTAGCTTGGTCAATTTTCAATGCAATTATGTTCATGTCCTTGTCTAGATAGCCCCTAGGTGGCTCTCTTCTCATCAAAAATTTGTAAGGCTTTCCTTATGTGTTCTTTCTAGGTTTTCTTGCTTCGCTTCCCCTACACCTCTATGCATGATTTTCATTGTTTCTCTGCATCAAGGTCTTAGGTGATTTAGGTTTAGGTGGGTTTCTGTCTGAGCATCTTCTCGATGAGAACAAAGTCTATTTAGGTTCTACAATATGTTCCTATCTCTAGCAAGGAAAATATTTCTAGATCTTGGCCCTTGCTATTGGATATCCATCATTAGCATGCTTTATTAGGTAAGATCTCGAGGAATAAAGAAATTTTGACTTCTCTAGGTGTATTTGTAATTGATTCATGATGAGAAGATCAGAAAAAAGATCTAAGTCTAAGGAATTCTTAGAGTAAAGATCCAAAGTTAGAATCCAATTCTGTGCAAAGAGAAGAAGTTCCATCTATCTGCATGCTTCCCCTTAGGAAGCAAAGGTCTTCAAGTATGTTTTGAAAGCAAACCTAGGAAATAAAAAAGGAAAAGTGACCAAATCAATGAAATATATTTCTAGTTATTTTTTCTTCAAATAATATATGTCTTGATGATGTTTTCCATTTAAAAGGAAAGCACAAAGCTTCTATCATAGAGGATATAAAAGATGAAGAAAGTTGAAGCTGGATGTGAAGAAATTCTTTGGAGTTTCCATAATGATGTTTCTATTGGAGTATTTTGTTGAGTGCAAACCCAATACAAGGAAATGATCATCTAGGTGCATAAAGTTAATTTTGTGGCTTCTCCAAGTTAAGAAATTAAAAGAAGAAAATATTTATGTGCAAAAGGAAGTAATAAAACACTCAAGGCCCGAAAAAAGTATTCCCCATGATGCGCTCCCAAATTAAAGGGAATAAAAGGTAAAGGCAAGCTTGTGGAAAAACAAGTTAATGCCTCCTTCCTTGCACTTAAAGAATTATAGTGCAAGCCCTTGTGCCAGATTTTGAATTTAATAAGATAGCTTCTAGTAATCTTAAGCTAAAGTGATTTAGAAAGGACATGATCTTGCTACTACAAGAGATTAAAGTAAGCTCTATGTTAGTTAGATTTATGGGCTATCATATGGGTAGAAGTAAAATGATTTAAAGAGCCATTAATCTACCTAATTTATTGCAAATCTGACTATTATAACTGTTGGTTGTGAGTTATTTCATTCGTGTGGCATCAACATTCAAATTTTTGAATCTATATAATCAAGTTTATGCCAAATGGTGTTCCTCATTTTGCAACAGCTATTTTATTTAAGAAATTACCTTCTTTGTGTGAAATTATAGGTGAATAGAAATAAAAACTATTGGGTATGATTGTCTAGTTGGATTAGAGAGTGAGTTAAAGAACTTTTCTAATACTTCTTTCAAGCATTTCAACCTAGTTGATCTACACAGAAGACTATATACCCACCCCATCCATCCAATCACACATAAATTGAAGGATAGAAAATTGGTTGAAGTTGCCAATATCCACATAGCTATGCAAGCACCAGAGTTGGTGAAGGAATGAATTGATAGATATAATCTAGAGAAAAAGAATTTTTTTTCGCCCAACCAATCTATTCTGCTTTTTGTGAGGAGTTGATGCAATCTGCGTTCGGGATTCTAGTAAAGGAAGAGTAAATTGTGACATTAATTTTTTATCATTTGCATCAATGTTTAATGAGAAAAAGACTTTAAGGAGAGAAGATATATAGAAACATGGTTTTAGACTCCTTGAGGGAAAAAGAGAAAAATGTCGAGGACTCGCTTTGGAACCAATCTGAAGAAGGAAATCATGGATATCATGGCATTGTTGCTAAGATTAAAATCTAAGGAAGAGATCATGGACTTCATTGAGCATCACTTCTACTTGGGCTAAGCCATGTATGCTGAAGGACTACAAATTAACTAGGCTCAAATTATATGTGAAAAGCTTGGCTCCTAGCTAAATTCTACCAAGGCATTTAAGCAATTCTTCATGTCATCATATTTAGTTTAATGCCTTAGCCACACATCTTATGGCCTGATCTACCCTATATTGAAGACTTT
The DNA here is from genome assembly GCA_028749045.1 of Cupressus sempervirens. NCBI lineage: Eukaryota > Viridiplantae > Streptophyta > Pinopsida > Cupressales > Cupressaceae > Cupressus > Cupressus sempervirens. Next base: position 366,268,586 of record CM053784.1, read on the forward strand.
CATGAGAACACCAAGGTATATTAATTCTATCCTCGCCTACAATTATAGAAGAACTTTGAAGAATATGTAAGGTCAATGATGCCTTCACAATGATGCTATGTCGAGAATTGCAAGGGTGCCCTAAATTGAGATTTTCACTAGAAGCTATATCAACAGTCAATAATTTTGCATGTTGTTTCATCCAATTTCCATCTTTCTCCTACTTGAGGATTGGTGTATTTGATGGCTTCCTAAAGAGACTCCATAGATATCCTGAAGATAAGGTAGTTAGTTTTGAGTTATGTAGACAAATATTAGAGGTGAATACCTTATGTTCTAATTGATTCATGATGAGAAGGTTAGAAAAAAAGATTTAAGTCTAAGGAATTCTTAGAGTAAAGATCCAAAGTTAGAATCCAATTCTGTGCAAAGAGAAGAAGTTCCATCTATCTGTATGCTTCCCCTTAGGAAGCAAAGGTCGTCAAGTATGTTTCGAAAGCAAACCTAGGAAATAAAAAAGGAAAAGTGACCAAATCAATGAAATATATTTCTAGTTATTTTTTCTTCAAATAATATATGTCTCGATGATGTTTTCCATTTAAAAGAAAAGTGCAAAGCTTCTATCATAGAGGATATAAAAGATGAAGAAAGTTGAAGTTGGATGCGAAGAAATTCTGTGGAGTTTCCATAATGATGTTTCTATTGGAGTATTTTGTTGAGTGCAAACTCGATACAAGGAAATGATCATCCAGGTGCAAAAAGTTAATTTCATCGCTTCTCCAAGTTAAGAAATTAAAAGAAGAAAAGTTTTGTGTGCAAAAGGAAGCAATAAAACACTCAAGGCCTTGAAAAAATAGTCCCCATGATGCGCTCCCAAATTAAAGGAAATAAAAGGTAAAGGAAAGCTTGTGGAAAAACAAGTTAATGCCTTCTTCCTCACACTTAAAGAATTATAGTGCAAGCCCTTGTGCCAGATTTTGAAGTTAATAAGATAGCTTCCAGTAATCTTAAGCTAAAGCAATTAAAAAAGAACATGATCTCGCTACTACAAGAGATTAAAGTAAGCTCTATGTTAGTTAGATTTATAGGCTATCATATGTGTAGAAGTAAAATGATTTAAAGAGCCATTAATCTACCTAATTTATTGCAAATCTGACTATTATAACTGTTGGTTGTGATTTATTTCATTCATGTGGCATCAACATTCAAATTTTCAAATCTATATAATCAAGTTTTTTCCAAATGGTGTTCCTCATTTTGCAACAGCTATTTTATTTAAGCAATTACCTTCTTTGTGTGAAATTATAAGTGAATAGCAATTAAAACTATTGGGTATGATTGTCTAGTTGGATTAGAGAGTGAGTTAAAGAACTTTTTTGATACTTTTTTCAAGTATTTCAACCTAGGTGATCTACATAGAAGACTAAATACCCATCCCATCCATCCAATCACACATAAATTGAAGGATAGAAAATTGGTTGAAGCTACTAGTATCCACATAGTTGTGCAAGCACAAGAGTTGGTGAAGGAATGAATTGATAGATATAATCTAGAGAAAAAGAATTTTTTTTTGCCCAACCAATCTATTCTACTTTTTGTGAACAAGGAGTTGATGCAATCTGCCTTCGAGATTCCAGTAAAGGAAGAGTATTGTGACATTAATTTTTTATCATCTACATCAATGTTTAATGAGAAAAATAATTTGAGGAGAGAAGATATGTAGAAACATGGTTTTAGACTACTTGAGGGAAAAAGAGAAAAATGTTGAGGACTCGCTTTGGAACCAATCTGAAGAAGGAAATCATGGATATCGTGGCATTTTTTCTAAGACTAAAATTTAAGGAAGAGATCATGGACTTCATTGAGCATCACTTCTACTTGGGCCAAGCGATGTATGCTGAAGGACTACAAATTAACTAGGCTCAAATTATATGTGAAGAGCTTGGCTCCTAGCTAAATTTTGCCAAGGCATTTAAGAAATTCTTCATGTCATCATATTTAGTTTAATTCCTTAGCCACACATCTTATGGCCTGATCTACCCTATATTGAAGACTTTCATGAGAACACCAAGGTATATTAATTCTATCCTCACCTACAATTGTAGAAGAACTTTGAAGAATATGTAAGGTCAATGATGCCTTCATAATGAAGCTATGTCAAGAATTACAAGGGTACCCTAAATTGAGGTTTTCACGAGAAGCTATATCAACAGTCAACAAGTTTGCATGTTGTTTCATCCAATTTCCATCTTTCTTCTACCCAAGGATTGGTGTATTTGATGGCTTCCTGAAGAGACTCCATAGATATCCTGAAGATAAGGTAGTTAGTTTTGAGTTATGTAGACAAATATTAGAGGTGAATACCTTATGTTCTAATGTGAAGAAGATAGCTAGGGTTCCATTTCTAATTGTGCTAGGACCTTAATACTTGGGTCTCAAGATCTAATGTCAATAATTTAGTCAAAGTCTTTGAGAAGATAATTAATTTGATTGATTATGAAGTTATAAGACCCTATTATGATCCTATTAGCTTTGTCAAAGATCATTCGAAACTTGGTTATGCTTATAGGCATGTTCTAGATATTGAAGATTATTGGGTTAGATGTCATTATGAGTACCAAAGTAGAGAGAGGTACTGAACTAGGTTGACACATGATAAGATAAAATTATATAATGACATTGTTGATGTTAGTGATCTCATAGATGATGGCTCTTATATGAAACCCTCAACTTATAAGAAGATCAAGGAAAGTCCTATAATGTCAACTTCACCTGATGGTCCTATTATTAATACAATGGAGGTCCTCACAAGTGGTATCATCAAGAGGACATAAAAATGGTTAGAGTGGAATAGAGTGAGAAGAAAGAGAATTGGAGCTGCAAGTTTTGCTAGTGGAGTAACATTTAGAACAATGCAATCATCAGCTACTACTTCTATTACTGTTGCTACATCAACATTAGCCATAGTAACACAATCTGTTGGTGGCGGGGGAGACCAACCTCCTAAGAATAATGTACAAATCCCTCCAACCTATGGAGGAGGATCTCTACTAGATACTAGAAAAGTTAGAGATAAAGAGACAGAGAAAGATAAAGAAAAGGAGGAGAACTGAGTAATCAAGGACTCCTACCCTATGCTAGTCATCAAGCTTGATGGTGATAATAACACTCTAGATGGTCAAGAGTAGGAAGCATCTCAACAAGGTGAAAATATAGTCCTCTTTATTACTAAATATTTATTACCTTTCCATTTGCTAGCCAAAGTGAGGTGAACCTCTTTAATCCAACAACCTTGCAGTTATCACTTAATGTCCTTTCAACTAAGTCTTGGTTGGAAGAGACTATTGATAGAAAGAAGAGGAGATGTGAGGAAAGTGCTCCATCTAAAGACCTCATTGTACAAGCAAGCTAATCTCATCCAATATCAAAGAAGGAAAAGAAGTAGAAGACCCTAGCAACATTGGCAACAGATTCTTCTACTAGTCACATGTTAGTGGAGATTGCAAAACCTCAGAAGGAGGGAAATTTCATTAGTTAACTCCTTATGATTTATAGATCAAAATAGTTGACATGAGCATTCTATTGCATGAATCTATAGTCAACATCTGGATATCAAAAAATGTAAAGATATAAGACAAATTAGAGGACTTAAGGTCAGAGAAAGAGATATTGATTAGAGAGTTAATGGATTACATCAGATCTACACTTATAAACACCTCTACAAGAACATTTAACCAAAGTTGCTAAGTAGAAAAAGAATTTATTGCTCAAGATACAACAAGAGAGACACTATGGTCAATTTGGCCATGCTTGGATAAATGAATTGAAGGTCTAAGGTCTCCCCCTCATTGAGAACCTTGGAAATATGTTTCTAGACATGGATAGACTGAGAGAAGTGGTGTCAAATTACCAGACCTCAATGAAGAAAGTGTTAGATTTCCTAACAGAGCAATTGGCCTTATTACAATAGGTGATTGACATGAAGACAAATATTTCTATGAACCATGGAATACTTACATCAGGCCATGAACCATTGCTTCATTGGAAGAAATCATTGGAATTCAAAATTGAGAGCTTAGTAAAGTCTAAGTATGAACTAAAATGTGTCCATGATTTAGTGAAGAAAGTAATGGATAAGATATTTGAATATTTAAAAGTTTTACACATTGAATCATATGTCACCAACAATGGCCAACTAGTAGATATTTAACAAATGAAGACTAAGTTCTAACATTCATTGAAGAATCTACTAACCCAACAAACTTACAAGTGGTAAAGATTCTGAAGCTCACAATAGTGGATTGTGAGCTAAAGCATGCAACGAAGAAGCTCCAATCAAGGATCTCCAGAGTTAAAGAATTAATAGAAACGCATGACTATTGGATGATTAGAGCTGACAATATCCTCATTCCAAGTGTCTTAGAGCTAAAGAATGTAATTGATGCAATGAAGGCCTACAAAGACAAATCTGTAACTCCAAAGAAAAACTAATTCTCTATCAAAAGTGTTACATTCTCACTGCAAGATGTTACAAGTGTTACCCCCCCCCCTCTCTCTCACTTTCTGATATTGTAGCCATATTTGACATTCTCCTCATAGGTTGAGTCTTTTTAATAGATGACTAATTAGCCAATCCTATTTTTAGAAGCATCAGTTCAAAGATGCTTTATGTGGTAATCATGAAATGCAACTGGCCAATTCTAAATGGGCCTATAAATGTAACTTTTTGTGACATGAATAAGATTGGAAAAATTTCTATGTGGGAAAACCCTTGTAGCTGGGACTACTATGTGAGACTCTATGTCTACATGTTAATTTTGTTGTTCATGTTAGTTTAGTTTTAGCTCTTGCATGGTGTCTGGAATGAAATATGTTGTTACTAAAAGCCGTGGGATTGAAAATAAACTTTTTTTTTTTTTCTTTCCTTTAGTGGTTATATGACATATTACCATCATTCACAATATTTCCCCATTTCGTCTATTATATGCAAGCTAGTTTCATGTGCATTTTCCTAACTGTATGAGAAGTTTTGGTTTTGGTTTATATAAGGTGTTAAGTAGGAAGCAAATGGTTGTTGTAGAATCTTAGTAACTTGGACAATCTAGGTACTGTTTAGTTAATCAATCTCTCTCTTCTTATGCAGTATGTATCAATAGATAGTCTTGTATTTTACATCTCACATTTAGTATATACAATAGACTACATTATAGATGTTAGAAGAGCTAAAAAGTGACTCATGTGCATTCATAGTTGTGGAAGTTGTGAGTCATGTTATAAAATCTGCCCATATTGCTTGAAGTGTTGGGAAATATGGTTATAGCTCTTTTAATCTTTAGTCAAGAGCATACCCCTAAACTTATTGATCTACCAAAAACAATATTCATTGTAAATCTTTGCATACAAGGGAGTTGTACCTTTCAATTCAGGGGCCTTTGATATAATATCTACATTGACCCCATTTTGTAGCTAACAACTTTATCTTTCACCACATTGGGTACATTAAGAGTCAGGGTATAAACCAAAGTCCAAGGAAGACAAACTATTAACCAATAGTTTTTGGTGACTCTGCTAGGGAGGATGAATGTAAAATTTCTTTAACTCACAACACAAAAGAGTCTATGTTGTTATTTTCATAGTGTTTGTAATTACAAGGGAGATAAAAATCTCTTGTGTGTGTTATTCATTGGATAAGTATTTGTTGGTTGCCAGGGTGGGGGGGGCGGGGGGGGGGGGGGGGTGGTCAATAAATACTAAAAAATTTCAACCTCAAAATCATTCACCACACATCCATCTCACAATCTATATATGTAAACTGAAATATCAAATCAAGCATATACATCCATAGCATGAAAGTAAAACATTAAACACATGTATGACATAAGATATTTGGTTACCCAAAAACCCTCCAAGGGGAAGGTAAAACTAGGGTGGGGATGACACCCAAAAATCTCCACTTTTGCAATAATAAAGTGTATCTAATGAAGTTTACAATGTTTTGATCACGAAACATGATCTACCCTATGAAAGGTCTACCCTATTAAAGGCTTACAAGATTGTTAGATGTTATCCTATTAAAAGATTTCAATACCCTGTTAGAAGTGTGCCTGGTAAAAGGACTTTAAGTTACAATGAAGTAAGCACCCTATTAAAGGATTTACAATAGCCTATCAAGACTAATTTGTTAAGAGATTTAATTGATTCACCTATTAGAATGTCATAGCAATGATCCTTCAGTTAGCACTCTATTGCTTGATGTTAGATCACCTCTTTCCTAATGTGTACTTGATCCTTTGTGATAATATGTATCTCGTATCTTCGTTGTGATCTAATTCCTTTCCTCTATTCTCCTTTAACTGATTATGCAATGTATCTCAAATCACAACTCCATAGTCACCATGAATGCTCTATTTGCACATGTGAAATTCTTCTCAATTCTCTTTAAGCATTCATAAAAAGTTTATGGTTTTTCTTCCTTAAGAAGACTTAGGTGACTTAGGGTTAGGTATGAATCAACAATTGTGATTCACCCATATTGCCACTTAATCCTTACCTTTTTTTGATTGGATGCATGTAATGCATAGGGATTCACAATTAGGAATTGTCCTTATCAACTAAAATCACCAAATAACCCTTAAGTCAACCCAAAAATGGTTTACATAGAAGTTTGTGTCATTACAAACAACTATGTCAAAATTTTATTACTCAACACTTGAGGTCCTTGATGCTTGACATCAACTAAAACTTCAATGCTATAAATCAGCCTTTGAATGACTCGACATCCATTGATCACTCAGCATCTATTTAACTCGATACATACTATTTGCTTGGCACTTGAGTGACTCGACACTTGAGTGACTCAACACTTACTAGTTACTCAACATGTACTAAATATGCATCGCTTGACATATACTATTTGAAAACTTATGCTTGGCATGTATTACATGTTCAACATGAATTAAGGAAATGAATTAAGTATACTATCACTCATATGTCAAAACCAATATGAGATTAACAATATTCTCAATAACTATATTCATGGCTTCACAGAAATAACTCTAAATTAGGAACTCATACATTTGTTTGAGTCATGTCTATTGGCCCATGAGGAAAAATGGTGCTTCCCGATGAAGTTCAAATCCCAGTAATACAAACCAACCTTGGTTGCCAGGATGAACAAGAAGACATAATCAACTAGTTGAATACACTAATCTAGAAAAACAAAATATCCATAAATGAGTACTGAAGAGTCAATTTTGTACTAGAATGAGAAGAATCCAACATTGAGTACTAGGAAGGTATGCTTCAACAAAGAAGGTTGAGGCAAGCCTAAAAGAACCTATCCATGGATAAGCTAGCTCATCCTACATCCCATGTATACTAGGAGAATTTGTGACTATAATCAAGTTGATCTAGTGTTTGAAGAGCTTAAGAAAGCCAATTTTCCCATATTAGAAGATCCCCTGAGAAGAGGGAGAACTTGCTCAAGAGGCCCAGTGCTAGAAGGTATTCATGGGGCTTTATTTCCACCACCTCATCTTGTCTCCCAAAAAATCTAGCAAGTCCTCTTTCATACCTATTTTTTGAACATAGACTGTGTCATTGTGTAACACTCTCACCTTACATAGAGTTGTAGCTCCAACTATTGTCTCTTGTAGCCAATCCTTGTTATTCTATCTGGATCAATGGTAGTACCCTAGGGTAATGCTATTGGTCCTTTGAACCTTGATGCTAACAATGATCTACCAAGAGCCTCCCAGAAGAATTTTCCTAAGTTTTATGGCAATGGGAGGGTTTTTGCAAATGAATATATTGTTGCTTTCATTGCAACCTATAGTGTTTTGTCTCCTCAACATGAAGATGCAACCATGAAAATGTTTATTACAACACTAGTTTAGAATTTGACTAATTGGTTCCAACATCTTATTGTTGGATGCATCATGACTTGGGATGATATGCCAAATTGATTTGAAACCCACTACAAAAGAACATAAGATGAACATACATTGTTGTCTTTACTCACTCAGATCAAGAAGGAACCAAGTATTCCCATGAGGTATTTCATGGAAAAGTTCAATAAATTACTTAATAGAATTCCTATTGTAGGTAGACCAATTGCAGATAATTAGAAGATGTTATTCATTAGTTCTATGCCTCTAGATATTAGTTTTCAAATTAAAAGATCGCATGTGGAAAATCTCTAAGATGTCCATACTCTAGTTGTAAAATTAGAAGATGATTTAATAGCAATCATGAAATGGATGAGATGGATTCAAAGTGGAACTTCCACAAGCACTATGACTAGCACTATGAATAATACAAAAGAAATACTTCAAAAATTGTCAAATGAGATGATCATCATGAAAGGAAAGTGGGTAAGCTAGTTCCTCCATTTCACAAATCTTATCAAGATAAGACAACACGAAGGAATTTAGGTCTTACAGTTACCACCTTCTCAACAAAAGCTTTTCATTGAGGCAACTCCTAAGAAATAGAGCATGTGCATATTCCACTTGAGAGGAGATCATGATGGTAACTCTTGCCCAAAAATGAATAGATATAAGCAGATGAATGCAAGTAATGAGCCAATAGGGGAATATCCTGAAAGTGAAGATAATTATGCTCCCCATGGTGACTCTAGAACATTTTACTTGGAGTATGCATTAGATTTAGAAAAATAAGGTGGTTGTTTCACCACCTTGGATGGAGTACAAATGACTGTAACAAGAAGAAGCCATAAGAACAAAGCTCTGAAAAGCTCAATCCCTATTTGGACCAATGTTCCTACTACTTCACTAGTCATGGCTAATATCTCTACCCCCCTACTTCAAGGAGAGAAAAATTGAAAACAAAACCAAGTGGTAAGCCTGATCCATCATTCAAAATTGTTCAATATTTTAAAGATGCTCTTATTCAAGTTTCTTTGCTAGAGTACTAAAAATCTAATCCTACTGAGTTGCAAAAGCTAGTTGACTATTGTAAAGGAGAACCTAGTAATGGGGCTCTTTCAAATGTCAATGTTGTTGTTAATAATAATAAGCCTAGTACTAGTGCATGTTCCCCTCCTGATGAAGAACTAGTCTTGCATGTGCTATTCATTAAAGAAGAGTCTTCAATCCTAGCTACCTCCCTTGGCCAAAAACCTGATCCCTTTATGTGTCCTTGTATGTCAATGGCCATAAATTGAGTAATTGCATAATTGACTGAGATGCATCAAACAATGTCATGCCTTCTACTATTGCTTGTGCCTTAGGCTTTCCCTTAATTAAGACCTTTGGGTGTTGTTACCCTATGGATGAAAAATAGGTTTCCCTAATAGGTCAAGTAAAGGATGCCCAAGTAGCCTTAGTTGCACACCTAACAAAAAGAAAGAAGTTGACCATTCTTGTGGCTAACGTCCCTGCTAGTTTTTTCATGCTACTAAGTAGGAATTTTTGTAGGGATATGGGAGGTGAAATTAAACTAGATTGGTCTCATGCTATTATCCCTGTTTGCAACAAAATGATCAAGCCCAAACCTAAAGAAAAAGCCAAATTTACTATAATTATCCTAAAGGACAAATCTTATATCAAGAGATGGAGTATGGAAACTACATGATTTTTGCTAATTTTGGTACTCTAGAAGAAGAGTCACACGCTCTTGATGATTAAAGAATCTAGACCTTAGAGTTTGATGGTAGTTGTGCAACTATTGGATCAAGAGTAGGTGTGGTGCTCTCCTGAAGAAAATTTGACACAACTAGTATACAAGCTATAATTTAAGAACATAAATAACACTGTTGGATATGAATATTTTCTTTTAGGAATTATTACTGCAAAACAAAGAGGACTAAAAATTCTAAGAGCCCAAGGTGATGTATAACTCACAGCAAAGCAAGTGCAAAGTCACTATATGGTGAAAAACCCAAGGCTTCAGATTTATTGGAACAGAGTCTGGGATGAGATAGAAGACCTTGATGCCTTCTCTATACAAGTTATTCCAAGGGAGAGAAATGTAAGGGATGATATGTTAGTTGCCTCTTCATCCCTTTTGTTACCTTATCTAGAATTCAAAGACAAAGAATACAAGGTTAAAATCCTCTTTAGACTTAATGTACTTGATAATGTTGAATCATGGAAAGTCTTTAATGATGATAAGAATATATAGCACTTTATAGAAGGAGTCGATCCTTTCACTAACCAGTACTTTGTGGAAAGTGAAAGCCCCTACCAGAAGTTCTATCTTGAAAACAAGAAAGATTTGGAGCTAGGTATAGAGAAATTAAAAAGGTAACAAAATGCCTAGATACCTAATCTCTTTAGAAATATTGTATAATAAATATGATGCATATATCAAAAGAGAAAGAGGTAGGAAAGGTGGAACCTCTGATGATTATGAAAAAATGAAAATAGGCACTGAGTTTAAGCCTAAAATTATTAACATTGGTAATAACTATTCAACTAAAGAAAGAACTAGAGATAAAGCACTTCTTTCTAAATATCAAGATGTTTTTTCATTAGGTTATGAAGATTTAAAAACTTTAAGGAATGGTGACTTTAAGCACAAGATTTCCCTTAAGCCTAATGCAATTCCTTTTAGGTAAAAGAAATGCAACTACAACCCAATGATCTCAGACACCATCTTCGGAGAAATTCATAAAATATTAGAATCTAGGATCATTTATCATATACACCATCTAAAATGGATAGATAATGTTGTTCTTGTCAGGAAGAAGAGTGGGGAGATTAGAACCTCTATGGATTTTAGAAATCTAAATCAAGTATCTCTCAAAGACAACTATGCTCTCCCCAACATGGGTCACTTACTATAGACAGTGGCATGATCTAAAATGATGTCTATGTTGGATGGTTTCTCAGGCTTCAACCATATTGAAGTAGGTCTAGATGATTAGTTTTAGACAATGTTCACCACTCCATAGGGGACATTTTATTATAATACAATGCCCTTTGGGATAATTAAGGTTGGAGGTACTTTTTAGAGAGCCATGAATACATCCTTTACAGATTAAAGGACACAATCGTTGTTATCTACTTGGATGATTTGAAAGTATTATTCAAGAGAAGAGAAGATCATTTTAAGGACTTGAAGAAAGTGTTGAAGATATGTAGGGAACATGGAATGTCCCTAAACCCCAAGAAGTCTATCTTCTGTGTCATAGAGGGCAAGTTTCTAGGTTACATAGTGTCTCAAGAAGGCATTAAGAATGATCTTGAATGAGTCAAAGCTAACCAACAACTCAGCCTACTAGCAAAAAATGCTAGAGTTAAATCATTTTTTGGTTAGGTAAATTTCTTAAGGCATTTTGTTCTCAATTTCTCTAAAATTATGAAAAGTTAAATTGACATGTTGAAATGCAGTCACATTTTTAAGTGGAGTGACTCTAGAAGAAAGGCCTTTGATGAAATAAAAACTACCATAGCCCATGCTCATGTCTTAGTTCATCTAGATTATACCAAAAAGTTTATTTTATATTGTTACACATCAACCCATACATTATCTACCTTACCCATGCCAGAAAATAAAGAAGACATCCAAGTACCTATTGCTTTTATGAGCACCCCTCTAAAGGAGCATGAACTAAAGTAATCTAAAATGGAAAAGCATACCTATGATATGGTTAGAGCCCTTAAAAACTTTAGATTTTATGTTCAACATTCACAATCAATTGTTTATGTTCATGATTCTGCAGTTAAAAGTATCTTAACTCAACAAGAAATAGGATTCAACTCAAGAGGAGCTTGGATAGCCAAAGTCCAAGAGTATGAGATTGAGTTAAAGCTTACTAAGTTGGCCCATGACAATGGTTTCTGTAGGGAAATTACAAAAAATCAAGAGGTAAGTGAAGAAGAAGAAATCTCAAGAGTCCTAATGGTAAGCCTCCAAGATCCTTGATTTTCAAATATTGCTTATTTCCTTACTTATGGAGAGTGTCCCAATGGATTGACCTATAAGTAGAGAAGAGATCATAGGACCAATTCTACCAAGTATGTCGTTTATGATGATCAATCATATAAAAGAGAAATTGATGGCACATTCCTAAGATGTGTGGATAATACTTAGCAGCAGAGATTGCTCAAATCATGTCATGATGAAGTTTGTGGTGGGTAGTACTCTTCTACAGTGATAGTATACAAAATTTTGAGGTAGTGTTATTACTATTTTTTTAATGTTTAGAGATGCCTATAAATGGGTAGCCCAATGTGAAAAGTACAAAATATTTGTTGATAAACCTTAGTTGGCTGCCTTGCCATTAAGGCCACTAGTAATAGAAGGCCCCTTTCAGTTGTGGGAAATTGATTTTATTGGACCAATTAACCCCTCCTCTTCTGCTAGACATTCATATATTATTACTACTATAGACTACTTTACTAAGTGGGTGGAAGAAAAGTCTACTAAGAGAACCACCTCTGAAATTGTTTGTGAATTTATCAAAGAAAATATCATGTTGAAATTTGGTATCCCATTGAAGTTGGTTATGGACAATGCTATATATATATATATATATATATATTTATTTATTTATTTATTTATTTATTTTTAAAAAAAAAATTTATTTAGTAGAAATTGTTGATTTATGCTTTGATAATAATATCCATCAAAGTGATTCTTTAGGCTATTTCCCTCAAGGAAATGGTCAAGCATAATTAAGCAACAAAGATTTGGACAACATCATGAGAAAGCTTGTCTCTAACAACTAGAAGAATTGGCACAAGAAATTACATGAAGCCCTTTGGGAAGATAGGGTAACACCTAAGTGGACCATTGGTATTTCCAAAATAAAGATAGTCTATAGAGTTTAGGCTAGTCTTCCCCTTTCGTTGGAGCTACCAATTTACAAGTTGCAACAGATAATTGAAGTTCTATATTTTAGACTAGTATGGAAAAGTGAATAATGTACCTAACCAAGCTAGAAGAGGATCATGAAAAGTTGGTTGACCACATCACAAAGCATTAGAAGCATGTAAAGAGTTTCTTTGACAAATGAGAAAGGCCAAGAAGTTTCATGAAAGATGACTTAATCTTGCTTTGGGATAAGAGACATGAACCCAAAGGTATGCATCTCAAATTTGATTCTCTTTGGAAGGGCCCTTTGAAAATTGTACAAGTAAATCATAATAACTCTTTCATACTGACATATCCCATTAGTGAGGTCCTACCATTTTCCTATGATGGTCAAGACCTAAAGTTGTATGGGATAAGAGACATGAACCCAAAGTTATGCATCTCAAATTTGATTCTCTTTGGAAGGGTCCTTTCACAATTGTACAAGTAAATCATAATAACTCTTTCAAACTAACATATCCCACTGGTGAGGTTCTGCCATTTTCCTATAGTGGTTAGGACCTAAAGTTGTATCAAATTTACAATTGAAACTAGGTAACCCTTGTAGTTAGAGTTAGTCTAGGTAGCTTTCCTTCTTGATGTATGCTTTATTTTAGCTTCCTTCTTTCCTACTTTAGTTTCTTTTCTATTGTGTGTTTATTTTAGTTGTTGTTCCCTTTTCATTCCAGCTATGTGAAACCAAAGATGCTAGGTCCCTTCAAAGTCATTTTCATGTCTAAGTCCCCAATTAGAGCCAACTATTTCCATACTTTTAGTTTGTCCCTTTAAGCTTCTAGCTTGGTCAATTTTCAATGCAATTATGTTCATGTCCTTGGCTAGGTAGCCCCTAGGTGGCTCTCTTCTTATCAAACATCGTTAAGGCTTGTGTGTTCTTCCTATGTTTTTCTTTCTCTACTTCCCCTACACCTATATGCGAGATTCTCACTTTTTCTCCTCATCAAGATCTTAAGTAATCTAGATTTGGATGTGTTTTTATCTGAGAATCTTCCTGATGACAACAAAGTCTATTTTGGTTTATGTAATATGTTCCTATATCTAGCAAGGCATTTATTTAGGATCTTGGCCCTTACTATTGGAATTTTGTCACTGGCATGCTTTGTCAGATAAGATCCTCAGGAATGAAGAAATTTTGACTTCTCCAAGTGTATTTGAAATTGATTCATGATGAGAAGTTTAGAAAAAAAAAGAACAAAAGCTATGGAATTCTTAGAGTAAAGATTCAAAGTTAGAATCCAATTCTATGCAAAAAGATGGAGTACCATCTATTTGTATGCTTCCCCTTGGAAAGTGAAGGTCTTCAAGTATGTTTCTGAAGAAAATATGGAAAATTAAAAGGAAAAGTGACCAGATCAATCAGAGATTTTCTTGTTGTTTTTTCTTTGGAAAATATGGTGTTTTCCATTTAAAAGGAAAACATGAAGCTTCTATCTCAAAGGATATAAAAGATGAAGAAATTTGGATCTGGATGTGAATGCATTCTATGGAGTTGCCAGAATGATGTTTCTAATGGAGTATTTTTTTGAGTGTGAGCTTGATACAAGGAAATGATCTTCCATGTGTGGAAAGTTCATTTAATGGCTTCTCCAAGTTCAGTGATTAAAAGAAGAAAAGCTTTGTGCATAAAAGGAAATGATAAAATACTCAAGGCATTGAAGAATTAGTCTCCACAATGTGCTCACAAATCAAAGAAAATAAAGGTAAAGGCAAACTTGTGGAAAAATAAGTAAGTGCCTCCATCCTGCACTTAAAGAATTATAGTGCAAGCCCTTGTGCTAGATTTCAAAGTTAATAAGATAGCTTCTAGTAAGCTTAAGCTAAAATGATTCAAAAAGGAAATGATCTCACTACTATAGGAGATTAAAGTAAGTTTTATGTTAGTCAGATTAATGGGCAATCATATGGGTAGAATTAAAATGATTTAAAGAACCATTAATCTACCTAATTTATTCCAAATCTGACCATTATAACTATTGGTTGTGAGTTATTTTGTTCATTTGTCACCAACGTTTGAATTTTAGAATCTATATGATTGAATTTCTGCCAAATGGTGTGCCTCATTTTGCAACAACTATTTTATTTAAGTAATTGACTTCTTTATGTGAAATTATAAGAAAATGGCAATCAAAATTGTTGGGTATGATTGTTTGGTTGGATTAGAGAGTAAGTTAAAGAAAATTTCTAATACTTCTTTCTAGTTTTTTGACCTAGGTGATCTTCATAGATGACTAAACACCCAGTCCATCTGTCTAATCACACAAAAATTGAAGGAGAGAAGATTGGTTGAAGCTGTCAATTTTCGCATGGCTGTGCAAGAACTAAAGTTGGTGAAGGAATGCATTGATAGATATAATCCAAAGACAAAGATAATTTTGTTTCCTAACCAATCTATTATGCTTTCTATGAACAAGGAGTTGATGTAGGCTGCCTTTGGGATTCTAGTAAAGGAAGAGTATTGTGACATTGATTTTTCATCATCTACATCAATGTTTAATGAGAAAAAGGCTTCAAGGAGAGAAGATATGAAGAAAACATGGTTTCAATCTCCTCAAGGGAAAAGGATAAAATTTTTGAGGACTCTCTTTGGAAACAATCTAAAGAAGGATATCATCGATATCTTGGCATTGTTGCTAACTAAAAGGTAAGGAAGAGATCTTGGACATCATTGAGCATCACTTCTACTTGGTCTAGGCCATCTATGATGAAGGACTACAAATTGACCGAGCTCCAATTATATGTGAAGATCTTGGCTCCTGGTTAAATTCCACTAAGGCACTTAAGAAATTCTTCATTTCATCATATGTAATAAATTCCTTAGCCATGCATCATCTATGTCACTATCTTCCTAGTATTGAAGAATTCGATGAGAATACCAAGGTATATGAATTCTATCCTCACATACAATTATAGAAGAGCTTTGAAGGATATGTAAGGGTCAATGATGTCTTCACAACAAGGCTATGCTGGGAATTTCAAGGGTGCCCTAAACAAAAGGTTTTCAGAAAAAGCTATATAAGTAGTTAGCCAGTTTAGATGTTGTTTCATCCAATTTCCATCTTTCTCCTACCTAAGGATTGGTGCATTCAGTGGATTCCTGAAGAGACTCCCCAGATATCCTGAATATAAGGTAGTTCTTACTGAGTTATGTAGACAAATATTAGAGTTGAATACATTATGTTCTAATGTGAAGAAGATAGTTGGGATTCCATTTCCAATTGTGGTAGGACCTTATTGTTATGCCTCAAGATCTAATGCCTAGAATTTAGAAGAGGCCTTTGAGAACATAATTAAGTTGATTGATTATGAAGTTATAAGACCCCAAGTATGATCTTGTTAGATTTGTCAAAGATCATCTAAAACTTGGTTATGCTTATAGGGATGTTCTAGATATTGAAGATTATTGGGCCAAATGTCATAATGAGTACCAAACCAGAAAGAGGTAGTTGTCTAGTTTGACACTTGATGAGATACAGTTATATAATGACACAGTTGATGTAAGTGATCTCATAGATGATGGGTCTTATATTAGGCCCTCAACTTATGAGAAAATCAAGGACACTCCTATAGTGTCAACTTGGCCCAATGGTCCTTTTATTGATATAGTGGAGGTCCTCATGATGGTGTCATTAAGGGGATACACAAATGGGTAGAATAGACTAGAGTGTGAAGAAAGAGAACCAGAGCCACAACTTTTGCTAATGTTGTATTATCTAGAACAACTCAATCATTAGCTGCTACTTCCACTAGTGCTACTATGTCAACATCAACCATACTAGCACAATCTCTTGGTGGAGGGGGAGACAAACCTCCTAAGAATAATGTACAAGTCCATCGAAGCCATGGAGGAGGATCTTTGCTAGATACTGGAAAAGTTGGAGATAAAGAGGAAGAGAAATATAAACAAAAGGAGAAGGAGAAATCTGTAATCAAGGATTCCTCCATCATGGTAGTTATCAACCTTGATGGTGACAATAACCCTCTAGATGGTCAAGAGTAGGAAGCATCTTAGCAAGGTGATACTCTAACCCTCTCTATTACTAAAGAAACAACTTGTCCATTTTCTAGCCAAAGCGAGGTGACACCCTTAGTTTCAAGGAAGCTCTTTGACCCAATCCTGCAATAAACACTCAATGTCATTTCAATCAAGTCTTGATACAATATGAGAATATTGATCAAAAGAAGAGGAGATGTGAGGAATGTGCTCCATCTAAAGAGCTCATTGTACAAGTAAATCAAT
The DNA here is from genome assembly GCA_028749045.1 of Cupressus sempervirens. Classification (NCBI taxonomy): domain Eukaryota; kingdom Viridiplantae; phylum Streptophyta; class Pinopsida; order Cupressales; family Cupressaceae; genus Cupressus; species Cupressus sempervirens. The sequence goes on from CM053784.1 coordinate 366,285,639, forward strand.
CTTAGATAGCATCAAATAAGGTGAAGAAGAAAAAGACCCTAGAAGTATTGGCAACATATTCTTCTATTGGTTACATACTAGTGGAGATTGTAGAACCTTAGTAGGAGGGAAAATTTCATGAGTTAACTCCTAATGATTTTCATACGAGAAAGATTAACATGGGCATTCCAATGCATGGTTCTATGGTCAACATTTGGAAATAAAAAAATGTAAATATTAAAGACAAATTGGAGGAGTTAAGGTTGGAGAAAGAGGTACCCAAAGCCTCGAATAAAGAATTAATAGATTACATTAGAACTGCACTTGGAAACACCTCTACAAGCACATTTGACCTAACTACAGAGGAGCACAAGAATTTATTGCTCAAGCTATAGCAAGAGAGGTAGATTTTTTAAGTTGGTCATGCCTAGATAAATGCATTGGAGGTCCAAGGTCCCCCCTCCCCCCCCTCATCGAGAACCTTGTAAATTTGTTGCTAGACATAGATAGATTGAGAGAAGCAATGCCAAATCACTAGACTTCAATGAAGATAGTGTCAAAAAACCTAATAGAGAAATTGACCCTATTAGAAGAGGTGATTAACATGAAGACAAATGTTGCTATGACACATGGAATACTTAAGTCAGGGCATGAACCATTGCTTCATTGGATGCAATCATTTGAATTCAAAATTGAGAGCTTAGTAAAGTCTGAACATGATCTAAAATGTGTATATGATTTAGTGAAGAAAGTAATGGATAATATATTTAAATATTTAAAGGTTTTGCACATTGAATCATATGTCACCAAAAAAGGCCGCCAGCTAGTATATATTGAACTAATAAAGACTATGTTTCTGGCATTCATTGAATAAGCTATTGACTTATGAACTTCCAAGTGGAAAAGATTCTAGATTCACAGTAGTGGATTGTGTGCCAAAGCAAGCAATAGAGAAGCTCCAGTCAAGGATCTCTAGAGTTGAAGAACTGATGGAAATACATGACTATTGGATGATCAGAGCTAAAAATATCCTCATTCTAAGTATCCTGGAGTTGAAGAACGTAATTGATGTAATGAAGGCCTATAGAGCTAAATTTGTAACTCCAAAGAAAAACTGATGCTTTGTCAAAAGCGTTACATTCACATTGCAAGATGTGTCAAGTGTTATCCTCCCCCACCTCTCTAACTTTCTAATATTGTAGCCATATTTGGCATTCCCCTCACAGGATGAGGTCTTGTAATGGATGACATACCAGTCAATCCTATTTTTGAGAAGTGAATAAGATCGACAAAAATTCTAAGTGGGCAAACCCCTATAGCTAGGAACACTAATCTTCCTCACAATAGATGTATAATAATCATGCCCAAGGTCGTACTTAGGAATAGTATATTCAATCTAAGGACTATTTTCCCCATCGTGAGGTGCATTTAATTTGTCAACCTAGGGACATATACTTGAAATGTTTGACATGGTATGTGCACTAGGTTTCTTAATGAGTCATTATGCTTATGTTGTAGGAAAGTAAAATGCAAGGAAAGAAATTACACTAGTGCCGCAAGAAACTAACACACTTAAATCTTCACTAAAATGAATGTTGGAAATACAATTAAATACTAACTTATATTCCATCTCAATTCATCTACTATAACTGTTCTTACAAATATTGTAAGAACACTCACAAAGTATGATGCTATAGGAAGGAAATTATAACTTCTACCTGCAATACTAGAAATACTAAAAAAATCTACACTTCTCTAATCTAATCCACCTCCCAAGTGGGCACCCTTGGTTGGCTTCTACTAATCTACAAACATAGAATGTAAACCAAGAGCTATTTCATTATGTTCCAAAAATTCCTTATATGAGAACAATACATAAAACTGTAAAAACAACTCACTGCAAGAGTCAATAGTTTCTTTTCATAAAATTTCTTCTAACCCCCTAACACTATTGATCTAATCCCTATAAATAGAGGATCAACACTTATTCTAAAATAGGAAAGCAACAAACTGACTACAAATCCACTAGAGAAAAAAAAGGAAAGATAACAGTTCATAGTATGAATAATAAAGTTTGGACAACCAATTTGACACAATAGTAAATGCAGAGAAAATATAGCAATTCTTTACAGCTCCTCCTTGGTAGCAGCCACATCTCTTGGTACCATTATGACTTCTTCCACCACAGCTGAACCTTAAGGTTTTCTCCTTGAATGTTGTCAGCCATCTTCAATGTTCCCCCTTGAATGCTTTTGACCATCTTCAACTTCCTTTGCTAACAAGTTAGTTATAATGCAGAGATATTTGCAAATATGCATAATCAAATTAAATCCAAATATTAGAATAGACATTTTGATGGTTATATGAAATAATGCATTATATATATAATATTGGCAAAATATAAAATACTATCTACCCATAGGTTAATGGTTCTATTCTACACTTTAATCATTAGTTCAGGTAAACATAAGTTCACAAATGTCTTGGTGGTATTAAAATAGAGTATTAAAATTATCATAAAATAGAGGCAATAATTAGCCTCATCATCTGCCCCCTTGTAAACTGATGCTTATCCTCAAGCATGGAATTTCCTAGTCAATGATTTGAATTCTCTAACTTCAGTCCTCCCTCTCTCGCTACTTTTGAAGATGTAGTAGAATCCTCGTGTTCTCTCCCAAACTTCCCTTCTATTGTCCTCCTGCAGATTATCAAGTCTGTCAATATTAATATCATATAGGGACCACATGAGCATTAGAGGTTGCATAGTGAGTGGGCACCACAGTTCTAGCCTAGCTTGTTTCCCCAATTGTATATACTTTGGAGCTTGGTGAAGGTGGCCTCTAAATTGATAGGATTATGTGGCTCTGATCTTTTGAGTGTCTTAGGTAATCTACCCCACCTGATTTTAACACCAACCATGGCTCTCTAATAGGTAAAGTAAGATAGATTATCATATTCTACATAGACCTTGGTTCTAGCAGTGAAGATTCTATCCCTTATCTCCTTGTGCTTATCCCCATAAGTCAATCTAAACCACTCCCTAAGAATTTTTTTTGGTTTACTACTCTCAGCTTTCAATAACAAGGACTCTGTTCTTTCTTCATCTCTACAATTAATCAATTATCTATCACAATTAGCTTCATTATACATCTAGGAAATCAAATCCCTCATATGTATATCCCCTGTGTAGAGTAAAGGATTCCATTGGGTCTCTGCTAGGATGAAAAATTATGCACATATAACTCACAGAGCAATTTTTGCTGCTAGGATGGCAGAATTTGGTATAAATTATAGAATTCCTAAGCTGATTTGAATTCTACATTTATGTTCTTGAGGGTTAGCATACGTTGGAATAAAAGGAATTGTTCCTTTAAACACATAGCATGAATCCAAGGTGGTGGTCTACAAGAAAGTGCTTGATCAACCAATTTGAGGGCAAGATCCATCCTTTGTTTTTGGTTTTCCAATTGCTCTTTCAAATCTATAATTTTCTCACCTTGAGACACTATGACTTTCTTCATCTTTTTCCTCTCCTCTTCCCCATAGGGCTACAACAAACATATGTTTTCCATACAACTAGAAAATAATTTTTTGGAAGGTAATGGAACCACTATCCTCTTCATAGTTATTTTTCTTTTTCCTCTATTCCCTCCATGACTACTCTAAGAAATTTATAAGCCATGTTGGCTTGTAGGAAACTAGGCTAGTGTTTGAATAAACTAACTCATGCATTATGGGAACTATTTTATCTTTATAGCTTGGAGTACCTTGTTGGCCTATTGAGGAATCATTTTGATTTTCATTTACTTCAACCCTACATTCCTCATTAGGGTTTTTAGGAATGTTTGAAGTTTTAGGGTGAGGAGGAGAGTCATCCAAAATAATTTGTACTAGGGATTCTTCAGTGGATGGTTTGAGGATGAAGTAGACTGAGCTTCTACTAATACTTTAGAAGTTTGTCCCCTCATTCTAGGACTTCTTCTCATAGGGGTCTCCTTAGGTATCACAACCTTCTTCCTACTACTTCCTTTCAGTGTCTCTACTGTGGGAGTGACTACTATAGGACCTGTCTTAGTTTTCTTTTGCTTTGCAACTATAGGGTTTGGTTTTTCTACTACCAAAGTCGAGGTCTCTTCTTTTAATTTCTATTTTCTCTTTGGTTAGGCAAAGGTAGGTATTTTAGTCTCTTGAATAGGTAAGGGTACATTTTCTTGCACATTCTCTTGCACATTGCCAGCTTCAGCATCTTGAGTGTTTTGCTCAGTAGGTTCATCAATGGGAGCTACATTTTCTTCACTAGGTTGTTTATTAAGGATAGCCTAGGGTTATAGGGTTTTAGCTTGGAAAAATTCATCCCATGACATGGGAGAGGCATCCCTAAGTGATCTCTCTATGAGCAATTTGATTAGGGCATGATGGGTGATAGAGTTGTCCTTCCCCTTTTGGGTTTCTTCATCACTAATGCATAACATGTTATACAAGAAATTGGGAATATTTACTGGATAATTGTGCCTAATGTAACTAAGCATTATAAAATTATGTGCATCCAAATATGAAAATCTTCCTTCACAAGTGAAGTACCTAATAATGTGTATAACTAGCTCATTGTATGATAGCAAAAGGGATGTCCTTTTGCAACCCTTCTTGGCTTTATCCAACTGAGGATCAGTTGGTGAGATAAATTGAGCCCTAGCTGATCTTGCATCATGCATATTAGGGTAATGTTCTCCTACTATTGGTAACCTAGTTACTTCTGCTATTTGCTCTTGTATAGCAACAACCATCAATCCCCATACAATAGCTTCTCCCTCATTAAATTTTCTTATAAATTCCATGGCTTCTTCTTCATCAAATGTTGTTAGACATAAGAAATACCCTAACTAGCCACACACATTAAATCTTCTCACTACCTCTACGTCTGAGAGTAAAACAATATGCTCCACCAATTCTCATCACTGCAATTGTCCACCCATTTTTGCTTGATAATTTCACTCTCTTCTTTGCTTGCACTATTTCCCTCTTCCCTCTTATGAATTCAGGCTTTCTTCTATTTTTTTTATAGACCCATTTTCTCATTTTACACTCTTTTCAACTAATTAATTTCATAATAATTCGTCATGCGTAGTAATGATGTAGTTTAATGAGAGTAAATCATAGATATGTGAAAATCACCTGAGAATTGAATTTAGATCACTTGAAAATTAAATTTGGGTCACATCATAGCCTGACAATAAGGAATCAGTTAGGAATAAGGGTACGACACCTAGACACTTGCGTACTTATAGCAATTGAGTTTTAACCAATAAAAGGGAGTATAAAGATTTGAAAAATCTTAATGAATAAATAGGAATCTCATTGGGAATTAGTAATTTTCCCTACCCCCTACAAAACATGGATAAGTGTCCACACTTGTCATACTTAGCACGAGGTATGGAACTGCGATAACGCCCCAATAATATAAATAATGTAGTACTAGATATAAGCAATGAAATCTATGTACTATAAATGAATAAAGATTTGAAAAGCTTATACCTTTTAATTGATCGTTGCACATTCCAAAAGGTGGCAAAAAATACATCAGCATTGACAACATACATCAACAAATTTGCAGTGTTTATTGAAAGCATTGTAAAATGATGACGTGGAAGGTGGGTGGGTGGTAGGTAAAGAAATGAGATGAGTTGGAAAAGAAGAGATTAGAAAGTGAATGGAGAATTTTTGAACTTTATGTAGACATAAAGTTTTTATTCTGGGCATGCATGAAGAAATTAGTATTGACGAGTTGTAGGTAGGAGGTCAACACCTTTTGCTGTAGGAAGGGTTACTTGGTGTGCATTTGAATTTGACAGTTGAAATTTCTGTAGGAAGTCCTCTTTTGTTTGGGGCCATTTATATAACTTGAGTCTATGGCCATTGACTAATAACTTAAAAGGCACTGGATCAATGGTAGTTAACTAGACGGCTCCATTTGCAAATACATGGTTTATTTCACAAGGACCTAGCCATCGTGTCTGCAACTTGCTTGGCATATCTTTAAATATGGAATCATACAACAATGTCTAGTCACCAACTTGAAATTGTTTATTCTTAATGTGGCAGTCATACCATTGTTTCCTTTGCTTCTGTATGATTTTGGTGCATTCCAGAGCAGCCTTGCGCATTTCATCCAAAGAATTAAGATGTAGAAGACGTTTTCTCTATGCTACAGGAAGTTCAATGTTCAACTCTAGTGTTGTTCTTAAAGTTTTATGTTCAAATTCAATGGGGAGCATTGCTACTTTCCCATATAGTAGCTCAAATGGTGTGAACCCTATAGTAGTCTTCCATGTTGTTCTGTAGGCCCAAACAACTTATGGTAGTCTACTATTCCAATCCCTTTGGTACAAATGAACTATTTTTGTTAAGATGGCCTCTATCACCCAATTTGTGACTTCTTCTTGTCCATTAGTTTGAGGGTGATAGGGGCTTGATTTCTAGTGTCTGATATTATATTGTTTCATAAGTTTTGTGATCTGATTAGAAGTAAATTGAGCACCTTGGTTAATGACAAGTTCTTTGGGTACACTAGAGTGAGTAAAGATTTCTTCATACAAAAATTCTACAATTTTATGATCACCAGCATGCTTGATGGCTTTGACTTCAACCCATTTTGTTAGGTAGTTAGTCCACACAAGGATATATGATTTCCCATTGGATAGAGGATCAATTGGACCAATGAAGCCCATGCCCCATTTGTCAAATGGTGGTAATGCCAGTTCTGGATTGAGAGGCATTTCATCTATTCTTATTGTTTTCCCATCCTTTGACATTTATCACACTTCTGTGTATAGTTGGTTGCATCTTTGTGAAGAATAGGCCAATAGTAACCAATTGTTAAAATCTTCAATGTTTTTCTTTTTGCTGCAAAGTGTCTTCCACATGGTTCATTATGACATGCATGTAGAATGTCATATGTCGCATCCTCTCTCACACATCTCCTCATAACTTGATCAGGTCCAGTGTAAAATAAGATATTATCAATCCAAGAGAAATGGAAACTTTTCTCTACAAGCAACTTCTTTTCCTTGTAAGAGAAATGTGTTGGCATTTTATTAGCTACAATGTAGTTAGCAATGTCTACATACCATGGAGTTTGGATAGCAATATGAAATAAATGTTCATCTGGAAATGCGTCATCTATTAGAGTAGTGTCATTCTCATCATGGTGGATTCTTGAATGATAACCAGCTACCACATTAGCTCTCCCAGGCTTATCAATGATGGTGATATCAAATTCCTGCAACAATAGTAGTCATCTTGCTAACTTGCCTATAATAGTAGGTTTGTTCATGAAGTATTTAATTACTGCATGATCAGTATGAACAAATATGGGATAACTAGTTATACAATGCTAAAATTTGTTCAGAGCATAAACTATTGCTAATAGTTCTTTTTCAGTCACTGTGTAGTTTAACTCAGGTCCATGAAGGCTCTTGTTAATATAGTAGATTGCATTTTCAAGATGTTGAGATTTTTTTCCTAGAACATCACCTATGGCATAGTCAGAAGCATCTATATGTATGTGAAGAGCTAAAGTCCAATTAGGATCCCTAAGTATTTGTGTAGTATTCAACAATGATATAACCTTTTAAAAGGAGTTGTCACATTCCTTTGTCCAAGTAAATTCAGCCTCTTTGGTAAGCAAGGTATAAAGAGGACTATCTATCTAACTAAAATCCTTAATGAATATTCTATAATAACTAGCATGTCCTAAAAAATATTTGACTTCTTTTTGTTTTGTGTGAGTGAGGAGTGTGAGAATTACCTCTACTTTTGTAGGGTCTACTTGGATTCCAACTTCAGAGATAAAATGTTTATACTACCCCTTCCTACATCATCAGGAAGCATTTCTCATTGTTGAGAGATAGATTGTGCTCTTCACATTAGATGAGTACCTTCTCCAAGTTCTTCAAAGCTTCCTCAAATGTGACACCAAATTTAGTGAAGTCATCCATGTATATCTCGATGCAGTCATGTGATATATCAGTGAAGATGCTGATTACAACTCTCTGGAAAGTAGTTGGTGCATTACATAAACCAAACGGTAATACAAAATAAGCATAATTACCCCAAGGACATGTAAATGTGGTCTTCTTTTGATCTTCTAGAGCAATTCTTATTTGCTTGTATCCATTGTATCCATCTAAAAATGAAAAGTATTTCTTTCCAACCAAAGTATCCAAAACTTAATCAATAAAAGGTAAAGGAAAGTGATCCTTCTTTGTGGCATTATTTAATTCTTTGTAGTCTACATAGATCCACCACTTCCCTCCTTTCTTAGGTACAATAACTAAGGGTGATACCCATTTACTATCAGAGATTGGATAGATAAATCCAACATCCAACAATTTTTGCAACTCTATCTTAACTATTTCATGCAATGCTAGGTTTATTCTCCTTTGAGGCTATTGAATCAATCCTACCATATCCTTATAATCCTGAGCAAAGGCTTTTTCATGTTTATTGAGGAGCTTGGTTAACGGTTCCAATTGGGATATGGCCAGGGGAAAGTTCCACAATAGTTGTTAATTCTACCATTGACACTTCTAGTACTAGTCTTGTAGATACTTCTCTTAGCAATAGCTAGTCAATTATTTTAGGAGTTTCTAGGTAAACATAGTCTTCATAGGTACATATTTGTAAGAAATAACTTTCATCAATATCTTTGGCCACTATACACTCATTGGTGAGAGTGCTTTGTACTATATCATCTTCTTCCTGTATTTTCAAAAAAAATTGTTTATACAACATCATGAGCTGAGCTATAGAATTTAGTTCTTCCTCTTCATCTCCTAAATCTAGCCAAATAGGTTCTCCCAAATCTAGTTGGGGTTGGGTAGGTGGATATAGCTCTAGCTTCCTTATGTTTTGAGCATTTGAAATTGTCATACTACCTATTCTACAACTAATTTTGGCACCAGTAGTGGCTAACCAGGGTGTTCCTAATATGATAGGATAGCCAACAAGTTTGACTTTGGGTGATAGGATAAGAAAATCAACGGGGAACTCCCATGAATCTAAAGTCACTATCAAATCTTTTATGATACCATTTGGAGTGACACTTGAACTATCTGCAAGTTGTAACACTGTGGGAGTTTTCCTTAAGCCCTCCATGCATAACCTATGCTTTGTATCTTTTCTCATTACATTGATTGTTGCTCCAAGATCAACTAAAGCATTTTTCACAGCTTGTCCATTTATGATCAAGTTAACTACTGGACTACTAGGGTCTGAATACTTTGGTGTTACTACCTTAGCTAACATGATATGTACTAGTTGCCCAACAATGTGAACTGTTTGAGGGTCTTTCTACTTCCACCATCTCTTCTTAAGACACGCTTCCTTAATAGTCTTTCCATAAAGAGGGGCATCCTTGATAGATTGAAATAGAGGAATTTGAACATGCATGTTTTTCAATTGCTCAATAATGTCAAATGTCTCTTCTTTTTGGGGTATAGATTTCTCTTTATCTAGCCTGTGTGGAAAAGGAAGATTCAGTATAGTATCGTCAATAGTCTTTCTAGATACATCAGTTGGTAGGTTGATATCTGGTAGTATCACTTTTGGAAGGGATGTTGCAAGAGTATCTACAACTTCCATTATAACAGGGTATTCTAGTGTAAGAAAAGTTTTACCCAACCTTAAATGTATATTAGATACATCTAAGGAATATGTAGGGAATTGCTGAGTATCTGTAGTGTACATTTTCTATTGTGGTTGCTTGTTGTTTGGATTTGGCTGAGGCTGAGCAGGAAACTAATTTGGATTAGGGTTAACATTAGTTGTTGTAGGAGGTGGCATTATTGCAGGTTATTGAACTAGAGGTGGTAGTAGTGGGTTACTGGGATTTTGGTTAGGCCATTGTGAAGGCCCCCTCCATTGATTATTAGGCTACCAATTTCCCTGTGGTGGTTGCCCATTGTTCTGTTGATTTTTCCATTGATTGTTTTGCTAGGTTTGCCACTGGTTATTATAATATTTTGGCCAAGAAGGTTGGGAGTACTGGGAGGGATTTTGATAGCTTTAGTTTTTTCCATTGATTATTATAAGGATTTGAAAATTGTAGAGGATCTTGAGGCATACCTTGTCTCGAGGTCCATGGTTGATGTTGAGAAATGAAGAACACTTGATCATTGTCCCCATCTATCTTCATGTACTCAGTCAACAAATGTTCATTCTCTAGGTTGGCTACCAAGTTCCATGTGCAGTCTTGCTTCTATTTGCAGTAATGAGGACAATACTTGACCAATTGTGATTCAGCTTCTGCATGTTTCTTCTTTGTAGTCATTGTTTCGATATGTGTAGTGGCATCATTTATAATGTCCTACTTGAAATCTAACAGTAGATTAGATATCTTGAGCTTTGAAATACCTTGACTAATTCCTTTAGTGACTATGGAAAGAGGTCATTGACCTTTCTTCATAATTGACCTTGAATAGTTTTGACAGATTTTCTTGAGGTCATCCTAGGAAAATTGATATACATCATCACCAACCATTAGGTCTAGTGCTCCTAGACAATTATCATGCACACCTCTCAAAAAGACTAGCTTTTGTGAAACCTTAGACAACACATATTGAGGGTTCTTCTATATTGTATACAAGAAACATGAAACATAGTCTTCCAATGTTTCTTCCTCCTTTTGTGATATCTTGAAGATGTCATCTCCTCTTGAACCATATGCTTTGCAATACTCTTTGTATTTATCCAGAAACAGAGCTTGCATTTCATCCCAAGTTCTTGTGCATTGGCTCCTAAGCCCATGAACCATCGTAGAGTTGATTCTTTTAGTGTTATTGGGAATGACTTGAGCTTATGGGCATCAGTGTTTTAGTCAAAGCTATGAAAAAGTATGTCAAAATCAAACAATGCCATAGAACTTTGGAAGAGCAGCTACCGGTATATTCTTGAGACTAGCATTATTCATGAGGCTTGGAAGAGGAAATGGAAAAGTATGTTGTGCCATCACTGGAGGTATTAGATTATGAGGTTGGTGCTGAAAAGGAACATTGGGTACTGGATTGTTAACAACTAGTGGATTTGGAGTAGTACTATCAAGGAAACTAGCCAAAATTTTAGTAAAAGGTTGAAGACCACTCGTATCTATAGGTTCTGCTCTTTAGGATGATTCTATATGAAAAACAAGGCTTGCATCCTTAAAAGGCAACTCAACTTCTTCCTCTTCAATTTCTTCATTTAAATTAACAGACTCCCATGGAAGAAATTTTTCATATTCATCTCGTTGTCTTCTTATTCGACACATGCAATTGAACTCTTCACACTAGTAAAGAAAGTTTGAGGATTGCAAATTTCTACAAAACTTAACTAAGAACTATGACTCAAGAATGCTCCTAGCTTGACACCATCCCCGAAAATGATGCCAAAAATGATTTTCCTCACAATAGGTGTATAATAATTATGCCCAAGGCCGTACTTAAGAATAATATATTCAATCTAAGGATTGTTTTCCCCACCATAAGGTGCATTTAATTTTTCAACCTAGGGACATATACTTGAAATGGTCGGCAAGATATGTGCACTAGGTTTCTTAATGAGTCATTATGCTTATGTTGCAGGAAAGTAAAATGCAAGGAAAGAACCTACACTAGTTCTACAGTTAACTAACACACTTAACTCTTCACTGAAATGAATGCTGGAAATACAATTAAATACTAACTTATATTCTAGCTCAATTCATCTACTATAATTTTTCTTACAAATGCTATAAGAACACTCACAAAGTATGATGCTACAGGAGGGTACTTATAACTTCTACCTATAATACTAGAAATACTAAAAACAAATCTACACTACTCTAATCTAATCCACCTCCCAAGTGGGCCCCCTTGGTTGGCTTCTGCTAATCTACTAACATAGAATGCAAACCAAGAGCTATTTCATTATGTTCCAAAAATTCTTTACATGAGAACAATACATAAAACTGTAAAAAGAACTCACTGCAAGAGTCAATAGTTTCTTTTCATTAACTTTCTTCTAACCCCCTAATACTATTGATCTGATCCCTATAAATAGAGGATCGACACTTATTCCAAAATAGGAAAGCAAACAAACTGACTACAAATCCACCAAAGAAAAAGAAGAAAAGATAATAGTTCACAGTATGAGTAATAAAGTCCGGACAACCAATTTGACAAAATAGTAAATGTAGAAAAAATATAGCAATTCTTCATAGCTCCTCCTTGGTAGCGGCTATGTCTCTTGGTATTTTTATGACTTCTTCCACCAGCTGTACCTTAATGTTTTCTCCTTGAATGTTGTTAGCCATCTTCAATGTTCCCGCTTGAATGCTTTCAATCCATCTTCAACTTCCTTTGCTAACAAGTTAGTTATCATGTAGAGATATTTTCAAATAAGCATAATCAAATTAAATAAATATTAGAAAACACATTCCAATGGTTATATGAAATACTCTATTATATATATAATATTGGAAAAATATGAAATACTATCTACCCATAGGTTAATGGTTCTATTATGGACTTTAATCATCAGTTCAGGTAAACATAAGTTCACAAATGTCTTGGTGGTATTAAAACAGAGGATTAAAATTATCATAAAATAGAGGCAATAAGTAGCCTCATTAACTACTATGTGAGACTTTGCATCTACATGTTAATTTTGTTGTTCATGTTAGTTTAGTTTTAGCTCTTGCATGGTCTTTGGAATGAAATGTGATATTAATGAAAGTTGTGGAATTGGTAATAAACTATGTTTTGTTTCTTTCCTTTAGTGGTTATATGACATATTACCATCATTCACAATATTTCCTCATTTCCTTTGTTCTATGCAAGCTAGTTTCATGTGCATTTTCATAGCTGTATGAGAAGTTTGGGTTATGGTTAATGTAAGGTGCTGGGTAGGAAGGAAATGATTGTTGTGGATCTCAGTAACTTGGGTAATTTGGGTATTGTTTAGTTAATCACACTCTCTCTTCTTATGCATTATGCATCTGTAGATAGTCTTGCATTTTTGCATCTCACATTCAATATATAGAATAGATTGCATTATAGATGAAAGAGCTTAAAAGTGACTCATATGAATTCATAGTTGTGGAAGTTGTGAGCCATCTTTTGAAATCTGCTCGAATTTTTTGAAGTGTTGGGCATTTGGTTATACCTCTTCTTCTGTTTGGTCAAGAGCATACCTCTAAACTTAATGATCTACCAAAAACAATATTCATTACAAATCTTTGCACACAAGAGAGCCTTATCTTTTAATTCAAGATTCCTTGATAGAGTACCTACATTAACCCATTCTATTGCTAATAACTTTTTCTTTCACCACATTGGGCACATTAAGAGTCAAGGTATAAACCAAAATCCAAGGAAGACAAGTTGTTAACAAACACTTGGATACATGAAATTGCATATGAGAGGGATGCTGATTTAGATGCTTTTGTGGAGGCTCTAAATATATGTACTAATGTTTATTGGTCAATAATACATTGAACATTTGTAGACTCTTTTGAAAGATTGATTTTTCTTTCTTGAATTTTTTTATATGGTATGTCTTGTGTCTTTTTTTAATAGGTGTATTATTTATTTTCTTGTGTGTGGATTTTGAAAACTTGTTTGCATAGATTTCTCTTTTGGTTTTTGTAGAGATTTTCATTATGTGGCTGGAAGTTTCCTTTCAATTTGATCACGTTGGCTAGACCCTTAGGCAAAAAAAAACTTAAATTATTATCCCAATGATGTTATTTTATTAGTTTAAAATATTGCATTTTTTGTATTATCATTAGAAGAAAAATTAACTCAAAATGTGATTGTCTTATGATCTAATCATACTTTTAGTAGCAATATCAGATTATGTGTTAAAGCATATTGTAACCGTGTTTTGGTCCTCTATCTCCATACACATACATTTTAAAATTATTCAATATGTCACAAATTCATAAGTAATGTCCAGAAGAAAATCATTAAAATATATTTTGAATAATAGAGGGATAAAGAAGTAAAGTTCAAATTACCAAAATACAAACTTATATATGTATATGTGTCTTATCTTGTCTCTATATTCTCACTTCAAATCATTAAGATAGTTCATATAAGACTTTGACCTAGAAGAACTTGATCCTATCTATCTAATAATCCTCAAAGTTATCTATCTTTCAAAGAAAACAAGTTTAGTTGTCTATGTTTTGCCAAGTCAAATCTACATGTCAAAACTCAAATCCATGTGGAAGCTCAAACAAATAGCATTCAATCCACCAATTCTCAACCCAGTCAATATTTATTCATTCATCTTACATTGCATATAAAAGAACACGACTCTAGAAAAATATATCATCAAAGTTTAAAAAACAATTATCTATCATCAACTAAAATTAAATGAATACTTTTCTTTTTATTTTTAAATTCATTTTGAACTATACAATTTTTTTCCGGATCAAATCTATATGTCACAACTCAAATCTATGTGAATGATCAGTTGAATGACTCTCGATTCACCAAATATTTAAAATTATACAAATCATATTTTATCACTCATTTTCTAGGCCATAAAACTTTATAATTCTCAACTGTAAAAACAAAATTTATAATCAAAACAACAAAGTATCTATCCTTCACTAAAACCAACGTAATACTTTTCTTTCTATCATTTTTCTAACTTTCAGAACACTTTGCATAGCAATCCACTTCATCAAAGAAACAATTTTTACAACCATGCAAACCATAATTCTAAATTTATGCAGTTTATAGAGCTTCAATCCCCTCTAGTGTTTACCCAAATGTCTAAATTTGAAGCTAGTGTAGCTGAGTTGCAACATATATATTTCTAGCCTCAATGAAATACTTCTTTTGATAGAATCACGCATAGTCTACTGCAACTATTTGCTCCACTTCCAATTCATTTGTCGGAGAAATGGTTATCATAGCACCTATTTCTTCAGATCTTTATGTTGTTAAAGACAGTCAAAACCGTTTTATCATATAATCAAAATGTAAGTCTGAATGATTGTGCAGTTTTTCCTTGACTAACAAGAAAGAATGTTATTTTGTTGGCTCTGCTTCCTGCATTTGTCAGTGTTCTGCCAATATATCTGGAAGTCACAGGAATCATGGAGAAACAGTTATACAACAATAATAACGAGTGTAGTATTTATACCATTATGAGAAGCCCAATGGAAGACCATACTCAGAATAATGATAAATAATAAGAACCCGTGATCACTCAAGAACATAGAACAATGAGAATTAAGAATAAAAATACATTGATGTGGACTTGATGCCTCGTAAGCTTTAACATAGTGTATCCATGGATCAAGAAAATCTAGGGAAATGTCATTCCAGACAAAACTTAGCTTTTGTTCAGAGGTAGAGGACAGCAGTTATCAATGAGAAGAATTATTTTATTAGTTAGTGTATATGGATTGGTCAAAGAAGTAAAACTTAGTGGAGTATTTCAATGGTTGATAGGTGCAATTAGTTTGCTCAGTCAAAAGTATATTAGTCAATAAGATGATTTTTTTTATAGATAATTGCTTACAACAATTTGTGTGCAATAAATTTGTGAGAGACATGAATGTATTTAAGAGTGTATTATAATTTATTTATTTTTTATAGTTTTTAAAATAAAATATTAGTTTACATGTTTCTAAATGTTTCTATATATAGGATTAACATCCTAAGATTTTCAACAATCTTAAAATTACATATTTAGTTTTGAATTCATTTGGAAAGAATGTCTTAATAGAAATGTATATAATTAATAGATGGATATATCTTCTCCATCTTTAATATTTTCCCACTCATTCTTAATTTTTTTTTTGCATCTATGACATTTATTTAGAGAGAATTTCTTAATAGAAATGCATATAAATAGATAGATAGATCTTCTCCATCTTTAGTATTCCTCCACGCATTCTTAAATTTACTGCATTTAACTATTAATTCCATACTAAATTTATTGGAAAGGTAGAACAACATAAACAAAATAGGGAAAGAAAGAATTTCCAGCTTAATTTTATTGAATAATAGATGCAAATTTATACAATAGCTTGACTCAACAACATTCCTAAATGACTACTGATTAGATTGACAAAAAACTACTTCATGATTGACAATACACATAAACTTGATAGCTAATTGAAATTTATGGACACCTAGCTCAATACATCTACAATAATAACTTGATTCAAACTAAAACTCTTTGACTCACACCTAAACTAAACTTGTGTTTCTAGCAACTCAAGAAGGTTTGCCACATGTGCAAAAATTATTATTGATTTTTGTTGGAACATTAACTCCAACACCCCCACTTAATCTAACAACTAAAATAAACATTATGTAAAAATTATACTTTGAAAATATGTCATAGAGGAGTAAGAGTTTCTCATAGTTATGCAACTATCATCTAGCTTTGAAAAAGCGTTGGACACACCATCTCCACATGAAATGTCTCATAACCCTCATTAAAGTACGATGGCAAGCTCCAAACTTTTAGGGTTTGTTTGGCTACAAGAATATAAATATGGAACTAGGAATACTTATTCTCAAATACAAAATGGGAGTATGCATTCCTATTCTTTTTGGTTCAACCAAAATTTGATAGGGAATTCACGGACCCAAAAATTTATGTTTTCTAAAATAAATAAAATTGGAATAGGAATGCGTATTCCAATCCCACCTATTTAGGTGGAATAGAAAATGCTCATTTTTGAGCCAAATGTAGAATACATATTCCTATTTTATTCATATTCCAATTCTGATTTAATGCATCCAAACAAAGAATTCAAAATTTCAAGAATTTACATATGCCTATTCCACTTGTATTCCCGCTGCTAAATGGACCCTCAAATCTCCTTAAAGTATTGGACACACCATCTCTACATGGAATACCTCATAACCCTCATAAAGGTATAGATTCTATGATCCTATAGCACCTCAAACTATTTGAGCATACATCTAGTCTCTACCACATTCTTTCCTATTTTCAGAGCATAGACTCCTTCAAAATAAAATAAATTCTTCAATAAATTCATAATCATTTAGTGCCTCTTCTCCTAGCTTCATCTTCTTAACAACTTCTTCTTTGATAGAAATAACTTAATAGGAAGATAGCTCTAATACTATATTGGAAAAATAGAATAGTGGAAACAAAATAGGGAAAGAAAGAACTTCTAGCTTAATTTTATTGAATAATAGATGCAAATTTATACAATAGCTTAACTCAACAACATTCCTAAATGACTTCTAATTAGATTGAGAATAAAATACTTCATGATTGACAACACACACATAAACTTGATAGATAACTGAAACTTATGGACACCTAACTCAACACATCTACAATAAGAACTTGATTCAAACTAAAAATCTTTGACTCGCACCTAAACTAAACTTGTGTTGCCAGAAACTCGATAATGTTTCAACGTTATTATTGATTGCCATTGGAACATTAACTCCTACAAAAATTTCCTACACTAAAAGTTATTTTATCATAAATATTGTCATTTATTATTGCTAAAATTGCTTTAATTTAATGTAAAATATTTTTAGAAAATATAAGATTTCAAATTGAAGGTCTAAAAATGATATTTCTAAATTATATACAATATTAATAGAAGATAATAATTAGTCCTTGTCCTTCAAAATCATGAATCCCTTCAAATAATTTTTCTTCAAGTATTTTTTTTCTCCTTATCAAGGTTTCTTAGTGTGGAATTTTTCAAATAAAAATAGTTATACTCGCGACATCTTCAATATTTAAAGGAAGGTTTCATAATCAAAAGTTTAAAACCATTTTAAATTAATTAAAGAAAAACCATATTTTATTTTAAAATCATTCAATTGAGTTCAGTTCTAATACTAATAGAAAGAGAGATAGAGAGGTGAATATAGTTGTAGAAATAAAAATAGTGGAGAGAGTATGTGTGTATGAGTGAGAGAGATATGAAAGGAGAGACAAAGAGGAAGGGAATGTGAGAGAGAGAAATATTAAGAGGAGAGAGGAGACATGTGAGATGAAGAGATAGAACAATAAAGATATATGAGGTGAGAATTAAATATTAGATCAATAGATATACTAGTAGGTAGACAAGAGGGGAGAAGGGAGAGATAAATAGATAACATGATAAAGATGTATAATTTGATAAATATAGAGAGTAGATCAAAAGGAAATAGAAGAAATTGGTTAAAGATAGATATAGGTGAAAGGTACATACAAGGTAAGAGAAGATAGAGATAGGAGAGAGGAGTGTCTATGTGTGTGAGCAATCAAACCATAAAGGTAGGGATATAGAAGTCAATAGGGAACGTGTTTGAGTAGAGAGAAACATATGGATATAAAAATAGAGAGAGATAGAGATCCATAAACATGCTACAATATCATCATGTTATATATTATAAACTTAATGATAAATTTAATTTTACTTATAATTTATATAAATCACTCAAATATCACTTTAATCTATAATCTTAAACATAATTAGTTTTAGTTCTAATTGAAAGTAATATTTATAACTAATAAAAATTAAATTTACAAATTATAATTTTTTTATTTTTATTTTATGGAAACATGACAAAATAAAGAAGTAAGACATAAGAAATAATAGTTTTACCATACATTACCTATAAATATTCATTATGTATTATGAGAAAACATTTTTCTAAATATTTTTAAATTTAAAAGAAATTTTGCAATCCTTAATAGTTAGTAATGATTATTTCTCATCTAAATCTTTGTCATTTTAATGTACTCCAAATAAGTTATATTAACACATCAAGCTAAGAAAGGTGGCCTTGGTCTGAGAAGAGTTACCACTATGAATGATGCTTTGCTTGCCAAGTTATTATGGAGATGGCATAAAGAGGAAGGTGAATGGAGTGATATTTGGACCAAGAAGGATAATAGGGAGAACCAAAATCTTAATTACTTACTTGTTAATGAGTTGGTGCAAGGGGGTTCTATAATTTGGAAAAATGCTCAAAAAAATAAACAAATTATTAAGAAAGGGGTTAGATGGAAGGTGGGAAATGGGAGGATTGTTCTTTTCTAGGATGATATTTGGATTCTTGATCATCCACTTAGTGATAATCAAAGGTGGAATGATTCTATGGGGCAATGTAAGAATCTTTTTGAGATTTTTGTTAAAAATTATTGGGAGGGCAATAAGTGGTTGGACTTCAAGAGGGTGTATAGAAACTTGAATGATCTCAATAAGATTCTAAATGATGTCTTCTTAAGCCATGAGGAGGACGCACTTATCTAGACATTTAATTCTAACGGGCTCTTTTCTATGTCTTTGGTGTTTTCTAATGCTTTTAAAGAGCATCCTGAGCCTTGTTGGGCTAAAGCACAGTTTAAAGGTATGATTCCCAAAGTTAACATATTTTTTTGGATACTTTTGTAGGAAATATTTTTGACTACAGATAACTTATTGAAGAGTGGGTTCAACATTGTTAATAGATGTAACTTTTGTAAGAATGATGTTTTGTCAGTTAACCATATGACCTTGCACTACTCCTATACTAAAAGGGTATAGGATAGGGTCTTGGGTCTACTGAATATTGCTTGGGTTTTCTCTGATACGATTCAACATTTTTTCAATGGTTGGAAGCTACCTTCTCATAATGCCTTAGTTTTGAGATTGTGGGATTTTATTCTCCCATTCCTTTGCTAGGGTGTTTGGAAGGAATAGAATGATAGGCTGTTTAGGGGAGTTGAATCAAATCATGATCAGGTTTTCAATAAGATTAAGAATTTGGTGACTAAAAATATTAGATCTAGTGGAAAAGGTCGACAATCTCAAAATGAATGGGAAGAATTGGTGATCAAGAATTGGAATCTTAATGATACTAGTTTGATGCAAATTGATTCTAACCTTAGGGATCTAGCTAGATGGGATTGTCCCCCGATGGACTGACATAAGATAAATTTTGTTGGGGCCTTGAAGGGAAACCCAGGAATTACTAATTGTGGTGTCATTATTAGGAATATGAATGGAGATAAAATGGGGGAAATGGTGATCCCTATTGGTATTCAAACTAATCATGTGGATGAGGAAAATGCCACCCTTTATGGTCTTATGTATGCAAAGAGTTTGAATTTGAATAAAATATGGCTTGAGGGGGACTCCCTTAATATTATTAATTGCCTTAATAGAATTACCAAATCTTCTTAGACTATTAGCAATATTATTTGTCAAGCCATAGATAATATCATTTCTTTTGAAATATGTGTTGTTACTCATAGTTATAGAGAAACAAATCAAGTTGCTGATTGGGCAGCTAATGCAACATGTAAGAGTGAGGAAAAGGTAATATGAAACAAAAATGATATAATACCTATAGAGCAGTGCTTACTGTTCGAACATGACAAAGTTAGAAGTAAGCAAAAGTGATTCATTAATGATAGTTATCTCAGAAAAAATTAATTATTTTATGGATAGAATTGGGAAGCATCGGGATTTTATGAGAAGGATAGAGTATTTTCACTTAATTCTACATGGATTGTGGGTCTTATTTGCCACTGTGTGCCTTGACTGTGATATTGATTACAACATTCAATTGTAGAGGGTTTTTTTGAGAAGATAGGATATTCATTTTTGAGATAAGAAGATGGGAGGAAAATGAAAAAGAATTGAACCAACTAGTTGTAAGGAGTGGAGGAAGAAGAAGGAAATCTAAGAAATTCTTGAGCAAGGAAACTTTACTTGTTTTATGGAAAAATTAAAAGGAAATAACCCTACTATTACTAGGTAGTTCATTAAGACTTGGAGAGATGAGACTATTCTAGTGGGAAGTCAAAGGATGGAGGTGACTAAAGAAATCATAGCTGAAGCCACAGGTCTAGAGATGGAGGGCATTAATTTTTATCAGGATAGAAAAATGTCTAATAGAGTGGTCAACGAGTTTGCAAATTTAGCCAAAGAATGCAATAGACTAATTAAAATAAGTAATTCCTACTTCAACCCAACTTCCATTTTGTGCCCTTGGAGATTTGTGGTTTTGTGATTATTATCTTACTTTGGATGGTTGCTTCACAAAGATTTATGGTCACCATTTCATGTTAGTCAATCATTTTAGGCATGGAATTAGGATAAATCTACCTTTTTATCTTAGAAAATATCTAGGTAATTCCATTATGGCCTTTCAAAATGACCCAAATGGAGATCATGTTTGCCATGAGGGATTAATGGTTCTCATTATGAACCTTCTGAAGTCATAAAAGGTGGATAGGCCTAGGCAAAGTAAGAAAGCAATTGATTACAAGACAGAGGGCAATGATTTGGAGGACTTGGATAAGGACATCGAGGATGAAGGGGATGAGGTGGATGTGAAGTAGAGCATGAAAGGGGATTTTGGCAATAGTTCTATGAAGAAAAAGAAAGGAAAGGGGAGTGAGTCAGATCAGGATAGTGACTATGAGGAGGAAATGAGAAAAGGTTCTCAGAAGAGAGGAATTGCAGAGAAGGGCTCAAGTAATAGGGGTTTGAATGTGGATAGGGTCTCTGTCCCCTCTGATGATGAACCTTTAATTCAAAGGATGGAAAGAAAAAGAAAATTGGTGTTGGCTTAGAATGAGGGTGATGAAAATGTGCCAAACGAGGTGGATTTAGGCAATAACAAAAAAGGGGAGCAGGAACACCATTTTGACCATAACAGGGAGCAGGTTGAGAAGGGGTTCCTAAAGTGAATCATGGGTAACCTAGGGTCAATTTTGGAGGATGTTGGGACCCTTAAACAACAAATGTAAGTGATTTCAAGGGATTTTGAGTAGTTCAATAGGACGAAAAGGGGGGAGTGTACGTTGGGCCAACATATTGATAGGCTTTCTAATGTAATTGGCAATGCCGAAGAGGTTAAAAATTTAATGAAAAGGGTACCTCCAATTGAAACCAAAAATAGGAACTTGGAACATGTTAAAAAAGAAATCCAAAAAAGGATGGAGAGCTTGGATGCTAGAGTAATTAATATGAAAAAAATGATCAAGAATTTGGTTGACAAAAACTGCAGCATCCTAAAGACTATGGCAAATAACTTTAATACATTTTTGAACAAGATGGATCAGGCTAAAGGACTTGACTCCTCTGTTGTGAATAAGGACTAGGGGCTGAGCAAGTGCACAAGGGCCAACTTCAAGAAAAATGCAGGAGGGGAATTGAAAAAGTTAGATGAAATGAAAGCTATTGCAGAAAATATGAATATTCTAGCAGACTTGCTGAAAACTCTATAGTTGTCCGAGCACTATCCTTTTGCTTTCTTTTTGTTGTCTTTTTATGCATAGTTGTACTTGGCCTCATGTTTTTGTGTATATTTAGTTGTTCACTAAGGCCTTTTACTTTATTAACTCTTTAATTAGTTCTACTTTGATACTGTGTTAAAGGTTTTGGGTCCTTTAAAAGCTATTTTTATGTAATCAAAACACATCAAGCTAAGAAATCAAATAATTATGTCTATATCTTCTATTTATCAACCTCAGTAATTCATAAGCCAGATTCGATTTAGTTTATCTTCAAACTATCATATTATTGGAATCAAATCATAGTGTAGTGCTTTAAGATAGAAAGTTTTATTTTCAGTACATTTGTACAATTCCATATTACTCAAAACAATTCTTGTACACCACTGAAAATATTAAGAATAAGAATAAGTCCAGTGCTGTATAACATACACAACATGCATACATATGATTATACCTAGAACAATTATGTAGCCAAATTCATTCATTACATTACTTCTCCTACTCTTAAATTAATTCCACTACAATTTTTTCCACATAGTTTTCTGTTTTCACTCCATTATACTTGGTCTTATTATTCACATCAAAATTTTCCTTATGTTGAGGGAAATATTAAAGATAATTTAGTTCACTCCAAATTACACAATATAATATTACAATAATTCGAATTCAACCACTATCACATAATTTTCTCTTCAATGTTAATTTTCTTTACGAGTGACCACTAAGTCCCTTGCAAGCTTTCCTAACTTTCTTGAATCAATCTTATGATGGTCGAAATCCAAACTGGTTGATAAACATCATACTATTGCAACCCTGTTTTTTGACATGATATCTACTAATTCATAAGCCCACACATTATGACGTGGATATGAAGGTTAAAAAATGTGGCACGGCCACCAAATCAATCCTCAGTTTAACCAGCTTTGTAACAGTGGGACATCACAAAAAACTCTAATCCATTCAAACACCAATAGAGGGTGGACCAATTCATTAAAGAATTCATTTGTTACAAAGGGCCCAAGGAAAGCTCGTGGATTCATGAAGCCAAAGTAAAGTTGGCTTAGAGTGATTAAATTAGTTTTCAATTGTGACTATATCTGGATGGAAATGTTTTTGCCAAAAGCGTTTAATGCACATGAGCATCCTTGGATCAGTCAATCAAAATACCAAAATATCTATTTACAATTCCCTACATGCCTTATTTTCTCAAATCTGGCTTTATGATGTCCAACTAGATTCTTGATGTTAAGGTTTTCTTTTGGATGTCCAATGGTTGGGGTGTCTTAACTTTATACTCATGGCGCAACCTCACTTAATTCTTTGCTCCTCTCCCCACGTAAAACCCCATGCTATATAAGTGTCACCACATGTAGCTCAGTTTTAGCACACACCTTAGAGAGAGAGAAATTGGAATCAAAGCTCACAGAGTTGGACATTTTCATTTGATTATATTTATTATTCTGATAATTTGTCAAAGTTCAAAACTATAAAGCAATAGTTTAGTTTTCCTGTTGCAAATGACACATTGTTGATTAAATGTTCTTAGAACACATTTATACTAGAAACCTAGTTTGATCGTACATGATAACGTAAATTGCTAATATTGGTACATAAGGAAAGGAAAGGAAAGGTAAGATGTTAGTTGAATGATATTCCCACCATAAAGCGGTTGATGAAAGTCATGATTGTACATTACAAAATATGACCATTCATTGGTTTCACTTCCTTTGTATATGAGACGTACTCTTCATCCGTGAAGATAACTGAGAAAGCCTGTGCGTTCTATTCTATTGGTGCATGCCAAATGCTCAGAAATGTCTTCTCACAAGCAGATGATAATAGGAAAAATTTGAGTAGGGGGTCCACTTGTAAGACAATAATGAAACACATGCCATGATTGCAATGGGAAATAAAACAAGTTTGTATAGTAGCTAAAACCACTTGGATAATTATCAAGTGGGTTGAGACATTTCTGAGCATTTGACCAAACAAAATAAAATGTAGACTTTCTCAGTTATCTTTGCAGATGAAGAGTACGTCTCATATAGAAACGAAATAAGATTGAATGAATGCCCATTCCCCGTACTGTACAAACATAACTATTATCAACTTTTTTCTTTATGGTGGGAATATGCAGTTTTTTCATGTTTAGAATTATAAAAGATTTTAGTTCTGATACCAAAAGTACTTATTGATAGTAGAATAGAAAGGGATCTCCTTGAAAATATAGCTACTACGCCAACAAAGATGACACTATGAAGATTTTGTCTGTTGGATTGGAAGGAGGGAAGCTGTTAGTTTTGTTAGCTTTGGACAGCTGTTCATCCATTTGCTATTATTTAGCAAGTAATTGTTTTGCTAACTAATTGGTTAGATTAGAAACAAATATTTGTTAATTAATTGACCACTTTTGGAAACAACTAGAAACCGACTTGGTTAGGGTTGTTAAGTTGTTTTAATCTCAACCGTTGATTGTAAATCAATCTCGGCCATTGGTTTACCAACAAGAGTAGTATAAAAGGAGGTCAGGGGGGCATTTGGAGAACATGGAGTTTGGAAAAAAGTTTGCAGTATTAGCAAACAATCTTGCAATGTTAGCAAGGGCACAGTGTTAGCGTGGGAGTAGCAGTGGGAAATATCAGCGGGATAAATTAGGAGGTTGTTAGAATTCTACTAGTAAGAGACAAAGAATTTTGTATCTCTTGATTTGCTGAAGTTTAATATAATTTCTCATTTGTAGAACTGATTTTTCCTTAGGGGTTTTTTCAGGGAGAATTTGTCTGAAAATATTGTGTTCATTGTGTTGCGCATTTCTTTCCATATTTTATAAGTGAAGTTGCAGTTGTGTTATTTTTTGATATTAGCTAGAAATTTATTTTCAGCAGTTTAATAATCGTTTATGATAGGAGATTAATAATCAGTGATTGCAATAGTTAAATTTTTCACATGGTATAAGAGCATTGTTAAGGGTAGAAGACTTTTTCCCTAGGAAAGAAATTTTAATCTCTTTAGATTTATTATTGCTTTAAACCCTTGAGATGGCTTCAGCTAGTTTGAGAGATCAGGATAGATTGGATAGTGCCTCAAATTTTGTTGTCTGGAAGGCCATAATTTCTTTATTGTTGGAAGAGAATGGTATCAAGGATTATGCTACCAGTGTTGTACTTGTACCAATGGATGCAACACAACGTGTAGCATATATGAAGGATGATGTCAAAGCGAGGAGGATTATCCTTGATGGTGTCAAAGATCATATTGTTCCATATATCGCAGAGCTAGATATGGCAAAGAAGATGTGGGACGCCATTCTAAATCTATACCAGAATGCTACCACCAATAGAAAGTTGATTCTTAGAGAGAAGCTAAAGAATACCAAAATGAATCAGGGAGAAGACGTCACAAGTTACCTCATCAGGCTTAGACTTGTCAAGGATGAGTTAGCAACTGTTGGAGATAGCCCTAGTGATGACGAGCTAGTGAGAATAACCCTACATGGGTTTACTAAACAATGGAGTGTCTTTGTTCAAGTTGTTAGTGGATGAGATACTTTACCGAGTTGGGATCGACTATGGACTGATTCCACTCAGGAGGAGTTTAGACTAAGTCTTGTCAATGGGGCCAACAAGAGTTAGAAAAATGAGGTGGAACAAGAGAATGTTGCCCTAGTGGGTAAAGGGAAAGCAAAGAAGGGATCTAGCAAAGGATCGAATTCACAAAATGAAAAGAAGAAGAAGGACCTTTCTAAGGTCAAGTGCTTTGGATGTCACGAGTTTGGCCACTATGTCAGTGATTTCCCAGAGAGAAAGAAGGGTAAGAAGTAGGTGGCAGCTTCAGCAAGTGTGGAAGAACTCTCCAGTAGAATGGAAGATGAGTTTGCACTCATAGCTTGTATGGTTAGCTCAACCTCACAGTGTGTTTGGTATATAGATAGTGGGGTGTCATTTCATATGATAGGAGTTAGAGAGTACTTCTCCAATTACAAGGAGGAGGACACCAACATCCAGATTTCTATGGGAAACTTGTCCAAACTCAACCTTGTTGGGAAAGGGATTGTTCAGTTTCAGAGGGAGAATGGAAAGATAATTTCACTTCATGATGTGTTATATGTGCCAGGCATAGGTATGAATTTGATTTATGTATCTGTTCTTTAGGATAGAGGGTATAATGTACTCTTTAGAGGGACAGATGTGTTGATTAAGCACAAGGATTGGAAATCACCCATAACTATTGGAGTTAGGAGTGGTCGCCTTTATAGATTGTAGTTTTATACTCTTAAAGCACTCGTGAGCAATAGTAATCCTAGAGATCTTGGAGAGCTATGGCATAGGAGGATGGGCCATATTCATCATGGAGCACTTAGATTGCTTCGTGAGATGGTGACAGGTGTTCCAAAGGTGAGCACAAAGCATGACGATGTATGTAAGGGATGTGTGTTGGAGAATTTTGTGAAAGCATCTTTTCCAAGGAGTGACACCAGATCTAAGGGTGTTCTTGATCTAGTACATTCAGATGTTTGTGGACCGATGTCAACAAAATCTCTCAAATGATATGTGTACTATGTTACTTTTATTGATGATTTCTCTAGAAAGACCTGGATATACTTCTTAAAGACTAAGGATGAGGTTTTCAGTCGATTCCAAGAGTTCAAGGCTCTTGTGGAGAAAAGAAGATAAAGGTTCTTCGGTCAGACAATGGAGGCAAGTACAAAGGAAATGTCTTCCAGGAGTTCTGTACCAGAGAAGGAATAAGGAGAGAATGGACTGTTCTTTACAATCCATACCAAAATGGAGTTGCTTAGAGGAAGAACCATTCTATATGGGAGGTAGCAAGAGCTATGCTACATGACCTGGACATGCCCCATTACTTATAGGCAGAGGCATGTAATACAACAGTCTACATCCAGAATAGAGTTCCACACAAGGTGCTAGGGAAGATGACACCAGAGGAGGCTTTCACAGGGAAGAAGCCAGATGTTAGTCACTTTAGGATATCCAGGAGTTTGGCATATTTTCATATTCCCAGAGATACACGTACAAAGATCAGATTGTAGAGAGGGGGTACTTTGTTGGGTACAGTGAGACCTCAAAAGTATATAGGATTTTCATTCTGGGGACTAAAAGAATAATTGTCAGATGTGATGTCAAGTTCATGGAGGACAAGGCATTTAGGAGATCGAAAGATTTGCTAGTAGATGATTAGAGTGAGTAGCCAAGAGAAGCTCCAAGACCTAGTCAAGGGCAACAAAGATCAAGTATAGTTACCAGTATGAGTGTAGACTTAGTTAGTGAAGATTCACAGAGTATGGACCAACAGGTGCAATAGGAAATGCATCTAGAAGACTTAGAGGTTGGCATTTCATCCTCTACAATTGGTAGTGGGAACCATGAGGTCCCAGATACACAAAGGGATACTCAGGAGTTTGTGGGAGCTCCTAGGAAGAGTACTAGATAGTGAAGACAACCAACCAAGTTCAATGACTATGTGGCATTAGTTAGTCAATTGGTAGATAGTGAGCCTTCTAGCTATCAGGAAGTTGTAGAACATCAAGTCTGGCAAGATGCTATGGTTGAGTAATATTTTTCAATAATGTAGAATGATGTGTGGGAGGTAGTACTTAGACCAAAAAATAGGGTTGTAGTTGGACCACGCTGGATCTATAAGATAAAGCACGGTGCAGATGGTAGCATCGAGAAATACAAGGCGAGGTTCATAGAAAAGGGGTTCTCTCAAAAGGAGGGAATAGACTATGAGGAGACATTTTCTCCAGTTGCCAGGTATACTTCTATACAAGCTGTAATCTCACTTACAATATAGATGGGATGACAAATCCATCAAATGGATGTCAAGACATCATTCCTTAATGGTGAGTTGAAGGAGGAGGTATACATAGAACAACCAGAAGGCTTTGTAGCACACATCAAAGAGACCCATGTGTGCAGATTGAAGAAAGCATTGTACAGACTCAAGCAGGCTCCTAGAGCGTGGTATGAGCGCATTGATACATACTTGCAGAAAATGAGCTTTATGAAGAGTGAAGCAGATGCTAACCTGTACTACTTGGTGGTTGGGGGTGAGATTCTCATTCTTGTTCTTTATGTGGATGACCTGTTTCTTACAGGTTCACTAGGGCTCATCGTGGATTGCAAGAGGAACCTTGCAGAAGAGTTCAAGATGAAGGATTTAGGACTTATGCACTACTTTCTAGGCATGGAAGTGTGGCAAATAGATGGGGAGATTTTCTTTGGTCAAGGGAAATATTGAATTGAAATCTTGAAGAAATTTGGGATGGAGGATTGCAAAGCCATGTCTACACCCATGATTATGAACTAGAGGAAAGTAGATACATCTAAGGAGAAGGATGTAGATCCCACTTTATATAGACAGTTGATTGGTTCGTTTATTTATTTGGTCAACACTAGGCCAGATATAGCATTGTAGTTAACTCTCTTAGTCAGTTCATGGATGAAGCAAAGAGAATGCATTGGATAGCAGCTAAGCATGTGCTACGTTACTTGCGTGGTACAGTCGAGTATGGGATCAAATATGTTTGAGGTGAAGGTATCGGGTTGATAGGCTATACTGATGCAGATTGGGTAGGAAGTACAATAGACAAAAGGAGCACTTCAGGGTGTTGTTTCAACTTGGGATGAGGAGTTGTTTCTTAGTTCAGCAGGAAGCAAAAGCCTGTGGCTCTAAGTTCAGCAGAAGCAGAATACATAGCAGCTAGCATGGCAACATTTGAAGCTATATGGCTTTGGAAGTTATTAGTAGCTTTGTTTGGTCAGAAGGTTGAGACTACTGTGATACATTGTGATAATCAGAGTTGCATCAAGTTATCTGAGAATCCAATGTTTCATGATAGGTCTAAACATATAGATATCATATATCACTTCATCAAAGATTGTGTACAAAGGGGAGTTGTTCAGCTACAGTACACACCTACAGAGGAGCAAGTAGCAGACATTCTAACTAAGGCACTGGGTAAGCCAAAATTTATCTTCTTCATAGATAAGTTAGGTGTCCTGTAGAACAACTTCCTCTCTAAGAGGGAGTGTTAGTTTTATTAGCTTTGGACAGCTATTCATCCATTTGCTATTATTTAGCAAGTAATTGTTTTGCTAACTAATTGGTTAGATTAGAAACAAATATTTGTTAATTAATTGACCACTTTTGGAAACAACTAGAAACCGACTTGGTTAGGGTTGTTAAGTTGTTTTAATCTCAACCATTGATTGTAAATCAATCTTGGCCATTGGTTTACCAATAGAAGTAGTATAAAAGGAGGTCAGGGGGGCATTTGGAGAACATGAAGTTTGGAGAAAATTTTGCAATGTTAGTAAACAGTCTTGCAGTGTTAGCAAGGGCACAATGTTAGCATGGGAGTAGTAGTGGGGAATATCAGTGGGATAAATTAGGAGGTTGTCGAAATTCTGCCAATAAGAGGCAAGGAATTTTGTAACTCTTGATTTGCTGAAGTTTAATATAATTTCTCATCTGTAGAACTAGTTTTCCCTTAGGGGTTTTTCCAAGGACAATTTGTTCGAAAATATTGTGTTCATTGTGTTGTGCATTTCTTTATGTATTTTATAAGTGAAGTTGCAGTTGTTTTATTTTTCGATATTAGCTGGGAATTTATTTTCAGCAGTTTAGTAATTGTTTATGATAGGAGATTAATAATTAGTGATTGCAATAGTTAAATTTTTCACAGAAGCATGTGACAATGATTTACAAGCTTCAATGGGCCATGACTCAAAGCTGAGGCGATAGGAATTATAGATGTATTTGCCCATGTTCCTTATTCATGCACGGGCTAGAAGGTTGACAATTGTTCCATTCATGTGATTTTCTCTTCTCAAGTCCATGGGTATAATGTGTACTATCATTTCTAGTGGCATAGCTTGGTTTCAAGATTGGTTTTTGTACATGAAGTTCATCCATCCAATTTTAATTAATGAAATGAAAGAATTTTAATAGTCTAGGGATTAAGGGTCACATTTTTAATTGTTATGAAAATTTTGGTAATTTGTGAATTGGGGGGGTGGTGGGATGGCAACTAATAATATTCTATGGTAGTTACTATATTAAGTGTACAGGGTACTAGAATATTAGATTTTTTTGGTGTTAGAGCTATGTAGGTAGTAGGTGGGGGGATTCTTAGAATTCTATGATAACTATAGATTATCATTACTTATATAATATAATGAGTTGTCTATGTGTTAGTTCATTTATAATAGGCTTTTGAGCTTAAGATTTTTGTGTGAATTGAGCATTCTTTGATGGTTATTCATTTATTAGTCTGCAATGAAAATATACTCATAGAGGAGAAATGGCTTAAATTTTGACTATCAACAATATTGTCAAGAAATTTATATAATAACTATTATACAAGCTTGTCTTTCAAATATTCAAACATCAAAGATTAAACATATTTATAGCTATCACTAGTACATTTGATGTCATTTTGTGACAACTATATGATACAATTATGATGAAAAGGTGTGGCAAGTGCAAAAGATGTAGGCATCGCAATAATTTTGTCACACATCACCACAATCTCTACTAGTTAGCCTAATTGTGACAGACATAAGGATCATATTTTGGGTCTCAAAATATGCAAAAAAAGTGTCACAATATACAGTTTGGTGTCAAGCTTGCGATGACCACTCATGGAAAGTTCCCATAGCAATGTCATCGTCCACACAAAATTGTTGTTGAAAAAAGGAATCACAATATATGGTTTGATGTTATAATTGTGATGGACACCTATGAAAAGTTCACACGACAATGTCATTGTTTGCATAGCATAGTCATGGAAAAAGCTGTCATAATATATGGTTTTGTGTCACAATTACGACGACCTCCTATAGAAAGTTCCCACAACAATGACATCATTTGCATCACATGGCCATGGGAAAAAGATTCCATGATATATGGTTTGGTGTCACAATTGTGACAAAGATCTGTGGATAGTTCCCACGGCAATGTCCTCACTTGCACAACATAGCCATGGTAAAAAGCGTCACAATAAATAGTTAAGTGTCACAATTACAATGACCACCACATGGTCTTTGATAGGGCAATCACCTTCTCAAATATTATCTTCGAGATGTGAAGCTCAAATGCAATGCAAATAGTTCTCTGGCATTAGTTTTTGATCCCCCTCGCAATGCCCAAAATTCTACAGTCACGAGAATCATTTTCTCTCTTTTGTAAGTTAAAAATTGAAGAAACAAATATGAACATGTATTCATATTTATTGCCACAATTTTTAAATTACAGAAGAGAGCAGAGGAGTTGTGACTATTAGATTTTGGCCATTGCATGAGGGGATCAAATACTAACGACAAAGACCTATCTATGTTGCATTCAAGGCAGGCATGTTGAATGTAACCTTTTAGAAGATAGTGACCCTATCAAAGACCATAATTCATCCTCCAAATTATCTCAATTTCTTCAAGCATTCACAACCACAACCAAATTCAAGATATCTTTTATTTTCAATCAATAGGAATGAAAGCAAAAAACAAAATAGAACAAAAAACATTTACCTAGCTACTAGAGTGAGTCACTCTCAAGTACTCATGAGTCTCAACTTAAGATTCATGCGTATTTTTCCTAGTGACTCATGAGTCTTTCCTATTAGAGACTTTTTGACCTAAAAGCTAAGACTTAAAACCTGAGCATATTTCCTAGTGACTAATGAGTCTTTATCAAAGTAATCTATCAACTAAAGTGTTACAACACTCATGTGGGGGCTTAAATTTGTAAGATTCACTTGAATAGGATTGAATTTGTTAGTCTTGGAGGTTGACTTATAGCTTCAATGTAGGAAAAAAAAAATTGTTTTGTCTTTTGTTTAAAAAATAAGAGAGATAGAATTGTCATTGGAAGCAACATCAACTAAGCCACTAAAAGAAACATCTACAAGCAATACATCAACTGACCTAGATCTCACTATAGCTAATGTCACTAAAAACTTGTTTAAAGGTTTCCTCTCAGCCACCCGAGGATGTGTTTGCACAACCATTGCTTCATAATTTCTATTTTGAAATAGGCCTTCTTCTGACTAAATTTTGATTGAGATGGGACAAAATTGCAATGGGCACATCCTTTCCCAATAGGCATTCTAAAAAATCTTTGTATGGTATCCTTATCTAGAGTGAGGAGGACCCTTTCATCTTGTGTTTTTATTTGTCTAGTGTTGTGGTTATATTTCCTTATATTTTCCATTATTAAATCAATGTATTGAATGATGTCTACAAAGTTGACAACTTGTATGAAGTCACTTTCTATTAGTTTTTGGTTAATTAAAGATGTTTGTCTTGTTGGTTTATTCTATCCTAGAACTTTCTTAAGTTCATATTGACAAGTTTTGATATCAAGGAAGGAGATATACTCATTATCAATTTTCATTGTGTTATTAGTAGATTATTTTTGGTTCTTTTTGTCTATGTGTAGTAAATGTTAATCAATGGTCTTGTCACATTGATTATTATTTTTAGATGTCAACTCCCTCATTTTAACACAATTTAACTACAAACTACATCATAAAAAGAACTTACATTTAATATACTTCAAAGATTTGCATATACTTTAAGGTTATAGATAGATACCATCTAATTCAATTCCATCAAAATTGTTCTCTATTTTGATTTGGTTAAGAGATGTCTCAACCTTAGTTTCTCCCCATAGTTCACTTTTAGTCCTTGAGAAATCAATTTTGTGCATGGCTTACATTGCATCTATGCAGAAGTAAATCACAAAGGCAATGAAATTATCTTTGTTCCTGAAAATGACAAATATTCACAACCAATGCCAAACTATTTCTTTCAAGAATTGAATTTTACTAATTGAAAAAGGTATGATTTTCTAATGATGTAGGTAATCTTAGGAGTGATTACAATAAAATCCACATATAAAGTATCTGACATATGATCCATTAATGGATTCCATTAATTTGGATGATACAGGTAAAACCAATTTTAATGCACTTAGTCCAATCTTATGAAGTTTGAATTCATTCTATAAGTGTGACTTCCATTTATTTACTCGCAATGACATGAAATTAATTGTAAAGTACATAGTTAACACTGAAAGAAAAACTGGCTAAGAAGAAGGATATCTTACCTTTTGACAGTAGAGATTAGAAAAGGATACACCTCATATCCAATAGAATGTTGCTAGCTTTAATGTCATGGTGTATATGTGTAGCCATGAACCCTCAAGTAGGTAAGCTAAACCACGAGTTGCTCTTGTGATAATTTTCATTCTTGTGGGCCACTCTAAATTGATAGTAGTCCTCTTACTTGCAAAAACCTAGAAAAAGAGAATTAGTGACTAGGAATAATGTTGTTTTTTACTAAATTACCATAATAGCTAACATAGAAATTGGCATAATTTGGTTTCTTATCCAATAAAGTTTGAAATAGGCTTGCTTCAGTTCTCAAGAAATTCATATACAATTAGTCTCTCTTTCTCCTTCACACACTGCCCTTTTAGTGCTATAAGAATTTGAAAATGCACATGACTAATGAAAAAATATATGTCAAAAATTCTTCTTGTCTCTGGAATGATTTGGAAGAAACTTTATTTATTGCCATTATAATTCCATCATGAAGTAACCCCTAAATTGAACATGTACATAAAGAAACATTACTAAAATATAAGAAATCAAACGATAATAACAATAGAAGCTAAAGAAATTGGTCTCATCAAGCTACAAACTGGAAACAACACTTGCAAGTTTTGGAAATGTTCAAGAAAGAATTATTGTGAAAATTGTGTATTCAAAAGTTTTTCTTTTCAACATAAGGTAGTAGGTTTTAACATCTAAGTCACTTTATGGCTTGACTAGAAGAGCTTACACATATAAAGGCTTTTTGGCTCAATGATAATCAATATTAGGATTAGTGGAGAAAATACACAAAAAGAAGTAGTTTTAACTTAAATTCAAAGGCAAAGAAGAGATTTCTTAGTAGCATATTTTAGCACATGATATGTGTATCCAATGACTTGTTTCTAAAGATAATGGAATCCTGTTAAAATATTTAACAATTAATATTTAATTATTCAATGGAAATGCATGTTCTTAAGTTAAAATATTAATTAGGGAGTAAGGGTAATGTAACAAATATAATTAAATTAATCGATTACTCTAACACATCTCCTTAAGATGAGCAATAATGCAACTATAAAAAATGCATGAAAAGAAAGAAATTATGATGATGAAAGCATAAATAGGTCCTGGTGACTTGGCCTAATGAGGTACTTAGCACAACCAAATCTCTAAAAAATGGATAAATAGGGAAAACCATGTGGGAAAAATCCTACTCCAAAAAGAGATAAAAGAATACTAAAAAAGAAGAAGGAAATACTCATCATTTAGGCCCACCAAGGACAACTTCCATCACCCCAAGCATAGGATGTAGCTAAAAGTATTGCGGGAATACAAAATGTTTAGTTAAGATGTCAACAGCTAGCTTAGTAGTGGGAATATACTACAAGATAAGAGAATCATCTTGAATCAAATGCATATTGAAGTACATATGAAGCTCAATGTGCTTGGTTTTCTGATGCTCAAGTAGGTTGCAAGAAATGTATATAGCACTCTAATTGTCACACCAAAGAAAGGTGGAACTATCAGGGTGAAATCTAAATTTTTTCATCAAGTGTTGAAGCCATTAAACCTTTTCACTTACTAGCACAACTTCCCTTTATTCTATCTTTGTAGATGATAATGTGTGAGCATGCTACTTCTTACAAGACCATGTGATAAGACTAAAACCAAGATAGAAAACAAATCCATAAGTAGACCT
Organism: Cupressus sempervirens; assembly: GCA_028749045.1. Lineage (NCBI taxonomy): Eukaryota > Viridiplantae > Streptophyta > Pinopsida > Cupressales > Cupressaceae > Cupressus > Cupressus sempervirens. The sequence goes on from CM053784.1 coordinate 366,320,681, forward strand.
CCAATTATCAATATCACCAGCCCAATGTAAGTCTATATAGCTAGCAATGTGAGGATCCCCTAATGTATAGTGAATTTCATAACATTTAGTGCCCCAAATGTACCTCAAAATACATTTGGAATCTTGCTAATGACTCTCATGATGATCATGTGAGAATCTAGAAACAAGGTGAGCTACAAAGGAAATATCATGATGCATTTGTGTTAGGTACAACAAACTACCAACAAGTTGTCTATATTCAGTGGAATCCACTATAGGAGTAGAGCGAGTGGTAGATAAAACAACACTTGAATGAAAAGGTGTGGGAGAAGGCCTACAATAAAGCATGTTAAATCTCCGAAGCATGTCAAGAACATACTTCAGATAGAGTGTGGCTATTCCATTTGAAGGTTAAAAAACCTTAGGCCTAAAAACTAGTGTATAAGTCCAAGCTCCATCATCTCAAAATGTTCTCTCAAAGCTCATTGAACTAATGTAGAGTAAGGAAGGAGAATCCCCAAAGAAGATATCCTAGCCCCCAAAAAATAATCACATAGTATAACATAAACAATAACATAGATATTTTGATCCAAAATAATGCCAATTCTCATAATATAATCATAAGATTTCCATCCAACATGCTTGGTTGTAAGACCTTTCGAGTTATGGCCTAATACATAAGAAATTACAATAGCAATTTTTCAAGGTTTTGCAAGATCCAAACCCTAGCTAGTTCACTTCTACAATTTAGTAGAAAACCCTAAGAAGAATCCAAACTTTTGCTCACAAGACACCAAGAAACCTTCCAGTTTCCCAAGCCATAGCTACTAGCTCTATGCAACTTCTCTCTTCTTAGATAGTCCTCTCTAGCTAACTTCCTCCATAATGGATCCCATTCTCAATTCCATGCTCAATGTTGAATGAATAATGACAAGACAAGACCCTCTACTTATACCAAACCAAGCCACAAGTCATCTAGCAATTTACATTAAATAATGCCACCCGTTAAATGCATTTTCCCCTTTTCTCTCCATTTTTATTCATTTATCTATTATTTTTCTTCTAAATTTTGTCAATTTCTCTCTCCTCCACAATTTTTTTATTTAAAATTTTTCTTTAAAATTTTTTTATGTCCCCCTTTATTTTCTGATGCAAGATGCTTGTGCATCAAGACTCCCCAAATAGATAGAAAAGTGTGTCCCACACTTTGATGCCAAAAGAATTATCTGCAACCATCTTCATCTTCACCAAAGGCTTCCAATCCATTGAGGAAAAGCAAAGAAATCTATACATCAACCATCTATTCTTAATCCACTCAAACATCAAAGTCAAATGAATCTCATCAACCCAATCCATGTGCTCACTCCTGTGAAAAAATTTAAAATAATGCTTCACCAAAAATATCTGCAATTGATCACAATCAGCCATGATAACATCCTCAAACATGAAATCCATTTCAAAAATAGTTAAGCTCAAATCCACAATAAGAGAAACATGTAAATCCTTAGCCAAATCAACCACAAGAGAATACAATTCTGTAGTATCATGTAGATCCTCAACCACATTAGCAAATAGTGAATCCATGCCAACAATATTTAGACCCAACTCCACATTAGTAGAAACATCCATATCCTCAACAAAAGAATGTTTACTAATATTTGAACCCAAAACCATATCCACGACAACACCAATATAGAAATCCATATCAACCTTATTAGCAATAATTGATACATCATTAATCATCTCAGCAACAACATATGAATGTAGAGCCATATTAGAAACTATATGAAAATCCTCATAATTAGAAATCTCATCATTTACAATAAGATGCTCTACAATTTCCATGGAAGATATATTTAAGTGATCATAGTACTACATCTCCATCTCAACATCAACAAGGTTAGGAATCTCTTCAAAAATAGCCACAAGTTTCTCCGCATGTTTCACATCAAACTCCACAAACTAATAAAAAAAATAAACTTTCACCTCAACCTTGCCATGCTCTCTTCTCTCTTGAACAAGTCTTCTAACTAGCCAGACAACTCACTTTTTGATCAGTAGACTCCAACTCCATAAATCTCTAAGAAACTCAACCATGCCTTAACTTGATCAGTCAAACTAGATTCGAATCAAAAAGTAACTTGATCAATCCAACTAACTTCCAACCAAGTAGGAATCTTTAAAATATTTTTCTCCGCCACATCACAAAGATCTACAATCATCCCAAGGTCCAATCTTCTCAAAGACATATGCGAAGATCTTTGTAAACCCTATGCAATAAATCTGTGCTCTTAACAATCACCAACCATATCAAACTTTTAGTCAAAAAGATTAAATTTCCATCTTCACAATTATTGATCCATCTACAAGTCCTCCACATTGTAAGTTAGAACCATGATCATCTAACTTGCAACAAAGATATCTAGGACTTTAGAAGGAACAATCCATCACAAAATAAAACTTAGCTCTGATACCACTTGATATAGTAAAAGGCATGAGAATCCCTAGAGGAGATGTCCTAGCCCCTGGTAAATAATCACACAGTAGAAGATAAACAATAACATAGATATTTAGATCCAAAATAATGTCAATTCTCATAATATAATCATAAGATTTACATCCAGCATGCCTATTTCTAAGGCCTTCCATGTTATGACCAAATACTTTAGAAATTACAATAATAATTCTAGGAGACCTCACAAGATCCAAAACCTAGATAGCCCATATCTGCAATCTGGTAGAAAACCCCAAGAAGAATCTAAAATTGTATTCACAAGACCCCAAGTAACCATCGCGTTTGCTCAAAACTACAACTACTAGCTCTACTCAACTTCTCTCTTCTCAACTACTCATCTCTTTCTAACTTCCTCCATGATGGATCCCATGCTTAATTCCATGTTCCATGTTGAATGAATAATGATAAGACAAGACCCTCTACTTATACCCAACCAAGCTACATGTCATCCTAGTAAGTTACATTAAATAAGCCCTTACATTATAGAAACCCTCAAGCCACAAGTTACACTAAATAATGTCACCTATTAAATACCCTTTTCCCTCTTTTTCCATTTTTATTTATTTATTTTTCTACTTATAATAATGAGATCATCAACATATAGCACAAGTATTAGTAGATCAGGCCCATGCCACTGAATGCACATTGTAGGATCAAAATGAAAACATGTGAAGTGTGATGCAAGAAAAAATGAATCCATCTTCTCATACCAAGCCCAAGGGGCTTGTTTGAGACCATACAAGGACCTCCAAAGTCTACACACCATAGAAGAGCCTTGAGAAAAACCCTGAGGTTATTTCATCTAGATCTCCTCATTTAAGTATTCATAAAAAATGGTGTTCTTCACATCTACTTGAAATAATGTTCATCCCTAAGAAGTTATAAGAGAGAGAACAAGGAAAATATAATTCATCTTTGTGACCATAGCAAATGCCTCAGAGTAATCAATACCCTCCAACTGTGAAAATATTTTCACAACAAGTCATGCCTTGTACATATCAATAGAACCATACAAAGCGTAAGTGTTATGGTACACCCACTTAAACCAAACTAACTTTCTTCCTTTCTGAAGATGAAAATGATTTAAAGTGTGTTTCTTCATTAAAGAAGAGTCCTCCTCATCCATATCCCTTTCTTACTTTGAGTTTCTTGTTGCTTGTGAAAAAATTTGTGGATTATCTAAAATGACATGGTTCAATAGTCAAGTACCATATATCTAAGCATAATTGTAACAAGAATCTAAAGGATCTCCTACCATAGCTCCAACTACATCAATAGTATCACAAGCCCACTTGGGCACTCATTGAATAGATGGGTAAGGAGAGGAAAGTGGCTCAACATCAAGATCTTCCCCAGAGGATAAATAATTTTGTATAGGAGAAGAGGAAATAATAGGAAGTAAAGAAGTTGATGGAGGTTCCATCAGAGGATAATGCTCATCAAACTAGATATCTTGATAAAACAAGACATCTCTAGAATTAGGATCAAACAACCTATACACCTTCACATCCTCATAGGGTGATCCCACAATAATGGGTTCCACTTTTTGACCAATTTTGACACTGAAATCGATATTTTTGCAACAAACGTCATGTTCAAGTGACTATATCTCCAAAACTATAAATAATTTCAAGATTACATAAACTAGTGATTTTGAGTACTTTTTTCCTACTTTGTAACCATATTTTTTAATCTAAAAAAAAAATTATTTATGTCAAATTTTTTTATCTCCTCTGAAAAGTGGTACATAATAAAATTCAATATTTTAAAGAGTGACAGTCTGTTTGACACACAAATTTTTTTTATAGAAATGATAATGAAGTAATTCTTTTGGCATTAGATTTGTAACATCAATATCTAGAGGATGCATTTGGTTTGATTTATTTTGGTTGAATATTGTATAGTTTATGAAGATTTGAAGTGACATGAACTGTAATTTAGACATATGTTTTGTTTGACATAGATAATTTGAAGTCAACTTATCATAAACCTATTTTTTTTCTTTTGAATAGAAAGGTATCTCAATAAGCTAGTTCCTACATATTTTTCAAAAAAAATTTGACCTAATTTACTAACTTTCCCGAGGTGTCAAAGTTGGTTGATGTTCAATTGGTAATGAACCTATAATGAGTTAAACTCATATTTGAAAGTCTTAATGATTAAAATATGTATTACAATTATAGTCGTTGGAAAGCTTGCTCCGACTAGCACATTTTGACATTTTTTATTTTACAGTAGGAGATCATTTTCCTGCAATTATGGAAGTCACAAGAGCAAAAAAAAATGAAAAAAAGTTAAATTTTTTCTAATTTTTAATGTTCGCGCAAACATATGTTCGCACTAACATACCCTCCAAAAATTTGCAGCCACCGAAAAAATTTAGACATATGTTTGGGCAAACACGTCTGTAGTCAATGTGTTCGTGCGAATAGTCTAAAAAACTTGAAAAAGTTGCCATTTGTAAAGCTATTTGCCATCAACCTGACCAGTAGTGCATTGTCTATCTTTGCCATGAATTTCATTCACAAAATCAAAGGCATCAATTCGGTAAAAAAATTGTACATCTAAATTATTTATTTATTTCTTTCATTAGTGAAGTTTTTTAATGGATGCATTGAAGTTAAATTAAAAATTAGTAACACATTAATGGTGTTACGAAATGTATTTTCTTATTGTGTCACTAATGGTCTCCTTGCATCATGTGGCAATTGTGGGATGAAGACATGATCATAAAAAACTACTAATGCTTGCTTTGCAGGACGTTGTCGAAGACCATTGTGTGTTTGTCAAAACCATGTGTGTGGATTTATTAGATTAAATAACACTTCGTTTGGTGCTTAAAATGAACTTTTTATTTTCTGGCATGTCTATAGTGTTTAAATCCCTAAGAGTTGCATTGGACGTATCCTCTCCCCTCACCATTCGTGGATCTTGGGTGTAAGAGAAATCCATGTAACTTCTATAAGAGGCCTGCCTTGGACCAAGATACTCAATATTAGGTATGCCAAGGGATGACCTCAGAGTAGTAATGGGCCAAAAGCCAAGTCAACGTTCCAACTGCTATATAAAACTTGATTACGGTGAAAGTCATGTCAGCAATATTGCTGAGTGATAGCTCTCCTCCAGTACTCTTATGGTGCGTCAAACCCCAGTTCTTAGGGCTGGGAGACCTTCTGAAGAATTTTATCACTCACTTGCTAAACAAAATACCCTTACTAAAAACCATGTTTTAGTGGCCAAAATCCTTTCTATCCACGGGCTCAAGGGGTCACCCATGTCCGTGAAGACATACTACATTCTCACGATCCTTAGTAGAGACAATAGTCCCTTGGGAAGTCATGCCCCTTGAGACACAGATCTTGGTAGCCTCAAGAAGTGAGTGCGTTGTAAGGGGGAGCATGTGGTACCAAGGTCCTAAGTTGTCCACTTTGGATAAGCGCGATTGAACTTTGGTTCAAGTAGGAATTCAGTGGATACAGTCCTAAAGCCTAGATTGTGGTGTGATTTTTCACTTTTAACAATAACTATTCTTGTCTTAATGTGTCTTGCATGTGTGTAAAACATAATCAAGATAGAAGCCAACATTCAAATTTACACCTTGGAAACTTGCAAAACCTTGTCAAAACATCAAACATTGTCAAAACCTTGTCAAGATTTCACCTAAGTTCAAAAAACCTTACATATACCTCTATCATTAGCATAATCATATTCCTAAATGTCATTTTTGACTTACCCTAGTGGTATATCCCCCTCATATTGCATTGTTCAAACCCTAGCATCATTTTCATTATTAAACCCTATCAAATTGTCCATCAACCAACTTGTCTTTTTGATCACCTATCCTCATTTTGCATAGCCTAAATGTCATTATCAACCCTAGGAAACCATCCCTTGCATAGTCCACTTTGTGTACACCTACCTTTAGCATCCTTACCAAGTCCAAAACATAACCCTAACCTTCAATTTGCATATCATAATTTTCATCTTGCATACCTTCAAAACGACACCTTGCATTTGCACTTGCATAACATCCCTAGGACATTTTCACTTTGCATATCAAAACCCTAGGTCATTTAGCATTTCCTCACATTTCATAACATCCCTAAACACTTAAAAATCCCAAAAATACTCATATCTTGCATACTCACATCTTAATTATCAAGTTTTGACCTCTTTTACCAACTGCACACTTCATGGGCGCAGTTGGTAGTTTTAGGGTGCACTTGGTAATTAGATGTTTCATTCTAGGTTCCAAAACCCTAATCTTCACGTCCACACCTTGCATTGCATCCCAAGACCTTAGGAAAAACTCTAAATCACTCAAAATTTGCATTTTAGGCACCTTGCAACCCTGTTTTACCAACTGCAACCCTTTTTTATCAACTGCACACTTCAAGTGCATAGTTGGTAGTTTAGTTGTGCACTTGGGAGGCATAAAGTTCATTTAGGTTTCCCTCGACTGCATTTTCATTCTGAGGTATCATGCCAGCACTCACTAGGACACAACCTTTGGAGTTGTCAAATGCAATAATAGCACCTATCAAGAAGACATCAATGTTAATCCCTTGTTTGACGAGATACCATCAATTCATAAATATCCCAAAGGACGTCAAGACTTGATTTTAGGACTCACATCATTTGGAGCTACATCATTTGGAGAAGAAAGAAGGACATGAGAGCTACAAATGAAATAGGGGATTTATAACATTATGTTTGCTTCTTTTGATAGTCGATGCCATTGTCTTTTATGCAGCAATTTATTCTTGAAGAAATAGACTAATATTTTTCCATAAAATGAAAAGCAATTTATTTTTTAGGAGAAACATTCTAGTATTCATACCATGTTAAATTTGTTTGTGATTCAATGATGGCTTAAGAAGGATTTGGTGCTTTGCCACTTGTAAAGAATGCGACTCACAAATTCTAGTCATATAATGAAGAATATTTATGCTTTGTTGTAGATGACTACATTCTATTGATTTATGTCAAACAATTTAAAAGTACCAATAGTGATAGACAAATCTGTACAATGATTTTTTTATCTGGTTATTGCGCAAAATTTATCTTGAGGCAAGGGATAAATTTTTTATTTTTTTTAATTTTATAATGGAAAACAAGAAAGGAAGGAAAAAAAAATATGCAAGGAAAAGATCTGATGAAGCATAACAAAGAAATATTCAGAAGACTATGGCACATTATCATCTAATTAAACAAGGTGAAGGAAATGTTGAAGAAGGCTCAACAGAAGTAGAAGTAGTGCATATGGGAGAGAGGTCAGGAACACTCCCTACGGAATCTCAAATAATGAATGTTGAAGAAGGTTCAAGTTTAGTCCCTCCAGAGGTTCAAATAATAGAAGTTGGAGAAGGGTCAGAATCTTTCCTTGTTGAATCTCAAACAATGGATGTTGGAGAAGGCTCAAGATTGGTCCCTATAGAAATTCCAGTAATAGAAATTAGAGAGGGGTCAGGATTAGGTGCAGGAACTAGTATGGATGAATTCTTAAATATTGTCCAATCTGTAAAGTATGGTATTTCTCATAAGAATTTAGATCATTTATTTAAAATGGATGTAGTTAAATTGAGAAAACTTGCAGCTAGTGTTCAACCATTAAGTTTGTCTAAGAAAAGGTCAATGAAGAAGAAGATAAGAGAAATTATGACTCAATTTGATAACACTAAAACACTTGAACAAGCTCAGTTGCTTTCACTTTTTCTTACACAAAAAAAGTTGCAAGAGGCATTGAAATTGTTAGGTGTAAACACAACATCAAAGAAGAGAATATTTTCTAGCATCCAAACTAATCTAATTGAAAATGTTAAACAAGGTTTGAGAAACATAGGAAAACACTCTTGAACTAAAGATAAGTTTGTGGCAAGAAAAGTGATGTTGATGTCTGTTGTAAGTAAAAATATGTCTTAAAATAGACAAATATCTTCAATTTTGTCTAAAATGGGTTTTAGTAGGAAAACAATGAGACAATATTTTAAGAGAAGATTAATTTTGGATGACAGTACTATGGAAGGCAACTGGGAAATCATGTGTAGAGCACCTTGTTCTAATAGAATTGAAGAGTTATTAAAAAATTTAGTCATATCATTTTGGATTGATAACATTCATCCTTCATCGAATAGTAGAGATGTTATCAGGCATAAGATTGCACCTGGTCAATATGAACATCATACAAAACATTGGTTGGGCACAACACATCATGAGTTATAGGTGTTGTTTTGTAATGAACATCCTAATTTAAAAGTTGGGAAAACATTGTTTGAAAAATTGAAGCCATACTTTGTGAGGTCAAACAAAGTTTTTGAAACTTGTTGTTGTCATCATCATATTGAGTTTGATCTCCACTATCAGACATTTCAAAAGTTTATAGAAGACACATATGGTTTTCATGTTGCTCCTAGTAGGAGAAGTGAGTTTATATCATCCATTTTGTGTGACAACATAGATGATCCAACTGGTAAAATAAATTGCATCAAAGGATTATGTGAAACATGTGGTGAATTGGCTCTATTTCCTTTGAAAACTGAAAATATTGATGTAACAAAAATATTGAATTGCAAAAGTTACAAGTATGTCAAGAATGAAACAAAGTTGGGGAAAGAAACAAAAAGGTTGGAATATGTTGAAGAGGAGTTTCCTGTTCTAACATTTATGGACAGATTTAAGAAATTGATTCAACCTTATATTTGTCATGCATTTTTTGCAAAGTGGCAAGCACAATAGTTTCAAACTCTGAGAGATAATTTTCCACTTGGAACAATTGTATTAGTTGTTGATTTTGCAGAGAACTATTCATTTGTTCATCAGAAAGCAATTCAATCATATTATTACTTTAATCAGCAGGTCACTATTATGATACATATTTTTTATAGACATGCACAGTTAGATTTGGATGGTGTTCAAAGTATAGTTCAAGCACAAGTAATTATAAAGGAATATCATGTTTATATAAGTGATGATAAAGAACATGACATTCACTATGTAGAACATTGCTTCAATACATTCTTTTCTTATTTGAAAGAAAGAAACATAAATGTTGATAAACATTATGTTTGGTCTGATGGATGTGCCACGCAGTTTAAATCATCTAGACCATTTTATGCACTGTGTAGATATCATCGCAATGAGAATATAAAACACATATGGAATTTCTTTGAGAGTGGCCATGGAAAAGGTTAACATCATGGTGCTGGAGCTTGCATCAAACGTGCTTTGCGAAAGTATCAAATGAATTATCAGGGAGTTCATGTAAATGATGCACATGATGTTGTTGAATGGTGTAAGACTCATTTTGCATTAGATGAGGTTGGGACATCATCAACAATGAGTCAACAAGCACCATATAGAGTCTTCTGGGAGATAACAGGTATGGATGTGTACATCTGTTTAACTTTTATGCAATTAAATTATAAAATTTTATTGTTAAGTTTTATTTTTGAATTCATTAAGGTTTAAATTTAATTTTTCTATATTTTCAATTTAACAAACTTTCAGGTGTTAATAGAAAAAACATTCATGGTTGCAAGAGGATAGAAAAACCATGTTCTTTACATTCAGTCATGAGTACAGATAATTGCAATTGGACATTGAAGACAAAAGAATACTCATGTTTTTGTGACAGTTGCATTGATGAAAGCTATGAAGAATGCATCAATTAGACACATGGATATACAAGTGCATGGATTTCGGTACCACTTGATGTTACCAATACATTTGATAAAGAAGATGAAAATTTTGATGATATTCCATTGATTTCTGATGATTATAATCATATCTCTGGATTGGTAAAAGTGGGTGAGTATCATAAAAATTAATCTCAACTTTTTATTTAATTATCAATTTCAACTGTCTTATATATATTGTACACATGCATTCATGTATACTTGTTATGTAGGAGATGTCTTTGCAATGATTGCTAAGCCTGGAAATCATGAAGGTGTCAGTTATTATTTATTGCGATGTACTGCAGAGAAGACAAAGTTATATGACCCTGAAGAAAGTGATGGAATGTTGTTCCCCATAGGTAAATTATACATATACATGTACATACACATATATATTTAAATAAATATATATATCTAGGTAACTTCATATCTGTCAAATTTTAAAACGCTTAAATTTGCAGTACAAGTTTTGTTGTGATAGAGGGAACATATTTGAAGTGAGACAAAATAGTCCAACATGGAATACATTTTGTTGATTATCAACCTAATAAAAAGGTTTTACAATACAACCACCTAGTCATTGCTATAGGGCTTTTTCTACATCCAATCAAACTTAAGCGTGTATGTCGCAAGTGGAGACTAGACAGTGAAGATCATGAAAAAATCTTGCATGTTATAAGTGTACATCATGGTTGATTAGACCTTTGAGATTTATTTTATAATAATTTGAATATCAACTTTGGTGAAATGTGTTTTCAATTGTACTATGGTGAAATTGTGAATATCAACTTTGGTGAAATTGTGTTTTTAATCTGAATATTTGAGTCTCACTCATCATTAGTTTATTTTAAAACTATAATATTAATTGTACTGTGGATGAATTTAATAATTTAACAACTTGATATAAATAGGCTAGAAGTTAGTTCGAACTTACACAATTTCATTATCTATGTTACAATTTTTAAATATCAACTTCTTTTCAAACTATTGAATTTCATCTTGAATTAAATGTGTTTAGATTAATTTTACGATCATAAGTTCTTAATTTTTGTTAATTTATTAAAAAATTAGATAATTTAATAATTTAAATTAATTGTACCATGGATGAATTTAATAATTTAAATTTATTTATCAACTTTTTTTCAAAATAGATTGAATTTCATAAGTGATAAATTATATTTATTTTTCTACTTAATTAGATTTAGGTTAGGTTCAATCGTACTCATTGTTAAGAATGAAATTCAATAAGTTTTATAGTTATGGTTTAACAAGATTAGCATATAAAAAGTAAGAACTTGTTTTTAAAAAGAATTGTGTGAGACTGCTTGGAATTCGATACCCGAAATAGCATCATTACAGAATTTCCTAGCTAAGAAAAGGGTTTCCCTTAATCATCTACGATTCTCCATATTCCACCTTAAAAAGTTCCAAGGAAATTCAAGTAGTTGCAAACAATAAATATGGTGATTTTGTATCATTGTAAAATAGAACACATACTTTCTATGCCCACGGAGGTCCTCCAAGAGCTATAATTAAAAACCGTCTGTTAAAGAAGATCAGAAACATTATTATTACGATAAGCTTCCATGACAAACAAGTTTAGAGTCAATTCAAAGAAATTCGTTAGACAACTGAAAATTGAACTCTTGTTAAAAGAAAAAAAGTAT